>CM072820.1:24924412-25539731 GCA_036937905.1 Salvia rosmarinus
GACATAAAGCGGCATAAAAGCCTATCAAGAATCAACCAAGAAATAACTCTTTACTAAGTCGTCAACACGACTATAACTTATTAATACATAGACTCTATGGTCTATAAACTCTCGGGTCATTGCATCCTCTAACATCTTTGGGTCATTACATCCTCTAACATCTTAAACATATAACAAGACTTAACTAAGTCTCATATTACTAAACAAGCATGTGAGACTCATCAATGCGCGTAAACTGTCTAATCTTAACCAAAAACCAACAACATCGACAAACCTAGTTTATGTCCAACGTGAAAATCACGTAAGACGTCGTCGATCTTAGACAAACCTCTATATACGCTCAACTATCATCAAAGATCACTAATCAACCATCAAAACTTAAATATCAAAGCTTTAGCACTGAAAAATCAAACTTGACGTCAAACTAAAATTTTCCAATTTTTGAATACGTCGGCCGAAAAATCCGAATAAATCATTTTAAGATTTATTCATATCATAGAATCCAAATATGAACTCAAAATGATCAAATAAAATAAAAAATCCAACATTATATGGGCTTAGGGTTTCGGCCAAAATAGGGGTTTTCCAACGGCTTCGATTTCAAATGTTTTTCTTGCTCAAAAATATTTGTATCAACCCAACAACACATATATGAAGGAATATCAAGCATATAAATATCATAAATTCAAGATCATAGCCTCCATAATTTTCGAAAATCACCTAATTCCAAAGAATGAACATATGCTCAAAACTTCAATGTTAAACAACTCATCGACAATTAACCTAACATAATATCAAGAAATAATCAAACAACAACATATCCTCTTCATAAATCTAAATATGACCGAAAATTACAACATGCTTAAAGGTTCATATTTTTCAATTTTTCAAACCATAGATGTGTTCTAGAGATAGAATTATACCGAAATACGAAGACGGATCGAAAATTCAACGGTTGGATCTTGAAATATTTGAGCTCAAAATTTCAAAATTTTTAGTGTGTGTAGTGTGTGTGTTGGACGAAAATTTGAAGAAAATTCAGGAAGATGGTGAATAGTAGCATATTTATAATTATCTACAAAATTTTATTTTATTTTTCCTTTTCTTTAATGGTGATTATTCACCATAATTCTAGAGAATTCTTTAGCTTTTCTCCATTTTTCCTTTTCTTTAATCATAATGAATAATCATTTTTCTAGAAAATTCTTACTTTTTCTAGAAATTAAATACTACTATTATAAATAAATGCTATTATTCCATACCGTTCTGATTTCAAAACTCAATTTCCGATAAAACATTCTTTGCTTGAAATTCTCTTTTAAAACTCAAATAACATATTATAAACATCAAAATTTGATTATTAAAAACTTTTTTGGCTTCAAAAACCATTTTGGGTATTCTGCCGACGATTCAGGTTTATACGGCTAATATATATATATATATATAAGTGCAAAACACTGAAATTTTGAAAATTCTAAGATCATGACTTTTATGAACACATATCTTATCATCTCAAGACTTTTGAAATCTAAGTCTTCTTATTCTTGACAAGACCTAAGAATCATATCTTAGGTTCTATCTTCTCGATTCGAAGATTAACTTAAAAGCTTCTAGCTTAAACGATTCTTTCTTAAGGATGCAATGCCCATCTCATAAGCTCTTAATCAGGAGCTAATCTCTGCTACAGAAATGCGGGGTATTACACCTTTTCACTTGTAGCAATGCTCAAGTCCATCGTAATTCTTACGCCATAGCACCACCCAAACCTTGAGGTTTGACAAATGGATGTTAAAACCGTTTATCTAAACTGTTACCTTAAAGAAGGTAGAGACATCTATATGCAGCAATCCAAAGGTTATGTGGTGAAGGTTGTTTAGTATGATTTTGTGCTTATTCTTGGTATTATTTTGTATGCCATTTTCAATAGTTTGTCCTATTTATATCGTTGTTTTGATTAGTATTTATCGAATTGGACTTATTTGGTTTGTTTTGATGTTTTGTAGAAAACTGACATTAAATAGGAATAAATAAATCTTTCAAGAGCTATCATATATTGAAGAGCATCTCAATAGAAGTCCATAGGCACAAACGGATCGTAATTCGAAGTTCGGACGAGAGAGAACGGAGCGAAACAGCAAAGTCGCGCACGCACATGCGTGAGCGTGTTCGGCGCTGCGCACCGTCCGACACTAGGCACGCCCCAGCGCGCGTTCGCAAGCCATCCGGCGCTCACACGCTGCTGAGCTCGCCCCAGTGCCCTCCTCACGATCAGCGCCCGCTCCATGGCCTCCCAATGCGATTCACCATCCAAAGACCCCCGCGATGCTCATCCCTGGCCTCTCGGCAACCACACCACACGACGTCGCGCCCAGTCGCGTCCGACGCTGTCATCCCATCCGGCGCTGGGGTTGGCGATCTTGACCCACTTGTCCGGCGCTTCGCTTCCGTCTGGCGCTGGGCTCCTCTCTCTGTTCATTCTAGCAGCTGCTCGCGTCCGGCGCTCCGCTCCGTCCGACGCTGGCATCCTCACGCTGTTCATTCCAGAGAGTGCTCGCGTCCGGCGCTTCACCCTGTCCGACGCTGGGCATGATTTTTGGGCCCTTATTCGACTGTATTCGTGGGCTTTTTTGAGGTTATATAAATTGGATTCATCCGCTCATTCTCAGAACTCAGACACAATTCACGAACGCGAATTCTCTTTTCTTTTCTCCTTTCTTTTCCCCTTTTCCTTTCCATTTAATTCTTGTATTTGGATTAACAATTGGATTGTGCGATTCCGGATTTTTGAAAGACGAATTTATCTATGAATGTTTAGTAAGTTTTTCTCGTTTCATTATGTCTATGTAATTGTTATGGGTATAATTTCTACTATGAGATAAATTATTGATTTGTGGAGAAATAAATGTTGGATTGTTCTTGTCTTGAATCGTGATTAATTGTGTTGATGATTTGCAATTTTCTTATCCATATAAATTGTTTATTTCTTGATCTTCATACATGGTGTTCGAGAGAATAGTGTAGGTTGATTATGTTTTTATGTTTGATTATGAAGTAATGTGAGAGCATATTTATGTTGAATATAAATTTGACAACGAACATGATCGAGAGATTGATTTGTTGTTGAGTAATTAATATATGTGGATAGGGTTTTTGCTATCGTGTGCATTTGTAGTTAAATATCCTTCGTAGTTGAAGGCGGTTTGATTGAGAGATCCCCTTCCATTAAGTTTGAGTCTAACATTGACGTGGTCGAGAGATTAGTTATTGTTGAATGCTAGGTGAGAGGTGTGAGTGTTTTATGCATTGTGTGTCGGTCATTGATTCATTAATAGCGAGGATAGATTTGAACCCTTGAACACCGTCTCCAATTCTGTTTATCTGCCAATTCCTACTGTTGTCCAAGTGCATCCGTTTTACCTGCTTTATTTTATTTCCTGCTTTCGTCCGTTCCGTGACAGATCCCATTACAAAAATACAGCCGATCAGCGACGGATAAAATGCGGGTCGTGAATCAGCGACGGATTAGCGACGTTCATAATGCGGGTCGTGAATCAGCGACGGATTGACGACGGAATTTTTTTTGCGACGGATCGGCGACATATCATGGCGCGGAATTCTCGCTGAAGTTTTAACGACGGCATTTCGTCTCTATTCGTCGTTAAATTTAACGACGGATAGTGTCCGTCGTTAAAATTAATTTTTTGTTATTTTTAATTGAATTAACCAATTTCGCCGCTAAACCGTCGTTAAAAATCGGATTATTTCTAATTTTTTTATTTATTTTAACGACGGATACAATCCGTCGTTAATTTTAATTTCGATTTTATTTATTCCCAATAATAATAGCGATTTTAATGTCCGCCGTAAAATAGTCTCTAATTTAACGACGAATTCATTCCGTCGTTAATGTAAAATCTTTTATTTTTTATATTTCATCGTTAATTAACGACGGATACGTGTCCGTCGTTAAATTATTCCGTCGTTAAATCCATTATTCCGTCGTTAACTGTCGTTAAAGTATTTTAAATATAACGACGACTATTCGTCGCTAAAAGTTTAATAATGACGGGATTTCTTCCCAAATTTCATATCGATCCACGAAACCTCCCCTTCCTCCCCAACCTAACCTCGCCGCCGCTGCAGGCCCGCCCCTCAGCCCATGCTGACACCCACCCCAACCAACCCCACCCCACCATGCCCACCCCCACCCCACTGCCGCTGCCTGCCGCCGCCGCCATCGCCGCCCACCTCCGACCCCACCCGTGCCCCCTAGCCCGCCCACCCCACCCCACCCCCCCACCCCACCCCACCCCACCCTGCCTGTTGCCACTGTTCGCCGCCGTCCCTTGCCTGCCGTCGTCCCCGCCCACCCATGCCCACCCTGCCCATTTTACCCTACCCCACCCCCCCCACCTCACCGAGCCCCTACCCTTGCTACCACCGTCCTCCGTCGTCCGTCCCTGATCCCGCCTCCCGCCGCGCCCGCTGCCGCCGCCTTGCCCGCCCCGCCCCCCGCCGTCGTCAGTCTGTGTTGGTTTGTTTGGGTTTTTATTTATATTTCATTTATTTATTTTTTGTTATATATTTGTTGATTTTATTGAAAATATTGTATATGATGCATTGAATTGATTAGTGAAAAATTATATGATGTATTGAATTGATAGTGAAAATATTATATATGATGCATTGAATTGATAGTGAAAATTTAATTGAGTTTACCGAATTGATAGTGAAAATGATACATTGAATGTTAGTCTTGTGATTTGGGCTTGTGAAATTGATAAGCTTGGATGTGAATTGGGATGATAAATTCATCATTTCGTGAGATGTTTTGAGTTGTTAAGTGTATAATTAGGCATATGGTGATGATTTGGTGAAATTTGAATGAGTTTGATTGAATTGGGAATCAAATGGCGATTAATTTTATAAAACTTACTCACGAAATTTTGTTAGAATTGTTATATGAATAAGATGTTTTATAAGTTTCAAAATTGTATGAGTTTGCTTGTTGCTATAATTTGTAAAATCAAAATGCACCCACTTTTATTTATAACCCATGAAAATGAGGAAAAATTGTATCACATGAAGTTCTCTTAGTGGAAGATTGGGTATAAGTAAAAGGTTTTGGGTTAGAATTCCATAAATATTATAGATTAAATAAAATTGTGTACATTTGGATATACTGGCATTGATGTAATTAAGGTTCATTAATCATCAATTAGAATTTATAAGTCCTTTATTAGGTTCTATTAATAACAATTAGATTTGATTAAAGCGAAGTATCATACATTTAAATACGCAGAGTATGTCTCGTATAAGTTTAAATCTATTACATTTAGTTTTTCATATATGGTTTAACCTTCTTGAATAATTTGCAAACTATTGTATAAGAGTATGAATTTACTCATTGCGCACTAAATGTAGCGGGTGTGAGTTCCCATTACACAAAAGAAAGTGCAATACAAAAAAAATCTAAATAATTCTTAAGCACCAAGTCGAATAAAGTTGAGGCACACTCAAAGTGCATTCCAATTTTCAGACTTTAGATTATGTTTATTTATTACTTTATCTTATATATTTTCAAAAATAAATATTCCTATTCAATCTAGCTTAGTTTAATATAATTAAATAATTAATCAACATATACAGACCTTATAATTACATCGCTACAACGTGACTATCAGCATGAAACGATTCCCTTCTGGAATCATCCACATTACTTTCACGTAATTATACATTGAGTTTGGTTGAATTGGAAATCAAATGGCGATTAATTTTATAAAACTTACTCTGCCGAAATTTTGTTAGAATTGTTATATAAATAAGATGTTTTATAAGTGTCTTTTGCTCATTTCATGCTTAATTAGTTTAAGGTCAGTATATGAATAAGATGTTTTCGGTTGTATGGTGATGATTTGGTGAAGTTTGGTTGAATTGGGAATGAAAAGCGATTAATTTTATAAAACTTATCACGAAATTTTATAAAAATAAGATGTTTTATAAGTAAGATTTGCACACTTCATTTTAGGTTAAGGTTAAGTATATGAAACTTGAATTAGGGTTTATGTTGCCTCGTAGATAACTAACCAATAATTATAAGTAAGATTTGCTCACTCCACTCAATAAACTTATGAGTGTATAATTAGTTTATATTGTACAACTTATGTTGAACATGTTTAATTAATTATTTATAATTAGGAGCTTGAAGAATGAATGACAATCGTGAGTGGATGTATAAGAGGTTTAGTTCGGTTGGTGGATTAAATATCAATTTCTAGATGGACTTGAAAGTTTTATTGAATTCGCTAGTGCTCGCTTTTATTCGCGGATGGAGAGAAAATCAAGTGTCAGTGTAAGAAGTGTAAGAATATACCTTATCGGAAGAAAGATATTGTGTGATATCACTTATCAAAATTTGATTTGTTCCAAATTATCACACATGGATATTTCGAGGAGACAACCACAAGTAGGGAAAATGTTGTGGATTGAGATGTTAACCGTCAACCAAATACGTATCATACGATGGTAGTGGATCGCTGGTCCACGCTCAACTTTGACGAGATCAAGAGGAGCCAAATTCGATGCAAAAAATTTTACGATATGTTGAATCTGCCGATAAACCTTGTGGCGGGTTGCTCGGATCACACACGCTATCATTTGTGGCTCGACTTACGAGTTGGAAAGCAGAGAACAACATTATCGGAGCGGTTTTGATCAAATATAAGAACGATGAAAGAGTCGATCCAGATGGAAAGTGCGTGCTGATGACTTCTACAAAGACGTAAGAGATTGTTGCGTGGCATGGGGTTGCCTGTACACAAAATTGATTGTTGTCCATTTAATTGCATGATTTATTGCGCGAAGATTACGAATTGACGAGCTGCAAATTTCAGAACCATCCTCGTTTCAAGAGCAATACCGAGCTGGTGGAAGTCGACGGAAGCACAAGTAGCATATAAAAAGATGTATTATTTTCCTCTAACTCCTCGACTACGAGATTGTATGCATCCAATGCTACGTGGAAAATATGCGTTGGCATGCATCGTCGATCGATGATGGGGTCATGCGTCATCCGCAGACTCAATTGCATGGAAACATTTGAACACGAAGTTTCCTTATTTGCATCGAAATTAAGTAACGTGCGATTGGGACTCTCAAGCGGCGGTTTTCAGCCATTCGGTCAATCGGAAAGCAATATTCATCATGGCCCGCTATATCGACCCTTATAATCTTCCCGTGGCCGTGTATGAAGGAGCAATACATGTTTCTTACGATCTTAGTGCCCGGACCACGAATCCGAAGGAGAAGATTGATGTGTTCCCGCAACCATTGATAGCGAGTTAATAGATTTGTGGGATGACGGCGTTTCATCGATGATGTATCGTTGAGCGAAATTTTCAAATGCACGCTGCATTACTTTGGACAATTAGTGACTTCCCGCATACTCTATGTTGTGCGGATGGAGTGCGGTGGAAGATTAGCTTGTCCGACCGCATGGAGTATACCGATGCTTTTACTTTAGCTAAAGTGGTAGCGGTCATGGTTTGATAACCATCGTAAATTTCTAGCTCCTAATCACCCATTTGAAGGGATCAAGAGGTTTCGAAAGAACACGTTGATTACTAACGATCCACCGTAAGCGATTGGGAGATGAGCTTCGTCACTAATTATGGGTATGGGACTAGTCTCCGTAATGTAGATTGGCGTGATGAAATAAATAGCGTAATATCCAAGCGGTTTGGGCTGGATGGAAGAAAAGAAGTATTTTCTCGGGATCTACCTCATCGAGTTCTCTTTTGATTCGCATAATTTGGATGTCATGCACATAGAAAAGAATGTGTTCGATAATGTCTTCAACACGATCATGAATGTCCAAGGAAGACAAAGATACAAGCAAATCTAGAGAAGAACTTAATTTATCTCGCTATGCACTGAGTTGACGATGAATGAATCAACAGAAAATATCCAAAGGCTTCTTATACACTTGACAATCGTGAGAAAAAGTCTTATGTGAGTGGGTAAGATGTTTAAGATTTCCGGATGGGTGCGTTTGAACATGGGTAGATGTGTAGACATGACAAAACGAAGATGTTTGGGATGAAGAGTCATGATATCACATTTTCATGCAAATAATTCTACCGTGCATTTCGCGAACTTCTCCCACCAAATGTTTGGAAAGTCAGAATGTAATTATCTTTATTCTTCAAAGATTTAACTTCTCGAAACATAGGGCTTGATGATGCATGCGTGCTCCAAGAAAATATTCCGGTGATTTTATGCAAGCTTGAGCGTATTTTCCCCTAGTTTCTTCGACTCCACGTAACATCTTCGGTTCATCTAGGCGATGAAGCCCGTATTGCAGGCTGTTCAATACCGATGGATGTATCCATTTGAAAGTCTTGCTCGCCGTACATTATCACACATATATATATACATATATATAATATATATATTGAAGAACAACGTTCTAAATTTTGTAGATACTTACGTAAGTTGAAGAACAACGTCGAAATAAAGCCGTGGTTGAGGTTCTATCGCAATGCTTACTTAGTAGAAGAAACATCGACATTTTGCTCGTATTATTTTGATGATCACGAAGAACGAAGTTCGTAGATTTGCATCATGGTCAAGCGGAGATTAGGCACGAAGACTATCCGGATATGCTTCAAATCTTCAAGCAAGATGGCGCACCTTTTGGAAATATGTCAACTAGATATTTGGATAGTAGAGAATATGATCTTTGCTCGCTTATACGTGTTGCTCAACCGTGTTGAAGTTGCGTACATTTACATGGCGTAAGTGTCGTGTTTTTCTTAGAATTCATTGTTAATTATTATTATTATTATTATTATTATTATTATTATTATTGTTATTATTAACTAGGATCGTAAATATATGTTGATGTAGTTTATTCATCAAGATGTGAAAAGATCAAATCCACTTATCTCTAGCTCGGATATTCAAAGGTCGATTGAAAGAGGCTTCCGTTTTGGTTTGAGGCATATGTGAGTGTTCGATGATTATTAGTAGAAAATATTTAATATGTTCGCTTAGTCGGTCATTCTAATCGCTTTTTTACAATTAATAGGTCAAAGATCATACTAACAACATTGTGAACCGCTCATATTGTCTCTTGCCAAAGGGCCTTCACTCTAATTAAGACGCACCTGTGGTATTATATAAATGATTACAAATTTCACACTTTAGAACATGGGTCACAAAGATCAACTATGAATAGTGGAGTGTGCATTAAAGGTGAAACTTATGGTACGTATAACGCAAGAACTTAATTTTTATGGTCGATTATTGGAGGTTTGTGAGTTGGAATATCACTGGCTACCAACGAAGACCACAACATTGTTTAGACGCGAGTGGTTTGATCCTTCACGATTGGGGTTATCAATTCATTCCGAGTACAAGTTGGTTTCGTAAATCATACGAGAAGATATAACAAGTTCGAACCGCTTATCCTCGCCAATCAAGCCATTCAAGTATACTATTGTGCATATCCAAGTTTAAAACAATCTATGAAAGAGTGGTGGGAAGTATGCAAAATTAAAGCTCGATCTAATGTGGAAGTCTCGGATGAGAGTTCTCAGATCGATAATACCTCCCCTTTTCAAGAGGATGCATTAGGTTCGATTACTAATGTCGTTGTGGATGAGGACACGACACTAGTTCATCCCGACGGTACACTCATAGACATTGAAGAGATATCGATAATGAGGATGATGAAGTTGAATTGTCGAGTCGAAGACAATCATACATGGATGATGATGATGACGACGACGATGAATAGGGTTTGAATTTATAGCATTTTTTGTATGCACACAAAACGTTATGATATGCATTATTTGTGAATTTATAGCATTTTAAGTATGCACACAAGAGTTCAAATGCGACGGCGATAATTGTCACTAGTATGCACACAAAACGTTATGATATGTATTATTTGTGAATTTTAATACAATATTTTTACCTTTGTTTGCGGATGTCATCACGTAGGAGACACTCAGATCATACACGCCGCCGCCACACCGCCCACCTAGAAGAAGGCATGGAGGCATTGTCTCACGACCCCCCCCTCGGAAAGTGGTGGAGTGCCATCTAGAGAGGATGAAGAAGATAGCCATTGTGAATGGGTATGACGTTATCTCTCAGATGTCTCGGTTTAAATAAATTTTAGCATTCTAATGTCTTTATTTTCTCGTAAATTGTAGCATTTTGTGTCCGAGCAATGATATAGCCCGCGTGATTACTTGAGTCATTCCGTAGATTCATGAATCATAACGGCTTCAATTGGAAATTGGTGCCTCAAGAGTTCAAGCGATTTATTTCGATGAATTCAAGGTTTGTGTTGTTTATCTGAAGTCATTTATGATTTGACCTTTGCATATTCTAATCATATATTTTTGCGTAAATATTTTTATTGGGATGATACGATGGATGATGCCCGGTCTATTCCTATCGGTGCGCAAAGGCCGAGCGCTATAAATATCTTGTTCACAAGATCAAGCGGAGAAGGACTCGCTTAACCCACCTCCATTTATCCCCGAGCGAGATTGGGATAATTGGAAGGCATATTGGCTCGGACGACGCCCAAGAGAAGGCGGCAAAGGCCCGCAGAACAGGATGTCCGAGCGGATGGCGAGGGTACTGGGATAGTCAAGCATCGGGTGGCTCACGCCCGCATTCGAGTATCACGAGAGAGATTGTAAGTACTTTGAAGTTTTAGATACAAGAATTTATTTAAGAATCGTGATACTTGTTAATTATTTAATTTGTTCGACTTATTTATAGGCAAGAGAGGCGAGAGTAGCTATAGAAGATGTCCCAGTGGGATGTATTCCAGTATCATGCCACCGACGATGGGAGCTATCTGACGGAAAGCTCGAGTCATCGGTAAGTATATTCGTTAGCGAACAACGAACATTTAATTAAATAATAATTGTATGAAATTATATTACAAAGGCAGTTGAGGAACATGTGACCAGTTGAGCTAATCGGGGGAGTGATGAGACGCCTTTAAATTGATAGGACTCAAATTTCAAAATGTCCTTGGGAGCTCCTCAAAGAAAAAGAATAGGATGTTTGGAGTCGGTTCTCTATCACGGACATACATGCAGAGCGAAGCATCGTCTCACTCGGTGGAGAGTGCTCACTGCTGATTCCATAGCTTATCAACAATGCCTATCGATCCTGGAGGCTAGATGGAAATCTGGAGCGAGACATACGAGGTCCGATTGAAGTCGAAAGCGGCAGAATACCGGCATACGAGACCGTAATGCAAGCATACTGAGGCCGAATGCAAGATGAGCCGAGGCGAGATAGCGCAAAAACAGATTCAGCTCAGTGGCGCAGGAGGCCCTAGAGCGCTTCATGGCCAGCCCCGCTTCCCCCCTCGTGATATGAGCTCTCTTCCTCACCTCGACATATTCGTGTTGTATTATGAATTTGTTAACTTATCGCATGATTTAGAATTATTTCTTTATGGGATTGTTTCGATATTACAAGATTGGATTGAATTGCTTTGTTGGATTGAATTGGTTTATTTTGATAGTTTGTATTGTATGGATTGAATTGGTTTGTTTTCATAGTTTGTATTGTATGGATTGAATTGGATGGAATTGGTTGTTTGGATAGTTTGGATTGTATAGATTGAATTGGATGGAATTGGTTTGTTTGGGTTGTTTGAAAACAGGTTTGGCTGTCCAAAATACAAATTGAAACTGTCCAGATTTTGCTTATCTAGCGACGGACTTGCGACGGACCTACGACGGACTTGCGACGGACCTACGACGGATTAACAATGTGAAATAACTGAACCAACTGTAATTAGCGACGGAGCTGCGACAGACTTGCGACGGATCTACGACGGATTTACGACGGTCTTGTTACGTAAAATTTAAAAAATTTATAACTTTAGCGACGGATTCCGCCGCTAATTAGCTTGACGGATCGAGGCGGATGGCGCCGTAATAACGACGGATTTGCGACGGTATTATTTAGCTACGGCCTAAGTGCATCGTTAATCCGTCGCTAACTACGACGGATTAGCATCTCATTAACGACGGATTTAATATCAGACGCATTCACCGCTCGGAAGGTCGCGATTAACGACTTAATTTTCCGTCGCTGGTTCGTCGCTATAAATTAGCGATGGACGTAATTTCGCCGCTAGACCATTGCCTACCAGGTTTCCAGCGACCCCTCATTCCGTCACAAATCCGTCGCTAATCCATTTTAGCGACGGATAAGACAGGTTTTGCGACGGAATTTTCCGTCGCTGATCGACTGCATTTTTGTAGTGTCCCCTTAGTTTAGGACGTTAGTATTTCTTTTATGTTTTCGTGTTTGACACAGAACCGTAGCCCTGTTAAACCTTCCTTGAGAGATTCAACTTGGGTTGAACTTACCGCTCTATAAGGACCTCGTACTATTGCGAACGACTGAAAAGAACAATTTGGTCGGAACAAAGGGTAAAGAGCATCTAGTATGGAAGCTTAAGAAGTCCATTTATGGACTTAAGCAAGCTTCCCGATCATGGAACTTACGCTTTGACGAAGTGATAAAATCCTATGGATTTACCCAGTTGCCTAGCGAGAGTTGTGTATATCGTTTGGATGTCAACGGTGACGTATTATTTCTTGCACTTTACGTATATGACATCTTTCTACTTGGCAACAATGTGAAGCTGTTATCAGAGGTAAAGAGTTGGTTATCCGACCATTTTCAAATGAAAGACTTAGAAGATGCAGTGTACATTCTTGGGATCAAGTTTTATCGAGATCGCAAGAGAAAAACATTGAGCTTATCGCAAGCGTCTTACATTGATATTGTGATTACTCATTTTAGCATATAGACCGCCAAGAATGGATTGCTACCCTTCAGATATGGTTTTCCTTTATCTAAGCAGCAGTCACCTAAGATTGCAAAGGGGATAGAGGAAATGAGACAAGTTCCTTATGCTTTCGTCGTAGGAAGTCTCATGTATGCAATGCTATGTATGAGACCCGATATCTGCTATGCGGTAGACATAGTAGCTAGATATCAGTCTAACCTTGGACAAGCACATTGAACTAGGGTAAAGCATATACTAAAGTACCTAAAAAGAACTCGAGATTATAGGTTTGTTTACAAGGAAGATAGTCTAATGCCTTTGGGTTATTCAGACTGGATTTCCAAGTCGACGCGATGAGAAAAGTTTACCTCGGGCTATGTGTTTACCTTGGAAGGAGGAGCCGATCTTCATGAGTGCAAAGCAGCGATGCATTGTGGACTCTACCATGGAAGTTTAATATGTAGCCGCTTGAGGTCAAGCTAAGGAGGCGGTATGGTTCAAAAACTACCTCATGGATCTAGATGTGGTAATCAGAATGTACCGCCTTTCCAAAGTACGGATTAGCGTAAACTGTTACTAATGACGGGATTAACAACAAGAATAAACACTAATTATGGAATCTGCGAGATATATAATAGACAAATTTCTAAACTTCATATCATTTAATATGACACATATATCGTATATACGAAATCGGATTAATTAGACTCTCGACTAAAGGGTTCAACTCAAACATAACCTATATAACTCTGCAATGAAAGACATGTGATTACACATATGACGATATGTAATCAAGGCTATACTTATCAACGATGTAAGACTCCAACCGCCAACACTTCAACATCCAACATCAATCGCTCAACCCGCACATTTAAAACAAATATGGCTAAGTACAAGAATGCACTTAGTGGCTCATGCCAAAACATTTTCTTTAAATTACATCGCCTATAAGTAAGACACAAGGGTTTTAGTTGAAAATGCCTTGTGCTTACTAAACGTTTTCTCATTTTTCAAAAGTCGCCCGCCGACATATTTTTGTCTGTATGATCCATATCACATTTCACATAACTATTCATAACAGATCTCACGCCGTAGAAGTAGCTCCTTCTGCTGACGCCGTGACCGCCGGAGATGTTGCTAACGGCTCACAGTCACATAGCTGTGAATTTCAGATTCGACTAGATCCGTGACGGCGGAAGATGTTGCTAACGGCACACGTCACTTCTATGGTGTACACCGATCCGGCTAGGAATTCGTCAGATCAGCCAGACCCGAATTCAACCTCCGTGCTAGAATAGACCAGAATTCATCCTCTAGACAGACCCGAATTCATTCTATAAAATTGGGAGCGACCGGTTGGGAGCGACCCAACAATCAGATCTTTCTCATCATTGGGAACACCCAAAGAATCAAGTAGCTATAACCAATAGCTCGACAGATTCATACACAAACGTAAACACTTTGGGGTGTAATCATCTCATAATCATTTCTCAAGTAAGCATCAGAATAAATACCTTTCATTTGCGTAAAGCAAGTAAATAAAAAGGTTTTCGAATAAAGCCCACCTGGTACGAAGCTTTTCAAATAAGTCCCTTTCTAACGTCAACGATCAAGACGCGTCCAACCTTTACGTAAGGAATTAATTTAGTACGTAGGTCACGTTTCGATAGAGACGAACATAGTCTATAACGTTCTACGCATCAAATAAGGCTAACGTCGGACTTATTTTAACGTTTCCTAATCGATTGATGTCGATTATAAATTTTCTTGATTTATAAGGAATATTCTACCTTTTTAATATATAATGTACGTTTTAATGTACTTACGTAACGTAAGTTACATTGTTACTAAACGTACTATGTCACATAGATCACGTATTATCGAATTATGTGTCCTTTGACCTTGGTTAACGTTTTTGGTCAACAATTTTGACCAAGTCAACCTTTAGTCAACAATTTTGACTTTAGTCAACTCAAAGTCAACATTTTGACTTTCTCAATTTCTTATGTAATTTTCGATTTTAATGTACAATTCTTGTTCCAAAATTCCTATAAAATCATACTATGTCTAAAACATTATTTTAGATCATATTATGTAATTATACTTGATAAAATAAATTTATAACATTAATATACATAAGGTATGGTTTTCTATCAACATAATTCATCAACTAAACATTTTCAAAAATTCCAATAAATTCATATAACACTTAATCATCCTTAACTATCCTTATTATAACATAATTATTATTTATTATGATCTATTGAATTTAATTTACCTAAGTCATATTCAAATTTTGACTTAGGTCCAAATAATTTTATAAATTTCAATAAATTCCTACAACCATATATTATGAATCTACATCATTAATATGATATGATAACACTTAAATATGGTTTATATCACAACCTACTATCATATACTATAACTTTCAACATCATGAACATAGGTACTAAAATTCTCCAAAATTCTACATAAATTCATATAAGTTTATTTAATATCCTAGATTATTATTTCATGCTCAAATCAACAATTAAAATCATAATCATCAACATATAATGGTCACAAGTTTTCGGTCCTTTTCTAAAATTTAATAACATGCTTAACTTTGTAATATAATCATAATACATGCTTAATAACATCATATAAACACAATATCTAAACATCTTAGCACATGATGTATAATTTTGAAAGTATCATATATAAACTATGACCATAACTTAAAATTTAACTGATGAAAATCGAAAATTCTAGCATGTATCTGAAGCTCGTTAGAAATCTAACCTTTAATCGAGTCCATTTAATCGGCAAAGGTTTATTTTCTATGGTTGGGATCAAACTTTGATGAACACTCTTAGAATTTCCTCACCAATTTCGGTTTCAAAGGTGCAAAATGGAGGAATGAAATGCTCAACTTATATTTATAGAGTAATCCAAGTTGCATGCTAATTATTACATGAATTGATAATTAATATACTTGCTACAATTGTCAAAGAAATCGCTACTACTTGTAGTACAAGACAAAAAATTTATTCTTTTCAAATACAATTCACCAAGTATTCTTATCCTTTAATTAGCCACTTGGATCATAGTTATCACTAATAATTAAATAATTCATCATATAAAATGACAACTAATATGGTTCACTTTGTCAAATAAATCGGTCCACTTGTCTTAGCTAGGAACAACTTTTAATTCTTAGCATATATATTAATTAACACCTTATCCCAATATTTGATTTACAAAAGAAACCCTTCTTCCCTTTTCACTTCCTAAGCTCACGGTAACCATCTCTTGTGAAAGGAAAAAAAATGTTCATCCTATTCACCTCATGATGTTTACGGCAATTGTAGGTAATAGATGAAAAAAAAATTTATTCCATAAATTCCTATGTTCACGTCACTTTGCCATAGAATAGGGATGATTTAAATTGTTGATTATAATATACATATAATACATTTGCATACCTATGTTAAAATTCTCATGAAGTTTTATGCTATTTCATGATGTAGAGGAATAGATTTTGTTTTTATCCTATCATACACTTTAATATTATTATAGGATAATGTTTAATTTGAAAAGTCAAAGTTTTCAACTATAACATATGTTATTATCATAAGGTAAGAAGAATTAATTTCTTACCTTTAAAAATTCAAAATTTTCGGCTACTTGAAGACAAATTTCATAGATTACTTGTTTTAATTTGCAACTATATGCTTTATCTCATAATATCATGATAATATCCTATCTTATCCTCTCATTAATTATAGGTAGATATTTGTTCATGAAATCACATAAAGTATCACATGAAATCATGAGATTTTCGCCAACTATCATACAATTGTCCTCCAACTTGTGCAAGTTGCTAATACAACTAACATTATTCATAATAATATTATAATAATATAATTATGATCATACATTATCAATTGGATAATAATTTTATTCATTAGTACACATAAGTGCATATTTTCGAAAGCTTTCATAAATAAATGCTACACATTTTATTTTTCTCCAATTAATAGCTATATGATATAATATATGTATTAGACAATAAATTAAATCATAGGAAATTATTAAAATTATCCTATGTCACAAATTACTATTTTTAATCCCTATTTTCGAAAATAGGAAACAATTATTCAACAATTGTTCCTTAATTCCTCTAGCATTATTTTAATGCTACATTATATAAAATAATATTCTTATATCATAAAATAATCATAGGAATTTGAATTTTGTAATTTCGTGATCGATCGATTCGAAGTTATCGACTATCTCTAAAACCGACGCTTGAAACGCCTCAAAATTCTTATAGCTAATTATCTCTAAACGATCAAAATAAAGTTGTAACAACTTTACTTATTCCTATAATAATAGGAATTTCAAATCAAGCTTAACAACTCATAATATCAGAAGACGAATCGCTTAATTTATCCGACGTTAGAATATTACGTTTGAAGGAATATCGAAATTATATTCCTTAATTCACTACGCGTCGCTGAATGTCACACGTACATTATTAACTTATGATTGGTTAAAGTCAAATGTCGACTAATTAAGATTTGAATTAATAATACTAATTACGGAATTTATTATCGTAATTCAAGATTAAATTTACTGGATATTACATTCTACCCCTTAAAATAAATTTCGTCCTCGAAATTTGCATACCGTAGAAAGTTCGGGTATCTTTGCACTATAACAACCTCAAGTTTCCACGTAACTTTCTTTTGTCCATGGTCTCTCCATCGACTTTCACCAACCACAGATACTTCTTTCTAAACCGTTGAATCTAACGATTTAAATCAGTCATGCATTCTTTCTCGTAATTCATCTTTTGATTCAAGATAACGATCATGATGGTCATGTATTTTGGACCATTTTCGCACGCTCTTTAACCGTGATATGTGGAAAACATTTCAGATATTCTCCAAACTTGGTGGAAATACCAATCTATGGCTACTAGGCCTTATTATTTCTAGGATCTCACAAGGTCCTATAAAACGTGCTTTCAACTCCCTTATTCTCCAACATTGAAATTCTTTCAATGGAGAACTTTAATACACTTTATCTCTGCATTCAAGATGCAGCTCATATCACGCATATCAACAGAAACTTTTGCTACCATGAGCTTCTTTTTTTTCATTGCCTAATTCGGCAATCATCTTAATCATTTCCTTCACATAATCGGCTTTAAAACTTTCCTCTTATTTTCTTTATCTCAATAGAGAGATGATCGATACTTTCTTTTATACTATGCCTCACATGGGCTATGCTGCTCGACAGTTATTGTCGTAGGTAAACTTAATAAGTGGAAAATACATTTCCAACTTGTACGTTAATTCTTTCTCTTCTAAGCCAATTCATATTCTAAAGATAACCTCAAAATCTTTATACGATGTGAGACGTACGATTTCCTTTGTAATTAATCGGGCTAACTTATCAGATCCAAAAGTAGCCTAAATAGGCATGAACTGAACATTTTTGGTAAGTCGATACACTCCTACCCATATAGCAGTGTTATATCTTAACTTTGGTAAGCCTATCTCAAAATCCATTGTTATGTCATCCCATAGGATCGTTAATACTATGCCTTCATTTATAGGCAATTGAGACGATGTTCGACAATTTCTATCTTCATTCTTTTAAACTTTTTAAGGAGTTTTTCCTTTTTCGCAACGATTTATCATCACTTAGACCGATCTTTACAAAGATAGAGCATTAGTTACTATATTACTCTTTCACGTGTGATAATTTATATCGCCCGTAATCTTTCTCTAGTTCAAGCAATCTTTTCCATTTCATCTCCAAGTCTCTTTGCTTGGAAAAGTATTTTAAACTCCTATGATCTATGAAGATCTCATATCTTACTTTATGGAGGTGATGTTCCCAAAATCTTAACTTGCTTTACTGCTGCTAGTTCTAAGTTGTTGTGATGAATAGCTTATTATCTTCCTCACATCAGCACGCGGTATCACATTTATTAGTCCATGTAAATTTAATTTCTCTTTGGGATAGCTATGTCATTAGCCTTGCTATCTTAGAGAGTCTTCAATAAATTTTCGATAGTAGCCAGCGAATCCCATGAAACCTTTGTTCTCATTTGGGTCGTTGATTGCTTCTATCCTTGTATTGCTTTTAACTTCCGTCGGATCCATATGGGTTCCTTCTAAAGACACAAGATGTCTAAGGAATATTACTCCTTCAAGTCGAATTTAGCTTAAATAGTCTTGAAAATTTATTCGACTTTAATGTCTGCAAGAATGGTTCTTAAGAGTTCTTTATACTCTTTCTTTACCCTTCGATTAGATGGGAATATCATCTATGATGTTTTAAGATAATTTATCTTAGTAGGCGCGAACACTCGATTTTTGAGGTTCATAGCATGGCTAGCGATTAGTTGGTCCGAATAGCATAACTATAACTCATAGTAGCCACCTCTTGTTCGGGAAGCCATTTTGGGTACATTGTTAGCTCGTCCTTAAACCGATTATAGTCCAATTGAGATCGGTTCTCGTGACTACTTTTGTTCTTTTCCACCGACCGAATACTCGCTTATCCTTGGTAATGGATTATTAATTCTCGATAATCTATATACTTTCTTAATGGGCTATCTTTCTTCTTCGACAAGCAAGTCGGGTGTTTCTTAGGTGATACACTAGGTTCGATGAAACTTAGATTTTATAGCTTTCAAACGTGAGTCTTTATCTTTTCACTTTCCTTGAATCCATTTGATAAAGGTACTTTTAACTTGGTTTAATAATGGTTCTAACTTAATAGTAGAATTCTAGCTGCTTATCAGGAATAATCTTTGCTAAGTTGTCAGGGTATCTCTAGAAATTCTCGAAAAATTTTCACATCCTCTACCTTCATTTCCGCTATCCATCCTTTACTCAGATAAATAGGGAATGCTCGACATCCCTTCTTGTTTAATAATTCCCTTATTTGTTGTGTGGGTATGGTTGGAATTTCCTTCCCCATGTGGATTCCATAGAAATTGTGACTTTTATTCGGAGAAATGGAACGAAATTTCCCTTTTCCTTGTACAGATTGTGGAGTGGTTTTCGACTAATCAATTTCTTTCTTAGATTATCTCTATGTCTCATATAGGTACTATGTTCAAGTTCTTTACTAAAGTCTTAAGTGATTCTAAGTGTAATTCTAAGTTCGAGTAAATACGTATGGCACCATGATCCTTCTTTAAGTGAAGAGATTCTCATCCTTTGATTTGCTTATATTCGATTCGAGTTCTAACGTATCCACGCATGCTCTTACTATCCTTGTGATAATGAAATGTGAAGCACTTGTCTTGAACCAAAGTATTTTAGGTAAACCGAGAAGTTTTTCATACCTACCATTCTTTCTGGTTTTTGCTCATTCTGTCATTATCATACTTTTGCCTCGACACATCATATATCTTTACTATCTTCTCGACATTCTATGTTTATTTCCTTTCAATGCTAAGGTACCCAATATTTCACCTTATGGTCATCTCATAAATATGAGGAAACTTTTTTCAATTAGATTCACCTCATGGTCCTTCCTCGTGAATTCTTTCCTTTATTCGCTTGAGCATATTTCCTTCGCAAATTTCTTTAATAGTTATCTCACTTGATTAATTACTAAATTACGATAAGGTGAGCTGTTTTGTCTCTATAAACTTAGGGTCTGACGGTTTTATCTCAAATAACAAATCTACTTCTTGATCCACTTTTTCCTTCAAAGGATTTGCTTTACTTATCGTAATCAAACTGTTTGCAAAACTTATCTCATGTTCCGCTATATCATAATCAGATAGCTGGTAATTTCTCACTATTCTCAACTCTTGCTCTTTTTCTTGAGCATGATATCCAAAGTTATATTACCTTTATACTTTAATTCTCACTTTAAGATCAAGACCGTCATCATTACAATCTAGACTGGTAAGGTAGTATGTTTGTACATCCTAACTTATATTCCAAGTACCAATGTCCTATTGCCAAATCTCAACTTCAGGGTTTCTCTCTTTTTCTTGGTTTAAAACTAGGAATAGCCTAGCTATTCACATATCTCATTATTTGACCCGTTGATCATACTATCTTTGGTTTAACCAAAGTCTCAAGTTCTTGGAATCAATTCCACTTAAACATAATCTTATTGATTTAGGGATGGAGCGAGAGACTTATTAATGGAGATGCTTTCATTCCTTTATATCCATCAACTGTGTCTTATTTATCTCCATACTTTTAACAGGTCCGACCTTCTAACGAGGTTTTAGGGACAATCAACTATTTTAAAGATAAGTTGTATTCTTTCTTATTATGATATAATAAGAGAGGCATATCCCAAGGATATATAATATACTTCTCTTTGCTTTTACTCTAGCACTCAATGCTATAAAGTATCTCGCTCATGACTTAATCATCATACTATCACGTGGAGGTATAACTTTATCGTTATCCTCAATCTGAAGCCCATTAAGGGTCATTGCATCAATGTGCACCATAGAAGGAATATATCTCGTCCTTTGAGAACTTCTTTACATCATAACTTGATGTCTATCACTTTACCGATTTGAAAACTTAGGTGACGGAATAAGTCAATCTTGTCTCATACTTATTGGTTTCAAGCTTTGAAGAAGAATTCTTCAGACAATTTAAAAGAAGTATTGGTTTACAACTCCCGATGACAATCTCAAGATTTGAATCAATATACTTTTGAACCGAATAATTGGGATATAGGTCCCAAGACCGTAATGACGACTACCGAGATTTCTTTGGTCATATGGGGTGGCGGACCTTCACAAATACTTTCTCAATCACAAGGCTTAGCTTCAAAGAACATCGTATAAAATTTTGTTTTGTAAACTTTTTCCAAGAAAATGAGAAACGCAGTGGTTTCTCAATGAAACTAGGTCATAGAGTTAAACTCGATGATAGAAATTGAGTAGAACTTGAAATCTTATACAGCTCATAATAGGTCATCTACAAAAGTTCTCATGTACGCTATATCTCTTCTTGTACCATCTGGAATCTTATTTTCTAGCAAAGATTATAATATTCTTGCTATATCGTAAGCTTTTCGCTTCATGGACATCATAGACTAGTCTTTAACTGATTCTCACGAATTCTGAAGGAGGAATCAAGGATTTGGGTCTTCATAAGAAATATAGTACCTTGTGATAGGAGTACGTAGGCGAAAACCGTTTGTAAATCGGAATTCAAACGAGGGAGAACGAGCTAAAGTCAAAACACTCAAGAAGACAGTTTTGTTGGCGCCGAAATCAGCACCAAGGTCGAATCGAATTGCTAAGATCTAAATTAAAGAGGTCGACGCCAAATTCAAAGTTGGCAAAGTCGATGTTAAAGTAGAGCATAAAATGCCGACGTGGTTTACCTTATATCTCTTTCTTCTCGTTTTGAAAGCTCGTAATGTTTTCACTGATCTTTGTTCTCGCTCTCATGTCGATACTTACTTTCGTACTCGCAAAGAACTAAAGTTCTCATATTCTTACTTCTATGTTCTCGCGATAGTGATCATGCTTCTTATCATGTCTATGTTCTTTTGGGATATCATACCAATCGACTGAAATAACTTTGAAATTTGAATTAAACATTTCAAAACCATCAACATAACTCATGCTTTCTTTGAATTTAAAGAATTCAACATATAACACTTTTGACTTATCAACGTCAGCACTTTTTCATATAACATCATCATAACATAATCATAACATTCTCCTTATAACATCATCAAACATCACAATATGTTGGTAATGATCCAACAATTATCACAACAAAAATCCTCATTGAATTCCATGAATTCAAAGGCTTCTCTTTTGACATATCAATGTCAATACTTTCTCATATCACTTTCATCTCTTCACAACATATAACATCATTGCAACACTTGCAATTACTTTTCACTTTCAACAATCCTCATAACTTTCATTTCTCTTGAAAAATCATTTCAATCATCATTCACTACTTTTATTCTCAAATATCTTTCATAACTTTCATTTCTTTGGAAAATATCATATTCCAGGTTTAATCCTTTCATTTCAAAATTTTGAGAAAGGGGCATGTACTTTCAAACCTTTTTCATTTCCAAAACTTGAGAAAATCATTTACTCAACGATATTAAATCTTTTGTCTTCCATGAATATGTAGTCCCATACCTACATATTCTCGAATCTTTGAGTTTTCCTCGAATATGGGTCCCATATCGCATATTCTTAGAATCTCTCCTAATTCTAACTTTTATTTTCTTGAAAATTCATTTCACTTTAATAACTTCACTTTCCAACTTCTTGTCCTTATTCTCAAACCGTGAGAAAATCATTTACCTTTTTCCTGCTGAGCTTGATGTGATGGAGTGTTGAGCATAGTCACCGATCTCTGAAGTCTAGTGACTCTATCTAGACTCAACTTTTGAAAGAAGTTTTGGGTTTAGGTACAACCTCGCTCGATACCAACTGTAATGTACCGCCTTTCCAAAGTATGGATTAGCGTAAATTATTACTAATGACGGGATTAACAACAAGAATAAACACTAATTATGGAATCATGAGATATATAATAGACAAATTTCGTAAACTTCATATCATTTAATATGACACATATATCGTATATACTAAACCGGATTAATTAGACTCTTGACTAAAGGGTTCAACTCAAACATAACCTATATAACTCTCGCAATGAAAGACATGTGATTACACATATGACGATATGTAATCAAGGCTATACTTATCAACGATGTAAGACTCCAACCGCTCAACACTTCAACATCCTACATCAATCGCTCAACCCGCACATTTAAAAACAAATATGCAGGCTAAGTACAAGAATGCACTTAGTGGCTCATGCCAAAACATTTTCTTTAAATTACATCGCTTATAAGTAAGACACAAGCGGTTTTAGTTGAAAATGCCTCAGCTTACTAAAACGTTTTCATTTTTCAAAAGTCGCCCGCCGACATATTTTTGTCTGTATGATCCATATCACATTTCACATAACTATTCATAACAGATCTCACGCCGTAGAAGTAGGCCTCTTCTACAGACGCCGTGACCGCCGAGATGTTGCTAACGGCTCACATCACATAGCTGTGAATTTCAGATCGACTAGGATCCGTGACCGTCAAGATGTTGCTAACGGCACACGTCACTTTATGGTGTACACCGTCCGGCTAGAAATTCGTGATCTAGCCAGACCCGAATTCAACCTCCGTGCTAGAATAGACCAGAATTCATCCTCTAAAGACAGACCCAATTCATTCTATAAAATTGGGGCGAACCAGTTGGGAGCGACCCAACAATCAGATTCTTTCTCATCATTGGGAACACCCAAAGAATCAAGTCGGCCAGCGAACCAATAGCTCGACAGATTCATACACAAAACGTAAACACTTTGGGCGTGTAATCATCTCATAATCATTTCTCAACCAAGCATCAGAATAAATACCTTTCATTTGCGTAAAGCAAGTAAATAAAAGGTTTTCGAATAAAGCCCACCGGCACGAAGCTTTTCAAATAAGTCCTTTCTAACGTCAACGATCAAGACTCATGTCCAACCTTTACGTAAGGAATTAATTTAGTACGAGGTCACGCTTCGACAGAGACTAACATAGTCTATAACGCTCTCACGTCAAATAAGGCTAACGCCGACTTATTTTAACGCTTCCTAATCGATTGATGTCGATTATAAATTTTCTCGATTTATAAGAAATATTCTACCTTTAATATATAATGTACGCTTTAATGTACTTACGTAACGTAGTTACATTGTTACTAAACGCACTATGTCACATAGATCACGACATCGAATTATGTGTCCTTCGACCTTGGTCAACGTTTTGGTCAACAATTTTGACCAAGTCAACCTTTAGTCAACAATTTGACTTTAGTCAACTCAAAGTCAACATTTCGACTTTCTCAATTTCTTATGTAATTTTCGATTTTAATGTACAATTTTTGTTCCAAAATTCTATAAAATCATACTATGTCTAAAACATTATTTTAGATCATATTATGTAATTATACTTGATAAAATAAATTTATAACATTAATATACATAAGGTATGGTTTTCGGTCAACATAATTCATCAACTAAACATTTTTCAAAAATTCCAATAAATTCATATAACACTTAATCATCCTTAACTATCCTTATTATAACATAATTATTATTTATTATGAACTATTGAATTTAATTTACCTAAGTCATATTCGAAATTTTTGACTTAGGTTCAAATAATTTTTATAAATTTCAATAAATTCCTACAACCATATATTATGAATCTACATCATTAATATGATATGATAACACTTAAATATGGTTTATATCACAACCTACTATCATATACTATAACTTTCGAACATCATGAACATAGGTACTAAAATTCTCCAAAAATTCTACATAAATTCATATAAGCTTATTTAATATCCTAGATTATTATTTCATGCTCAAATCAACAATTAAAAATCATAATCATCAACATATAATGGTCACAAGTTTTCGGTCCTTTTCTAAAATTTAATAACATGCTTAACTTTGTAATATAATCATAATACATGCTTAATAACATCATATAAACACAATATCTAAACATCTTAGCACATGATGTATAATTTTCGAAAGTATCATATATAAACTATGACCATAACTTAAAATTTAACGGATGAAAATCGAAAATTCTAGCATGTATACGAAGCTCGTAAGAAATCTAACCTTTTAATCGGAGTCGATTTAATCGGCAAAGGTTTATTTTCTATAGGGTTGGGATCAAACTTTGATGAACTCTCTTAGAATTTCCTCACTCAATTTCGGTTTCAAAGGTGCAAAAATGGAGGAATGAAATGCTCAACTTATATTTATAGAGTAATCCAAGTTGCATGCTAATTATTACATGAATTGATAATTAATATACTTGCTACAATTGTCAAAGAAATCGGCTACTACTTGTAGTACAAGACAAAAAAATTTATTCTTTTCAAATACAATTCACCAAGTATTCTTATCCTTTAATTAGCCACTTGGATCATAGTTATCACTAATAATTAAATAATTCATCATATAAAATGACAACTAATATGGTTCACTTTGTCAAATAAATCGGTCCACTTGTCTTAGCTAGGAACAACTTTTAATTCTTAGCATATATATTAATTAACACCTTATCCCAATATTTGATTTACAAAGAAACCCTTCTTCCTTTTCACTTCCTAAGCTCACGGTAACCATCTCTGTGAAAGGAAAAAATGTTCATCCTATTCACCTCATGATGTTTACGGCAATTGTAGGTAATAGATGAAAAAAATTTATTCCATAAATTCCTATGTTCACGTCACTTTGCCATAGAATAGGGATGATTTAAATTGTTGATTATAATATACATATAATACATTTGCATACCTATGTTAAAATTCTCATGAAGCTTGCGGCTATTTCATGATGTAGAGGAATAGATTTTGTTTTTATCCTATCATACACTTTAATATTATTATAGGATAATGTTTAATTTGAAAAGTCAAAGTTTTCAACTATAACATATGTTATTATCATAAGGTAAGAAGAATTAATTTCTTACCTTTAAAAATTCAAAATTTTCGGCTACTTGAAGACAAATTTCATAGATTACTTGTTTTAATTTGCAACTACCACTGCTTTATCTCATAATATCAATATAATATCCTATCTTATCCTCTCATTAATTATAGGTAGATATTTGTTCATGAAATCACATAAAGTATCACTTGAAATCATGAGATTTTCGCCAACTATCATACAATTGTCCTCCAACTTGTGCAAGTTGCTAATACAACTAACATTATTCATAATAATATTATAATAATATAATTATGATCATACATTATCAATTGGATAATAATTTTATTCATTAGTACACATAAGTGCATATAAGATTTTCATAAATAAAATGCTACACATTTTATTTTTCTCCAATTAATAGCTATATGATATAATATATGTATTAGACAATAAATTAAATCATAGGAAATTATTAAAATTATCCTATGTCACAAATTACTATTTTCGAATCCCTATTTTCGAAAATAGGAAACAATTATTCAACAATTGTTCCTTAATTCCTCTAGCATTATTTTAATGCTACATTATATAAAAATAATATTCTTATATCATAAAATAATCATAGGAATTTGAATTTTGTAATTTCGTGATCGTTTGACTGAGTTATCGACTCATCTCTAAAAACCGACGTTTGAAACATCTCAAAATTCTTATAGGCGAATTATCTCTAAAACGATCAAAATAAAGTTGTAACAACTTTACTTATTCCTATAATAATAGGAATTTCAAATCAAGCTTAACAACTCATAATATCAGAAGACGAATCGTCGAATTTATCCGACGTTAGAATATTACGTTTGAAGGAATATCGGAAATTATATTCCTTAATTCACTACGTCGCTGAATGTCACACAGACATTATTAACTTATGATTGGTTACAGTCAAATGTTGACTAATTAAGATTTGAATTAATAATACTAATTACGGAATTTATTATCGTAATTCAGTATTAAATTTACGGGATATTACAGGTACCTTGTTTGCCCAAGAGTATCATAGTGTATTGTGATAACTCAGGTGCAGTGGCAAACTCGAAGGAACCAAGGACGCACAAGGCGACCAAACACATAGAGAGAAAGTACCATGTCATACGAGAAATCATTAGACGATGAGACGTCCTGATTGAGAAGATTGGTACGCGGATTACCTAGCTGAGCCATTCACGAAGAACCTGCTGCAAAAAGTCTACAACGAGCATGTTCAAGGACTTGGATTGCGCATGATGGCACCCACTTAGAAAGGAAACTTTTGTAGAAGTGGGAGAAGCAAAGTGATGGTTGTTTGTAATAGCTAGTAGAGAGACACATTGTATACTAAAATTTTGCTTTAGTATAAGTGAAAGATTGTTGGATTTGTATACTTGAAGCAGTTTTGGTTGAGCTTGTATACAATGATTCCTGTTACCACTATTACAATCTCCTATCTGTATTGTTTACTTGATTGCATATGTATGTCCCTTTATCTCATATATAAGTTAGATCATATAGTGTGTAGAAGATCACAGAAGTCTGTATGATTGGTCAAGCTTAATGAGATATAAAAAGGATCACAACTGAGATAACTTTAGGACGAGTTGTCGGTATAGGTTGTGGTATAGATAAGAAGTGACTTGACTTGGTTGCTTGTCTATACTGGTACGTCTCTAACGTATTGATGGATCATAGTGAGATGAGTTCTTCTATCTGACAGTCTTAAAGAACCTAGATCTCGGTGACTTTACGTTGATCTAAACCTCGATAAGGTATTAGGTGAGTATCGGTTGCTGACCCTCACTTTGACTTGTCATGGGTAAGGGTTACATGAGATAACACAATATTCTCCGCATCTTAGGTGGTGGCAGTGCTTGTATGTTATGCTAGTTTCCTGTGTCGAGTCACCATATGCATTTAGGATGATGATGTCCCTTAAGGAGCTCAAAATGTTTATTGTACTATACCCTACGTGTCGAGTTATCTCAAGTATAATATTAAGGTTGAGTGGTACTACTTAAAGAATTAAAGAGATTAATTATTTTAAGTAGTTGATCAGCCTATTTTCTAACACGAAAACATGCAAGTAGATAGGTAAGTTGAGTATCATATCCACATGGATTGTAACGCGAAAATATAGAAGCTAACTAAATAATTCTTTATTATTATCCAAGCAAACAAATTTTTAATCCAGTCAAAGATGAGATCACATAAGTAACCATCAAGTTCAATTACGACAATTATGATTGTGGATTTCTAATTTACCTATTACCGTTACGTCTCAAGGTGAAAATTAGTAACTCCAAAAAGATCACAAACAATATGCTTCCTACGGATGTTCTTATCTCAGCTACGACTCAAGGCTTACCCGTATTGTGCCTTCAAGATCGATTGACAATTAAAAGTGTTAAGTATTCAATTGGCAACAAGATATGCATAAAAATTGATCGAAATTAACACATAAGATTAAGCTCCATGAATCACAAATCGATGACTGGAAGGTAAATAGCAAAAAGCAAGAATCATCACACTTAGGATAAAATCACACAAACCCTAGGATTAGAACAAGAAATTAGCTAGATATAGAAATTTAAATAAAATATGAAATTAAAATAAAAATAGGAATTGTATTGATAAAATCCGTAATGGAGTGTCTGAAGAACAATTGTGGGGTTTGAATCCAAACCCGAGTAGAAAACTAAAAATCTAAAATCCTTCGGATGAATTGCTCCAATGTCGATTACAATGCGTTAACAGAAAGTAGAATTGATGAAAGCTAAAGTCTAGAAGAGTAAAATCTAAAGCTCGAATGAAAACCGAATAAAAGATTACAAAATTGGCTAAAAACGAGGTTGAGGCGCCAATAGATGGTCCGGGATATTTATAGATGATGGGCCAAAGTCCTAATTCTCGTCAGGCCGCAGCGCCTGGCGGCCGGCCTAGCGATCGCTAGCTTAAATACAGAGATTTCATGGGAAGAACTCGTGGCCAGGCTAGCGACCGCTAGGGTGGTCGCTAGCGGTCTCTAGCTTCCTGATCATTTTCATCTTTGGTTGCTTCTTTGCCTTGTGCATCGATTATCACCTGAAAAGCCTACAAAACACCAAAAAGGAACCCCAAGAGCAGTATCTTCTAAAAAAAGCTAAAAACATAATATCAACTATATAAACGCACTTAAACTGATCTAAATTCATTGTTTGTCCTCAAACAAAAATAAACACTCAACAAAAGATCAACGAGCATTAGCAAATGTGGTAGCTATAACATGCATCAGAAATCTTTCAAAGTTCAAAAACAACAGTACACATAACGATATTAGTCAACTCGAGAATGTACAACAATTGAAAGCAAAATCTTATTCAATTCAACTATCTCAAAGGCATGTGTATAATATAGTGTACACTCAAACTCAGAAGAAAATTCAGGACGTGTATACACTCAAAGATCAATGTCATGCAAAAAATCTTACCATAAGCTTGCCATTTCTCTAATATCTCCACTACGTCAAACGTGTTCAAATTATGATCGAAAAAGGTATTTTCATGGGTTGTAATGTAGGCATATTGGTTAGGGTAGGGTAATATATGGCTAAGTGACTCAATTGCAACTCCGAGTACCCCCCATTTATATTTTTCAATACATATGGACTTTGTCCATTTCCCTATTTTCCAACTTGCTAAATCAACAGTCATTCAAACTCGTGATACCTACTCTTCGATTAACTATCCCTTTATGCTCACTTTATTCATATCATTTTTCTTTTTTTTAATAGAGCTTATAGGGTCCTTTCTTTTCCACAGAGGTAATTCACGAGCTTTTAACCCGACGTAATACATCAAATCATTTCACCCCTTGATTCTCATATCCATCCTCACCTCCTATCATCCGGTTAACAAATAATAAGGTCTAATAAAGGCTCAAATTAGGTGACAAATGGTATATTATTGGGTTAGTGTATGGGTAAATTCGTGGTTCACAAAGATGGTCTTTTATCATTTCCAGATTCAAAACACATATTGCATTCTCGACACAGAAAACACGGCAAGTTCTAGAAGATAATTACATGCATGATATCACACATTTAAAAGAAGCTGTAACATGTAATTAAAATACAGTGAAGCTCAAGTCTCACATCTCAGGCAAATTGTGAAAAACAACAGGATAAGCAATCACAAGTTATATATGCGTCGTTTTCTAACACATCATGTGCACCATCAACGTATTATTATCAAAAATCTCTAACATCATTGGCTACATAGGTAACACTTTTCACTTAAGCTCATTGATCAACAGACACGACAACGAAAACAAAAGACACAAATGCCCAAAACATAACAACTAACAAGACAAAACAAAAACATAAAAAAGGCTTAACAACCAACTACACTATTCTACTCCTCCCAAACTTATTGTGACGTGTATTGCAATAAGGTTGCAGAAAAGATGTAGTTGGGAAAGAGACCTTACATGATATGCCGCTACTCCGGTGGAGGATAGAATCCTCGCCACTGCTCTCATTGCTGCATCATCTGGATCATTTGCTGCTGATGCTCCTAGGAGGCTTACTGTTGGGCAAGGAGGGCCTGCTGTTGTGCCATGAGGGAGCTCATGTTCCGATCAATATGGTCGAGGAGACCATCTATCCGGTCCAGGCGCTCATAGACCTAGGAGTTGCCTTGGTGGGGTGGTGGGTGTAGCTCGCCACCTCTCTCATACTGCGCCTCTTCATCCGCTTCCTCTTCTTCTACCTCTCCCTGGGCATTGAGGCGCTGAGCCCAGTTAGAGTGCGCTTCGGACCCTATGTTCCAGTTCGCGTTGGGTCCGTTATCTCCGATTATGTTGGTTAGAGCATTGTTGGGCAATCGGAAGATAGATTGGCCGTTCTTGTCGTAGAGCAGCCAGAGGTAACACCGGGGGTCTCGTTTGAGGAACGTCTGGACATATAAATATTGTTTGTCCAAGAAAATATCCTGGGAGACTGGATCCTCACGAATTGGCACCCCATAGAAGTCAGCAATAGGGGTGACGAAGGCACCAACGCAAATCCTCGCATTTTCGGAGACTTCTGATTACATCTGGAAATGCTGTGCGAGGAATATCCCGACGTGCATTTTTCTATCGGCTGCAGCGCCTATCATTATAGTTATGTTCTGGGACAGGCAGGTGTCGGCATTTATGCGGGCATGTATGGTGAAAGTGAGGAGACGGTGGAAGTATCAGAAAGCTGGATTTCGGATTGAGCTAGCCTTTGCCCTCGTGGCATCATAGTCCGAATTATTTTCCAGTTCCGGATCAATAAATAAAGGCCATATCTCGAAGGCCAAACTCTCGATATCACCAATGTAAAGTCCGTCGGGAGAGCCGTTGATGATGTCATTCAGCTCGTCAACTGTGAGCCGTTCCACTCCAGTGTCAGGATCCGGTATGCCATATAATTTGCAGTGATGATGGAGTATAAACCGGATCTCTCGGCGAGCCAAGTAACATCATTGACTATTCCCATAGCCTGGCATGTGTCAATACACATGAACCGGCAATGACGATGCTTCAGTTGCACCAATCTCATCCATCTGTCCCTAGAGGCGGGACTCGACAATTGAACACCGTAAGCTTGGGGTGGCGTCGTCAGCTTCGAGAAGACGGTTGCTCCTTCCCTTTCTTTTATTTCCGGATGTGCGTGGCGGCATATTGGACCTAAAAGATATGTAAATATTAGATCAGGTACACCATTCTAAAAAAAATCAAAACAAACGTGAACCCAATTCGATATAAAGTTCCCCCAAACTGTAATTAACAAAATTCTTCCCCCCACAATAACATAGGGTTCATATATAGCATGCAAGGGAAAGAATACACACATAGGCCCAAAACACACAATAAAATGGATTATAGCTTGGCTCGCGGCCGCCCTAGCGACCGCTAGGGTGGTCACGAGCTACTGACTAGCGACCACTAGCTTGGTCGCTAGTCGCGTCGAAGAGCTAGGGTTTACATGATTTCTACCCCAAAACACAATGTAGGTGAATTAATCCAACAAATCAACTTCAATGAACATATATACACCTAACAATGTAAGAAGCATGCTCAAAAACCATAAAAATTTGGCAAAATAGGTTCTAGTTCATATACTCCATAATATCCCACAAAAAGAAGAAAATAATCGGTCAAACTCTTCTAATTCATGCTTACAAGCTAAAATCAAAGAAGAGTTGAACAAAATGAGCATACCTTGAGTGGAAAAGACGTTGAAAGTACAAAGGAATGAAAACCTAGGTTTTGGATAGCTTTTGGGTGGGTTGTGTGTGTGTGAGTGTGAAAAACTCAAAGGGGAAGCTTAAAAAACAAAGTAAATCGCGCGGGTCGGCGCATTGAGTTCGGGTCGGGTCGGGTCGGGCCTAACGGCCGCCCTAGCGATCGCTAGAGCGGTCGTTAGTTTTTGTTGTAAACGTTCTGTACTCCGGCTAGCGACCGCTAGTGTGGTCGCTAGTCGTGACCCAATTTTTTTTTATTATGTTTTTATATATGTTATTATATTTTGGGACACAAAAAACGACCAAAAGCAACACGAAAAGACAAAAACTCAAAAACAAAACAAGCTAAAATAAAAGGAAAAAAAAATCTTAAAACACGTAAACACATTAGGTTACCTCCAAACCAGTGCTAAATGTTTCGTCGCTAGCTCGACGTTACCTCTCTTCATGGTTCACTAAGGTTGGTCACCTTGACTTCACGGTTGAAGTGAGACTTGAAGTATGACTTAATGTATTGACCATTAACCTTGAAGATGTTGCCATTTGAATCTAGCAGCTCGTAGCTCCCATTAGCATGTCCCCTATAAACTGTATAAGGCCATGACCATCTTGATTTTAGATTTCCTGGGAAGAGACGCTGTCGGGCATTGTAGAGCAAAGACTTCATTACCCGGTGAGAACCCCTTTAGGCGTAAGATCATGGAACTTCCTCGCTCTTTCCTTTGTAAATGCGGGAGTTCTCAAAGGCTTCATTGCTCCACCTCGCCTAGTTCCAAAGAGCAGTTGTTCACCCCTTTTCAACCCGGCCTCCTGAATCCATGTTTATCCTTCGGTGGCCCAACAGTTTTATGCTCCAACTCAACCGCAGATGGCAAGATTTTCCAAATACTAGCCGATATGGAGATAAACCTATAGGGGCTTTATAGGCGATCCGTAAGCCACGAGCATCATCCAACTATTTAGCTCAATCATTCCTTTCGACTCTCGATTCTCTAATATCCTCTTGATCTCTCGGTTTGCGAGCTCAGCTTGCCCATTTGCTTGTGGATGGTATAGATAAGTGACCATGTGCTTTACTCCATATTTAGCTAGGACATTGCCTAGCCACTTATTGTTGAAGTGGGACCCTCCATCACTGATCAAGGCCCTAGGTACACCAAAGCGAGTTAGAATATTTTTGTGAAGGAATTTAACTACTACCTTGGAGTCGCTAGTGGCAGTGGGAATTGCCTCTACCCATCGAGACACATATTCCACGGCAAGCAGTATGTAAGTGAATCCACAAGATATGGGGAACAGACCCATAAAGTCAATTCCCCATACATCAAACAACTCCACTTCCATGATCTATTTTGAGGCATCTCGTCATTCTTTGTGACGTTTCCCATCCTTTGGCATCTATCGCAGCTCTTTAGAAATGTTTGGCAGTCCTTAAAGCTGGAAGGCCAATAGAATCCACTCAGATAAACCTTTGCTGCAGTCCTGGCAGCTGCAAAAAGTCCTCCACTCAAAGAACTGTGGCACTCATGAATAATCTTCTCCCATTCCCCTTGGGGGACACAGCGACGTATCAGGCCAACGACACATTGGCGGTAAAGGTGGGGGTCATCCCAATAATAGAATTTCACGTCGTGGAGAAATTTCTTTCTCTGATGTGAACTGCAAGAAGGGGGCATTACTCCAATAACCAGATAATTGACGAAATCAGCGTACCATGGAGTATGATCAACTATACTGATAATGTGCTCGTCTGGGAAGCTCTCCTTGATCCCAATTCTCTTATCTTCTCCATCTATTGGCTTCTCCAGTCTTGATAAGTGGTCTGCTACCACATTCTCACAGCATTTCCTGTCTTTGATTTCCATGTCAAATTCCTAAAGGAGGAAAATCCATCTCACTAATCTGGGCTTCGAGTCTTTCTTGTTAAAAAGGTAGCGGATGGCTGCATGGTCGGTATGGACAATAGTGTGGGTGCCCACCAAATAAGGTCTAAACTTGTCAAAAGCATAGACCATTGCAAGTAGCTCCTTCTCTATGGTGCTGTAGTTCATCTGAGCCGAGTCAAGTGTCTTACTGGCATAGTAGATGACTCTGAATAACTTATCTCTTTTCTGCCCCAGTACGGCTCCCACTGCCCAGTCACTGGCATCACACATAAGCTCGAAAGGTTGGCTCCAATCAGGTGAGACCAGAACTTGAGTCGAGATTAGAGCCTACTTGAGTTTCTCAAATGCCCCCATGCAGTCACTGGTGAACACAAACTTAGTGTCCTTTTCTAGCAATCCACACAGCGGCTTTGTGATCGTGGAAAAGTCCTTGATAAAATGTCTGTAAAAGTCGGCGTGTCCGAGAAAGCTCCTCACTGATTTGACATTGGTAGGAGGAGGTAGCTTCTCGATTGCAATGATCTTGGCTAGGTCCACTTCCAAGCCCTTAGCAGATACCTTGTGGCCCAGTACCACACATTTCTTTACCATAGAATGGCACTTCTCCCAGTTGAGCACTAAGTTCGTCTCCTGACACCTGTGTAACACTTGGGACATATTGTGGAGATAATGGTCAAAAGAAGAACCAAAAACGAAAAAGTCGTCCATAAATACCTCCATAATATTCTCGATCAAACCATGGAATATGGACATCATACACCTCTGAAAGGTTGCTGGTGCATTGCACAACCCAAACGGCATTCTCCTATAAGCAAATACTCCACATGGACAAGTGAAAGCCGTCTTGTGTTGGTCCTCTGGGGCGATGACAATCTGATTGTACCCAGAATATCCATCTAGGAAGCGAGAAACCCATATCCGCCGATCATCCAACATCGATCAATAAAAGGGAAAATGATCCTTCCTTGTGGCTGCATTCAATGCACGGTAATCAATACAAACTCGCCATCCTATCATGAGCCTTGTTGCCACAAGCTCTTTCTTGTCATCTCGAATCACAGTGACACCCCATTTCTTGGATATCACTTGAGTTGGGCTCATCCATTCACTGTCTGATATAGCATAGATCATGCCTGGATCCAACAGCTTCAGCAGCTTCTTTCTCACTACCTCTTGCATTGCAGGATTCAGTCAGCGTTGAGGTTGTACCTTTGGTTTGTATTCGTTCTCTAATAGTATCCGGTGCATGCAAATTGAAGGGCTGACCCCCTTGATATCCGAAATAGTCTACCCAATTGCGGATTGTACTGCTTCAGTACGGCCATAAGCTTAACCAATTCATCCTCTGTCAACTTTGAGGAGACTATAACTGGACACGTCTCATCTTCTCCTAGAAAAATATATTGGAGGTGGTCAGGTAATTCTTTCAATTCGACCTTTGGCGTGTGCTCTTCTCGTCACCACCGTAATGTCTTCTCCTCCAACGGGTTTCTTCACATCTAAGTAAGGCCTTGACTCCTGGGAGGTGTTTACTTCTTCCATGGCCTCGGTGTAATACCCCATCTTTTCTAAGCATCGGTTTGCGTGGCACGCCGAGAAAGGTCAAAGGTTGACTTTTGTTTGGTGATCGACCATCACGAAACCTCGGGCGTTGTGAAGAGTGTCTTATGACTAATTCATAGACACTAAGTATGCAGTTTTCGACCACCCGAAGGTTTGGCACTCAAGTTAGTTAAAACCGGACTTTCGTGGGTCTTTAAAAGCATATCTTGTTTATAGTCGTTGTGTCAGGTATTTTATTTCGAGTCCATGGGTACCAAGTTTGCTAAATTTGAGTCCGTTTGCAAAAATTGAGTCGCTTTACGCCGAAAAGGTCATTACATAGCAATGTTCTGTGACCCGCTTTCCTATAAATAGGAGGCTAGGGCCTTCATTTTCAACGTTCATTTCCTTCGCCTCTCTGTGTTTACGGACGAGCCGAGCAGCCAGTGCACGCTGGCGAAGCTGGAGGAGTGGGGGTCGGCGGGGAGGCTCGGCCGGCGCCATTGTTCCGCCGCCGCCACCTCCGATCGACCCCCTCCCGGCAGCCCGTTTATCTGTTTTTGTCCTTTTCTTATTTTGATTCCACCTTTAGTAGATCGTAGCATAGAACTCGGGATTCTAAAGGACGAGATGGGAAAACGGCCGAGGCCTACCGATCCGCGAAACCGCCGCCGCCCGCCGCCGCCGCCGTGAGTTGTTGGCCGCCGTTTGGTGGCCGACGGCCACCTGCCACTGGTCATTTAGGTTTTGAGTTCGGCCATCATTCCACTAAAAGTACCGATTAGTTTTTACATTTTTGCGTTTACGATGTCGGGATGTTTTCCGTTGCTTGAGTTTTTAAAGGAAGTACATGCCGGTTATCCATTTTCAATGCGGTTTGTCATTCCATGTTCGTCGTTATGCATATTGCTTATGTTTCCATTTTCATGCATCGATTTTGGAGGGTTTATCCTAGATCCGAGGATAGCATCGATTTTCAAGCTTCTTCACGCTAAGATTTGAGTCGACTTGCATGCATGCATATTTTGAAAGTACCCTATTATAGGTCTTGATGCCATGAATATATTTCCCTTCTGCATCGAGTTGATTTGAAAACCCGGAGAGTGCCAAATATGGGTTCAGAAAGTCAAAAACCCTAGTTTTTCTACGATCTTCGTTTGGATCACGATGTTGCTTTGCTTTGTGGGATGTGACCCCAAAAGTTATTCCGTCTTGTTACGTGTACCTACCGGTCGATCGGTGAAGTCATCGGATCCGTAGATATTTCGGTTGACGTTTTTCTGCTCGGGTTAGGTTATATATGCTTATTTTGAGTTATTTACTCTAATATTTCAAAATAAAACATGTGCGCCGTAAAATGTTTTGGTGAAGTTATTACTGTTCTCTGATCCGAGATGTGGTTCTATTGTGATTGTGCACGGATCTCTATTCGGTAGGTTGATCACCATCTTCGAGTATTGATCGAAGGGATAGACCCCCAACACGTGGTTATGGTTACGAAGGATAGACCCTAAGTCCACACGAAATGGTAATGAGGTGGTTATGGTTACGACGGATTTGACCTCAAGTCCACTTGAGTTAGCTTATTTGGATACGCCCGCACGGGTCGATTGGATATGTTTCGGCCGAGATATTGTGAAATTTGGTGGATATGTTCCGGCCGAATGAAATGTGACGGGTGGCGGGATACGTTCCGAGCCGTGGTTCTATGATGAGAACAACAAAGAATAACGGATCGGCATCGAAAACGAAAAATCTAATTTGCTTACTTAGAAGTGGATTTACGTTTTAAAACCTTCTAAGGTAAGTGCTCCAACACAACATCATGATTCTTTTGATTTATGATAAAACCCCAAGTGAGTGTGCTAGTACTCACCCCAAACTCTTTTTCAAATCTTTTCACGTATGGACGAGGTCCGACGAGGCCACGCTGGAGGTGGAGTCATGGTTCTTCATGCTATGCTTCCGCGATGTTGTGTTATATCGTATTACGATGTTGATGTATTCTTGTCCCTTATTTTGCTTTACGATTGGGAACAAGATTTGCCATTATGTTATTATCTTTGTGAGTCTCGATATGAGCATGCTTTATGGTTGAATAGTCTAGTCAATGTGGTGTAATCGTTGTTTGCTTTCTTGCATTACTTGTTATAAACCAAGATCATGTTTTACGAGGTTATGATATCGATATTATTCTGTTGGTGGATTGTTTGTGCACCCTCCCTTCGTGATATGTCCTAGTAATAGAGGAGATCTTGCCCGATTTCATGGTCACATCTTCTTATCATGTATATTATATGTATTCCTTCTTCCCGCTTCTTAACCCCCACCCCTAATCACACCCCGCAAGATTGTGTCTTCCCTGAATTGGGGCGTGACACCGTGTATTCAGATCTCATCACATGCTTCGTCGGGCTCGAGGAAGTGCAAATTGAGTTCTGCATGCAAAACTCAGCAGTCTGGCCGTCATTGGGTGGAGGACAAGCGCTTAATGACTCTATTGAATCTCGATCTTCAACCATTTTATCCTCAGGTTGCTTCATCGCATCGTATATAGAGATTTTCATCTCTTCAACATTTACCCTGAAGTTAAGGTCTCCATCCTGCATGTCAATTTGTGCCCTGCCTGTGGCTAAGAACGGTCTCCCCAGAATGAGTGATGTGTTTCCATCTTCTCGCATGTTAAGGACCAGAAAGTTAGCTGGAAAGATGAAATCTCTAACCTTGACGAGCACGTCTTCCACTATCCCCTTTGGATAGGTGACTGATGTGTCTGCCATCTGGAGAGCAATATATAGTAGTGGACTTGATATCTCCAATCTCCAATCTGTTAAATATAGACAACGGCATCAGGTTGATGTTTGCCCCTAAATCACATAAAACTCGGGAGAAAGTCTACCCTCCAATGACGCAAGCGATGGTGAAGCTGCCTGGACCTTTCTACTTTGGTGGCAACTTCTTTTGCAGCACAGCACTGCATTCTTGATACAAATTGATGGTCTCAAATCTTCCCAACTTCTTCTTGTTTGCTACTGCATCCTTCAAGAACTTGAGGTACCCCGACATATCTCTAAGTGCATCTAGTAATGGTATGTTGATATGCACCTTTTGAAACATCTCCATGAACCGAATTGACTTTTGTCATATTTCACAGCTAGCCGACTTAGGAAAGGGACTGGAGGAGTGAACGTCGGAAGTTTCTTCGTGAGTTCGACTCGCTGGCCTCCTTGATCGCTAGGGTGGTCGCGAGCTCTTGATGAAGCGTCTGTACTCTTCCTATCGATCGCTAGGTCGGTCGCTAGTTCATGCGATAAACCTTCTATATTCCTCCTAGCGATCGGGCTAGCGGTCGCTTCGGTCATAGTTCTCTCTGCTCGCTTTTGACCTTTTTCTCGGCTCTTCTGTCCCGGTGCCTCTTCCATATCACAATTTTCTCATTCTAGGCGATTCTGATAGGCTGTTCCACTTTCCATGGCTGGATGGCATTGCACTGATTTTTCGGATTTACCTCCGTATTGCTAGGAAATTGGCCCGACTTGTGTTGCCCATTTTACTGTGCAGCTATCTGACTGATCTGGTTGTCCATCATCTTCATATGTTTCCCCATAGTTGTTACAGTGGATTCCAAATGTGTAATCTTATAGCTAGTGTCACAGAAAATAAATAACACAAACAATATGCCTAAAGTTTTCCCCGGTAACGGCGCCAAAATTTGTTTCAATCAAAAGTGTTCTTTTAATTGACTCATAATCGAATGAGGTGTTGCAATAGGGAAAGTTAACCCTAGTCGTCTCTCAAGGAATACTTAACAGGGCTATTGTTCGTGTCGTACACAGAAAGCGATTAAATCCTAAACACTCTAATACCAACATAGGTTTTTGATCAAACGGGAATTGAAAAGCTGAACGGAAAAAAATAAATTAAATCAAGCAATCTAACTAGGAGTTGTCAATCCTAGTTGATAAACTACTAAAAACGAAAGGTGAAGCTAATCATAAAACAAACTAAACTAGATCATCAAACAAAAAGCTATAAAATTCATAGGATAAAGATTCAACATATAACTAAATTCCAAAATCCATTGCATGAAATGTAATGTAATCACGAAACAAGAAATCACAAGCAATATAAATCAAAGGAGCATGAAAACAATCCACTGTCACTATGTAATTGAATTCAACAAAAATTCGCCAAACAATAACACTATGAAATTGATTCTGATAGAACTGATAAATCCCAAAGCATAAATTGATAAACTAAATATTCAATCGATTAAAATGAAAACAAGAATTAAACTATGATTTATCTGTGAATGTTGTCGTCTAAAAAGCTCCGAAAGATTGGCGTTCAAGAACAGCGGCCGCGTGCTGTGTGAAAAATTCAGGACTCCCCGTAAAAAAAGACCTAGCACGTATATATATATATATATATATATATATATATATATATATATATATTAAATGAGAGTGAGCGTCGGTTGCAATGTGAGCGCAGGTTGAGGAAACGTTCTGTATTGAACATGAGCGTCGGTTCGAGGTGAGCGAGCGCGGCGATGAGCTTCTGTTCCCAAAGTGAACGCCGGCTTAGGCCGAGCGCTCGCTTACAAGAGTGCACCGATCGAGCTTAAGGCGGATGAGGCATGAGCACGCGAGGAAAATAAGCGGAACGCCGGAGTTGAGCGCCGAATGGTCGGGCAGCGGGTTCCAAAGCAGGCACGGCTGGAATGGATGCGAATGCACGCGGACTGAGACGGTGTTGGGTGAGAGAGCGCTCGCATAGAGTGCCAAACGGCACGGGCAAAGCGAACGCTGGGTGATACGTGTGCGCTGAAGTGGGTGCTCGCACAGAGCGCCGCTTGTGCCGGTGTGAGAACCGAACCGACACAAGAAGGCCCTGGCGTGGCGGGTGAGCGGGTAACCGAGCACCGGGAGGAGTTGCGTAGGCGCTGGAAGTGTGGGCGAATGCGCGTGGAGATGGTGGGATGTCGAGCGTCGGTTGATGGCGGCAACGCTGGACAAAATGGGCGAACACGCGCGGTGTTCCAAGCACCGATTGGAGAGGCCGCCATGCCGGTGCCGGGCGAAGCGGGCGTGGTGGCGTGGGGCGCTGAGCGCAACGCATGCGGGAGGGGCGTGGGCGGCGACGGCGTCGCTGGGTGTTCGTGCCGGTTGTGTTGGGTGCGCTTGATCGAGCGTCGGGTTCGACGTGCGCGACTTTGATAATTTGCCCCGTTCTCGCTCGTCTGAAGTCCGAATTAGGATCCGTTTTCGCCTACGGATTCCTGTTGAAACGCTCTTCAATTTAATTTACTCTTGGCAGATTATTTTCATCCTTTTTGATGCCATTTTCTACAAAATATCAAAATAAACTAAATAAGTCTGAATCGATAAATAATAATCAAACCAACGGCAAAAAGAGAACAAATCATGAAAAACAACATGCACAAAGATATGAATATAAGCACAAATTCATGCCAAACAATATCCTCCAACGATTGCTTCTTCGCCTCCTGAGTAACTCCATTCGCCATCGTGAAGCTCGGTGGAGGTTCTTTGGAAATTATTGGGGTTGGCATAGGAGAAATTAGGATGATTCCTATTGTTAAGATGATATACCAGATTTTCCCCTTGACGGTTCCTCTGATTGATGAAGTTAACATCCTCTGCCTCAATCAAGTTTGGCTCTGCAGTAGTGACTTGAGCTATCCCTTTAGCTTTCCTCTCCTTTTCAAACTGGCTCTTCAGAAGCATGAATTTTTCCAAGAGGTCATCATATTTGGAGTCAAACTCTACAGCAGCTGCCTTTGTCACAGGTGTTCTCTCCATAGGCCATTGATAGCTGTTGTCAGCCATCTCTTCTAAAATTCTGCTGGCATCCTCTACTCTTGGTTTAACAGACACCGCCGATGCATCCACTATGCTTCGGTGTGTGTGTGTCACCCCTTAATAGAACTCGAGTAACTGTTGCTCCCTTGAAAATCCATGTTGAGGGCATTTTCTCAACAAGCCTCTAAATCTCTCCCACGCCTCGAGTAATGACTCATCTCCCAGTTGGGAGAAGTCGAAGATCTCTGCTATGATCTTCTGAGCTTTAGCTAGCGAAAAGTATTTTGAAAGAAACTTTTTGCATAGTTTTTCCCAACTGGTGATCCCTGTACGGTCCAAGCTCTTGAACCAATCATTCGCCAGGTTACGCAGAGAGAATCCAAACATGCGCATTCAGATAGTGTCCTGTGGCACCTCATTTTGCTTGATGGTGTCACATATATCCAAAAATGTCTCCAGGTGAGCATTTGGATCTTCTGTTACTCCTCCCCCAAATTGTTCCCCTTGAACCATACTGATTAGGGCTGGCTTCAGTTCGAAGTTATTAGCGTTCAATGCAGGGGCCCATCCACCTCATTGAAACTATTCAGTAGGAGGTCGATACATATAGTTCAGTGGTCGTGTATCTTGAGCAGGGAGGATTCCCATATTTTTCATCTGGCGTTACATCTTAGTGAATTCCGCCAGAAGACGAGCAGCATGCTCTGGAGGGACACCTCCGTTGTTTGGGTTTGCTGCCATTGCTTGCAGTCTCCTTTCTCGCTTCTTTCTCCTTTGGGTGATTTCGATCTAAGCGTCCAATTGATGTGCAGGTTGTCCCCGGAACCTTGTGATCATAAACTACCTGGAAGTAAAGAGAGAAATTAGTCATGGCAAGTGAAAATAAAATAAAAATAAAGCTTGAATTAATAATTCTAAATCAACAAGTTATTCCTATATAATCTAAACAATCCCCGGCAACGGCGCTAAAATTTGATCAGCCTATTTTCTAACACGAAAACATGCAAGTAGATAGGTAAGTCGAGTATCGTATCCACAGGGATTGTAATGCGAAAATATAGAAGCTAACTAAATAATTCTTTATTATTATCCAAGCAAACGATTTGGTTGAAAAGAGTTTTGGGACTTCAAACATATAACTCAAAGTCAAGAGAATCAAGTGAATAAAAATAAAGATATAAATCAAATAGACAAAAAGACTAACCCTATGGATGTAATAATACTACCCACAGCGTGTGTTTATCCTGCCCCCTATTAACCAATTTTTAATCCAATCAAAGATGAAAGATCACATAAGTAACCATCAATTTCAGTTATAACAATTATGGTTGTGGATTACTAATTTACCTATTACTGTTACGTCTCAAGGTGAAAATTAGTAACTCCAAAAAGATCACAAAGAATATGCTTCCTACGGATGTTCCTATCTCAGCTAACGACTCAAGGCTTGCTCGTATTGTGCATTTAAGATCGATTAACAATTAAAACGGTTAAGTATTCAATTGACAACTAGATATGCATTAAAATTGATCAGAAATTAAAACATAAGATTAAGCTCCATGAATTACAAATCGATGACTGGAAGGTAAATCGTAAAAAGCAAGAATCACCACACTTAGTATAAAATCACACAAACCCTAGGATTAGAACAAGAAATTAGCTAGACATAGAAATTTAAATAAAAGACGAAATTAAAATTAAAATAAGAATTGTATTGATAAAACCCGTAATGGAGTGTCTGAAGAACAATTGTGGGGTTTGAATCCAAACCTGAGTAGAAAACTGAAAATCTGAAATCCTTCAGATGAATTGCTCAAATGGTGATTACAATGCATTAACGGAAAGTAGAATTGATGAAAACTAAAGTCTAGAAGAGTAAAATCTAAAGCTCGAACGAAAATTGAATGAAAAGATTGTAAAAATCGGCTAAAAACGAGGTTGAGGCGCCAATGGATGATTCGGGGTATTTACAGATGATGGGCCGAAGCCCTAACTCTCGTCAGGTCACGGCGCCTAGCGGCCGGCCTAGCGATTGCTAGGTCGGTCGCTAGTCGTGATACATAAACTTTTGCGAGGAGCTCGTGGCCAGGCTAGCGGTCGCTAGGGTGGTCGCTAGATTCAATGCAGAAACTTCTTGGGAGGAACTCGCGGTCAGGCTAGCGACCGCTAGGGTAGTCGCTAGCTTCAATACAGAGACATCGTGGGAGGAACTCGCGGCCAGGCTAGAGACCGCTAGGGTGGTTGATAGCCTCCTGATCCTTTTGATCTTTGGTTACTTCTTTGCCTTGTGCATGATTATCACCTGAAAAGCCTACAAAACACAAAAAAGGAACCCCAAGAGCAGTATCTTCTAAAAAAAAGTTAAAAACATAATATCAACTATATAAACGCACATAAACTGATCTAAATTCATCATAATATATATCACAGCCCGACTACTTAATCAAGTAATTCGGCTGTGACTTGAGTTAATTAAGAACTTTTGATAATCAATAACATCAAATTTAACCAATAATTCATCCCAACAACAATGGTTGACTTCAACTTTTATCATAAAGGAATCGAACATTTTTGGGTCAATAAGGTAGAAAGGAAGTTTGACAAAAGATAAGTTTAGGTCCTCAATCCACATTGAAGACTCAAATGAAGAAGAATAACATCCGAGGACAATTGATCACAAATGAATAACCAATATCAAAAGTGTACATCTTTAAACAACTTTCACAACATTAAAACTTATCGACGTTCAAATCATGGTTTAACAATGTTCCGCATATGATAAACCATATTATCACAATCTCGTTGAATCTAACAAAACTTGATTAAATAAAACTATTCTCGAACTTTTAAGTAAATCCTTGTTCACGAGACATTTCAATGGATCTATATTATCATAAGAAAGTCGGAAACGTAACAATGATGCGAGACCATAACAACAAACAATGACCGCCATCAAAATTAGGTCAATCAATTCGCATGACAAAACATATCAACAAGTGAAGGCCAAAGTTCGCAACGAGAAGGGTGGCCGAGAATTATGTGTGATGACATAAAACTCGGGCAAATAAACATGATAACCTCAATTAAACAACATCGACAATTTAATATTATCATCATAAGTCGACATTTAGAGAAGCTCCTTTGCACAAAGATTCGATTCTAGCATCCTCTCAAGCTCAACCCGCACGCTTAGAAATACATGCGGGCGTGAGTACAAAATTGCACTCGGTGGGTATACCGAAAACATAAAACATTGCCTTAGGGCTATATAATCGACTTGCCATAACTTTAGCAATGCACGGGGTTTTAGTGAAATAACCCGTGCATGCATCATAATAAACATAAACATTTACTTACTTGCTTTCATTTCATAGCCTTAAAACCAATGCATATGCATGATCTTTGTCTCAGACATCTTTCTTCCCATATCCACGGATTCATCTATGTGTTGAGAAGTAGGCCTCCTTCTCAAACACGCCATGACCAAGGTCCATATCATACCCGTGTTGATGGACCGAAGGGTACCATGCCACGGTCATACCCGACGCCGGTAACATTCTTTCATTCTTTCTTTCATCATTTCTTTCTTTTCTTTCTTTCATTTCGTGGATAGGTAAATGCATCGTGCTTATGCTTATGCTCAAAACCGCAAGTCATTTAACTTTGAAACTTTGCATATAAACGCATTTTATATCATTTTGAAAATATGCAATAGATAAGCATATCATATCATTTGAAAGTATGTAAAAGCATAATCATATCATATTATCTTAGAAAATAGTTTACCCACCTGAGACAGGTCCTTGACGATCGTATTTTGTCTTTCATATATTTCTTCTTCTCATATGGCCCTTCAATCGACAATAAGCGGCATAAAAGCCTATCTAGCATCAATCAAGAAAATAACTTATCTTAGTCGTCGATACGACTATATTTCTCAAATTCAAGACGCTATGGTCGATAAACATTCGGGTCATTGCATCCTCTAACATCTTATACAAACAAATTCTAACGAAAATTTCGATGAGTAACGCTTATAAAACGATCGCCATTTCAATACCAAATCAACCAAACTTAACCAAACCATCACCATATGTCTAAACGAGCATAGAAAACTTGACAACAAGCTTAAACCATCTCATCTTAGCCAAAACCCAACGTCCCTTAAGACATAGCCTATGTCCGACGTCAAAATTTATGTAAATCATCGTCTAACTTAGAAGAACCTATATACATGCTCAACTATCATTAAATATCACCAATCAACCATCCAAACTCAAAGATTAAAGCTTTAGCATTGAAAACTCAAACTTGACGTCAAACTAAAATTTTTAATTTTCGAATACGTCGGTCGAAAAATCGAATAAATCATTTTAGCTTTATTCATATCATAGAACCCAAATATGAATTCAAAATGATCAAATAAAATCAAAATCCAACATTACCAAGACTAGGTTTTCGCCATTTAGGGCTTTCAACATAGGTTTGATTTCAAACGTTTTCTTGTTCAAAACACGCTTATATCAATCCAACAATACATATATGAAGCTAAATCAAGCATATAAACATCCTAAATTCAAGAACATATACTCCATAATTTTCGAAAATCACAAGAATTCAAGGAATGAACATATGCTCAAAATTTCAACGTTAACAACTTATTGGCGATAAATCGAACATAGAATCAAGAATTATTCAAACAACAACATGTCCTTCATAATTTTTCCAATATGACCGAAAATTAAGCATGCTCATAAGTTCATGTTTTTCAAAATTTCAAACCATAGATGTGTTCTAAAGTTAGAATTATACCTGAAATCGAAGACGGATTGAAAATCCAACGGTTGGATCTTCTAAAATCGAGTATGAAATTTTCAAAATTTAGTGTGTGTATGTGTGTGTGATGCACGAAAATTGGGAGAAAATGAAGAAGAAAATGGCTTGAAATGTGTATATATATGTAGCCACAAATTTCTAATTTATTTTCCATTTTCTTTAATATGGTGGAAAAGTCACCATTTTCTAGAAAACTCTCAAACTTTCTCCATTTTTCTTTTTCTTTAAACATGATGAATAATCATGTTATAGGAAATTACAAAATGTACACTTCTTTGTAAATAATACCAACGTTATAAATGCATACTATTAATCCATATCGCTCCAATTTCGTAACGAAATTTCAAATAAAATGCTCATTGCTTGAAATTTATTTTAAACTCAAATAACATATTATAAACATTAAACTTTGATTATAAAACATTCTTTGCTTCAAAACCATTTTAGACACTCTACCGACGATTAGGGTTTAATCGGCAAACGATGAAACAAAGGATAAAACTTTGAAATCAAGACTTCGCTGAGCATGTAACTATCATCTCAAGACTATCAAAATATAGGTCTTCTTATTATAAACAAGACCTAAGAATCTTATCTTAGGTTCCATCTCGAATCGATCTCGAATAATTCTCAAATTTTATTTTTGTCGACGCAAGCTTAACATAAAAGCTTCTAGCTTAAACAACTCTTTCTTAAGGATGCAATGCCCTTCTAATAAGCTCATAATTAGGGCTAATCTCGCTATAGAATGCGGGTATTACATTCCCACCCCTTAAAGAAATTTCATCCTCGAAATTTAGTACATTTTTCCGAGGTACTTCTTTATCATATGATTTTCTTGTTGCCATGTCGCCTTATAAACCATGACACTTTCATCTGACTTTAACTAAAGGAATTGATTTATTCCTTAGTTGTCGCTCTTTCGATCTAAAATGCATTTCGGTTTCTTTTCATAACTTAGATCCGATACAAGAACAACGTTTCGATGTATGATGTGTTTCGTTCAAACACATATCTTAGTAACTGCAATCTATAGAGCACATCGTGAATATTTTCAATCTCGAGCAAATGCAAATCAGACGACTAGCCAATCTTTCTTGAATCTCACATAATTCGATACATCTCGATAATTTCGATTCTTGTCTTTCTTGTCATACAATTACGACCATTTCTTTAATCATGTCCGTCCAAGCACTTTTCTTCTTCGATCGTGTTTTAAAAAACGACGATCTATACTTGTTGTCATAGAAAACTTCGTAGAGCGCCATATAAATCTTGGTTCGATCTTATCTTCTAACGTCCGGATGGTCCATTTAAATTGACCATCTAAAGCGGATAAAAGTCGATCGAATTCAACTCGTATCCATCTTTATTATAAACTCGTCCAAAACGAGATGTAAACTGAGTATCCGTTGAGTTGATTGAGACAAGAAATCCATATAAACGCATTCATCTCGAACGATACTTAAGCTAACTTGTCACCCATACGTGATAAGAATCATAATAACATATGCGTATTTCGTGAGTCGATTGATTATCACCCACGCTTCGAGTTGGGTAACTAACACGTATATCTTCTCATACCTTCAATTGCATAAAGAACATCACAATCGATCTGCAGAAGTCACGATCATATACTGTGACAACTTTCTTCCTTTGCTTCATGCTTGTAAACTAAATTTCTTTTCGCTTACGTAATCTCGAGTATACTTTTCATACAATTCTTCCTTGAATTGCTCCCATATAAAATTCTTTAATTGCCGAAAGAAAGAACTTTCGACGTAATCTTCATCCAAAACCGCTGATCCTTCAACATCAACGATATACATAGAAGATATTCTTGATCAGGGTTCTCCGGAACTTGCAAACTCGCTCAATGAAACAAACTCATTCTTTAACATCAGCCGGGTTATCAACATCATAAGGATAAAGCATTTGAGACAGAAGATTCTATCATTCTACAATTGGTTTAAAGGGGGAGAAAATACAAGTAAATCTTGAAAAAAATTTGTACTTTCTTATTCTTTCGATCGAGGATTTTTTCTCGGGTGACATCTCGCATTGCAAATGAATACCAACCGCAAAGATATCTTGCTTATCAATAATGTAATAAAGGTTTTCAATCAACAAACAAATTCAGATCTCAAAGGTCTTCAAAATTGCTTATCACAAAGTTATGATGTGAAATAAAACAGTTAGATAGCAAAAAGGATCGTATAGATATCAAGGAAAGAAATCTGCATCTCTGAGGATCATTACAAAATAGGGGAAAACTTTGTCATCGGAATATGCTTTGATATCTCTGACAACCACATCCGATACGACCTACAACTATCAACTTCCATTTCATCCATGAAAGGCTGTCATAGAAAACAATTGACCAATGTTTAGGGTTGTAGTTGTGCTGTGCCAACAACTGTTACCACTTGGGTTCATACTCAAAAGTTTCGAGACACTTGGGGTCTCGATAAACTGACTTGAATCTTTTCTCAAATCTTCAAAGGAGAAATCTTGGAAACATAAGAAAATAGAATGAATCGAATCGATGTAGGAATCTCAAGAGGCGCTAAAAGTCGATCGCATTAATCTAAATCAATAAGGGTAATTTCAATATCGATTTAAGAATAATCAATTTGTACAAGATCCACATCGATTTAGACATAACTAGTGAGCATTTGATAAGGAAGACTCTAGTTTTAGAATAAGGTGCTAGTATCATGCTCGTGCATAAAAGATTTAACATCTATGGTTTGATTTTCACTATCATCATCTTCAAATAGAGAGGAAAATTATCAATTAATCAAGTCGATGAACAATCGAAATAGATTTAGTAATAGGGAGAAATGAATCGGCGAGGAGGGGTTCGAGTATACGAAATATTGAAATTTGATGGTAACTAGAGTCCGGAAAATCAACTTGATTAAAAACAATAAAACCAGACTCAATATAATCAATGGCAAGAGCAACAACCCAATCTTGTCACTCTTTAGGCAATAAAGAGATCAATTGAAATTTATCATCAAATCTCGATCCTTCTTGCTCAAACGTCTCTTTCCACCATCGATGGAATCAAACAAGAAATTCGTCCAAGGTAGACTGCTCATCTAATGTATATAGATGGAAATTCTCTTTGATCATTGCTGATGAATATAAACGAACGACGACAATCGTTATGGCGACAACGAGATAACAATATCATGTCGACGATTAATAAGTCGTACTCTTCCGAACTATCTGCACGATCTTCGTCATCCTAATAAGAATGCTCGAACTTTTCCAGAAACATACTCGAACTCGTGCAGAAAATTTATTCATATTGTTCTGCCATCTCTTCTTTCTCCTGATTTCTTTTCAACTTTAGCTCATAGAGCAATAGCTAATTTAATCACACATTCTCATATAGCAATTCATTCCTTAAGGCGTATACATAAACATCATCTGAGATAACCATAATCATCATACTCATAAGCATAAGTTCTTACCTGGTGAGCTAGAGATGATGGAATCGAAATGCTGAGCTTCTCTTAAGAACAACTGACTCTTTATCTCATTTCTCAAATCAGAATCAAACAACTGATTCTGCAAACTCAAATTCTCAAAATAGAGTTGAACAAATGACTCCATAAACTTAAATTCTCAAAAGCAGTCACTCAAAAGAATTCGCATGCTCAAAGGGCACAAACCGCACAAGACTTGCAAGAATTCATGTATTTAGAATTCGAGGCAGTAAGACAAGTCGCACAAGAATTCACAAGGATTTACATGTTCAGATTAAAATCAGGCAAAACCGCACAAATTTGCAAAGATTTCACGGGTTCGTAATTAAAACCGCTCGATATTATTCATCGTCACAAACCGACTACTTAATCAAGTAATTCGCCGTGACTTGAGTTAATTAAGAACTTTTGATAATCAATAACATCAAATTTAACCAATAATTCATCCCAACAACAATGGTTGACTTCAACTTTTATTATAAAGGAATCGAACATTTTTGGGTCAATAAGGTAGAAAGGAAGTTTGACAAAAGATAAGTTTAGGTCCTCAATCCACATTGAAGACTCAAATGAAGAAGAATAACATCTGAGGACAATTGATCACAAATGAATAACCAATATCAAAAGTGTACATCTTTAAACAACTTTCACAACATTAAAACTTATCGACGTTCAAATCATGGTTTAACAATGTTCCGCACATGATAAACCATATTATCACAATCCTGTTGAATCTAACAAAACTTGATTAAATAAAACTATTCTGAACTTTTAAGTAAATCCTTGTTCACAGAGACATTTCAATGGATCTATATTATCATAAGAAAGTCGGAAACGTAACAATGATGCAGAGACCATAACAACAAACAATGACCGTTATCAAAATTAGGTCAATCAATTCGGCATGACAAAACATATCAACAAGTGAAGGCCAAAGTTCGACAACGAGAAGGGAGGCTGAGAATTATGTGTGATGACATAAAACTCTGGGCAAATAAACATGATAACCTCAATTAAACAACATCGACAATTTAATATTATTATCATAAGTCGACATTTAGAGAAGCTCATTTGCACAAAGATTCGATTCCAAAGATCCTCTCAAGCTCAACCCGCACGCTTAGAAATACATGCGGGCGTGAGTACAAAATTGCACTCGGTGGGTATATACGAAAACATAAAACATCGCCTTAGGGCTATATAATCGACTTGCCATAACTTTAGCAATGCATGTGGGTTTTAGTGAAATAACCGTGCATGCATCATAATAAACATAAACATTTACTTACTTGCTTTCATTTCATAGCCTTAAAACCAATGCATATGCATGATCTTTGTCTGCAGACATCTTTCTTCCCATATCCACGGATTCGTCTATGTGTTGAGAAGTAGGCCTCCTTCTCAAACACGCCATGACCAAGGTCCATATCATACCCGTGTTGATGGACCGGCGGTACCATGCCACGATCATACCCGACGCGTCGGTAACATTCTTTCATTCTTTCTTTCATCATTTCTTTCTTTTCTTTCTTTCATTTCGTGGATAGGTAAATGCATCGTGCTTATGCTTATGCTCAAAACCGCAAGTCATTTAACTTTGAAACTTTGCATATAAACGCATTTTATATCATTTTGAAAATATGCAACAAGATAAGCATATCATATCATTTGAAAGTATGTAAAAGCATAATCATATCATATTATCTTAGAAAATAGTTTACCCACTGGAGACAAGTCCTTCGACGACTGTACTTTTGTCTTTCATATATTTCTTCTTCTCATATGGCCCTTCAATCGACAATAAGCGGCATAAAAGCCTATCTAGCATCAATCAAGAAAATAACTTATCTTAGTCGTCGATACGACTATATTTCTCAAATTCAAGACGCTATGGTCGATAAACATTCGGTCATTGATCCTCTAACATCTTATACAAACAAATTCTAACGAAAATTTCTATGAGTAACGCTTATAAAACGATCGCCATTTCAATACCAAATCAACCAAACTTAACCAAACCATCACCATATGTCTAAATGAGCATAGAAAACTTGACAACAAGCTTAAACCATCTCATCTTAGCCAAAAACCCAACGTCCCCTTAAGACATAGCCTATGTCCGACGTCAAAATTTATGTAAATCATCGTCTAACTTAGAAGAACCTATATACATGCTCAACTATCATTAAATATCACCAATCAACCATCCAAACTCAAAGATTAAAGCTTTAGCATTGAAAACTCAAACTTGACGTCAAACTAAAATTTTTCAATTTTCGAATACGTCGGTCGAAAAATCCGAATAAATCATTTTAGGCTTTATTCATATCATAGAACCCAAATATGAATTCAAAATGATCAAATAAAATCAAAAATCCAACATTACCAAGACTAGGTTTTCGCCATTTAGGGCTTTCAACATAGGTTTGATTTCAAACGTTTTTCTTGTTCAAAACACGCTTATATCAATCCAACAATACATATATGAAGCTAAATCAAGCATATAAACATCCTAAATTCAAGAACATATACTACATAATTTTCGAAAATCACAAGAATTCAAGGAATGAACATATGCTCAAAATTTCAACGTTAACAACTTATTGGCGATAAATCGAACATAGAATCAAGAATTATTCAAACAACAACATGTCCTTCATAATTTTTCCAATATGACCGAAAATTAAGCATGCTCATAAGTTCATGTTTTTCAAAATTTCAAACCATAGATGTGTTCTAAAGTTAGAATTATACCTGAAATCGAAGACGGATTGAAAATCCAACATGGATCTTCTAAAATCGAGTATGAAATTTTCAAAATTTAGTGTGTGTATGTGTGTGTGATGCACGAAAATTGGGAGAAAATGAAGAAGAAAATGGCTTGAAATGTGTATATATATGTAGCCACAAATTTCTAATTTATTTTCCATTTTCTTTAATATGGTGGAAAAGTCACCATTTTCTAGAAAACTCTCAAACTTTCTCCATTTTTCTTTTTCTTTAAACATGATGAATAATCATGTTATAGGAAATTACAAAAATGTGCACTTCTTTTTAAATAATACCAACGTTATAAATGCATACTATTAATCCATATCGTTCCAATTTCAGAACGAAATTTCAAATAAAATGCTCATTGCTTGAAATTCTATTTTAAACTCAAATAACATATTATAAACATTAAACTTTGATTATAAAAACATTCTTTGCTTCAAAACCATTTTAGACACACTACCGACGATTAGGGTTTAATCGGCAAACGTATGAAACAAAGGATAAAACTTTGAAATCAAGACTTCGTTGAGCATGTAACTATCATCTCAAGACTATTAAAATATAGGTCTTCTTATTATAAACAAGACCTAAGAATCTTATCTTAGGTTCCATCTCGAATCGATCTCGAATAATTCTCAAATTTTATTTTTGTCGACGCGAAGCTTAACATAAAAGCTTCTAGCTTAAACAACTCTTTCTTAAGGATGCAATGCCCTTCTAATAAGCTCATAATTAGGGGCTAATCTCTGCTATAGGAATGCGGGGTATTACATTCCCACCCCCTTAAAGAAATTTCGTCCTCGAAATTTAGTACATTTTTTCGAGGTACTTCTTTATCATATGATTTTCTTGTTGCCATGTCGCTTCTTATAAACCATGACATTTTCATCGGACTTTAACTAAAGGAATTGATTTATTCCTTAGTTGTCGTTCTTTTCGATCTAAAATGCATTTCTGGTTTCTTTTCATAACTTAGATCTGATACAAGAACAACGTTCTCTTGATGTATGATGTGTTTTGGTTCAAACACATATCTTAGTAACGCAATCTATAGAGCACATCGTGAATATTTTCAATCTCGAGCAAATGCAAATCAGAGACGACTAGCCAATCTTTCTTGAATCTCACATAATTCGATACATCTCGATAATTTCTTCGATTCTTGTCTTTCTTGTCATACAATTACGACCATTTCTTTAATCATGTCCGTCCAAGCACTTTTCTTCTTCGATCGTGTTTTAAAAAACGACGATCTATACTTGTCTTGTCATAGAAAACTTCGTAGAGCGCCATATAAATCTTGGTTCGATCTTATCTTCTAACGTCCGGATGGTCCATTTAAATTGACCATCTAAAGCGGATAAAAGTCGATCGAATTCAATCTCGATCCATCTTTATTATAAACTCGTCCAAAACGAGATGTAAACTGGAGTATCTGGTTGAGTTGATTGAGACAAGAAATCCATATAAACGCGTCATCTCTCGAACGATACTTAAGCTAACTTGTCACCCATACGTGATAAGAATCATAATAACATATGCGTATTTCGTGAGTCGATTGATTATCACCCACGCTTCGAGTTGGGTAACTAACACGTATATCTTCTCATACCTTCAATTGCATAAAGAACATCACAATCGATCTGCAGAAGTCACGATCATATACTGTGACAACTTTCTTCCTTTGCTTCATGCTTGTAAACTAAATTTCTTTCTGTTTACAGAATCTCGAGGTATACTTTTCATACAATTCTTCCTTGAATTGCTCCCATATAAAATTCTTTAATTGCCGAAAGAAAGAACTTTCTGACGTAATCTTCATCCGAAAACTGTTGATCCTTCAACATCAACGATATACATAGAAGATATTCTTGATCAGGGTTCTCCGGAACTTGCAAACTCGCCAATGAAACAAACTCATTCTTTAACATCACCGGTTATCAACATCATAAGGATAAAGCATTTGAGATGTAAGATTTCGTCATTCTACAATTGGTTTAAAGGGAGAAAATACAAGTAAATCTTGAAAAAATTTGTACTTTCTTATTCTTTCGATCGAGGATTTCTTTCTCTGGGTGACATCGCATTGCAAATGAATACCAACTGCAGCATATCTTGCTTATCAATAACAGAATAAAGGTTTTCAATCAACAAACAAATTCAGATCTCAAAGGTCTTCAAAATTGCTTATCACAAAGTTATGATGTGAAATAAAACAGTTAGATAGCAAAAAGGATCGTATAGATATCAAGGAAAGAAATCTGCATCTCTGAGGATCTTTACAAAATAGGGGAAAACTTTGTCATCGGAATATGCTTTGATATCTCTGACAACCACATCCGATACGACCTACAACTATCAACTTCCATTTCATCCATGAAAGGCTGTCACAGAAAACAATTGACCAATGTTTAGGGTTGTAGCTGTGCTGTGCCAACAACTGTTACCACTTGGGTTCATACTCAAAAGTTTCGAGACACTTGGGGTCTCGATAAACTGACTTGAATCTTTTCTCAAATCTCCAAAGGAGAAATCTTGGAAACATAAGAAAATAGAATGAACTGAATCGATGTAGGAATCTCAAGAGGCGCGAAAAGCTGATCGCATTAATCTAAATCAATAAGGGCAATTTCAATATCGATTTAAGAATAATCAATTTGTACAAGATCCACATCAGATTTAGACATAACTAGCTGAGCATTTGATAAGGAAGACTCTAGTTTTAGAATAAGGTGCTAGTATCATGCTCAGGCATAAAAGATTTAACATCTATGGTTTCAGGATTTTCACTATCATCATCTTCAAATAGAGAGGAAAAATTATCAATTAATCGAAGCTGATGAACAACTGAAATAGATTTAGTAATAGGGAGAAAATGAATCAGCAGGAGGGGGTTCGAGTATACGAAATATTGAAATTTGATGGTAACTAGGAGTCTGGAAAATCAACTTGATTAAAAACAATAAAACCAGACTCAATATAATCAATGGCAAGAGCAACAACCCAATCTTGTCACTCTTTAGGCAATAAAGAGATCAATTGAAATTTATCATCAAATCTCGATCCTTCTTGCTCAAACGTCTCTTTCCACCATCGATGGAATCAAACAAGAAATTCGTCCAAGGTAGACTGCTCATCTAATGTATATAGATGGAAATTCTCTTTGATCATTGCTGATGAATATAAACGAACGACGACAATCGTTATGGCGACAACGAGATAACAATATCATGTCGACGATTAATAAGTCGTACTCTTCCGAACTATCTCGCACGATCTTCGCCATCCTAATAAGAATGCTCGAACTTTTCCGTAAACATACTCGAACTCGTGCGTAAAATTTATTCATATTGTTTCGCCATCTCTTCTTTCTCCCGATTTCTTTTCAACTTTAGCTCATAGAGCAATAGCTAATTTAATCACACATTCTCATATAGCACCATTCCTTAAAGGCGTATACATAAACATCATCCGAGATAACCATAATCATCATACTCATAAGCATAAGTTCTTACGGTGAGCTAGAGATGATGGAATCGAAATCTCGAGCTTCTTAAGAACAATCGACTCTTTATCTCATTTCTCAAATCGTAATCAAACAAGCGATTCTCAGAACTCAAATTCTCAAAATAGAGTTGAACAAATGACTCCATAAACTTAAATTCTCAAACAGTCACCAAAAGAATTCGCATGCTCAAAGGGCACAAACCGCACAAGACTTGCAAGAATTCATGTATTTAGAATTCGAGACACAAGACAAGCTGCACAAGAATTCACAAGGATTTACATGTTCAGAATTAAAAACTGTGCAAAAACTGCACAAATTTGCAAAGATTTCACGTGTTCGTAATTAAAACCGCTCGATATTATTCTCATCACAAACCGACTACTTAATCAAGTAATTCGGCCGCGACTTGAGTTAATTAAGAACTTTGATAATCAATAATATCAAATTTAACCAATAATTCATCCCAACAACAATGGTTGACTTCAACTTTTATTATAAAGGAATCGAACATTTTTGGGTCAATAAGGTAGAAAGGAAGTTTGACAAAAGAAAAGTTTAGGTCCTCAATCCACATTGAAGACTCAAATGAAGAAGAATAACATCTGAGGACAATTGATCACAAATGAATAACCAATATCAAAAGTGTACATCTTTAAACAACTTTCACAACATTAAAACTTATTGACGTTCAAATCATGGTTTAACAATGTTCCGCACATGATAAACCATATTATCACAATCTGTGAATCTAACAAAACTTGATTAAATAAAACTATTCTCGAACTTTTAAGTAAATCCTTGTTCACGAGACATTTCAATGGATCTATATTATCATAAGAAAGTCGAAACGTAACAATGATGCAGAGACCATAACAACAAACAATGACCGTCATCAAAATTAGGTCAATCAATTCGCATGACAAAACATATCAACAAGTGAAGGCCAAAGTTCGACAACGAGAAGGGTGGTGAGAATTATGTGTGATGACATAAAACTCTGGGCAAATAAACATGATAACCTCAATTAAACAACATTGACAATTTAATATTATTATCATAAGTTGGGACATTTAGAGAAGCTCATTTGCACAGCATTCGATTCCAGCATCCTCTCAAGCTCAACCCGCACGCTTAGAAATACATGGGCGTGAGTACAAAATTGCACTCGGTGGGTATACGCGAAAACATAAAACATCGCCCTTAGGGCTATATAATTGACTTGCCATAACTTTAGCAATGCATGTGGGTTTTAGTGAAATAACCCGTGCATGCATCATAATAAACATAAACATTTACTTACTTGCTTTCATTTCATAGCCTTAAAACCAATGCATATGCATGATCTTTGTCTGCAGACATCTTTCTCTTCCCATATCCACGGATTCTGTCTATGTGTTGAGAAGTAGGCCTCCTTCTCAAACACGCTATGACCCGAAGGTCCATATCATACCCGTGTTGATGGACCCGAAGGGTACCATGCCACGGTCATACCCGACGTCGGTAACATTCTTTCATTCTTTCTTTCATCATTTCTTTCTTTTCTTTCTTTCATTTCCGTGGATAGGTAAATGCATCGTGCTTATGCTTATGCTCAAAACCGGCAAGTCATTTAACTTTGAAACTTTGCATATAAATGCATTTTATATCATTTTGAAAATATGCATAAGATAAGCATATCATATCATTTGAAAGTATGTAAAAGCATAATCATATCATATTATCTTAGAAAATAGTTTACCCACTGGAGACAGTCCTTCGACGATCGTATTTTTTGTCTTTCATATATTTCTTCTTCTCATATGGCCCTTCAATCGACAATAAGCGGCATAAAAGCCTATCTAGCATCAATCAAGAAAATAACTTATCTTAGTCGTCGATACGACTATATTTATCAAATTCAAGACGCTATGGTCGATAAACATTCGGTCATCAGATCCTCTAACATCTTATACAAACAAATTCTAACTAAAATTTCTATGAGTAACGCTTATAAAACGATCGCCATTTCAATACCAAATCAACCAAACTTAACCAAACCATCACCATATGTCTAAATGAGCATAGAAAACTTGACAACAAGCTTAAACCATCTCATCTTAGCCAAAAACCCAACGTCCCCTTAAGACATAGCCTATGTCCGACGTCAAAATTTATGTAAATCATCGTCTAACTTAGAAGAACCTATATACATGCTCAACTATCATTAAATATCACCAATCAACCATCCAAACTCAAAGATTAAAGCTTTAGCATTGAAAACTCAAACTTGACGTCAAACTAAAATTTTTCAATTTTCGAATACGTCGAGTCGAAAAATCCGAATAAATCATTTTAGGCTTTATTCATATCATAGAACCCAAATATGAATTCAAAATGATCAAATAAAATCAAAATCCAACATTACCAAGACTAGGGTTTTCGCCATTTAGGGCTTTCAACATAGTTTGATTTCAAACGTTTTCTTGTTCAAAACACGCTTATATCAATCCAACAATACATATATGAAGCTAAATCAAGCATATAAACATCCTAAATTCAAGAACATATACTACATAATTTTCAAAATCACAAGAATTCAAGGAATGAACATATGCTCAAAATTTCAACGTTAACAACTTATGGCGATAAATCGAACATAGAATCAAGAATTATTCAAACAACAACATGTCCTTCATAATTTTTCCAATATGACCGAAAATTAAGCATGCTCATAAGTTCATGTTTTTCAAAATTTCAAACCATAGATGTGTTCTAAAGTTAGAATTATACCTGAAATCGAAGACGGATTGAAAATCCAACGGTTGGATCTTCTAAAATCGAGTATGAAATTTTCAAAATTTAGTGTGTGTATGTGTGTGTGATGCACGAAAATTGGGAGAAAATGAAGAAGAAAATGGCTTGAAATGTATATATATGTAGCCACAAAATTTCTAATTTATTTTCCATTTTCTTTAATATGGTGGAAAAGTCACCATTTTTCTAGAAAACTCTCAAACTTTCTCCATTTTTCTTTTTCTTTAAACATGATGAATAATCATGTTATAGGAAATTACAAAAATGTACACTTCTTTGTAAATAATACCAACGTTATAAATGCATACTATTAATCCATATCGTTCCAATTTCAGAACGAAATTTCAAATAAAATGCTCATTGCTTGAAATTCTATTTTAAACTCAAATAACATATTATAAACATTAAACTTTGATTATAAAAACATTCTTTGCTTCAAAAACCATTTTAGACACTCGGCCGACGATTAGGGTTTAATCGGCAAACGTATGAAACAAAGGATAAAACTTTGAAATCAAGACTTCGTTGAGCATGTAACTATCATCTCAAGACTATTAAAATATAGGTCTTCTTATTATAAACAAGACCTAAGAATCTTATCTTAGGTTCCATCTCGAATCGATCTCGAATAATTCTCAAATTTTATTTTTGTCGACGCGAAGCTTAACATAAAAGCTTCTAGCTTAAACAACTCTTTCTTAAGGATGCAATGCCCTTCTAATAAGCTCATAATTAGGGGCTAATCTCTGCTATAGGAATGCGGGGTATTACATTCCCACCCCCTTAAAGAAATTTCGTCCTCGAAATTTAGTACATTTTTCCGAGGTACTTCTTTATCATATGATTTTCTTGTTGCCATGTCGCTTCTTATAAACCATGACACTTTCATCGGACTTTAACTAAAGGAATTGATTTATTCCTTAGTTGTCGTTCTTTTCGATCTAAAATGCATTTCTGGTTTCTTTTCATAACTTAGATCTGATACAAGAACAACGTTCTCTTGATGTATGATGTGTTTTGGTTCAAACACATATCTTAGTAACTGCAATCTATAGAGCACATCGTGAATATTTTCGAATCTCAGAGCAAATGCAAATCTGTAGACGACTAGCCAATCTTTCTTGAATCTCACATAATTCGATACATCTCGATAATTTCTTGGATTCTTGTCTTTCTTGTCATACAATTACGACCATTTCTTTAATCATGTCTGCTCCAAGCACTTTTCTTCTTCGATCGTGTTTTAAAAAAAACGACGATCTATACTTGCTGTCATAGAAAACTTCGTAGAGCGCCATATAAATCTTGGTTCTGATCTTATCTTCTAACGTCCGGATGGTCCATTTAAATTGACCATCTAAAGCGGATAAAAGCTGTACTGGAATTCAATCTCGTATCCATCTTTATTATAAACTCGTCCAAAACGAGATGTAAACTTGGAGTATCTGGTTGAGTTGATTGAGACAAGAAATCCATATAAACGTACCATCTCTCGAACGTATACTTAAGCTAACTTGTCAGCTCCATACGTGATAAGAATCATAATAACATATGCGTATTTCGTGAGTCGATTGATTATCACCCACGCTTCGAGTTGGGTAACTAACACGTATATCTTCTCATACCTTCAATTGCATAAAGAACATCACAATCGATCCGCAAGTCACGATCATATACCGTGACAACTTTCTTCCTTTCGCTTCATGCTTGTAAACTAAATTTCTTTCTGTTTACAGAATCTCAAGGTATACTTTTCATACAATTCTTCCTTGAATTGCTCCCATATAAAATTCTTTAATTGCCGAAAGAAAGAACTTTCAGACGTAATCTTCATCCGAAAACTGTTGATCCTTCAACATCAACGATATACATAGAAGATATTCTTGATCAGGGTTCTCCGGAACTTGCAAACTCGCTCAATGAAACAAACTCATTCTTTAACATCAGCCGGGTTATCAACATCATAAGGATAAAGCATTTGAGACAGAAGATTCTGTCATTCTACAATTGGTTTAAAGGGGGAGAAAATACAAGTAAATCTTGAAAAAAATTTGTACTTTCTTATTCTTTCAGACTGAGGATTTCTTTCTCTGGGTGACATACTGCATTGCAAATGAATACCAACCGCAAAGATATCTTGCTTATCAATAATGTAATAAAGGTTTTCAATCAACAAACAAATTCAGATCTCAAAGGTCTTCAAAATTGCTTATCACAAAGTTATGATGTGAAATAAAGCAGTTAGATAGCAAAAGGATCGATAGATATCAAGGAAAGAAATCGCATCTCGAGGATCTTTACAAAATAGGGAAAACTTTGTCATCGAATATGCTTTGATATCTCGACAACCACATCCGATACGACCTACAACTATCAACTTCCATTTCATCCATGAAAGGTGTCACAGAAAACAATTGACCAATGTTTAGGGTTGTCAGGTCTTTGTGTACAACAACTGCTACCACTGGGTTCATACTCAAAAGTTTCGAGACACTTGGGGTCTCGATAAACTGACTTGAATCTTTTCTCAAATCTTCAAAGGAGAAATCGTGGAAACATAAGAAAATAGAATGAACTGAATCGATGTAGGAATCTCAAGAGGCGCGAAAAGCTGATCGCATTAATCTAAATCAATAAGGGTAATTTCAATATCGATTTAAGAATAATCAATTTGTACAAGATCCACATCAGATTTAGACATAACTAGCTGAGCATTTGATAAGGAAGACTCTAGTTTTAGAATAAGGTGCTAGTATCATGCTCAGGCATAAAAGATTTAACATCTATGGTTTCAGGATTTTCACTATCATCATCTTCAAATAGAGAGGAAAAATTATCAATTAATCGTCGATGAACAACCGAAATAGATTTAGTAATAGGGAGAAATGAATCGCAGGAGGGGTTCGAGTATACGAAATATTGAAATTTGATGGTAACTAGGAGTCTGGAAAATCAACTTGATTAAAAACAATAAAACCAGACTCAATATAATCAATGGCAAGAGCAACAACCCAATCTTGTCACTCTTTAGGCAATAAAGAGATCAATTGAAATTTATCATCAAATCTCGATCTTCTTGCTCAAACGTCTCTTTCCACCATCGATGGAATCAAACAAGAAATTCGTCCAAGGTAGACTGCTCATCTAATGTATATAGATGGAAATTCTCTTTGATCATTGCTGATGAATATAAACGAACGACGACAATCGTTATGGCGACAACGAGATAACAATATCAGGTCGACGATTAATAAGTCGTACTCTTCCGAACTATCTGCACGATCTTCTTCATCCTAATAAGAATGCTCGAACTTTTCCAGAAACATACTCGAACTCGTGCAGAAAATTTATTCATATTGTTCTGCCATCTCTTCTTTCTCCTGATTTCTTTTCAACTTTAGCTCATAGAGCAATAGCTAATTTAATCACACATTCTCATATAGCAATTCATTCCTTAAGGCGTATACATAAACATCATCTGAGATAACCATAATCATCATACTCATAAGCATAAGTTCTTACCTGGTGAGCTAGAGATGATGGAATCGAAATGCTGAGCTTCTCTTAAGAACAACTGACTCTTTATCTCATTTCTCAAATCAGAATCAAACAACTGATTCTGTAAACTCAAATTCTCAAAATAGAGTTGAACAAATGACTCCATAAACTTAAATTCTCAAACAGAGTCAGCTCAAAAGAATTCGCATGCTCAAAGGGCACAAACTGCACAAGACTTGCAAGAATTCATGTATTTAGAATTCGAGACAGCGCACAAGCTGCACAAGAATTCACAAGGATTTACATGTTCAGAATTAAAAACTGTGCAAAAACTGCACAAATTTGCAAAGATTTCACAGGTTCAGAATTAAAAACTGCTCTGATACCATTCTGTCACAGCCCGACTACTTAATAAAGTAATTCGGCTGTGACTTGAGTTAATTAAGAACTTTTGATAATCAATAACATCAAATTTAACCAATAATTCATCCCAACAACAATGGTTGACTTCAACTTTTATTATAAAGGAATCGAACATTTTTGGGTCAATAAGGTAGAAAGGAAGTTTGACAAAAGAAAAGTTTAGGTCCTCAATCCACATTGAAGACTCAAATGAAGAAGAATAACATCTGAGGACAATTGATCACAAATGAATAACCAATATCAAAAGTGTACATCTTTAAACAACTTTCACAACATTAAAAACTTATTGACGTTCAAATCATGGTTTAACAATGTTCCGCATATGATAAACCATATTATCACAACCTGTTGAATCTAACAAAACTTGATTAAATAAAACTATTACGAACTTTTAAGTAAATCCTTGTTCACGAGACATTTCAATGGATCTATATTATCATAAGAAAGTCGGAAACGTAACAATGATGTAGAGACCATAACAACAAACAATGACCGCCATCAAAATTAGGTCAATCAATTCGACATGACAAAACATATCAACAAGTGAAGGCCAAAGTTCGCAACGAGAAGGGTGGTCGAGAATTATGTGTGATGACATAAAACTCGGGCAAATAAACATGATAACCTCAATTAAACAACATCGACAATTTAATATTATTATCATAAGTGGGACATTTAGAGAAGCTCATTTGCACAAAGATTCGATTCCAAAGATCCTCTCAAGCTCAACCCGCACGCTTAGAAATACATGTAGGCGTGAGTACAAAATTGCACTCGGTGGGTATACCGAAAACATAAAACATCGCCCTTAGGGCTATATAATCGACTTACCATAACTTTAGCAATGCACAGGGTTTTAGTGAAATAACCCGTGCATGCATCATAATAAACATAAACATTTACTTACTTGCTTTCATTTCATAGCCTTAAAACCAATGCATATGCATGATCTTTGTCTGCAGACATCTTTCTCTTCCCATATCCACGGATTCTGTCTATGTGTTGAGAAGTAGGCCTCCTTCTCAAACACGCTATGACCCGAAGGTCCATATCATACCCGTGTTGATGGACCCGAAGGGTACCATGCCACGGTCATACCCGACGTCGGTAACATTCTTTCATTCTTTCTTTCATCATTTCTTTCTTTTCTTTCTTTCATTTCCGTGGATAGGTAAATGCATCGTGCTTATGCTTATGCTCAAAACCGGCAAGTCATTTAACTTTGAAACTTTGCATATAAATGCATTTTATATCATTTTGAAAATATGCAATAGCATAAGCATATCATATCATTTGAAAGTATGTAAAAGCATAATCATATCATATTATCTTAGAAAATAGTTTACCCACCTGGAGACAGTCCTTCGACGACTGTACTTTTGTCTTTCATATATTTCTTCTTCTCATATGGCCCTTCAATCGACAATAAGCGGCATAAAAGCCTATCTAGCATCAATCAAGAAAATAACTTATCTTAGTCGTCGATACGACTATATTTCTCAAATTCAAGACGCTATGGTCGATAAACATTCGGGTCATTGCATCCTCTAACATCTTATACAAACAAATTCTAACGAAAATTTGGTAGAACGCGTTTATAAAACGATCGCCATTTCAATACCAAATCAACCAAACTTAACCAAACCATCACCATATGTCTAAATGAGCATAGAAAACTTGACAACAAGCTTAAACCATCTCATCTTAGCCAAAACCCAACGCCCCTTAAGACATAGCCTATGTCCGACGTCAAAATTTATGTAAATCATCGCTCAACTTAGAAGAACCTATATACATGCTCAACTATCATTAAATATCACCAATCAACCATCCAAACTCAAAGATTAAAGCTTTAGCATTGAAAACTCAAACTTGACGTCAAACTAAAATTTTTCAATTTTCGAATACGTCGATTCGAAAAATCCGAATAAATCATTTTAGCTTTATTCATATCATAGAACCCAAATATGAATTCAAAATGATCAAATAAAATCAAAATCCAACATTACCAAGACTAGGTTTTCGCCATTTAGGGCTTTCAACATAGTTTGATTTCAAACGTTTTCTTGTTCAAAACACGCTTATATCAATCCAACAATACATATATGAAGCTAAATCAAGCATATAAACATCCTAAATTCAAGAACATATACTACATAATTTTCGAAAATCACAAGAATTCAAGGAATGAACATATGCTAAAAATTTCAACGTTAACAACTTATGGCGATAAATCGAACATAGAATCAAGAATTATTCAAACAACAACATGTCCTTCATAATTTTTCCAATATGACCGAAAATTAAGCATGCTCATAAGTTCATGTTTTTCAAAATTTCAAACCATAGATGTGTTCTAAAGTTAGAATTATACCTGAAATCGAAGACGGATTGAAAATCCAACGGTTGGATCTTCTAAAATTCGAGTATGAAATTTTAAAAATTTAGTGTGTGTATGTGTGTGTGATGCACGAAAATTGGGAGAAAAATGAAGAAGAAAATGGCTTGAAATGTGTATATATATGTAGCCACAAATTTCTAATTTATTTTCCATTTTCTTTAATATGGTGGAAAAGTCACCATTTTTCTAGAAAACTCTCAAACTTTCTCCATTTTTTTTTCTTTAAACATGATGAATAATCATGTTATAGGAAATTACAAAATGTACACTTCTTTGTAAATAATACCAACGTTATAAATGCATACTATTAATCCATATCGCTCCAATTTCGTAACGAAATTTCAAATAAAATGCTCATTGCTTGAAATTTATTTTAAACTCAAATAACATATTATAAACATTAAACTTTGATTATAAAACATTCTTTGCTTCAAAACCATTTTAGACACTCTACCGACGATTAGGGTTTAATCGGCAAACGATGAAACAAAGGATAAAACTTTGAAATCAAGACTTCGTTGAGCATCTATCTATCATCTCAAGACTCTCAAAATATAGGTCTTCTTATTCTAAACAAGCCCTAAGAATCTTATCTTAGGTTCCATCTCGAATCGATCTCGAATAATTCTCAAATTTTATTTTTGTCGACGCCAAGCTTAACATAAAAGCTTCTAGCTTAAACAACTCTTTCTTAAGGATGCAATGCCCTTCTAATAAGCTCATAATTGGGGCTAATCACTACAAGAATGCGGGTATTACATTCCCACCCCTTAAAGAAATTTCGTCCTCGAAATTTAGTACATTTTTCCGAGGTCTTCTTTATCATATGATTTTCTTGTTGCCATGTCGCCTTATAAACCATGATACTTTCATCGGACTTTAACTAAAGGAATTGATTTATTCCTTAGTTGTCGCTCTTTTCGATCTAAAATGCATTTCGGTTTCTTTTCATAACTTAGATCCGATACAAGAACAACGTTCTCTCGATGTATGATGTGTTTCGTTCAAACACATATCTTAGTAATCTGCGATCTATAGAGCACATCGTGAATATTTTTGAATCTCGAGCAAATGCAAATCAGAGCGACTAGCCAATCTTTCTGAATCTCACATAATTCGATACATCTCGATAACTTCTTGGATTCTTGTCTTTCTTGTCATACAATTACGACCATTTCTTTAATCATGTCGGTCCAACCACTTTTCTTCTTCGATCGTGTTTTAAAAAACGACGATCTATACTTCTGTCATAGAAAACTTCGTAGAGCGCCATATAAATCTTGGTTACGATCTTATCTTCTAACGTCCGGATGGTCCATTTAAATTGACCATCTAAAGCGGATAAAAGTCGATCGAATTCAATCTGTATCCATCTTTATTATAAACTCGTCCAAAACGAGATGTAAACTTGGAGTATCTGGTTGAGTTGATTGAGACAAGCAATCCATATAAACGCATCATCTCTCGAACGATACTTAAGCTAACTTGTCACCCATACGTGATAAGAATCATAATAACATATGCGTATTTCGTGAGTCGATTGATTATCACCCACGCTTCGAGTTGGGTAACATACACGTAGATCTTCTCATACCTTCAATTGCATAAAGAACATCACAATCGATCTGCAGAAGTCACGATCATATACTGTGACAACTTTTTTCCTTTGCTTCATGCTTGTAAACTAAATTTCATTACGCTTACGTAATCTCGAGATATACTTTTCATACGATTCTTCCTTGAATTGCTCCCATATAAAATTCTTTAATTGCCGAAAGAAAGAACTTTTCGACGTAATCTTCATCCAAAAGCTGCTGATCCTTCAACATCAACGATATACATAGAAGATATTCTTGATCGTGGTTCTCGGAACTTGCAAACTCGCTCAATGAAACGAACTCATTCTTTAACATCACCGAGTTATCAACATCATAAGGATAAAGCATTTGAGATGTAAGATTACATCATTCTACAATTGGTTTAAAGGGAGAAAATACAAGTAAATCTTGAAAAAAATTGTACTTTCTTATTCTTTCGATCGAGGATTTCTTTCTCTCGGGTGACATACCGCATTGCAAATGAATACCAACTGCAGCATATCTTGCTTATCAATAACAGAATAAAGGTTTTCAATCAACAAACAAATTCAGATCTCAAAGGTCTTCAAAATTGCTTATCACAAAGTTATGTTGTGAAATAAAACAGTTAGATAGCAAAAAGGATCGTATAGATATCAAGGAAAGAAATCTGCATCTATGAGGATCTTTACAAAATAGGGGAAAACTTTGTCATCGGAATATGCTTTGATATCTCTGGCAACCACATCTGATACGACCTACAACTATCAACTTCCATTTCATCTATGAAAGGCTGTCACAGAAAACAATTGGCCAATGTTTAGGGTTGTAGCTGTGCTGTGGCAACAACTGTTACCACTTGGGTTCATACACAAAAGTTTCGAGACACTTGGGGTCTCGATAAACTGACTTGAATCTTTTCTCAAATCTCCAAAGGAGAAATCTTGGAAACATAAGAAAATAGAATGAACTGAATCGATGTAGGAATCTCAAGAGCGCTAAAAGTCGATCGCATTAATCTAAATCAATAAGGGCAATTTCAATATCGATTTAAGAATAATCAATTTGTACAAGATCCACATCGATTCGAGACATAACTAGCTGGGCATTTGATAAGGAAGACTCTAGTTTTAGAATAAGGTGCTAGTATCATGCTCAGGCATAAAAGATTTAACATCTATGGTTTCAAGATTTTCACTATCATCATCTTCAAATAGAGAGGAAAAATTATCAATTAATCGAAGCTGATGAACAACTGAAATAGATTTAGTAATAGGGAGAAAATGAATCAGTAGGAGGGGGTTCGAGTATACGAAATATTGAAATTTGATGGTAACTAGAGTCGGAAAATCAACTTGATTAAAAATAATAAAACCAGACTCAATATAATCAATGGCAACAGCAACAACCCAATCTTGTCACTCTTTAGGCAATAAAGAGATCAATTGAAATTTATCATCAAATCTCGATACGTCTTGCTCAAACGTCTCTTTCCACCATCGATGGAATCAAACAAGAAATTCGTCCAAGGTAGACTGCTCATCTAATGTATATAGATGGAAATTCTCTTTGATCATTGCTGATGAATATAAACGAACAACGACAATCGTTATGGCGACAACGAGATAACAATATCAGGTCGACGATTAATAAGTCGTACTCTTCCGAACTATCTTCACGATCTTCTTCATCCTAATAAGAATGCTCGAACTTTTCCAGAAACATACTCGAACTCGTGCAGAAAATTTATTCATATTGTTCTGCCATCTCTTCTTTCTCCTGATTTCTTTTCAACTTTAGCTCATAGAGCAATAGCTCATTTCAATCACACATTCTCATATAGAAATTCATTCCTTAAGGCGTATACATAAACATCATCTGAGATAACCATAATCATCATACTCATAAGCATAAGTTCTTACCGGTGAGCTAGAGATGATGGAATCGAAATCTTGAGCTTCTTAAGAACAATCGACTCTTTATCTCATTTCTCAAATCGTAATCAAACAACTGATTCTGTAAACTCAAATTCTCAAAATAGAGTTGAACAAATGACTCCATAAACTTAAATTCTCAAACAGAGTCAGCTCAAAAGAATTCGCATGCTCAAAGGGCACAAACTGCACAAGACTTGCAAGAATTCATGTATTTAGAATCGAGAGACACAGCACAAGTTGCACAAGAATTCACAAGGATTTACATGTTCGATTCAAAGCGTGCACAAACCGCACAAATTTGCAAAGATTTCTGTGTTCGTAATTCAAACCGCTCGATACCATTACATCACGGCCGACTACTTAATCAAGTAATTGGCCGTGACTTGAGTTAATTAAGAATTTTGATAATCAATAACATCAAATTTATCCAATAATTCATCCCAACAACAATGGTTGACTTCAACTTTTATCATAAAGGAATCGAACATTTTGGGTCAATAAGGTAGAAAGGAAGTTGACAAAAGATAAGTTTAGGTCCTCAATCCACATTGAAGACTCAAATGAAGAAGAATAACATCCGAGGACAATTGATCACAAATGAATAACCAATATCAAAAGTGTACATCTTTAAACAACTTTCACAACATTAAAACTTATCGACGTTCAAATCATGGTTTAACAATGTTCCGGATATGATAAACCATATTATCACAATCTGTTGAATCTAACAAAACTTGATTAAATAAAACTATTCGAACTTTTAAGTAAATCCTTATTCACGAGACATTTCATCGATCTATATTATCATAAGAAAGTCGGAAACGTAACAATGATGCGAGACCATAACAACAAACAATGACCGCCATCAAAATTAGGTCAATCAATTCGCATGACAAAACATATCAACAAGTGAAGGCCAAAGTTCGCAACGAGAAGGGTGGTGAGAATTATGTGTGATGACATAAAACTCGGGCAAATAAACATGATAACCTCAATTAAACAACATTGACAATTTAATATTATCATCATAAGTTGGGACATTTAGTGTAATATCCCGCAGTTTTAAACGCTTAATTACGATAATATAAATCGTAATTAGGGTTTTAACTTCGATAATTAAAATCTTAATTAGTCAATGCTCGACTTTGACTAAGTATAATTTAATAATTTCTGTGTGATATTCACTGACGCTTAGTGAATTAAGGAATATAGTTGCTAATATTCCTTCGAACGTTTTGTGCTAACGTCGGTTAAATTCGACAGTTAAGTCTTACAGTATTCTTAAGCATTTAAGCTTAGAATTCGAAATTCCTTATTATTATAGGAATAAATAAAGTTATTATAACTTTATTTTGGACATTTTAGAGATGATTCAATTACGAGAATTTAGGGACGTTTCAAACGTCTACGTTCAGAGATAATTCGATAACTTGGTCAAATGATCATGGAATTATAAAATTCAAATTCCTATGATTATTTCATGATATAAGAGAATTATTTATCATCAAAATAATGCTAGAGAATTAAGGAATAAAATGTACCAAATGTTAAGGAATTCGAAAACCGTAATTTTCAAAACTAGGGTTTTGTGGATTAAAAATGTTCTAAATATTTTTCGATGATTAAATTCATCATCTAGGACTTATAATATGTCACATAACTATGTGTTAGTTATTTATTACAAGAAAACAAATTATATAGCATTATTGCTATATATGATTCTCGAAAATATATATATATGAGAAATTGGATTTAATTCTTATCCAATTGATAATATTATGTGATAATTATATTAATAAGATATTCTTAAAAGATAAGACATGGTTTATCATCAAGTTGTGCAAGTGGAATTATTTTTGTCCATAATAGCCGAAAATTTGGACTTAAGGTGTGATATTATTGATAAATATCATACTATAATTAATGTGAGGATATAATTATGACCTTATCACATTATTAGGTGTAAGTAGTGATGGTTACCAATTTGGTCAAGTAATCTACACATTTGTCTTCATATAGCCGAAAATTTTGAAATTTTAAAGGTAAGGAATTAATTTTTCTTATCTTATGATAATGACATATGCCCTAGTTGAAATATTTAACTTTTCAATTATGATCTTATCCTAAATTAATATTATAGTAAATGATAGTATAAAAATTAAAAATTAATCTTATACTAATGAGATTGCCGAAAACAATGTAAAAAGGAAAAAAATAGAATGATTTACTATAATGGTGATAGCAATGTTATGTTATGCGAATGATATTTATTAAAACTCTAACATGATAAAAATATGTTTCATAAAGGATAGGATTAGTAAATAAAACAAGTGGGATGGCCTTTTGTCATTTAGTTGCCGATTTTATTGAATAAATGGAAGGAAAGGATGAATTTTCAAACTCTTGGAAAGTGATGTACATGTATGCTAATTATAGGATAAGATATTAGCTGTCATTTTATGTAGTAATTAATGAAGTTGAAATTGTTGACTTTGAATTTTATATTTTCTAAAGATATGATTAAAGTATGTTGCAACAAAATAAATGAAATTTTGTCTTTAACTAGACAACATGATCGAAATTATTAGGATTGATGCATAAGGTGTAAAATTTTGACCATTTACTAGATATTTTTGCTTAAGAAATAATTAATATATTTTATTATCAAACAACACAAGAATCATTTCTAATGCTTGGTAAGTGCCGTGAACTTGGCACTAAGAAAGGAAAAAAAGAAATTTCTCAACTTGTGAAATTAATAATGAAAGTGATATGTGTATTAAAGTAGGATATGAACAAAAAACATTGTCTCTAGTATGCAAGTTGGACGAAAATTAATTGTGCAAGTGTGATGATTAAACTTCATAAGATATTTTTAAGCTTGCAAGTGGACTTATCCCTTAATGTCTATAAATACTAGTAAGGATCAACCATTTCTCATTTTACACACCATAGTACTGAAAATAAAGAGGAGAAAATAGAGAGAGTTAATCCAACCCCTTCCCAAATCCTAGATCAAATAAACGTTGCCGATCAAAATCGACACCGATTAAAAGGTTAGAAATTTTACGAGCTTCGTATACATGCTAGAATTTTTGATTTTCGTCCGTTAGAATTTACGTTATAAGCTTGGTTTGTTTGTGATATGTTCGAAAATTGTAGATCTTATGCTAAGATGTTTAGATATTGTGTTTATATGATGTTATTAAGCATGTATTATAATTATATCACAAAATTAAGCATGCTATTAAAAATTTCATGTGGACCGAAAACATAGGAGTAGAATATGTTGATGATTATGATTTTTAATAGTTGATTTAAGCATGAAATAATGATCTAGGGTATTAAATAAGCTTGTATGATTTTATGTAGAATTTTTGGAAAACTTTAGTACCTAAGTATATGAATTTCGAAAATATTAGTATATGATATTATGTTGAGATATAATCCATGTTTAAGTGTTATCATAGCATATTGATAGTGTAGATTCAAAATATAGTGTTGTATTAATTTATTGGATTTGTTAAAAATTATTTGGACCTAAGTCCAAATTTTCGAACATGACTTAGGTAAATTTTAATGAATGGTTCATAATTAATAACAATTATGTTATAGTAAGGATAGTTAAGGATGATTAAGTGTTATGTGAATTTATTAGAATTTTTAAAAAATGTTTAGTTGATTAAATAAGAGGACCGAAAACTATACCTTATATGTATTAATGTTATAAATTTATTTTATCAAGTATAATTGCATAAAATGTTCTAAAATAATGTTTTAGACATAGTATGATTTTATATGAATTTTTGGAACTAGAATTGAACATCAATATCGAAAATTACATAAGAAATTGAAAAAAGTCAAAATGTTGACTTTTCAGTTGACTAAAGTCAAAATGTTGACTAAATGTTGACTAAGTCAAAATGGTTGACCAAAAACGTTGACCAAGGTCAAAGGACACGAAATTCGATAATACGTGATCTATGTGACGTAGTACGCTTAGTAATAATGTAACTTACGTTACGTAAGTACATTAAAACGTACATTATGTGCTAAAGAGATAGAATATCTCTTATATGTTAGGAAATTTCATAATCGACATCAATTGATTAGGAAACGTCAAAATAAGTCCGACTTTAGCCTTATTTGATGCGTAGAACGTTATAGACTATGTTCGTCTCTATCGAACGTGACCGACGTACTAAAAATAATTCTTACGTTAAGGTGATACGTGGACGGGGCATTGACGTAGGAAAAGGAGACTATTGTATAAAGACCTACGTATACGAGGTGGGCTTTACTCAAAAACCCTTTTATTTACAATGCTTTCTTCAAAAAGTATTTATTTACAAGCTTTCGGTTGAAAATGATTATGAACCTGTTATTCAATTACACGCCCAAAATAATTATGTTTTAACGTATGATCCTATCATGTTGTTGGGCGAGCCAACTATGAATGTGAATCGTTATTGGGTAGCTCCCAATTTTAAAATCGATATCGGATCCTAGTCGGATGCGCGAATTCACAGCCAGGTTAACGTGTACACCAAGGTGTGTCGTGAGCCGTTAGCAACATCATCGGCGGTCACGGATCCTAGTCGATGCGTAATCCCGGACTATGTGATTGTGAGCCGTTAGCAACATCTTCGCCGATCACGCGTCGGTAGAAGAGGCCTACTTCTACGGCGTGAGATCGATTATGGACGATTATGTAAATGATACGGATCATACGAATCGAAAATGCTCACAGAGCGAATCTTTTGAGAAATGACAAAGTATTTTTGTATTCACGAGTTATTTCAAATAAATCCTCGTGTTATACTAATGGGCGATGTAATTTAATGAAATGATTTTGGCATGAGTCCACCGAGTGCATTATTTGTACTCACCGCATGTTTGTTTTAAATGTGCGGTTGAAATGATAAACGGATGGAGCGGTGTTGAGCAATGTGTCTTTTGTCGCCGATAGTTAAACCTCGATACGCATCGTCATATGTGTATTCCACATGTTTTCCGCCGCTAGATTATGAAGTCATATGTATGTTATGTATTTGTCATCCTTAAACACTAAATATCGTAGATGTTCGATATATGTCACACCGCTCGGTGTTCTATATTATTATCCGTTTCTTAATCCCGTTCAAGTAATGATCCTTGCTAATCCGTACTTTGGATTGGCGGGCTGTTACATTTAGAGAAGCTCCTTTGCAGACAAAGATTCGATTCCAAAGATCCTCTCAAGCTCAACCCGCACGCTTAGAAATACATGCGGGCGTGAGTACAAAATTGCACTCGGTGGGTATACGAAAACATAAAACATCGCCCTTGTGGCTATATAATCGACTTGCCATAACTTTAGCAATGCATGGGGTTTTAGTGAAATAACCCGTGCATGCATCATAATAAACATAAACATTTACTTACTTGCTTTCATTTCATAGCCTTAAAACCAATGCATATGCATGATCTTTGTCTCAGACATCTTTCTCTTCCCATATCCACGGATTACATGCGTGTGTTGAGAAGTAGGCCTCCTTCTCAAACATGCTATGACCGAAGGTCCATATCATACCCGTGTTGATGGACCAAGCGGTACCATGCCACGGTCATACCCGACGCCGGTAACATTCTTTCATTCTTTCTTTCATCATTTCTTTCTTTTCTTTCTTACATTTCCGTGGATAGGTAAATGCATCGTGCTTATGCTTATGCTCAAACCGCAAGTCATTTAACTTTGAAACTTTGCATATAAATGCATTTTATATCATTTTGAAAATATGCAATAGATAAGCATATCATATCATTTGAAAGTATGTAAAAGCATAATCATATCATATTATCTTAGAAAATAGTTTACCCACCTAGAGACAGTCCTTCGACGACTGTACTTTTGTCTTTCATATATTTCTTCTTCTCATATGGCCCTTCAATCGACAATAAGCGGCATAAAAGCCTATCTAGCATCAATCAAGAAAATAACTTATCTTAGTCGTCGATACGACCATATTTCTCAAATTCAAGACTCTATGGTCGATAAACATTCGGGTCATTGCATCCTCTAACATCTTATACAAACAAATTCTAACGAAAATTTCGGCGGAGTAATGTTTATAAAACGCATCGCCATTTCAATACCAAATCAACCAAACTTAACCAAACCATCACCATATGTCTAAATGAGCATAGAAAACTTGACAACAAGCTTAAACCATCTCATCTTAGCCAAAAACCCAACGTCCCCTTAAGACATAGCCTATGTCCGACGTCAAAATTTATGTAAATCATCGTCTAACTTAGAAGAACCTATATACATGATCAACTATCATTAAATATCACCAATCAACCATCCAAACTCAAAGATTAAAGCTTTAGCATTGAAAACTCAAACTTGACATCAAACTAAAATTTTTCAATTTTCGAATACGTCGGTCGAAAAATCCGAATAAATCATTTTAGGCTTTATTCATATCATAGAACCCAAATATGAATTCAAAATGATCAAATAAAATCAAAAATCCAACATTACCAAGACTAGGGTTTTCGGCCATTTAGGGCTTTCAACATAGGTTTGATTTCAAACGTTTTCTTGTTCAAACACGCTTATATCAATCCAAAAATACATATATGAAGCTAAATCAAGCATATAAACATCCTAAATTCAAGAACATATACTCCATAATTTTCGAAAATCACAAGAATTCAAGGAATGAACATATGCTCAAAATTTCAACGTTAACAACTTATTGGCGATAAATCGAACATAGAATCAAGAATTATTCAAACAACAACATGTCCTTCATAATTTTTCCAATATGACCGAAAATTAAGCATGCTCATAAGTTCATGTTTTTCAAAATTTCAAACCATAGATGTGTTCTAAAGTTAGAATTATACCTGAAATCGAAGACGGATTGAAAATCCAACGGTTGGATCTTCTAAAATTGGAGTATGAAATTTCAAAATTTAGTGTGTGTATGTGTGTGTGATGCACGAAAATTGGGAGAAAAATGAAGAAGAAAATGGCTTGAAATGTATATATATGTAGCCACAAATTTCTAATTTATTTTCCATTTTCTTTAATGTGGTGGAAAAGTCACCATTTTTCTAGAAAACTCTCAAACTTTCTCCATTTTCTTTTCTTTAAACATGATGAATAATCATGATATAGGAAATTACAAAATGTACACTTCTTTTAAATAATACCAACGTTATAAATGCATACTATTAATCCATATCGCTCCAATTTCGTAGCTAAATTTCAAATAAAATGCTCATTGCTTGAAATTTATTTTAAACTCAAATAACATATTATAAACATTAAACTTTGATTATAAAACATTCTTTGCTTCAAAACCATTTTAGACACTCGCCGACGATTAGGGTTTAATCGGCAAACGATGAAACAAAGGATAAAACTTTGAAATCAAGACTTCGTTGAGCATGTATCTATCATCTCAAGACTCTCAAAATATAGGTCTTCTTATTCTAAACAAGACCTAAGAATCTTATCTTAGGTTCCATCTCGAATCGATCTCGAATAATTCTCAAATTTTATTTTTGTCGACGCGAAGCTTAACATAAAAGCTTCTAGCTTAAACAACTCTTTCTTAAGGATACAATGCCCTTCTAATAAGCTCTTAATTAGGGGCTAATCTCTGCTACAAGAATGCGGGGTATTACAATATATCATTATTAAACTAGTAAAAAGTGCATTTATCAGCAATCAGAACACTATAAATAATTAATGGACGTGTGATATCTTAAATACGGGGTTCGGGAAGTTTAAGTGCAAGCCTGACTCAACATTGCAAATAAAGGGGTAAGTCAGCATTTATTCTCTAGTGGCATGAATAAATGTTTATGAATTAATTTATGTTCTGGGCTGAACATAAGATAATTAATTTATTTGAGGCCCATCTTTATTCATTGCATTTTATCCCTGGGCTGGCCCATCAAGGCCTAGAAGCTGCATAAAATCGTCCACCTCATAGAATCCCACTGGGATTATGTTCTGATCATCTCTATCTGAAAGGATATTATTATATTTATTAGATATGCAGAGATCCTATTCATATAAGATTCTAGGGTTGCATTATAAATATAGGGTGAGAGAAAATCAGAGTAATCCTAATGCTAAAGAGATTTTCAAAAAACATAAGAGAGATTATTGTGATTTTCGAAATTTCCAAGTGTGAGGAAGAAGGCGATTTTTAGCAGTACTCTCCATAGATTGCTCTCACTTGGCATTGGAGTTTTGGCAAACGGGATACAGTCCAGAAGATCAAAGCACGAGTCTTGATCCAATTCCTTGTCCGACAAATTCGCATGTGAACACGTGAAAACACTTATGTGTTACAATTAATCATATAGGTGCATGTTAGGTAAATAATCAATGTATGGTGAATTAAACATCCAAGATAAATCCTCGGAAGAGGGTTAAAATCAGATTCCCTACATATAGAAGGTTGATACTCAAGTTATGATTGGTATATTAGGATATTCTCAAGCCACTAACTAGGCTTAACAATTATAGTTACGTCCTAGTAGGTTATGCTTGACGGCTTGTCGTATTAACACGACGAATAAAAGAGGAGTCTTGACTTATGATTCAAGTTGTCCTATACTATCACATAAGTAAATACTTAAAAATGAATGAAGTTCTTTGTGAATACTAACTCGATCTTTGAGACATAAGGGTCGATATCTTATGTTTGAATCTTTTCTCTTAACTCGTCGGAGATTATGTAAGTTATATAATCGCTATTCATATCGAGTTGTCTTAATGCTCAATCAAATATCGTATTAGGTTGTCGTTGTTGAGTATTTATGTTTGTGAGTCGGCTTTTGATTTCTTTAACTTATGAATGTTTGAGTACCCTATTATTAATAGAAAACCCTAGTTTGTGTCTAACTTCGATTCTCATTAATTCCTTCTAAAGTTATCGAAATTTATCGATTTCTTTTGGATTCTAGTATATCAAGTACTATGTTGTTTATGTTTGAGGTTTTGTTGGTCGGTATTGATAGACGTGCTTTTTACTCGTTTATTAATGATATATTAGGATGATTTTAGATCAGTTTTAAGTGCGTTTATATAGTTGATTTATGCTTTTAGCTATTTTTGGAAGATACTGCTCTTGGGGTTCCTTTTTGGTGTTCTGTAAGCTTTTCAGGTGATAATCGAGCACAAGCCAAAGAACGAACCAAAGATGAAAAGGAACAGGAGGCTAACGGCCACCCTAGCGGCCGCTAGCCCGGCCACAAGCTCGGGCGAAAAAGCTTCTGGAGTAAAACTAGCGATCGACCTAGCGACCGCTAGGCCGACCGCTAGGCACATCATGCGACCGCTAGCCATGGCCGCGAGAATTCCCGAAAAGCTTCTGTATTAAAACTAGCGCCGGACCTAGCGACCGTTAGGCCGGCCGCTAGGCACGTCACGCGACCGCGAGCCTGGCCGTGAGTTCATCGGAGAAAGTTTCTTTCTCACAGCTAGCGACCGACCTAGCGACCGCTAGGCGCTGCGGCCTGACGCGAATTAGGGCAAAAGCCCATCAGCTATAAATACCCTCTACTATCCATTAGTGCACTCTCTCAATTTTTAGCATATTTTCGCATAGTTTCATTCTAGCTTTTAATTTTACGCTTCTAGACTTTAGATTATCGCAATTCTATGTTACGTTAACGCATTGTAATCACTATTGGAGCAATTCATCCGAAGGATTTCAGTTTCTCTGTTTTCTACTCGGGTTTGGATTCAAACCCAACAATTCTTCTTCCGACACTCCATTACGGGTTTATCAATTCAATTCCTATTTCTATTTTAATTTCGTATTTTATTTCGATTTATATGTCTAGCTAATTTTCTGTTCTAATCCTAGGGTTTGAATGATTTTATCCTGGGTGTAGTGATTCCTGCTAATTGCTATTTACTTTCCAGTCATTGATTTGTGATTCTTGGTGCTAAATCTTATGCGTTAATTTCTGATCAACTTTTATGCATATCTAGTTGTAAGTTGAATACTTTACAATTTTAATTGTCAATCGATTTTGAATGCACAATACGGGTAAGCCTTGAGTCGTAGCTGAGATAGGAACATCCGTAGGAAGCATATTCTTTGTGATCTTTTTGGGGTTACTAATTTTCACCTTGAGACGTAACAATAATAGGTAAATTAGTAATCCACTATCACAATTGTCGTAACTGAAATTGTTGGTTACTTATGTGATCTTTCATCTTGACTGGATTAAAAATTGGTTAATAGGGAGCATGATAAACACACGTTGTGGGTAAAATTAATACATCCCTATGGTTAGTCCCTTAGTCTATTGTCTATTTGAAATTTATCTTTATTTTTATTCGTTCTGATTCTCTTGACTTTGAATTAAATATTTGAAGTCCTAAAACCTTTCAAAACCAAATTGTTGCTTGGATAATGATAAAGAATTACTGAGTTAGCTTCTATATTTTCGATTTACAATCCCTGTGGATACGATACTCGACTTACCTATCTACTTGCATGTTTTCGTGTTAGAAAATAGTGTGATCAGGTATAACATAAATAAAACTATACAACACATACACAACATATACCATAATAAAGCATTAGAAAACCCTTATATTATATTCTAAACATGAAATATCATTTCATCTCATATATTAAAATTAAAACACATGCTTATTACCTAATATATTTTTCGGTAATATCATTATATATATATATATATATATATATATTCAATAAATTCTACCCACTTTACAACATGTTTATAATATACAATAAACATGGAATATTAATTTTAAACATCAACTAAATATTTATAATATGAACTAAATGCTAGGAATTCTTTTTGTCCTCACACATATATTGTATATGTGTTCAATAAATTTCAACAAGCCATAATAGGTTCATATTATTTCTAACATCATATATCATATTATTTTTCAACAAATAAAAATCAAATAAATCTTAAAATATATATATAGTTTCGGTCCAAATAAAATAAATAGGAGGAGTGTTTCAATAATTTCAAGATTAATATATGATGTTCATATCATATATTAAACACTATACCTCAATTATTTTTCAACAAATAAAATCAAAATAATTTTCAAAAATTATATATATATTTCGGCCCTTTTCAAGAAAAATAGGAGAAGTGTTCCAATAATTTCAAGATTAATATATGATGTTCATATCATATACTACACACTATATCTCAACTATTTTTCAACAAATAAAATCAAATATACCTTAAAATTCAAGCATAGGTTTGAGCCTTTTTAAAATAAATACAAAAAATATTTCAAAAATTCTCATCTTTATTCTATATGTTCCTAACACATAAACAAATAACAATATGAACTAACATTCTCAAAATCATGCTTTATCTTTCATAAAAAAAATTCTAACAAAAATTGAAAATAATAAACATGCTCCAACAATTCCCAAACTTTAAACACAACCTTAACATACATTTTTAAGCATATTTAATTCATGGCTTGAGAGCGTTTGATGGCTCAAAAGTCATGAAGAAAATGAAAAATAAAAATTAGGGTTCTTCATGAAAGGATTCCAAAAAATCTAAAAAAAAATCTACTCCATTATAAATGAATAGAATGATGAGATATACCTTTTTATGATATTAAAAATTTATTCTCAGGGTTGGAATGGAGGATTAAATCTTAAGGAAAGTGAAGAATTTGAAGAACAAGGAAAGAAATGGGTTCCAAAAGAGAGAGAGAGACTTAATGGCCTAGGGCAGCCCTTATGGCTGTCCTGGGTGGTAGTTAGGAGAGGACTAGTCAAAGTTACCCGATTTTGTATGTTAATATCGGTTCTTTAAGTTTTGTCGGGTTTTCGATTGATATCTCGGAACCTTAAGGTTCCATTAGCTTAAAAATCCTTAAAAAGAGATATTTCATAGTTTATAATAATTTCATGAAGTTCGGATTGCATCAGGTAAGTCTATTCTGAATTATCGCAGAAAAACGGCGTCCAAAGATTAAATTATGTTCATTCAAATTTCTATCGAATTCTTGAGCTTTCATAATCAATTAGAGTCTTATAAATCATTTTTTATTGATTTAGACCATTGGTTTGAGTTTCGATATGTTCGGATCAGTTTAGGAATTTTCCGTATATATACCCAACGTTCGATTAAGTTCTTCAGGAATTTCGTTCAGAATTTGATTCTTATGAAACATAAATTTATAATAATATATTCCTTCATGATTTTGATTTTTCTCATTAATTTCACTATTAGCACATATTGGAATTTGATCCGGTTCGTGAATAGTACTTTTGAGATTGACCGGGCAAGTATGCCCGAAAATTCTAACTCTTTGGCTTCTCACATGTTTTCATGACAAGATTCTAGAAACGTAATCCATTTGTTGAGATTTGTTCTAGATCTTTAATTCTCTGTTCAGACTATTTAGGAAACCCTAATCTAGTTGGACTAGTCACTAGTTTTTTATTTCTCTAGTTTTCGATCTTCGAATCAATTCTAATTAGTTTTTTTGGTCACCTTAAACATATTTAAGGTCTTAGCACCATAATTATTTGGTTTAAACTCCACTAATCAAAGTTTTAAATTTTTCGGGTTATTACAAGGTGGGCTCTCTTGAACCTCGAAGCATGATTTATAAAAACTTTATGAAATATTATTGCATGAACTATTATTGACTGCCAAATGTTTATGTTTGTTGTAATCCTATCTGAGGTTGGTATATCCAACGTGGTATGAGCATGTGTTGGTCCACCAACGTTAAAAAATGTAACGATTTGATCCGACTTAGTTAAGGACTAATTCGGATTGTGTACGCGTGTGACTGTGTGTTAAGGTTAGCTACCTCGACCGATCACGGCGACTATGTGTAGGTGGCCACCTCCATAGTTCGCAAATGAATGAATGAATGATCAGATATAGAACAGCGTGGATAAAATAGTCCGGTCGGACACGTTGGAAAATGATAAAATATTTTGATAAGCATGAGTAGTTTCAACTAAAATCCTCATGCGCTATTGTGGGCAGTTCAATAACTTTACAAAGAAAATATTTCGCAATGTGTCCACAAAGTACTTTTGTATTTAGCCCTGCATTTCGTTTTTGATGTATAGGTTGAGCAGGGATTGGCGATGAGTGCGAGGTGGTGCAGAGTGGCAGATGTTTTGTTTCTATAATAGAAAGGTTTCTAGAACCTTGTGCATGCATCGTCATATGCATGACCACACGTTTTTACTGCCAAACTCTGATAATATTTGTGACTTTTGTTGTAACTGTTTTCCTTTCCCGTATTGAGCTTGAGGTCGTACCTCACTCCTTGAATTGCACTATGATTGAGTTATACTTGGATATAGAATCTTTTGACAAGTCCTCTAGTGACTTGGGTTTGTATTGAAACAACTTATTCATTCCAGTTTATGCATTTATGAGTAGTTTAATGGTTAATTGTATTGATTTAGTTATGTATGTACCCGCTGCATTATCATACCAGTGGTGATCTGTTTAAGACGTACTTCCTTGAAAAGTCGGGTCGCCACAATATATCTGAATTCCTATTCGCCAAAAATCAAAATTATCGTAACCCTAAACCCTTTAATCGATTTTACCCCGCCCCCTCGTGCCCTTGCAGTCGCCAGACCTTCGCCCTCTCCACCGCCGCACCCACACCGCTCGTCCTATCCTCTCTTTATTCCTTTGTCTGCCTTTCTCCTTCTATTTGTCTCTCTCCATCTGCGTTGTCGGACCTTCGCTATTGCCATCTGTTGGATTTGTATACTGAAAACAGAATGGTTGAGCTTGTATATAATTTTTCCTGTTACCATTATACCAATCTCATATTTAAATTGTTTAATTGATTGCGTATGTAATCCCATTATCTCATTCAAAAGTTAGATTATACAGTAATGTAGAAGATCACACAAGTCTGTATGATTGGTTAAACTAATTGAGATGTAAAAAAGATCACAACTGAGACAACTTTGGGACGAGTTGTTGGTTTAAGCTACAATATAGATAAAAAGTAACTTGACTTGGTTGCTTGTCTATGCTGGTACGTCTTAACGTATTAATGGATCACAATGATAGGAGTTCTTCTATCTAGCCATCGTGAATAATCTAGATCTCGGTGACCTAATTTTGATCTAAACCTCAATAAGATTTTAGATGAGTATGAGTTATTAACCATCATTTTGACTTGTTATGGGTGAGGGAATGAGATAACTCAATATTTTCTGCATCTTGGGTGGTGGCAGTACTCGTATGTAATGCTGGTTATCCGTATCGAGTTACCATATCCGTTTAGGATGATGACGTCTCTTTAATGAGACTGAAAATTAATTAATTCATTCTATGCATATTTTTGTTCTTTGTATTTGATCCCTGGGCTGGTCCACCAAGGTTTGAGGGCATATAATTTTTGTGCCTCTCTAGAAAAATCCCACTGAGACTATGTTCTGATTATTATATTATTTATTTAACATATCTTCTAGTTTAGATAGAAATTATCGAATATCAAAAGATATCAAGAGATAATTATTCTAGAAATGAATTATCTTCAGGATAGAAGATAATTATTGTATTTATTAGCAGTGTTAGAATCTTATCATATTAGAATTCTAATGAGAGCACTATAAAAATAGGATATGATAAAATCAGTAGTATAAAACTACTACACAATTTTCGAAAATGAAATAAGGGAAATAAAATTTGGTGTTCTCTGTATATTGATGATCTCACTCAGCATTGGAGATTTGTTATCAGGGACACAGTCTAGAAGATCAGAACTGGATTTAGTCATTGATCATCTTTACCAGAAATTTATAGATAAACACGAGAAAACCCCTATGTGTTGCAGTTCATTATATAGGAACATGCTAGGAATATAATCAATGTATGGTAAATTAAATATCCAAGATAGATTATCTTGAGCATGGAAAAATCATATTTCCCTACACCGTTAATGCCTCATCGCTTCGAGAGGCATCCTGATGAGCAGCCTTCTATTTAGATGAGTAGTCAGCATCTATTTGAGCTAGTAGAGTAGTAGTCCTGGCCTTAATCTAAGCGACAACCTCCGTTTGTTGGAGACGTAGCTCGCATACCCATCTCACTATCTCGTAGTTTCCGCTGCAGCTCTGTCTTATCCTTATATGATTTCCTCATATTTTCCTGTGCTTTGCTTATAGCTGTTGTTGCGGCCAAATTTTCCTTCCCACTCATCCGCAGCTCTGCAATTGTATGTTGCAGACGAGTCCTGTAACACATTGTTGTCAATAGGCTCCAAGTAATACTTCTTGGCTCACTCCGTCGACACCATTATGGAAAGTGTGTTCTACTAAGGTAAAATAGTAAAATTTTATATAACTCAACAAATGTTAACAAATGTAGGAAAAGAAAATAGTATGAAAATTTACCATAGCTAAGTAACCAAGGACAATGTTCCACATGTCCTTGGTGAAGGTGTTGTCTACTCTTCTGATATCCTCCTCCTTGAGAACACTAGCCATCAGAGCTCCACATACCTTATCAGAGAGATCAAGCATTGCGCTTGGGTAACGGATGGGCTCCAGGTCAGGAATAATGACTTTTTCTATAGTTGCTTTGCTTATGCTTTTCCTTTGCCCTTGTCAAGAGCTGAGGAAAAAGCCTTCTTCACACTCAGACCCGAACCAGGTCTGTCATTCGATAACTCTTTCATCACTACCTTTTGCTCATGGGGTTGTGATTTGGACTTTGTTTCACCAGAAGGCTTCGTCTAGCCAGCAGAGTCCTCAATTGTCCTCTTCTTCTTGTGAGGATGAGGTGGCTCTTTAGGTAATTTCCCCTTTCATTTCCTCTTCTCACTTGCTCGAGGGGAGTTAACTCCTCAAGGGTGAGGTCCTTGATATGGGGATCTGCAAAACCACCAAATGTAGTCTTGGCCAGGTCAGAAGAAGAGGCATGGATTGTTGAGTTGATGGTTGAGAAGGCTCTATGGGAGCAGTCGATGGCCCTAAGGTCACCATAGCTCCCAAACCCTTTTCCCTGGAAGTAGAGCTGGGAAAAGAAGAACTATAATATATCTGGGTAAAGCAGATTTTGAGACCGTATGAAGGAAGCCTGACGTTCAACTTCTTTCCTTGCTACAAGTTTCTCCTACCATGTCATGTATGCAACAACAAAAAGAAAGAAGCTACTGAATTTTTATTCAAACATTAACATAAAGCAGATGGTCATGAGCTTACGTTTACCGAGGACATCAGTAAAGGGCAGACCAAAGAATAAAACCCTAAAAGATAAGAGCATTGACATTTTTTACTATGGGGATCATTAAGATGTGCTTTTCCCCGAAGGCCGTATTAATTTTCCAAATATATTGAGATCCTCGATGCTCGATGTTAATGGTAGTGATGGGATATGGCCCAACCGCTCAGGCCCACTGACAGGCCCAAACGAGCTGGACCTGGGATGATAACGGCCCACGCGGTTAAGCCAAAGGCCCATCCTCCAAACCCTAATCAGGCGGCCCATCCTCCAAACCCTAATCAGGCGCCACCCTACAGGCGGAAGGCTAAGAGTCCCTACAGGCGAAAGGCTAAGAGTCCCTATGGGCGAGAGGAACAGTCCCTACATGCCAGAGGAAGAGTCCCTACATGGGAGGGGATCAGATCCCGCCTTAAGGGTCCTCAGATATGTATAAATAGGAGTTAGATCGAAGGTAGAAGGATTAGCAACTTGTTGAATACTAAGAGCTTTTAGCTACACTCACTGTAATTAAATCATAGTGAAAGTATTGAGGAATCACTCCTCCGTGGACGTAGATCTCATTAACGATCGAACCACTTAAAAGCCTTGGTGTTCTTTACTGTTTACATAAATCTTGCATACTAACATATACTAGATTTATCATTGGTGCCGTCTGTGGGAAGGCTGAACAGAAAAGCTTCGTCTTCCTACAAATTAATGGCAAGGACACGTGCATACGCCGTCGATGCTGGCAACAACCGCGCTGAGGACGACCAGGTGGTCACTCAGCACCGCGGGAAGGAGATTGCAGACGCCGCAAGCGGTCAAACGCCTGAGGGCCACATGGAAAACATTTCCATACACCCTCAGGATCGCCGCCCTGACGAGGTAGAAGATGCCGACCTCATCGCCAGTGAACAGCGGTTCACCGGTCTCACGAAGCCCTCGGCCGAGCCAGGTCTCGAGTTCCTCAATGCCAATCTCGCCAATTCCAAAACTTCCTTCACCGGGACAAATGGAGCGGCACCTCTCGAGTGCTCGAACTGGCAAATACGGGCGCCGAGATCGCTCACCCCACCGAGGCGGTCAACGCTCACCTCGGCATGATAGCCGAGAATGCGTACATCAATCCGCCGCCATAAGTCCATCACCTCGCCGAGATGGTCGCAACCATTCACCACCACGCCGCCCGCTGGCCGCTCTCCACCTCGGCATGCCTCCCGAGAGCCGAGCGGAATAGAGAGAGGAAGGCGAGCCGAACTCCCCTGAGAGACGATAGACGCGTTATCGGTCTCCCACCCCTCCAGAAAGAGATGGCAACGATCTCCCGGGGTTCGACCGGTACGGAAGAATCATCTCTCATTTCTCCAGGGAGATTCTAGACACGCCTGCCCCACGATGACAGTGGCACCCAATATTGCTGCCACGATGGCCTTGGGGACCCTCCGACTTCCTTTTCGCCACACTACCAACATGGCGAATCAAGGAATGGAGGATTTTCACATGTGCAAAATCTTCCTCGTGTGCCGATCTCCAACGCCCGACACCGATTCACCTCACTCCGCCGTAACAAGATACAATGCTTCCTGTGACTTCATGGATCGCTTTATGGCGCTTCTATCGTAAGATGCCACCCCAGCAGCCTTCCTCCGACTGGTCACAACCGCCAAGGGTGGACGAGACGATGTCGAACTTCATCTCGAGGTTCATCAAAGAGTCGCCAAAATTGATGACAGAACGATCTCTACATCATCAACGCTGCTCAAGAACGGGATTCACCCCAAGACCGAATAAAGAGATCACCCGTGAAAGTCAAGACGGCTAGTCGCCTGACCGGTCGACAACTTCGTCAAAGGAGACGAGTTAGATCGGAAGAAGAGAGAGATCTGGGACGAGCAGAGGGCTGAGAGAAAGAAGCCAGACGACCGAGGTTGAGGCGCTGATCGCCGAAGTGCCTTCGAGAGAATCAAGAAGGGCCCGATGGAGTCCCGGCTCGAACCTCGGCCAAACCCCGGCGGTAATGCACCTCGTCTGCACAAGGGCGGAGATATTCGAGCTCCACGCCGAGCTCTTCCCAAAGCCCTCTCCTATGAAAGGAGGATCCAAGAAGAGGTCGATGAGGAGTATTGTGACTATCACCGGGTATGGTCACGATACCGAGGATTGCGTAAACAGGCTCAGATTTACGAGCTCGTCGAGGAGGAGCCCTCATGAAATACCTCGACCGAGTGGGCTGTGGAACAAGAAGCGCAGGGGAAGAATAACGGTGGCAACAATCAAGGGCCGACCTTGACGGCACCCAATCCAAGATGACGAGGACGAAGGTCCCAACGCTATGGAGCAGTGTCTATGCCATTACGGACTCGTAGGACGACGCGGTCGTCGTTAAAGAATGGGAATTGCTTCTACCCACTGGACACATAATCTACAGAAGCAAGATATATTCAAAACCATTAGATTGAAAGGCCCCATGAAATCAATACCCCAAACGCCGAAAATTTCAACTATCGATATTGTTCGTAAGCATCTCATTTTTCCTCCCCACATTCCCAACTCGCTGGCATCTCACATGAAAGGTGAAGCGAGTATGCCCGAAAGAGTCGGCCGTAAGAGACCACCATAAAGACTGAAAGTCATCTTCGCCCACCAAAATGTCCCCGCAGCAGGGGCTTCATGACAACAACTTAAGGACTCGACTTGCTCCTCATCGTGGATGCATCTTCAACCACCTCGTCCTTCCCGATGGATGGATCATCCCAAAAGTAATTCCCCACACTAAAAATCTCTTCCTTTCGGGAAGTTAAATCAGTCTCAAGGAGCCACAAACCAAGTAATTAACAATATCAAGATACCAAGGCGATGAATTGATTTCCAAAGCATGCTCAAAAGGATAAGACTCAAAGAAGACTCTCTAGGTGTAAACGAAGGGATTCGAGACGAGACAAATGGTCACCACACAATTGTCACTACCCTTCCTATCTATGATTTCTAGATCAAATTTTGCAAAAGAAGGACCCAATGAATTAACCTAGGTTTAGCCCGAGATTTAGTCAAGTAAATCTTAAAGGCATGATCATCGTGAACAATTACCTTAGAACCAATGATATAAGCTCGAAACTTATCCAAAGCAAAGATTACAATAAAAGCTCCTTTTCAAAGAGTAGGTAATTCATTTGAGAAGAACTTAAAGTTAAGCTAGCATAATAAATAACACGTAACATTTTATCCACATCGCTGACCTAATATAGCCCCACGTACCACATTGCTAGCATCACACATTATTTCAAAGGGTAGCGCACCAATTGGGGCAATAATGGGCAGGGCAGAGTCAATTTCTTTAGTAAATTGAAAGCATGCATACATTTCTCATCAAACTCAATAAAACATCTTGAGCAAGAAGATGACATATAAAGGTTGGCTAATCTAGAGAAGTCTTTAATAAACCTACGGTAAAACCCGCATGTCCTAAAACCCTAATCCCCTTAATATCAACGGTGGAGGTAATTTCAATTACATCCACCTTAGCCTTGTCAACCTCAATCCCATTCCTAGACAAAATATGTCCCAATACAATCCCACTTAACCATAAAGTGACTCTTTCCCAACCAAGAGTGAGATCGCTTCCACACAACGCTTTAACACACGATCAATCTTATCTGTGCAATCATGAAAGAAGATCCGAAACCAAAAGTCATCCATGAATACTCGAGGAAATCTCCAATCATCTCGAGAAGATTGACATCATGCACCACCGAAGGTGCCCTGCATTGCATAGCCAAAAGGCATCCGCCGGTAAGCATATGTCCAAAAGGGACTTGTAAACGCCGCTCGCTTGATCCTCCTGAGCAATTGCAACCGATAATAGCCGATAATCCATCAAGAAAATGTAAATATTCATGTCCAGCTAATCTATCAAGCATTTGATCTATATAAGTGAGAGGAAATGGTCCTTTTTGTCGCAGCATTCAACTCTGGTAGTCGTCATTAACACACGCCACCGTAGTAGCCCTTGTAGGTACCATCTCCCTTCTCATTCTCCACCACCGTGATACCTCCCTTCGCACCACATGTACTGGCTAACCCACCCGCTGTCCGAGATAGGGTAGATTAGCCCTCCATCGAGTTTCAAACCTCCTTCTTCACCACTTCACCGAGGATCGGGTTCACCGCCGCTCGGGCATCAATCACCGTTTAACTCATCTCAAGCGTGATGCGATGCATACATGGACTGATCCCTTGATGTCGGCAAGACTCATCCAAATGCTGCCTATTCTTCTTCAGACCGAAAAGCTTCTTCTTCTCCAACACTTGAAAGCTTCTGAGAGATTATTACCGCTTTTCATTTCCCTCCTCCAGAAAACATACTTCAAGTGTCTCGGCAGCCTTCATTTCTAAAGTGGGCTTGGGCATACTAGCAACTTCACGTGCCCACTCTTCCTCGTCACCGATCCTCGCAAAACTTCCTCGAGGCTATGTTCCCGAACAACACATTCTCGGCCAAGGGATCAAGAGATCAATGAAAGCACAATCATCAATGGAATTTACATAGGAAACATCACATCGTCTCCTAACGTAAAAGACACGCTTCACCAAGCACGCCATTTTTAAAGCCACTCTTAACGTCAATTAGAGTATTGGTTGTGGCCATGAATGGCCTCCCCAATAAAGTAGGTGTGCTCCTTTCCATCTTCTCTAACCTCACCAATTTCTAACACAACAAAAATCAATGTGAACTATCAACCCACCAACCTTAACTAAAATATCCTTAATAATACCCTTCGATATCCCGACTGACCTATCTCGCTAGTTGTAGACACACGAGTGGGTTTGTTCGCCTAACTCTAATTGTTTAAAAATCAATAAGGCATCAAATTTATCCCGCCCCAAATCAAGCATGCCGTAAGCCTCCTTACCATTACCTAGAGCAATTTTAACGATAAAACTACCGGGTCCCTGAGTTTGGGAGGTAATCGATGTCAGCAGGATGGAATTGGCCACCTCGGAGACCACGATCTTCTCATATTCTCCAAACTTCCTTTTCTTGAAGCCGCCTCCTGAAAAATTCCGACGTAGGCTGGCACATCGATTCAAAAGAGGCAAATCGACATTCACCTTGGACAGAGTTTGTAGAACTCTAAACCGCCGATCTTGTTTCTCATTTCTTAGCCATGGAAAGGTATCTGGAGGAGTGTGTGCTTTTGTCGCTTTATGCAATCGGACCTCATTATCCTTCTTAGTTTCTTCATCTTGAGATTTCACCGCCTCGGATTTCTCCCCACCTCGCTCTCAATCACACGACTTCTTCAAAATAGTGACAAATGAGCCTCTGGGCAAGGCTAGGAGCTTCCCCAACGCTTTTGCGTAGTACTCGCTTAGTGAGCTAGCAAGCTGTCCTGAAGCTCGAGGTCGACCCCGAGGAGCCGAGGAACAAGCGACTCCGGATGGTGAGAACATCGTGTTCTCCAAAGATGACCCGCACCCAAGATCATGCCCCACCAAGACGCCATCACAATACAAGCCGTGGTGGGCAACAAGAACGTCCACCGGGTCTACATCGACATCGGTGCCTCCGTCAGCATTTTCTTCCAGAGCTGTCTGGATAAGCTTGAGGTCGGAGGGATTCAAGGCCCCACCCCATCCCGCCAATGAGCTTCACTCAGAGGCGGTTCAATCAAGGTGTCATTACCCTTCCTGCCACCGTAGGACGGCTCCCAAGTCGGTCACAAAGTCCATCCAATTCTTCCTACTATACGAGCTCCCAAGTCTCCATACAACATTATCCCGGCGTAGATCGCTATACGCCACCAGGCCACCGCGTCCGCTCTGTACCACCACAATCAAAATACCCACCCCGGTGGGGGTGCTAAGCATCCAGGGTGACCAAATGGCAGCAAAAGAATGCCTACGAGTCTCAACCCAGGATGTAGCCCTGCCTCAAGCATAGCAATTACTGTAATCCCCGTAAGCCGCCACCGGGACGACTGATCGAGAATCTTCACTATACGACGACGATCCCTCCAAAGTTGTCAAGGTCGGCATCCGTGGCCCAATGACATTCGGCAAAGATGTCACGCAGACTTCTGAGGGAATACAGGGACGTGTTCGCATGGTCCCCACTCGACATGACCAGAGTCTCGCCCGAGCTCATAACTCATCACTCAACATCGACCCGCTACTAAGCCGCCCGCGAAGAAAAAGTTTCGTGACAGCGCGGCCAGTCATAAGGGACTAAGTGACTCAACCCGTAGGCCAAGATCTTGTTCAAGTCAGCACCCGACCGGATGGCTAATCCATCATGGTCCAAAGCCGAGGAGGAGGGTGGCGATGTGTGTCGACTACACCGACCTCAACAAACACCGCCGAAAGATTGTTACCCCTCCCGACATTGATAAGAAGGTGGAGGCACCGGGGCCACAAGTCTTGACTTCCTAGATCTCAGACAAAGGTACCACCAAACTCGATGAGCCCGGAGGACGCCCAAAGATCGCGTTCTTCACCGACTTCGCGCCTCACAGATCGGAAGATGCCTTTCAGCCTGAAGAACGTCGGAGCTACCTACCAGAGGATGGTGGATGCAATATTCAAGGACCACATAAGGGATATCGTCGAGGTCTATGTCGACGACATCGTAGTCAAAAGTCAAAAATGGAGAATCAGCACGACGACCTCTAACTATCCTCCGGCTCCTCAGGTCGGCCAACCTCAAGCTCAACCCCCAGAAGTGTACCTTCATGGTGAAGATGGGTAAATTCCTGGGATGCTGGGTTTCTTAGGAGGGCCTGAAGGCAAATCCCACTAAGGTGAAGACTGTGCTCGACATGCAGGTGCCAAAGACCATCCGTGAGATCCACAAACTCATCGGGTGCCTAGCCATCCTCAGCAGATTCTTATCTCGGGCTGCCGAGAAGCAGCTTCCCTTCTTCAAGATCTTGAGGAGAGCTCCGGGACTTACCTGGCGGGAAGAACACTGTGTCGCCTTCGCATGCAATGCCAGTAAAGAATATCTCGCCGACCGCCGACCGTCCGCCCAAACAAGGTGATATCCTCTTTATATCCGCCGCCCGGACGAGGCAATCAGTGCGCTTGATCTTGTACGAGATGAGGTGGGACGTCAACTCCCATCTACTTCATTAGCCGCGCCTCAAAGGACCGAGACGAGGTACACCAGCCTCGAAAAGGTAGCACTGGCCCTAGTGAACGCTAAGCGGCGCCTCCGACCCTACTTCCAAGCCCATTCCGTCCAGGTACTAACCGACTTACCCTTGAGACAAGTCTTGTCAAAGCCAGAATCATCCGGACGTATAGCCAAGTGGGCACTGGAGCTCGGCGAGCATGACATTTCGTACTCCCCCAGGCCGGCCATAAAAGGGCAAGCTCTCGCTGACTTCCTGGTGGAGGCCAAGTTCACCGAGGTCGGCTCTACCAGCGAGGTCGCTCCAACTCCCGCCCCCACTGTGGAGGAATCTGTCCTTAACCCACCTGACGGTTGCTGGCAGATGTACGTGGACGGAGCTTCATGCAAAACGGGCAGCAGAGCCGGCATCCTCCTCCTTGGCCCAGATAAACAAGAAGTGACCTCACGACCGGCCACCTTCCCACCACAAATAACGAGGTGGAGTATGAGTTACCGATCTCGTGACTCCACCGCAAGGAATTGAAGGTGGACAAGATCCAGATTTTCAGAGATTCCCAGGTCGTGGTAAACCAGGTTCTAGGCAGATACGAGGCCGATGAGGATCGAATGAAGTAATACCTTGAGAAGGCAAAGGAAATGCTGACCTCATTCAGGTACTTCAGTATTCATCGAATCCCACGAGGAGAAAACAATGAGCCGATATCCTCGCAGTTAGTGCGTCATCAACAAATCCACCAGTGGAGGAAGTTCATCCCAGAAGCATCGATGAGTCCCACATCGACATCATCACCGAGATAGAGCCGAACTGGATGTCTCCCATAAGGGCCTATCTGGAAGACGGCGCAGTACCACAAGATCGGCTCGAAGCCAAAAAGATGATGGCGAAATCCCAGAAGTACCTCATACATGAGGGCGCTCTCTATCGGAAGTCTTACCTTCAACCCCTCCTGAGGTGCCTCGGGCCAGAAGAAGCTGACTACGTGCTCAATGAGATTCACAGAGGATCTTGCGGAAGCCACATCGGGTTGCGAGCTCTATCAAAGAAGACGCTGAGGTCAGGATATTACTGGCCTACCCTCATTCAAGATTCGGCCGAGCTCGTCAAAAAGGGCCCGAAGTGCCAGCTTCACTCCACAGTCAAGAAGCTACCCCAGACCGATCTAAGCAGCCTACAGAGTCCATGGCCTTTCATGCAGTGGGGGATCGACATCGTTGGTCCGTTTGACCGAGCACCGTGTCACCGATACTTAGTCGTAGCGTGAGACTACTTCACAAATGGGTCAAGGCCGAGCCACTTTCGAGCCTCACGAGCGTATGATTCAGACCTTCGTGGAAAACATAGTTTGCCGCTCGCATACCGCATGTTTCGATCTCGGACAACGGCACCCGCCTCGTCGATAAAAATTTCAAGGAATGGTGTGAAGAGCTCCGGATCGAGCAACGCTTCACCTCGATCGCACACCCCAGCAAATGGTCGACCGGTGACGAACCGCACGATCGCATAAGGGTTGAAAAGAGGTTAGATCGAGCTAAGGTCGATTGGGCTGAAAATCTCCTCAAGTCCTCTCGGTCCCACAGACAACACCCTGACTTCGCATTTGAGAAACACCCTTTAGTTTGGTCTACGGACCGAGGCCGTCATACCGCCGAGATCGGCGCACCGAGCCCGCGCACTCTTCACTTCGACTTAACGGGAACGAGGAAGACTGCGTGTCAACCTTGATGCTCTCGAGGAGAACGCGAGCTCGCCTTCATAAACGGCCAAATACAAGGGCCGGTCGCACGATACTACAACAAGAGGGTAAAGCCTCCACACTCCAAGTAGGCGACCTCGCCCCACGAAATAATGAAGCCAAGAGCCGAGGCGCCTTAACAAGCTAGATCCGACATGGGAAGGCCCATACCGCATTCACGAGGACCTCGGCAAAGGGCTTAAGTTAGCTCACTTATCCGTGCACTTATCCCACCTAACACGGCATATCACTCATTTAAGGAGGTACTTTACATAGCTTTGATTTCGGATCAAGATCATGTTAGTCCCTTATTGCTTTGCAAGTGCGATGTTATTTACTTCTATAAAACGCGTTTGTTTTTCGGAATAATATTTCACTTTGCCTCATCTTATGCTTATGTGAACATCCGCTCTCAAGTCGGATAACGATAATTAACCTTCACAGGGGACGCCTACGAAGATGACAAACCCACTAAGTAGGATACTCAACTAAGCGCACCGCACTCGCAGATTACTCATTGAATTGAACGTCTCGGTGCAAGGCATACGGACTACTCATTAAATTGAACGCGTCACATGCACGCATACGATTACTCATTAAGTTGAAACATCTACATGCAAACGACGCCCACATCGGATCTCGCCAAATTATGCCCTTTATTTTGGAAGATATACATCAGATACGCCTAAATACATTTACGACTAAAAACCAAGTCCTAAGCTATATTTGTACCTCTCAAGGGGGAAAATATACACTTCGGTATACAGTCTAAATACATTTACGACTAAATACAAAGTCCTAAGCTATATACACCTCACTCCGGCTTCGGAGCTCCACCTCGCCAGGTCTTGCTGAAGCTGCACCAGTTCCGAACAAAATCTCCAGGTCGGCGGTGTACACCTGGAACGAACTCGGTGCCTTCAACCCAGTCGATAAGGCCGAAATCCCCGCGGCCTACTCCAGAAGCACTCGGCGCGGGCTCGGAGGCACCCCGACCTGAAATGGTGACTCCGGGACCACCGCGACCTGCTCCAGAAGCACTTTAAACCGGCGCAGGTATGTCTCGACCCGAAGGGGGCGCTCCTGGAACCGAGGCTACACCCGAGGTCGCACCTCGACCTCGTGAACTCGACGCCTGGCCAGGATCATGACCTACCGCCCTACCTTGCCTTCCCCACCGACCTGCAGTCCTCAAGCGCCTCCGACCTGCCGAGGACCACCTTCTAACTGCTCATCTCTCAGCTGGACCCATCAACCGAAGCACTTCGGCATGATCGGCGTACCCGCCCTCCTCCTCGGGTTCTTCTATGATTGGATCAGTGGAGCCCACTGTGGACTCGCTGCGGGGCTGAGGCATGCGTTGTTTACGGACGATCTCGTACATCTGCATGTACTTCACGATGGAGTTGACGCAGTCTTTAAAATTTTTGCTATTGGGCCCCTCCTCATCCCTCAGCACCATGCCCTCTGCCAGCAAGCTCTGAACTAGATCATCAACTTCGGATATGGTAGTTCCACCAGATCGATGGATTACCTTCTCATACTCTGTGTGCTCCTCCGAGATTTGCTCCAGCTTCTCCTGAGCTAACTCGAGTTGTTCCTCACATTGCATCAGACGTCCGTGGATCACATCGGCAGATAAGTCCGCCCCCTGGACCTCGAGCTGTATGATCCTTAGCTTTAGAGCCTCGTTCTCAGCCTGGAGGCGGGCCACTTCTCGATCTGCCTCTTGCAACTTCTTCTTCAGGTCGGCGGATGATGCCGAACTGACGTCCATGCTGGCCAAAGCCTGTGTCAGTTTGGCAGACCAGCTCCTCCAAAACAATGCTTCTTCATCCTTCTCAGCCAAGGCGCCTCGGGCCTCCTTTAGCTTAGTCAACAAGTCATGGTCGAGCCCGAGGTATGGAGAAGCAAAGTGCTAAAAATAAAAGATCAACACACATTTCAGAAGTCGCAACTTTTATTATTCATAAGTGGAAATGTTTACAAGGCTCAGGGTCCTATCGACCCCGGCAGTTCAACCTATTACATTAGGCCCACTGACCTCAGGCTCTATGCCGGGCTCGCCGGCCTCCACTTGCACTTGCTGCTGTTGCTGCGCAAGGCCCCCTTCGGAAGGAAGCTCCAAGCTCGGTTCCTCCTCATCCTCCTCGGCTTCCGCTCGCACCTCGGCAAGAAGCTCCTGGAGTTCAGGATCTTCGTCCTCCTTGCACTGGGCAACGGCCTCCGCCGTCAGAAGGGAGGAGCTGGACGCCAAAGCTTCCAACACGGGAAAGGACCCGACCCCGGAGACCACCCGGGCGTACGCCTTATTCAGCTCGCGGTTGGCGACCTCGACCCAACCATGCTTGACCTTGTCAAAGTCAGGCATGGCGGCCGCCAACCCCTCCAGATGGTCTGACATCACCTTGGGCTTGAGTACGGCGGCTAGGTCGGCAATGAAGTCCGAGAAGCTCTCCGACTCGACGAGCTTGCTGGCAAAGGCCCTCAACAATGGCCCCGATCCGCCGCCTAGCACCTCTCATCGGCGAGCTCCTTCTTCGCCCGCCGCCTCGTGGGCCTCCTCAAGCTCCTCTCGAGCGACCTCCGCCAATGCCCTCTTCCTCGTGGCAGCCTCAAGAAGAACCTTCATGCCTCGGCCTCCCACCACGGCGGCCACGGCCAGATCAAGATCCGCCTGTGCAGCCACAAGCTCCCGCGATAGCGCCTCATACCGGGTTGAGCTCTCAGCAATAACCCGGTGGCAAATTGCGTGTCCCCAAGAAGACGTTGCAGGACCCCGATCACTGAGTTCGCATCCTAAAAAAGAAACACAAGTTAATACAGATCGCAGAGCGGATAAAGCCAGATGTGGAAGAAATTTGTACCTTGGGGAGGGGTACGACTGAGCTTGAGCCCGCACGTGACTCGAGACGGGCCTGAGTCTGCGTCTCCATTGCCGGACTCGACTCGACAGAGACCCGCCATCATTGACCAATATCGTCAACCTTCTTCTGGGCTAGGCATGTTCACCGCCCGCGCTTTTTCTTTGGGCGCGCTTTGCTCGGCGATCATGGGCCCTTCTCTGCTCTGCGGCTGGTTTAATGCATGACAAAAGAAAATCGCGCTAGCACAAAGAAAATCAGATTTACGAGGATAAGAAGAGGAAGGTGCCTCACCCGGATCGGACCTCGACCACCGGGCCTTGACCGTGAACGCCGCATCGACTTATTCAGGTCGTCCTCGGTGAATCCTACGGAGACTTCACCGAGCGTGTTGAGCTGGTCTTCTACGAATCCAAGGGGTTTCACTTTCGGATCCCTCATCCTACCCAACCCCCATTCGTACCTTGGGTACCCGTCAGCCCGCAAAAAGAAGTATTTACTCGCCGCCATCGACACTTTAGAAGGGGCCGCTACCTTAAATGGCTGCCGAGGTGAAAAATAATATACACCCCCATGGTCTCGATAATCGAAAAAGCGCATCAAAACCTCAAAAGAAAATTCCTCGGCTATGCCGTAGCAGGAAAGCCCCATCCCCACTACTGACCTAATAGAGTTTGGGGTGAATTGGCAAATAGGAATTTGGAAATATTCCTAGATATGAAGAAAAATGGGGGCTAGGGGGAATCTTAGACCCGCCCTAAGGGCATCAACATACACCGTCAAAAAACCATCCGGGGGAGCCAGAGCCCGGTCACGGGGTCCCGGTAGGCACCAAAAGGCATCTGCCGGCAGATGGCACTCCCTCCCTACTTTGAGTACTTTGAAAATGGTCAGAGACGATTTGACGTCCCTGACCTTATGCACATCCCACACAGAAGAAAATGGTGGAACCCTAGTGCTAATGCCTAAGGATTTACCCGCAAAATCATAGCACATATAGTCCCTAATATCTACTTCACTATCGGGAGAAGAAGAAGAACGCGAAGAGGAAGTCATACTTACTTTTTAAATGGTGGGTTATCGCGTCTTCGGTAAGCCGGGATGGATTTTGGAGAACTCTGAAAGTCTGAGTTTTCTTTTTGCTCTGGAACGATGGGGAGAAGAAAGTGAACAGTTTCCTTATTAGGGCCTATTTATAGTACGAATGGCCGCCCAAATTGCCGTTTCAACTTCCCACGTGGCTGATTGCAATTTGATAAAGAGGAGACGCGCGCACGTGTTTTGAGCCCCCACCAACCGTCTGGCGCAGGTGACGTGATCAACGCGCTGACAACCGGTCCAATCGTGCAATCATCACTCGACCGGATCTCGGCATCATACTTACGCACGACGCCGCCACTCGAGTCGATCTCATCACTCTAACCACCGGTCCCGGAATCATCCGTAATGATTCCCATCCGGATCGGATCTCGGCAATACTTGGGCCAACGCCGCTTTCCAGGTTGGACCTCAACATCCCATTGCAGGATATCTCTGTCCCGGGATGGACGACTCAGTTCGGTCCTCGACAAACGGTGCATGCCTGTAACGCGCATCACAAACCCGCCGACCCCATCTCGGCCTCCAGATGCATGACCGCCTTCGTCACCTCGGCATTTTCCTGACGGACATCGCCATCCAACTTCGAGTGACTCGATTCGAACGTGGCAACAGTCCGATTCGTCCGTAACGGCAAACCGTCGCCTCGGTTTGATCCGTGCAAACCGATCAAACCCTGACATCAAAGAGATCGAAAAACCTTCGACAACAACCTCAGCCGAGCAACATCCCACCTCGGCAAAGCGCATTCTTCACCTCACCTCGGCATGGCTGTTACTCGACTATTCGGGGGGGGGCTATGATGGGATATGGCCCAACCGCTCAGGCCCACTGACAGGCCCAAACGAGCTGGGCCTGGGATGATAACGCCCACGGTTAAGCCAAAAGCCCATCCTCCAAACCCTAATCAAAGTGCCCATCCTCCAAACCCTAATCAGCGCCACCCATGCGGTGAAGGCTAAGAGTCCCTATGGGCGAGAGGGCAGTCCCTACATGCCGGAGGAAGAGTCCCTACATGGGAGGGATCGATCCCGCCTTAGGGTCCTCGATATGTATAAATAGGAGTTAGATCGAAGGTAGAAGGGTTAGCAACTTGTTGAATACTAAGAGCTTTTAGCTACACTCACTGTAATTAATTCATATTGAAAGTATTGAGGAATCACTCCTCCGTGGACGTAGATCTCATTAACGATCGAACCACGTAAAAGCCTTGATGTTCTTTACTTTTTACATAAATCTTGCATACTAACATATACTAGATTTATCAGGTAGCTACATCAGTTGTCCCTGTCTTATGTAGATCTGAGGTGGATTTAAACCTCGGGAAATGACCAGCTCTGATCATTGACAAGAGTAATGAAAAATTATTTTTTCGTCTAAATTTCGGGTTTTCCCCATAGCTATTGAGAGGATTATCGGGTATCATGGGAAAATAATAAAATCCCTTAAAGACATTGAGTTGTCATTTGAGTTCGTGACAAGTGAAGAACATTTTGGAGGTGGCAAAGATTCCATACTCTCGTAGGATTATATGAAATAATATGGCTTTACGAATGGAAGGATAAATCTAGTTTAACTAAAATTCTATAGAGGATAGATATCTCACCAAGAAGGAAAAGTTTGAAACGAACGCAGATGTCAGTCTGTCTTTGCTAGAAGACCATAACAGAAGGCGTAGCATACTCGGGTTCAAGGTTTGACCTTGGGGCATCAAGGGCAAAGTTTGTGGGTCACATAGTAGTGTTCGGAGGGTTTGAAATTTCGTCCCTTCCATGGTTGAGGGACCGAACTCTGGTTTCTTTATTGCCATAATGCGCGGTGGTTTTCATTTGACCTAGGAGTCTATGGCTTGGAATATTTTCCCACAAGAAGAACATAAAAAAGACGAACTAGAAAAAAAGAAAAGAGAAGGAGAAGTATAATAGAAGGAGAATCCAAAGAAGTGTGAATAAACCAGGAGAATAAGAAGAAGAAGTAGTAAAGGAAATTCTCATCAAGAATAATGAAAAGGGAGTACATGTGATAGGATCCCAAAAGATGTATTGAAAGCTCGAGGATGGAGATGGCTGGAAATAATAAACACATGCGGAAGGTAAGGGTAAGTTGCGTACACTGAAAGAATGTTGGAGGTCAAGAATGAGTAGGAAACAATAAAATTTTGGAGAAGAAGGTTAACCATATTTATAAGTGTAGGGTAATAGTAATTTTTTGAATTGGCCAATGAGTGCGCGACACATGTAGGGCTCCGGATGCCCAATGGACTTTTGAAATGCAGAACCCGAATTTAAAGGGGTAGGCCAAACGTTTGCCCATCCCGAGAATGACAAGCATTTCCAAGGTCCAAGATCAAATGCCTATTTATGGGGCCCAGCAGAACTGCCTTAGTTAGAGCCGAAGAAAAGAAATATGATAATAATTAGAGGTGAGATCAATGGCAAATTTGAAATCGGATTCGCCTTTGAGACAGACTGTTGGGAATTCTTGACCTCATCTAATGATATGTAGCGGGATGTACAGTCAAGAAACAGATCTAAATCTACAATTAAACATGCGATGAGCCCTATGAACACGTTAGATAGAGAACTTACGATTTGCAACGCTTCCAAGCTTCCAATGAATCCTGCAAGGTTGTCTCCACAACTATGGTATCCACGTGTATGCAAATCCGATGCAGGAACAATTCCTAGTTATAAAGTTCAAGCAGAGAAAGCCAAGAAATCTTTGAATGAACTTAACGGAAGTTCTCTAAGAATGATTTCTGTGTTACGTCTAACGTCTAAAAACTTATGACCTAAAGAATGAATTCTCTCTATTTATATTAAACAGAGTAGCCCATTAAAGCCCTAGGTTATATGGGCTTATATTCTTTAGTCAGCTTTAATTAATTAATGGGTCCAACAATTAATTAACTAATGCTCATATATCTAATTTAGCCCATAATCTTTCAATCTCCCACTTGGACTAATATTAGATAACTTACCGTGCACTATGCATACCCTTGAGCAGATTAAACAATACACTTGATAGTGTGACCCAATAGGCCCCCATTACCGACGATGATCTAATCAAAGTCTGCACAAAAGTTCTGGATTGCGTTGTGCAGCGAACTCGATATATGACGGATGTTTACGCGGAAAACAGTAAACAAACCTTTACATAAAGTTTATGTAATATCCTTTCATTCATGACACACTCGATTGAGCCGTGATTTTGCTACGATCTATCCCAATAGCTCAATCATTTTCTCATCTTTATTATAAGACCTATATGATCATATTCAATTACTTTAATTGAATATATCTCAGATCGCCAATGACTTTATGGTCAAATAATATAGAGAAAATAAGTGCTCACTCGAAATTCCAATCGATGAATGAATCCCATTCTTGGCTCAATTACCATTTTCATTTGTCTCATGATGCACCCAATCCAAGTGGGCGGAGTGGATGCCCGGGCATTCCACCCGACATGGATGGAATGAATGTGTCTTGCCACTCGCAAGCGTTGTCATTGGTCAAAGTACATCACTCAACAAACAAAATGTGTAATGACCTCAAGTCTAAGGACTATTATATACTCCACACACTAAGAAATCGTAGACATCTAACAAACTATTTAATAGTAGGGTATACCAATACTCTCCAAAGTATTCATGTGTCCATCACGGATATCAAATATCTCGTAGTTGCGAGAACCACTACATTCTCTAAGAATGTGATGCAGACCACATGCTAACCTATGACATATCATCAATATCCATTCTTGATGATCATTGGTTAGGGTTATTTTAGAATTACACTTTATCATCGATGTCTCACAGCAAAAATGACATTGATAATTCAAGGGAACATATAAGAGAATAACGACAAACATCCAAATAATTATTCCATTAAATGCACAAAACCCATAGAAAAACATTATCTCATGACCAGTCAAATGTATGTATGTCTCAACAAAGGAGTTTCTAAAACATACAAACTTTAAACTCTGTTATAATTATACCATATTTAGAATAGTGTTGTATCAAGTGTCGAATCAAAGCCACACATCCCACATATCTAATAAAAAGCTCTCACAACTCATGGTAAAGGGTCATCTAAGATATCGTTAGTGGGTACTCTTTCTAATTTTACATTGCCGCCCAACCAGAAAGTTCAGAGTGGAAGTTCATGATTGTGAAATTTCTATTATTTCTCTAATCGATGATATCGCTTTTGTGGATAAATCGATCTATATGAGATTTTTTTTATTTGAAATAAGATAAGGTTCTTTTCTTGATGTCTTCTATTTGATGTTTGAACATGTTTGTTTTGCTTGAAGCTAACATCGTGTACTCGATCCTTGATAGCTCTGGTTGTCCACCATAGACTAAGAAGTATTCTTTAGTCTTTCTAAGGTACTTAAGAATTGTCTTAGCAGTTTTCAATGCTCCTCACCAGGATTTTGCTAAAATCTACTCGTAATGCTAAGCGCATAGGCCACATCTGGCCTAGTGCATATCATGGCATACATGATTGATCCTATAGACGAAGCATATGAGATCCTTTTCATGCAAGCAATTTCCTTGTCATTAGAAGGACATTCCTACTTAGACAATTTGATGTCATGTCCCATAGGAAGAAATTATTTCTTAGAACTTTCATTGAGAAACGTCGTAGCAATTTGTCTATGTACGTGGATTGTGACAGCCCCAACAATCTATTAGGTCTATCCCGATAGATCTTGATCCCAAGGATGTAGGAGGCTTCACCAAGATCCTTCATCATAAAGGATTTAGACAGTCAGTCTTTCACGGATTGCATCATGGATCGGTTGCTCCCCATAGTCAGAATGTCATCGACATATATGACTAGGTAGACAACGTTTCCATTCTCGCGCTTACTATAAACGCAAGGGTCCTCTTTGCTTCTGACAAAGTCAAACAATTTGATAGCTCTGTCAAAACAAATATTCCAACTCCTCGATGCTTGCTTAAGTCCATAAATGGACTTCTTTAGCCTACATACTGCATTCGGCCTTTCTTTGGACACAAAACCTTCAGGCTGAGTCATGTAGACATCACCTTCTAGTTCTCCTTTGAGAAACGCAGTTTTAACATCCATTTGCTAAATATCAAAATTGTAGAATGCAGCTATTGCAAGTAATATCCTAATGGACTTGATTTTTGCAATTGGTGAAAAGGTCTCGTCATAGTCAATGCCTTCACGTTGACTATAACCATTTGCCACAAATCTAGCCTTGTAGGTTCGTATCTTACCATCTGCATCTCTCTTCTTTTTGAAAATCCATTTGCAGCCTATAGGGTTTCGAGCCATATCTTTGAATCGGTGCCAGTCATCGCTTCAGTATAGGTCTTAGGTTCATCATCATCCGACTCGACTTCATCATCTTGGTTCTCAACCATTAGATTCAGTCTTTGGGGTGCACGGCGAGTCCTCTGTGGCCTATTGAGTCGGGTTGTTTGCGCAGTTCATCTTTGCTCATTTTGAACGTGAGTAGGCTCCTCCGTGTTGACTTCCTCAACATTTGGAGATTCTCAAGAATTTCTTCATGAATTTCTTGAGGTGGAGGTGGCAAAACTATTGTGTCATCTTGTATTTGATGAGTCTCATTGTCTTGAGGTGGCCTTCTAAGAGTCATTTCCCCTCCCAATAGATCGTTAAATACTCCCACTGAATTCTTGTTCATACCATTGAACAATCTTTCGTCCTCTGTGTTGTTTTGTGGTTCTCGAATTTCTTCAAGATCTACCTCGTTGTGACCTTGTTCCTTAGAAACATAGGAGTCTTCAAGAAACGTCACATTCCTAGAAATGATCACCTTGTGATCTCGGTGAGTAGAATTCATATCCTCTAGTTTCTTAGGATATCCCACAAGATAACATTTCTCACTTTTCGATTCCAACTTATCACCAAGATTTTCTTAACAAAGCGAGTGGCAACCCTGTGTCCGCAAATAGTTAAGATTTGCTCTTTCCCATACCATATCTCATATGGTGTTTTCTCGACTGATTTAGAAGGAACCATATTCAGAATATAAACGGCAGTTAGTAAGGCATGGCCCCAAAGGAATAAAGGGAGACTAGCGAAACTCATCATGGATCGAACCATGTCTAATAAGGTTCGATTTCTTCTCTCGGATACACCATTAAGTTGTGGTGTTCCCAGAGGAGTCCATTCTGACCGGATTCCATGTGATTTCAAGTAATCAAGAAATTCTCAGCTTAAGTATTTCCCTCCTCGATCTGATCGAAGATTCTTGATACTTTTACCAAGTTGTTTCTCGACTTCTAACTTAAACTCTTTGAACTTATCAAGAGCTTCAGATTTGTGTTTCATCAGATACACATACCCAAACCTTGAATAATCATCAGTAAAAGTTATGAAAGTACGAATATTCACATTTTGCTTGAGTTGGAAACGGTTCACACACATCTGAGTGGATCAACTCTAGCAATTCTTTGTCACGTAACCCTTTCCCAGAAAATGGTTTCTTAGTCATTTTCCCTTTGAGACATGATTCACAAGCACCATATGATTCGAAATCAAATGGTGTGAGATAATCTAATTTTCTCAACCTTGCTATCCTTTTCTCATTGATATGACCAATTATACAATGCCAAAGATAAGTAGCATTATTCGTATTACTTAGCTTAGGTCGTTTGTTTTGCACATTGAGAATATCTCGTTCACATTCAAGCATATATAAACCATTCGAAAGAAAGGCATTTCCATAAAACACTCCATTAAGAGAAAACGAGCATCTACTGTTTCCAAAATGGAAGGAAAACCCTTCAATGTCTAACATAGGAATGGAAATAATATTCTTTGAAATAGCAGGAACGAAATAACAATCATGTAAATCTAGTCTATAACCCGAAGGAAGATCCAATCTATAAGTCCCCACGTGTTCAGCAGCAACTCTTGCTCCATTTCCCACGCGTAGGTCGACCTCCCCATGATTCACTTTCTTACTGTCACTTAGCCCCTTCACATTATTACAAATGTATGAGCCACAACCGGTATCTAAAACCCAAGAATGTAAATTATTTATAGACATATTTATCTCAACGACAAACATACCTGAGCTACCACCCATTGCATCTTGTGCCTTTAATTTTGGGCAGTCTCTCTTCCAGTACCCCTTCTCATGACAGAATAGGCACTCATCCTTTGCTATGTCGGTTTCTTCTTCTGAGCCCCTCCACTCTTCTTCGGCTTAAAGACATCTGATGTCTTCTTCTTGTTTTTCTTTTGCTTTTTCTTCCATTTGGAAGATTGAGCAGAAGAACTCACCATGAGTACAGACTTGCCATTCGAAGTAGAGGACTCATAAGTCTTTAACATGTTATGAAGATCAATCAATCCCACCTTGGTGTTGTTCATATTGAAATTCACAATGAAATTCGCAAATGAACCAGGTAGCGATTGCAAAACCAGGTTTGTTGAGACATTGGCTGGCAGAGTCGTTCCAATCGACGCCAGCCTCTCAATCAATCCTATCATCTTCAATACATGTTCAGAGATCTTGCTCCTATCATGAGCGTGCACTGAAGAGATCCGGAGTATTTCAAACTCCGGTGTTTGTGCTTGTGAGGCAAACAAACTCTTCAAGTCTTGAATCATTTCATAGGGTAGCATGTATTCATGTTGCCTTTGAGTTCCATACTCATAGAAGTCAACATAATACCACGAGCCGACATAGCATCATCAACGTGCTTCTTATGAGCAACCTCACAAACGAGGCATACTGGGAGAAAGCTCATCGGGGATGGTATCGATTGGTTTGTCCAAGACATACTCAATCTTATCCGTCCTTAACACCAAGCGCAGTAACGATCCAATCCGGATAGTTTGACCCGACCAACAAATTTGTTTCCACCAAACATTTATATAACATAGTCGACATCGTAATTGAACGAAAATAAAGAAACAACAAATTAGAACAAAGTAAACACAGATCACAATCGTATCACTAATCAAACAAGGGTTTATCAGATTGATTAGCTCCCACTAATTTTAACATATATTGCACCCCAAATGCAAAATACGGATTTATAATAAATATAAATCTTAGTAGTCCAAGATCCAAGTCAATATTATTGTAGCTCATGCGGTGATGACTACAAATATTATCACCAAGAGGCCTCAAAGCCAATTGCGCAGCAGTTTTGCATCAGATTAAGTCGCATCATTGCAACCTCTGCGGTGATGACCACAATAATGACACTTGGTGGGTTTGAATCCGAATGCAACAAAAGTCCTCATTCTTGGTTTATTAATCCAATTAATATGTGTCCACTAATTATCTTGATCACGAGGCGATACAAAATAATTAAGCAAGTCAACCCCATCACACGATGCTAACCATACATCTATGAGTGAGTCTTGGCCTTGTAGATTTGGGAGTAAACATGAGGGTGTAAAACTGTCACGCCCCCTTTCCGGATAACCCGGATTGGAGCGGACTAATACTAGGAACAGTATTTAGGATTCATGAAAGGCTATTATGAGGATGCATATCACATGTAAACTATCATGCTTTGAACATAACATACATTAATAATCGGATATACCAGTGGGCTAGACCATGCATCCAAAGATTAACAATGATCCGACGGACTTCAGCAGTTTATATCATTTTATCCTCCAATGATCCAAAAGAATACTATTGATCTCAAGGACTTCAACAGTTTTATCTTCTTATCATCAAAACAATAAATAATTCAGAGTTGCAGCGGAAAACGTGTGAATACATATATGACGACATGTATTCAAGGTATTAACTTGTCTTATAACATCAAAACACTGGGCTTCTCAACACTCCTCCATCATCAACATCAGAGCTCAACCTGCACATTTAAAAACAAACATGCAGGGCTGAGTACAAGAATGCACTCAGTGGACTCATGCCGAAAATATTTTATCATATTTAAATTACCCTGCCACATCATGGTAAGACACAAGGGTTTTATTTGAAATGCCTCGTGCTTACTAAAGTCATTTTCACCAGTTCATAAAAGTCGCTTGGCCAAGCATTTTTCTTGTGTGTATGATCCATATCCCTTATCCTTTCATCATAACATCATAGTCGAACGTCGTGAAGGAGGCCTCCCTCTACGACGCCGAGACCGGCCGTGAATTGTCCTTACAGCACACAGTCACCTTAGGTGTACACGTTAATCCTAGCCAGGTATAAGCCTTCCGACATAGGATCCGATATCGATTTCATTCATAAGTTGGGAGCGACCCAACACATTCATATCATTCATTCCGGATAGGATACATACACAAAACATAAACATTTTTGGCAGGTAATCTTGTAAACATTTTCTCAACAGTTGAAATAAGCATCGTAAATAAATTCATTTGGAAAGTATAGCAAAGTCACGTTTTGTTTAGAAAGAAAGCCCACCTGAACTATTGTTTGTCTTAAACTTGATTACTAATTCAACGTCCAAGCGTTCGTCGCGTCGTCCACACCTTTATGTAAAGCGATGTTTTGTACGCGTCGTTCACGATTTCAGTCGTTGACTTCAAAAGTCGACAATTTTGACTTTTCTTAGTAATTTCTTTACTAAGTCATATTTTAATATCTAATCTTCTCATAAATCAATTTCTAATCGATTTCTTTTCATAACTCATTAATATGTTTAAAAATTATTTTAAACATATAATACATTATTAATATTGTTATTTAAGGATTTAAAATCCTTATTACTCATGAAATAGCTCACGGCTATTTCCTTTCTAAAATACCAAATATTTCTCAATTTTTTTTCTAAATTCACATAGTGTACTATTTTATCATAGTATCACTAATATGTTATAATATTAACCATATAAAAAATCGAGCATCACCTTATTCATTTATATAGGTCACGGCTTTTTTTTCAAATTTTTGTCCAACAATTTTCCCAAAAATTCCAATTAGTTAGTACAAGGTCCAAATATTAATCCATGACATTTTTATATCATATAGTCCATCATAAATGATTTCTACACCAAGAAATACATGTTCATGCTCTCGGTTATCATCAAGCATGCATAAAATATTTTATAAAAATTCCAACAAAAATTCATCATGCTTAAACACTATAGTGTAACAACACTACATCATAATATTCATCAAAAACCATTTGAATCATCACCATTTTGAGCTTGTAGCTCTCGGCTTTTTTGAAACAAATGAGTAATTGGTTTTCAAAAATTCTAATAAAAACATAGGATGCATAATTCATGTCCTAAGTCAATAATATACCATTGCATGTATCAAATAAAAATCATACACTAACATATAAATTTTGTTGTTCTCGGTCATTTTAAAAAAAATACATAGGATTTTCCAAAAATTTCCAAATAAATTACTATGGACTCTTAATACATCATAAATCAAGAATCCATGCTCAAAATAATTTCTCAAGCCTTCGATCATCACCAAAAATTTTATAACATGTTCAAATAAAATTTTAAACATGATCTATGCCTCTATTCATCATGCTACACATTCTTTATACACAACTTAACCATATATTAACAAGATTTTGAGATTGAAACACACATGCATAACATTTTGAACAAACTTAGCTAGATTTTGAAATCAAAGCACATGCATAACCATAGATCAAACTTTTCATGTGTTAGCAACATATTGGACTCAAGAACACATACTTAATCTTAGATCAAACTTAACATGCATTAGCCTATTTTTTTACAAACAACAATCATCAAGAACACATGCATATCATTTAGAAAATTTTCGAACACATTCAACACTAAAGAGCAACCTTCGAAAATTTTGTAAAATTTCAAGAACAATCAAAGCATTGTTCGATTCCTACCTTGTAGTGGCTTGGATTTATGGAACAATGTTTAAGGTATCAAGCTTGGTATAGAAGAAGAGAAGAAAAATTCAAGGTTTTACAATGGTGAAGCTCTCGGCTATTTGGGAGAGTTTGGGAGAGAAAATGGCTTTGAGAGAGAGAATGAGAGATGTTCAAAGTGTTGGGTGTTCAAGTGTTTGAGTGGAATGAATGATAAAATCTGAAAATCCACCCCATTATACCTTGTATCTCTCGGCCCTCTCTAAGCATACATACAAGAGTTTTATTTTTTTATAAAATGTATCACTAATGGGTATATACATCATGAGGGATTTTGCATGCAATCTCTCTTGAAAATAGCCTAGATATCCCACTAATGGAAGACATAATATAACAATTATATAATACTTAGGAGATACATGCAATAGTGAGAAAGTCAACACATAATTTTGTTACACACACAAAAGAACTCTCGGCCATTATGCTAAACCATAGGTTAAAAAATTATTTTCATGACATTAATAGATATATACATCATAGTATATGATTTAGATGTTAAATAATATCATAGGATAAATTAGCGGTATCATTTTATGTGATAAAAATCTAATATTCGAAACTAGGGTTTTCGAGAATTTGAAAAATTGATCACTATCAATTCTTAATAATCTAGCATTGTTTTAATGCTAAATAATACTGTAATTTCACATAATAATCATAGGAAATTAATTCCTATAATTCCTTGATCATTAAACTCGTCTTTCATTTCGTCTCTAAACGTTAACGTTTGAAAACGTTTCAAAACGTTAGTTATCGACTCATCTCGAAATGGTTGTAATAAAGTCGTAATCACTTTGTTAATTTATTCCATTAATAATGGAATTTAATTCTAAGCTTAATTGCTTAGAAAATTTCATGAAATTTTAACTATCGATACGCAATCGACGTTAAAATAATACTGTCGATACACTTTATAAACATCTATTCCTTAATTCACGCTTTCCAGTGAATATTAAATAGGAATTCATTCTTTCATAAACGATCAAAATCATATTCTATATCATTCTGATTGAATCATTTCAGCGAAACCCTATTTTACGGGTTTTAAATACCGTAATTAGGCATTTAATTCTTCGGGATATTACATCTTACCCCCCTTAAAAGAAATTTCGTCCCAAAATTTGCATACCTTAGAAAAATAATCTGGGGTATCGTTCTTTCATTGCATCTTCAAGTTCCCACGTGGCCTCCTCTTGTCCATGGTGTTTCCACAACACTTTGACTAGCGAAATTGATTTGTTCATTAATTGTTGAACTTTATGGTCTAGTATTGCTGTAGGTTCTTCTTCATAACTCATGTCTGGATTGAGGGTCACGTCGCCTTGATGAATCACGTGCTTTGGATCGTGTACGTATTTTCTTAGTTGTGACACGTGAAAGACATTATGCACATTCCCCAAATTTGGCGGAAGAGCCAACCTATAGGCTACTGGGCCTATTCTTTCTAGGATCTCATATGGTCCTATGAAACGGGGTCTCAGTTTTCCTTTCACTCTGAACCTTATAATCCCCTTTGATGGAGAGACTTTAAGAAATACTTTATCTCCACTTTCAAAATGCGATTCGGATCACGTATCGCAGTAAGACTTTTATCTATCTTGAGCTTCTTTTATTCTTTGCCTAATCTGTCGGACGATTTCAATCATTTCATTTACGGCTTCTGGCCCTACGACTTTTCTCTCACCCACTTCATCCCAGTAAAGTGGTGATCTACATTTCTTTCCATACAAGGCTTCGTATGGGGCCATATTAATCGTCGCTTGATAGCTATTATTGTAGGCAAACTCAATAAGAGGTAAAACATCTTCCCACTTTGCACCTCGATCCAATACTACTGTTCTCAGCATATCTTCAAGTGTCTGGATCATTTTTTCCGATTGCCCATCAGTCTGTGGGTGAAATGCTGTGCTGAAATTCAATTTCGTGCCCAATTCTCTTTTTAAGCTAACCCAAAATCTTGATGTGAACTTGGAGTCTCTATCAGATGTAATAGATTTTGATACTCCGATGCAATCAGATAATTTCTTTTACGCGGTGAGCTAACTTATCGATCCATAAGTACTACGAATGGCGAAAGTGAGCACACTTTGTGAGTCTATCAACAACTACCCATATCGCAGTGTTCTCTCTTTTCGATTTGGGTAACTCTGTAACGAAGTCCATTGTTATCTCATCCCATTTCCATTCGGGTATACCCAACGACTGTAACTTCCCGTAGGGACGTTGATGTAATGCCTTTACCTTCTGGCAAACAGATGTCTCGTTTCATGCATTCCCACCAGAACTTTTCTTTTAGGTCTTGGTACATCTTAGTACTGCCTGGGTGGGCGGTGTAGGGTGTATCGTGAGCCTCACTCATTATTTCATTCCGAAGCTCAGTATCGTCTGGAACACATATCCTTCCTTCAAACATTAAAGCATTGTCTGATGCTTCTTGGAAATTCTTCAATCCGTCAGTTCTTACTCTTTCTCTTATCTTTTCCAACTTTTCCTCCATCCTTTGTTTCTCTATGATTCTTTTTCTTAGATCAGACGTCAACGTGAGTGTAGCGATACAACTCGTGATCGTCTCTGGTTGTTCAACCAATTCAATCCTCATTCTTTTAAACTCCTCAACGAGTTTTTCTTCTTGTGTAAGGAGACATCCTAGTTTGGTTTGATTCTTACGACTTAAGGCGTCAGCTACTACATTCGCTTTACCCGGGTGATAGTTAATACCACAGTCGTAATCCTTCACTAGTTCGAGCCATCTTCTTTGCCTCATATTTAGATCTCTTTGCTCGAAAAAGTATTTCAAACTTTTATGATCTGTAAAGATCTCACATCTCACTCCATAGAGATGGTGTCTCCAAATTTTCAGTGCATGAACCACTGCTGCTAATTCCAAGTCGTGAGTTGGATAGTTTAGTTCATGTGGTCTAAGTTGTCGGGATGCATATGCTATCACTTTTCCTTCTTGCATCAAACGCAACCTAGTCCATTTTTTCGAAGCATCTGTATAAACTACATACTCTTTGTCCGCTTCCGGAACTTCTAGCACTCGTGCACTTGTTAACTTTTCTTTAAGCTTCGAAAACTCGCTCACATTCTTCAAATTCAATTGAACTTGATTCCCTTCTGAGTAGTTGGGTTATTGGTCTTACTATCTTGGAGAATCCTCAATGAATCTCGGTAATAACCGCCTAATCCCGTAAAACTCCCGATTTCATTCTAAGTTCTCGCGATTTCCATTCTTGCATCGCCCACCTTGGTCGGATCTACTTTAATTCCATCTGCAGACACGATGTGTCCAAGGAACATTACTTCCTTCACCCGTAATCGCATTTGCCGAACTTAGCAAAAGCTTTTCAATTCTCAAGGTTTGCAACACCGTTCTTAGATGTTCCTTATGGTCCTCATCATTCCTCGAATAGATGAGAATATCATCTATGAAGACCAAGACAAACTTGTCAGGTATGGATGAAACACTGCTCATGAGGTCCATAAATACGGCTGGTGCATTTGTTAATCCGAATGGCATAACTATGAATTCATAGTGGCCATATCTTGTTCAGAATGCAGTTTTAGATATGTCCTCAGGCCGTACCTTGAGTTGATGATATCCTGACTTGAGGTAAATCTTCAAAAATACACTTGCTCCTCGCAATTGATCAAACAGATCGTCAATTCTTGGCAAAGGGTATTTGTTCTTGAGCGTCATCTTATTCAGCTTCCGATAATCTATACACATCCTCAAAGAACCATCCTTTTTCTTGACAAATAACACAGGCGCTCCCCAAGGCGAAACACTAGGTCTAATAAAACCTAGGTCCAACAATTCTTGAATTTGGATCTTTAGTTCTTCCAATTCTTTTGGAGCCATTCTATAGGGTGCCTTCGACACTGGAGCCGATCCGTTTTCCAAGTCGATGGTGAATTCCAATTGTCTATCAGGAGGTAATCCTGGTAGATTTTTAGGAAAAACGTCCGAAAATTCCCGAACAATCTCTATGTCTTCAATTCTCACCTCCGGTTTATCTTCTCCGTTCAGGTAAACGAGAAATGCGTGGCATCCTTTCTTGCTTATCATTCTTCTCGCCTTCAACGCTGATATAACCGGGACTCTCTTCCCCATGCTAATTCCGTGGAAGTGCGTAGCTTCTTGTCCAGGAAAATGAAATGAAATTTTCCTTTCTTTGCAGAGAATCGTGGAATGATTTTCAACTAACCAGTCCATTCCTAGGAATATATCTACGTCATCCATGGGTATTATGTTCAGATTATTCGCCAGAACCTTAAGTGATCCTAAGTTCAACTCTAAGTTCGAGCAAATATGTGTAACCGTCATAATCCCTCCTATAGGTGAAGAGATTCTCATATCCTGATTCGCTTTTTCAGCTCTAAGTTCCAACAGATCTACACATGATCTTGCGATAAAGGAATGCGAAGCACCCGTATCGAACAATACTATAATAGGTATGTTGAGAAGAACTCCCATACCTGCCAGGTTTCCCTGGTTCTGTTCGTTCTGCCTCCGGTGTAAGGCATATGCTCTAGCCTGGGCCGGCTGAGGCTGACGAAGTGCTTGTCCTTGCTGCATCTGCTGCTGTTGCCTGGGCTGCTGCTGCTGGCGTTGTCGCGGTGGTTGCCGCCTTTGTTGTTGTTGAGGTGGCTGCCACTGTTGTTGCTGTATTTGCTGCTGAGGTTGCTGCCACTGTTGTTGAGGTTGCAATTGCTGCTGAGGTTGAAAATGGAATTGATAGCTCTGAGTGGCTAGACATTGCCGGGTTGGTTCGACCTTACAACTGTTTCCGAACGTGTCCCTGGGCAAAAATTAGCGTAATGTCCTCTTATCCCGCATTTAAAACAGTTCCCACTGCCTGCCATGCACATTCCTTTGTGCATTCTCTGGCATTTCGGGCACGGAAGAGCCCTCATCTGCTCTTGTGGGCCTCTTGTCGGAGGAACAAAAGCTGCCTTTTTCCATCCATGTCCCGGATTTACCACGTTTCCTTGCCACTGTCGTCTGTTGCTCACATTCTCAAAATTTCCTCATATCGCTTTCCAAAATTTGCGTCCCACTTCCTCTTACCCTTATCCGCGGTATTTACGCGTTTGAGCGACACCGACTTTTCTTCTGGCATCGCTGCCTCAATATCTAGTGCTCGTCCAAGAGCCTCAGTATAAGTCAAGTCTCCATGACTGGCGAGAGACATCCTTATCTCTGGCCTTAGACCCGACCTAAATTTTTCCGACATTTTCAAATCTGGTCCACTGATCCAAAGGCATATCTTGACATGTCACAAAAAGTGCGATCATAATCAGTTACGGACATTTTCTCTTGCTTTAACACGAAGAATTCGTGCTCCTTCTTTTTCCTATAGCTCTTTGGTATATACTTGTCATACACCTCTCTCTTAAAATCCTCCCACGTAAATTCTTCCATATGTTCCGCTGTAAAAGTCTTCTTTCTGGCTTCCCACCAAGTCAGCAGGTCCATTTAGCTGAAAAGTTATACATGACAAACGCCTGCTACTGTACATCATTGAAAGTTAAAACTGCTCCATGGTTCTTATCCATTGTTCGCTTCCTCGAGATTTCCTTTCCATTGAAGATGGAGGTTCTGTCTAAGATATAGTTCCTCTATCCTGCGTTCAGGTGGAGGTGGAAGTGGTTGTGGTATATCCTCATCTTCTTGTTCTGGGATTCTACCTCTTCCCCTAGGTCTTCCTCTTCCTCTGTCTCTAATTCCTTGTTCACGATCTTGTCTAGGAGGCATTCTGTTATATAAAACATATAATTAGCATCACACATTATTTCGTTACCTGAACATATATAATATCATCATATCCTCATTGTAAAACAACTTTAATAAAACATTTCATCTTTGTCATACACAATTTGCCGCAAAAGCCCATTCAGGGTCATATATATATATATTGAAAAATTTGTGCCATAGGAAAAGCTGTTTAGGATCAATAGTTACTTACAAAAGAAGTTACTTACATACCGGCTTATAAAGCATTACAAAAGAAATCACATGCATACTGGCTTTTATAGCCTTACAAAACATCAAGTTTTTCCTTTTCACCACTTTCTTACAAAATTAAAAACATACCCAAATCACATCCATATACTACTACATATCTACTTAAGTCTTCACTTCACTGTCTTCATCTGGAATCTTCCTCGTCCTCATCCTCTTCGTGATCTTCTTCCTCGCCGTAGTCATCATCTCGGCATGTACTCTAGAGGATCCCGCCCGTCATCTCCCATCATATGTATGTCGCAGATCGCCCGTAGTCGCCGCGAATCGGACTATAACCATCAAGAGTATCCGACACTCTCATCCGCTACCGTCGGCGGTATGGCTCACCGGAGGTGGTGGAGCTATCATCGGTGGTAAAGGCGGTAGTGGTGGATGCAACGGATGTCCGAATGTCAACGGATGAAAGATAGGAGCTCCCAAAGCTCTCGGTCTCACTGCTCTATCCACTTGGGCGAGCTCGCCTCATCAATCGTGCATCGGGTATTACCGGATCAACCTGCCGTGGAACCTCAGTGTACAACCATTCTGGTGACTCATCGCGCCAGGTGTACTCTCGTGGAGGGAGATAGGGTCCCCTCGGTGTAACTCCATAGACGTTGTACACGTACGTCAGATGACTGACGAATCTGGGTAAATCACCGATCAAGTCATAGCCTCCGGCCACACGGTATATGTAGTCTCCGGACACCTCTCGGGCGTAGTCCTCCCAATCACAGGGAAGTATGGCCACGAGATGCTTGATACCATCGTAATCTGTCACGCCATATGCTCGGGCATTCCTCCAAAGTTAGAGATAGCACGTCAGAAATTCCCCTAGATCCTCACCCTAGCACATCGAACTCTCTCGGTATGTGCGTACCACTTCCTCGGGTGTAGCGTTTGATCCTATCCTTCTTCTAGCGATGTAACGCATTTCTTCCATCTGTCACGATCAAAACTAACATAAGTCAACTAATATTATCCGATAGACAGATACGATAACATACTTACATCGATTAAGCAACTAGAATAAACTGATCAATCTATAAGGTAAATAAGTGTCATTAGGTACAACACATGTTATAACTTTCTGATTCTACTTGGAAACTAATTATCTCATAACGTTCTAAGATACATGTTATGCTATGAGATCTTCGTTCTAAATAAAACTCGAACTAACTTTCAACAGACTCTAGTGCATTCTGGAGACAGAAATAGGGATTCTGTCCTTCATAACAAATGAAGATCAGTGTATTAGGAGTACGCAGGCGAAAACCATGCATAAATCGGAGTCCTAACGAAAGAGAACGGAATAAAACAAAATTACTGCGCAGTGCAAAAAATTGCGCGATCGTGCCAAAATCCGAGGCAAATGCCGACATAGTACGACTACCATGTCCACGTATTCAAGTCGATGCTTGACATTCTAAAGTCAAAGTCAAAGTCGACGATCACCCATGTCAAAGTTGTGATGACAATGTCGATGTTGTTCATTTTCATAGTCAAGTCGCTCGTTTGTCTTGACATTCGCCTTCTTCCGCTCAAGCTCGAGGCTATAGTTACATTCATTCTTCCTATCGCTCTTTTGTTCTTGTAAAGGAGAAAAGTTCATACTGTGTTCTTTTACAATACGTGATCATGCTTCTTATATCGTCTAAGTTCTTCTTAAGATAACATATTCATTTGTCATAATAGATCTTGAGATTTGAAAATAAGATTTCAAAATTACAACATAACCAATTCATACTTGTACATCAATTTGATTTCATCCTTTCAACTTTAACCATTCAGGTTCATTTCAAACATATACGTTTATCTCAATCTTGTTCACTTTGCATAACATTTGGTTGATTTCAAAATCAAGGTTTGAAAATTTCCTTACTCATAACCTTCATTTCAATCATAACATCATAACATCTCTTTCTTTCCTTGTTCCTTCAAAACTGATCTCAAACTTGTTCATCATTTAAAACTCTTCATTTCATGAGTTTGAGAAAGAAATCATTTACCTTTTCCCCGGTTGAGCTTGATGTGATGGAGTGTTGAGAATAGTCAGCAGATTTCTAGAAGTCCAGTGACTCAATCTAGACTTAGTTTTGAAAAGAATTTGAAATTCAAAGAGCAAACTGCTCTGATACCACTCTGTCACGCCCCCTTTCCGGATAACCCGGATTGGAGCGAACTAATACTAGGAACAGTATTTAGGATTCATGAAAGGCTATTATGAGGATGCATATCACATGTAAACTATCATGCTTTGAACATAACATATATTAATAGCTGGATATACCGGTGGGCTGACCAATGCATCTAAAGATTAACAATGATATGACGGACTTCAACCGCTTATATCATTTTATCCTCCAATGATCCAAAAGAATACTATTGATCGAAGGACTTCAGCTTTATCTTCTTATCATCAAAACAATAAATAATTGAGTTGCAATGAAAACGTGTGAATACATATATGACGATATGTATTCAAGGTATTAACTGTCTTATAACATCAAAAACTCTGGGCTTCTCAACACCTCCATCATCAACATCGAGCTCAACCCGCACATTTAAAACAAACATGCGGTCGAGTACAAGAATGCACTCAGTGGACTCATGCCGAAAATATTTTATCATATTTAAATTACCCTGCCACATCATGGTAAGACACAAGGGTTTTATTTGAAATGCCTCGTGCTTACTAAAGTCATTTTCATCAGTTCATAAAAGTCGCTTGGCCAAGCATTTTTCTTGTGTGTATGATCCATATCCCTTATCCTTTCATCATAACATCATAGTCGAACGTCGTGAAGGAGGCATCCCTCTACGACGCCGTGACCGGCCGTGAATTGACCGGCCTGACACAGTCACCTTAGGTGTACACGTTAATCCTAGCCAGGTATAAGCCTTCCGACATAGGATCCGATATCGATTTCATTCATAATTTGGGAGCGACCAAACACATTCATATCATTCATTCCGGATAGGATACATACACAAAACATAAACATTTTTGGCAGGTAATCTTGTAAACATTTTCTCAACAGTTGAAATAAGCGGTAGATATAAATTCATTTGGAAAGTATAGCAAAGTCACGTTTTGTTTAGAAAGAAAGCCCACCTGAACTATTGTTCGTCTTAAACTTGATTACTCGTCAACGTCCAGTCGTCGCGTCAGCATCCACACCTTTACGTAAAAGCGATGTTTAGTACGTCGTTCACGTATTTCGTACGTTGACTTCAAAAGTCAACAATTTTGACTTTTCTTAGTAATTTCTTTACTAAGTCATATTTTAATATCTAATCTTCTCAGAAATCAATTTCTTTCATAAACTCATTAATATGTTCAAAAATAATTTTTAAACATATAATACATTATTAATATTGTTATTTAAGGATTTAAAAATCCTTATTACTCATGAAATAGCTCACGGCTATTTCCTTTTTAAAAGACCAAATATTTCTCAAATTTTTTTCTAAATTCACATAGTGTACTATTTTATCATAGTATCACTAATATGTATTAATATTAACCATATAAAAAATCGAGCATAACCTTATTCATTTATATAGGTCACGCTTTTTTTCAAATTTTGTCCAACAATTTTCTCAAAATTCCAATTAGTTAGTACAAGGTCCAAATATTAATCCATGACATTTTTATATCATATAGTCCATCATAAATGATTTCTACACCAAGAAATTCATGTTCATGCTCTCGGTTATCATCAAGCATGCATAAAACATTTTAAAAAATTCCAACAAAAATTCATCATGCTATAGTGTAACAACACTACATCATAATATTCATCAAAAACCATTTGAATCATCACCATTTTGAGCTTGTAGCTCTCGCTTTTTTTTGAAACAAATGAGTAATTGGTTTCCAAAAATTCTAATAAAAACATAGGATGCATAATTCATGTCCTAGGTCAATAATATACCATTGTATGTATCAAATAAAAATCATACACTAACATATAAATTTTGTTGTTCTCGGTCATTTTAAAAAAAATACATAGGATTTTCCAAAAATTTCCAAATAAATTACTATGGAATCTTAATACATCATAAATCAAGAATCCATGCTCAAAATAATTTCTCAAGCTTTTGGTCATCACCAAAAATTTTATAACATGTTCAAATAAAATTTTAAACATGATCTATGCCTCTATTCATCATGCTACACATTCTTTATACACAACTTAACCATATATTAACAAGATTTTGAGATTGAAACACACATGCATAACATTTTGAACAAACTTAACTAGATTTTGAAATCAAAGCACATGCATAACCATAGATCAAACTTTTCATGTGTTAGCAACATATTGGACTCAAGAACAAATACTTAATCTTAGATCAAACTTAACATGCATTAGCCTATTTTTTACAAACAACAATCATTAAGAACACATGCATATCATTTAGAAAATTTTCGAACACATTCAACACTAAAGAGCAACCTTCGAAAATTTTGTAAAATTTCAAGAACAATCAAAGCATTGTTCGATTCCTACCTTGTAGTGGCTTGGATTTATGGAACAAGGTTAATGTATCAAGCTTGGTATAGAAGAAGAGAAGAAAATTCAAGGTTTTACAATGGTGAAGCTCTCGGCTATTTGGGAGAGTTTGGAGAGAAAATGGCTTTGAGAGACAGAATGAGAGATGTTCAAAGTGTTGGGTGTTCAAGTGTTTGAGTGGAATGAATGATAAAATCTGAAAATCCACCCATTATACCTTGTATCTCTCGGCCCTCTCTAAGCATACATACAAGAGTTTTATTTTTTTTATAAAATGTATCACTAATGGGTATATACATCATGAGGGATTTTGCATGCAATCTCTCTTGAAAATAGCCTAGATATCCCACTAATGGAAGACATAATATAACAATTATATAACACTTAGGAGATACATGCAATAGTGGGAAAGTCAACACATAATTTTGTTACACACACACAAGAACTCTCGGCCATTATGCTAAACCATAGGTTAAAAATTTATTTTCATGACATTAATAGATATATACATCATTGAATATGATTTAGATGTTAAATAATATCATAGGATAAATTAGTTGTATCATTTTATGTGATAAAAATCTAATATTCGAAACTAGGGTTTTCGAGAATTTGAAAAATTGATCACTATCAATTCTTAATGATCTAGCATTGTTTTAATGCTAAATAATACTGTAATTGCACATAATAATCATAGGAAATTAATTCCTATAATTCCTTGATCATTAAACTCGTCTTTCATTTCGTCTCTAAACGTTAACGTTTGAAAACGTTTCAAAACGTTAGTTATCGACCCATCTCGAAATGATTGTAATAAAATCGTAATCACTTTGTTAATTTATTCCATTAATAGTGGAATTTAATTCTAAGCTTAATTGCTTAGAAAATTTCATGAAATTTTAACTATCGATACGCAATCGACGTTAAAATAATACTGTCGATACACTTTATAAACATCTATTCCTTAATTCACGCTTTCCAGTGAATATTAAATAGGAATTCATTCTTTCATAAACGATCGAAATTATATTCGATATCATTCTGATTGAATCATTTCGGCGAAACCCTAATTTACGGGTTTTAAATACCTTAATTAGGCATTTAATTCTGCGGGATATTAGAAAAACTCTTGGACGAAAAGGTTATTGACTCAAACAATTATGATGAACGACACGTTTTGTTTCAAAAACAAGACTTGTATTTAGTGGAGATAAAACATGTGACACTAATTGTTTATTTAATATCCAATATTAAATTCAAAACAATTACTGGGTGTTGCCTATCCAGGCATAAAATGCGGACCACATATATTGAGCGTCGCCTACCCAAACATAGTAACACGGACTACAAGTATTGGGCGCTGCCTACCCAAACATAAAAGCGGTCTCTAACTACTATAGTTAAAATATAAACATAAAATCAAATAGCATGCTTATCACATAACAACAGCAAATAGGGCTCAACGAATAAATTCATTAATCTAATTAATAATTTAATTCTCTAATTAAAAGTGGACATAGACATTTATATTAATTCTAAATTAATATAAATATTCATTTAGTATTATTAAAATAATAATCAAATAAGATTTATTAATCTAATCAATAAATCAATTCTAGAATTTATGAACATTAGTAAATCATATTAATTCTAAATTAATACAAAACAAACTTTATACTATTATTTCAAAAATAATAATAAAGTTAAAATTTATTAATCTAATTAATAAATTAATGTCTAAAATCATGATTATATTTATTAATTCTAAATTAATAAATTAATCTATGTAAATTATATTAATTCTAAATTAATATAAAATTAAACTTTATACTATTATTTCAAAAATAATAATAAAATTTAAATTTATTAATCTAATTAATAAATTAATTTCCAAAATTGTGATTATATTTATTAATTCTAAATTAATAAATTAAATCCATGTACATAAGTAGATTGTATTAATTCTAAATTAATACAAAATAAAAATTAATGTTATTATTTCGAAAATAATAATATTAAAATAAAATTTATTAATCCAATTAATAAATTAATTTGTGAAATTGGAAATTGAATTTTATCAATTCAATTAATAAACTGCTTTTTTTTTTAAAATACCTGATGTGACCCAAAGTGGCCGCCACAAAATCGCCCAAAATTGCCCGAGCGCGCCGCCAGCCAGGTCGGCCGGCGTCGCGTCGCCACCCAAGCAGCCGCGGAATCACAACTCGGTCGGCGTGGAAGCCCAGCACCCCACGGCCCGCGGACGGACGAAGCCGTTAGGGTTTCAGGCGCGCGCGCGTCGCGCCGCCTTCCGCCGATGCCGTGCTCCGCCAACGCCGCGATTCACGATGTTTCGCAGGCATAAAACGCGGACCGCAGCCGCCGCGTTTCCCCTTCGTTCTTCTTCGCACGTCGCCGACGGCGAAGATGCGTCTTTTCAAAGACCGCGATCGCGGCGGCGACGAGCGCACACGCCTCGCGCCGCGTCGTCGACCGCCGCTGTCCAGAAAAGCGGGGGAAAGATCACGATAGCAAGGCTCGACGGCGGCGACAAGCGCCAGTGCCTCGTGCCGCGTCGTCGACCATCGTCCGTGAAAACGGGACCTCGGCCGTGAAGAAGGAGATGGGCGGCACCGCATCTCCGGTGAAGATGCGGTTTCCGGCGAAGCAATTCCCAAAAACAATTTCCAGATTTCAATTTTCTTTTCGTTCGTTCTTTTCCTTTTTTTAAAAAAAAAACAGATTTAATAAAAGGAAAAAACAATCGAAAAAATACGAAATTCAAAATTTCGATAAATCCACAATTAATTGAACATGAATTAATTATAAATCAAGCCCCGGGCTCTAATACCACTGTTGGGAATTCTTGACCTCATCTAATGATACGCAGCGGAATGTACAGTCAAGAAACAGATCTAGATCTACAATTAAACATGCGATGAGCCCTATGAACAAGTTAGATAGAGAACTTACGATTTGCAATGCTTCCAAGCTTTCAATGAATCCTGCAAGGTTGTCTCCACAACTATGGTATCCACGTGTATGCAAATCGATGTAGGAACAATTACTCGGTATAAAGTTCAAGCAGAGAAAGCCAAGAAATCTCTGAATGAACTTAACGGAAGTTCTATAAGAATGATTTCTGTGTTACGTCTAACGTCTAAAAACTTATGACCTAAAGAATGAATTCTCTCTATTTATATTAAACAGAGCAGGCCATTAAAGCCCTAGGTTATATGGGCTTATATTCTTTAGTCAACTTTAATTAATTAATGGTCCAACAATTAATTAACTAAAGCCCGTATATCTAATTTAGTCCATAATCTTTCACAGACCTCATGATCATACCGCGATCCTCTACACTGCTATTGATACGTGTCTACTTCTTATGTATCATTACGTAGTAATCCTCTATAAGTAACCTCCCATTCAACACAGTCAGGTACATATTTTCAAGCTCTCATTTAACAACAACTACTTTCTTACCCAATCCTTGCACCTTTAACACTTTTTACAAACTCTAACTTGAGCATCAGAGTCTCCCCAAAAGAATCTCCTCTAGACTTATTTTGTAGGCATTTTTCTTCGTTTGTTCTAAGTTTCGCTTGAAGGTCTTCTTCAATGACATCCATTTCTTCGATCATCGATCCATTTCATAAAAGGTATTATTCTTTATAGATCTTGAACCTAAATCTAACAGTATTATTAAAGTGCTTTTGTAAATAATTTAAAACTAAAATGTTAGGATATATTATCACTTTATTACTCCTTGTTTTGAAAAACCTTAGATTAATAGTGTTGGTAGAACCGGAAAATAATATTAGTGTAGACGTGTATATAGATATAGTAATTGCTTGGAGACTTGGAGTACTTATATCCACGTATGCTAGCTACATATCTAGATGCTTCGTTTATTCCAACTAGACGATAGACGCATGAACATAATATTAGTGTAAATATTACTAATATTATTGATCTTTCTGGTTTATTTAATTGATATAGTTAGGAGGCGGACTTCTATAGGACGTCTTGCAGGTATAGATATTGATATATATTTTTAATATAAATGATATTCCCTCCATTCGTCAAAAAGATGCATCTTTGATGGAACGAATTTTAATAAAAGAGTTGAGTATGTTGTAAGTGGAATAAATATCCCACTCATTATATAATTTTAAATTGTTTTTGGTGGGCAAAACAATGATAAATAAGTAAATAAGAAAGATTGCAAGAGGTAACAACTAGGTTTGATACTAGGAGATGTGAAACTAACTTTGATTGTATGTCTTGTATTATCTACAACAGCTAGAGGTTAATCACTATATGAACCTTAGATGTTGGAAGCTTTGTGATTGAAATCAGAGGTAGAGTCGGATGAGAACAAGAAGCTCTACTATGACTTGATTTCCTATAGAAATATAAGTCTTGGGAAAGAAAGGATAATGCATGAGATCATGATTAAGAAAAAAATATTGTTGATTGAATGACAAATTCATTCTCAATATACATCTCTTTTGGGTTATGATACTAGAAATATAAAGTAAATAATTGCTCCTTATATTGATTCTCATGCAGGTATATGCACGAAAAAAAAAAAATATTTCTAGCAGATGTAGAAGATTATCTACCCCACATAGCAGGAAGTATAGAAAATTGTACTTTTATCCGAAAGAGTAAAATAGATAAAAAATTCCACTTAGTTTTTGTAACAAGTATGGTGATGAAGAAAAACTTTGACATTTCGAAATATAGGATCAAAGAAGATTCAGTGAAGCAATCTTGAGCTATGATGGGATATGTCCCAACCGATCAGGCCCACTAATGTGCCCAAACGACCTGGCCTAACGTTGATAAGGGCCCACGCGGTTGAGCCAAATCTGAGCCCTAATCGCCCAAAACCCCAGCCCCGTAACCAAAGTCGGGCGCCACCCCCACGTGGCGTGCGTGAAGCGGCGCCCCGCCGCCAATGGAGGACACGCCCCAGAACCAAAGTCAGGCGCCACCCTCCACGTGGCGCACGCAAGACGAAGCGACCTGCTCCGGCCAATGGAGGGCACGCCAGAGGAAGAGTCACGACCAATGGAGAGGTTGAGCACGCCTTGATTGCGAGCTCGGGGTTGTATAAATAGAAGGAAAATTGATGATAGAAGGGTTGGCAACTTATCGAATACTAAGAACTTGTACCTACACTCACTGTACTCAAATTATAGTGAAAGTATTGAGGAAACACTCCTCCGTGGACGTAGATCTCATTAACGATCGAACCACGTAAAAGCCTTGGTGTTCTTTATTGCTTTACATAAATCTCGCACACTTACGTAACTAGATTTATCATTGGCGCCGTCTGTGGGAACATCTGAACAAGAAAGCTTTGCTTCCCTCTACAACTTAATGGCAAGAACACGCACAACCGCCGCCCACGCTGGCAACAACCGCGGCCGAGGACGACCGGTGGTCACCGTCATGGAAGGAGATCGCAGACGCCTGGCGCCACACTCGAGGGAAACATGGAAAACGCTCCATACACCCTCGGGACCACCTCCCTAACGTGGGGAAGATGCCGACCTCAACGAGGACGAACAAACAACTCATTCGTCCCACGAGGTCCTCGGCCGAGTGTGACCGATTCCTCAACGCCAACCTTGGCTAATTCCAAAGCTTCCTCAACCAGAGGACAAAGGAGAGCCCTCAAGGGCCCCGAACTGAATACCCCGCCGCCCGAGGTCGCTTCCTCCGAACAAATACCACCTCGGTGAGATAGCCGAGCGTGTAGGAAAACGATGTTAACCCTCGCCCGAGGATCCATCTTGGGTGTTTAATTCACCATACATTGATTATAAACCTAGCATGCGTCTATATAAATAAATCGCAACACGCTGGGGTTTTGCGTGTTTACCTTTGGATCCGAAGAGGTCGATGGAGCGAGATGAACGGATCGAACGGATCGGACTCGTGCTTTGACCTTCCGGATCTGTATCCCGATTGCCCAATCTCCAACGCCGAGTGAGGACGATCTATGGAGAATGCTTCAAAAATCACCCAATGCTCTTCACTTAAAGCTCTCGAAAATTTTCTTTCTCACACACAATGAGATGACCGAAAATTCTAGTGTTGTTATGTGAGCATTAACCTAGACTTTATCTCATACCTTATATTTATAATGCACTACCTTAATCCTATATGGAATATTACCATAATCCTATATGGAATATTACCATAATCTTAGGATTATTTCCATACTCGGGATTATTTCCATACACTCGTGATTATTACCATAATCTTATATGGAAAGGATCTATGCATATACCATAAATATAATAATATCCTTGTGGGATAAAGAGAATAAAACCTTTCCTTTGAGAGCACATAGGGGACCGATTTTCTTGTAGCTATGGGCCTGGATGGGCCAGCCCAGGGATCAAATGCAAGGAATAAAGATGGGCCTCAAATAAATTAATTATCTTATGTTCACCTGTAACATAAATTAATTTATAAACATTCGATCATGCCACTAGAGAAAGAATGTTGACTTACCCTTTATTACCGAAGTTGAGTCGGGCTTGCACTTAGACATTACGAATCCCGTATTTAAGATATCGAACGTCCATTAATCATTTATAGCAATCGATCGCTTAAAACGATTAATAACTTCATTTCCTAAGTAGTACCACTCAACCTTATTATTGTACTTGAGCTAACTCAACTGCGGGGTTTAGTACAATAAACCTTTGAGCTCCTTAAGGGGACATCATCATCCTAAACGGATACGGTGACTCGACATGATAACTAGCGTGACATACAAGATCGCCACCACCCAAGATGCGGAGAATCTTGGGTTAGAACATATAACCCTCACTCATAACAAGTCAAAGTGATGGTCAAGAACTCATACTCACCTAATACCTTATCGAGGTTTAGATCATCGTAAGTCACCGAGATCTTGGTTCTTCACGACGGTCGAAAGAAGAACACATCTCACCGTGATCCTTCAATACGTCGAGACGTACCAAAGCATAGACAAGCAACTAAGTCAAGTCACTTCTTATCTATCGCAGCCTAAACCGACAACTCGTCCTTAAGTCGCCTCGGTGTGAAACTTTTATATCTCATTAAGCTTGACGGTCATACGACTTACGTGATCTTCTACACCTCGTATGATCTAACTTATATATGAGATAAGGGGACACGATATATGCAATCAAGTATTCAAATCGGATAGGAGATTGTAATAGTGGTAACGAGAAACATTGTATACAAGCTCAACCAAACCGCTTTCAAGATACAATCAACAATCTCCCACTTATACTAAAGCAAACTTTTAGTATACAATGTGTCTTTCTACTAGCTATTACAAACAACCATCACTTTGCTTCCGCCACTTATACAAAAGTTTCCTTTCTAAGTGGGTGCCATCAAGCGCAATCCAAGTCCTCTAACGTGTCCATCGTAGACTTTTTGCGGCGGGCTCTTCGTGAATGGATCCGCTAGATTTTCCGTCGTATCAATCTTTTCAATCAAGACGCCACCTCGCCTAACGATTTCTCGTATGACATGGTACTTTCTCTATGTGTTTGGTCGCCTTGTGGGTCCGTGGTTCCTTCGAGTTTGCCATCGCACCGAGTTATCACAAGAAACTATGATACTCTTGGGCAAACCAGTACCACATCTAGATCCATGAGGTAGTTCTTGAACCATACAGCCTCCTTAGAAGCCTCAAGGCGGCTACATATTCGGCTTCCATGGTAGAGTCCGCATAATGCATCATTGCTTTGCACTCCGCCAGATACGGCTCCACCTCCCAAGGTAAACACATAGCCCGAGGTTGACTTTTTCTCATCACGGTCGACTTGAAACCCAGTCAGATAACCCAAAGGCATTAGACTATCTCGCATGGTAAACCAGCTTTATAATCTCGAGTCCTTTCGGTACTTGAGTATATGCTTTATTGCAATTCAATGAGCTTGTCGTGGTTAGATCGATATCTAGCTACTATGCCTACCGCACAGCGTATATCGGGCCTTGTGCATAGCATTGCGTACATGAGACTTCCCACGGCGAAGCGTGATGAACTTGTCTCATTTCCTCTATCTCCTTTGCATCATAGGTGATCGTGTCTTAGATAAAGGAACGCCATGTCCGAAAGGTAGCAATCCTTTCTTGGCGGTGCGCATACTAAAACAGTAATTACAAGATCAATGTAAGACGCCCGAGATAAGCTCAACATTTTCTTCTTGCGATCTCGGTAAACCTTGATCCCAAGAATGTACGCTGCATCTCCTAAGTCTTTCATTTGAAACCGATCGGATAGCCAACTCTTTACGCCTCGATATGACTTCACGTTGTTGCCAACTAGAAGGATGTCATCTACATAAAGTGCAAGAAATACCACATCACCGTTGACATCTAACCGATACACACAACTCTCGCTAGGCAACTGGTAAATCCATAGGACTTTACCACCTCGTCAAAGCGTAAGTTCCATGATCGGGAGGTTCGCTTAAGTCCATAAATGGACTTCTTAAGCTTCCATACTAGATGCTCTTCACCCTTACCACATAACCTTGTGTTGTCGCTATAGATGTCTCTACCTTCCTCAAGGTAACCGTTAGAAAAGCGGTTTTAAAATCCATTTGCCAAACCTCTAGGTTCAAGTGGGCTGCTATGGCTAGAAGAATTCGATGGACTTGAGCATTGCTACAGCTAAAAGGTCTCATCGAAATCGATGCCCTCAACTGAGTGTACCCTTTCGCCACAAGCACGGCTTTAAAAGCGAAACCTCCATCGGAATCTCTCTTCTCTCAGATATCCACTTACTACCTACGGCTTCCTTGCCATCCGGTAGAGTGTCTTTCATATACATCCATAGCCGTTATGGACTCCATTTCTAAGTCCATAGCGGTGTGCCATGATCTTGCATCAATATCTTGATCGCCTCCTTGTATGTCCATGGGTCGATTATTGCATGTTCGTCTCTGGGACCAACCAAGATTCACCCACGAACATAAATCGCTCGGGTTGACGAACAACCTCCCACTACGACGAGGTTCTACAGCACAATGGCAACGGTGGGTGCAGATACTTGTGGTTCTCTAACTTGCACAACTTGTGTAGGTACCACTATGACGGTCGGTATCTCGGTGGAACTCGACCCACTTCAATTTCTTGAAGTATCGGTGTCGATCCTCCCACTAGACTCGACATCTCGCACCTTTGGCTTAATCGGTGGTGGAATCGATCATCTTCTAATTCTTGAAGAATGATTTCAACTTTGGACTTATGATTTTCATATAATCCTCTTCTAAGAATCGGGCATTAGTGCTAATAATGACCTTCCGATCCTTAGACTATAGAATAAACCACCTTCGTTCCTCTAGATAGCCAATAAACGACCTTGCGCCGATCTAGCCTCCAACTTGTCGCCCTTCTTGTTCAAAGACATGTGTCGGATCGCCCATATCCTTATGTGGCTTAAACCGGCTTCGCCCAAACCACAACTCGAAGGGTCTTTTCGACCGACTTGGACGGTACTAGATTTAGCAAGTATGCCGCCGCCTCTAAGGCATATCCCGTAAGCGAAATAGGCAATGTAGCATAACTCATCATAGATCTAACCATTTCCAAAAGAGTCCTATTTCTTCGCCTCGACACACCATTTTGCCGTGGTGTGCCGGTGAAATCGTTTGGGATGTAATCCCATACTTCACTAGATAGTCCATAAACTCGTTATCGAGGTATTCGCCACCGCGATCGGACATGATGACTTGATACTCTTACCTAGCTTCGTCTCCACTTCCGCCTTTAAACTCTTTGAATTTCTCAAAGCATTCGGACTTGCGGTGAAGCGGTATATGTATCCGCACCTGAGTAATCGTCAATGAAAGTGACAAAATACTGCACCCTCCACGAGCTTGTGTGGACATCGGTCCACACAGTCGAATGGACTAACTCCAACATTTCTTTGGCTCTATAACCCTTCTTTGAAGGGTCCGTCGACATCTTACCTTCTATACGAGATTCGCAGACCGGGAACCGAGTAACCGTGAGATTTCCCAACGCCCATTCTTAGCAGGTCTTTGGATCCTATTTAGATTGATGTGACCTAATCTAAGATGCCGAGAAAAGTAGAGTCATCTTGAAGAAAACTTTCTTTTTAGGGTTTGATGAAGATGCAACATAGTTATAGGTATTATGTTTTGCGTAAATAGTATAAAGCTTAATTATATAAAGTGCCAACACGATAACTTCGTCATTTCTTATGATAGAAACACCACTATCAAAAATAAGAATATCCATGAGTAAATAATTTCAAACAGAACAAGGTTCCACGAAAATCCGCACATATAAAACGCCTTTCAAAACTAAAGCTGTTGTCCCAAAACATAAAGAAACATCTCCAATCGCAATGACTTCGACTTTCGCCGCGTTGCCCATGGAGATCGTTATCTCGCCATCAAACAGCTCCCTTGTCGCGGGAACCCCGCAAGGTGTAACAAACATGATCGGCCATACCCGATCTACTACCCAAGAATGGGTAGAACAAGTCGCTAAACATGTTTCACATTAAAGCAAACGGCGTACCTTGAGCCTCGAGCATAGGGCACTTGGCCTTCAATGCCCGGTCACCGCTTGAAGCACTTGCCTTCTCTCCTTCGCTTCTTCTGCCTCCGGTGGCAACCATGTTCTTGCTCCCATTACTCCCACTATTTCCTCGCCTCTACCACCTTTGGCACCCCTTTTTCTATTTCCATTTTGCGATGAAAATTTTGGGCCCTTAGATGTGCTAGCAAGAGCATGTGCTCCTTTTCCCATAACTCCTTCCGCAGCAACGAGATCATTAAGCAACTGACTAAGTGTAAACTCGGTCTTGCTCATGATCGCATTCACGCCGAAAGTTCTCAAAAGACTTGGCGGTGTATTGAGGATGATATCGACCTGGCTTCGCCGTCAATACCTCCTCCCAACTGATCAAGACTATCCATGAGATGAGTCATGTGGGAGACATGTTCATGGACCGAACTTCCTTCTTCCATCTTACACGCCAAGATTTCTCTCATTGTGTGGAAGCGGACTGTCCGATCCGACTGCCCAAACTTACTCTCGAGACTTGACCAAATATCGAAGGCGTCACCATCGATCGATGTCAGTACTGCAAGCCTTTGGACATCGTAGTCATCATATAGCATTTAGCCATATTGTTTGACTTATTCCAAAGTCCGCCTTGACTCGCCGCTCATTAGTCGATCGTCGATAAGGGCATCGGGTTTAGGAGTAGTGAGAACAAACATGTGTTCTTCAAATGATAAGAACATATTCCATGTTTCGTTTTCACTCGATAAAATTTGGACCGGATAACGGATTTTGTGCGAGCATATTGATAATCGGCGTAAGAGACATATCTGAAACGATAATGTAAACACATAAGCATACGATTGCAAATAATTCGTAACAATAATATTGTAACCTTTTGATAAAACAATATTAATTGAAACCTCCAATCGCCCAAGGAATTCCACATGCAAGCCACGCGTGGATCGCGTTTACACGAACCCCCCCACTGCACTAAAATATACCTTTTAGTCGCTTAATTTCAATCCATGTCAACTTATCCTTATGACAAATGAAATTAATGATTGGACCTTACTAGACCACATCACTATCGCAAGAAGGGACTTCGGGAAGTTGTACTTGAGGTGATGTCTAAGCAATGACCACAATTTTAATGATGAGAAAATGAATTCTTAGAATTGGTATACTCACTCGGACCATACCGCCCAATTCAAATTCTTTTGTTATCTCATTTTATATCTATCTCTAGAGAACTTATGAAAATCGCACATGCAAGCCACGCGTGTGGGCGTTTACATGAAACTCCCACTTCTCAATAGATTTAAAATGTTTTATTTAGAAATCTCATCTAATAAACTTATGATAAGCAAAGGCAAGCAAGCAAGCCGCGTGTGGGCGTTTACTCACGGTGCGTCTCACTTTGTTTAGAGATCAAAAAGTGGAGGTCTTGACATTTTAATTTGAAAAATTAATTTGTCGGGTTGCTTGCTTAGTCTTTTTATTCAAAAGGTTTGTCCATGCAGATCACGTAATCCTAGCATGCTTTTCTATAGAACTCAACATGTAAAACATGCTCAGTAATTCTAAAAATGCTTGATAAACGCGATAAACCTAGCATGCTTACTATGCGCATCCAATTACGTAAAACACATAAAGGTTTGTCAACGTAATATAAACATACATAGCATGCTACTGCATAATTTAAACATCCACGACATGCATATGAACGATAAAATAAAATAAAACGTTCATCGCGGCCCAATCGTGAAACCTGCACATTTAAATCTAATCTATTACATAGATTTACAAAGTACAGAATTAAACTTCGAAAACAGGCCTCGCGTGCACGGGCACGGACCGGATTCAACAATTGGGCCTCGCGTGCACGGGCACGGACCGGAAAATCTGGAAAAACGGGTGCGGGCGGGTCGCTTGTCTGTCTTTGGGCGCGCGCTAGGCGGGCAACCCCGCCGCCCACCTCTCGTCCGCCGCTTCTCGCGTGTCCTCGCGGGCTACCTCGCGATCGCTAAAGCGACCGCGACCGACGAGCAGAACATGCGTACACCGCCCGAGCGCCGAACGCCCGCCGAGGCGTCGTCGCCCGCGGTCGAGCTTCGCGATCATGAAGTCGCTCGCCAGCGCCGGGTTTCGTGCGTGAATCGTGCTCGTCGCCTCGCTAGCTCGCCGCTCGCTTTGCGGCCTCATCTCGCGATCGCTAGATTGCTCGCGTGGCGCCAGGATCTCGTCTTGTGACGAACGCCCGTCGCCCGCGCGCCTCGCGATCGCCTATGCGATCGCGAGGCTCGCTTCGAGATACCGCCCGTGGACCGCCGAGATACTGTTTTTCCGTCGTTTCGTTCTTCGTTCTTTCGCTTCGTTCTTCTTTACGGATAAGATTTACATAATAAAATCTAATCTAACCACGGATTTTCGTGGTGAAAACAACAACATCCGACAAAAAATAAACGAGCCACGATGAACGCGGATCCACAATTAAATAAACGCACGTAATAATCAAGCGTGAATTAATCCAGCGAGCCAAGATTTCGATCGTGCTCGATACCAGTGTAGGAAAACGTATGTTAACCCTCGCCCGAGGATCCATCTTGGGTGTTTAATTCACCATACATTGATTATAAACCTAGCATGCGTCTATATAAATAAATCGCAACACGCTGGGGTTTTCACGTGTTTACCTTTGGATGCAAGAGGTCGATGGAACGAGATGAGCGGATCGAACGGATCGGACTCGTGCTTTGACCTTCCGGATCGTATCCCATTGCCCAATCTCCAACGCCGAGTGAGGACGATCTATGGAGAATGCTTCGAAAATCACCCAATGCTCTCTTCACTTAAAGCTCTCGAAAATTTTCTTTCTCACACACAATGAGATGACCGAAAATTCTAGTGTTGTTATGTGAGCATTAACCTGACTTTATCTCATACCTTATATTTATAATGCACTACCTTAATCCTATATGGAATATTACAATAATCCTATATGGAATATTACCATAATCCTATATGAAATATTACCATAATCTTAGGATTATTTCCATACTCTCAGGATTATTTCCATACACTCAGGATTATTACCATAATCTTATATGGAAAGGATCTATGCATATACCATAAATATAATAATATCCTTGTGGGATAAAGAGAATAAAACCTTTCCTTTGAGAGCACATAGGGGACCGATTTTCTTGTAGCTATGGGTCTGGATGGGCCACCAGGATCAAATCAAGGAATAAAGATGGGCCTCAAATAAATTAATTATCTTATGTTCACCCGAACATAAATTAATTTATAAACATTCGATCATGCCACTAGAGAAAGAATGTTGACTTACCCTTTATTACCGAAGTTGAGTTGGGCTTGCACTTAGACATTCTGAATCCCGTATTTAAGATATCGAACGTCCATTAATCATTTATAGCAATCATCGCTAAAACGATTAATAACTTCATTTCTTAAGTAGTACCACTCAACCTTATTATTGTACTTGAGCTAACTCAACTGCGGGGTTTAGTACAATAAACCTTTGAGCTCCTTAAGGGGACATCATCATCCTAAACGGATACGGTGACTCGATACAGATAACTAGCGTGACATACAAGCACTGCCACCACCCAAGATGCGGAGAATCTTGGGTTAGAACATATAACCCTCACTCATAACAAGTCAAAGTGATGGTCAGCAACTCATACTCACCTAATACCTTATCGAGGTTTAGATCATCGTAAGTCACCGAGATCTTGGTTCTTCACGACGGTCAGAAAGAAGAACACATCTCACTGTGATCCTTCAATACGCCGAGACGCATCAAAGATAGACAAGCAACCAAGTCAAGTCACTTCTTATCTATACCGCAGCCTAAACCGACAACTCGTCCTTAAGTCGTCTCGGTGTGAAACTTTTATATCTCATTGCTCGACCGGTCATACGAGACTTCGTGATCTTCTACACAATCGTATGATCTAACTTATATATGAGATAAGGGGACACGATATATGCAATCAAGTATTCAAATCGATATAGGAGATTGTAATAGTGGTAACAGAAACATTGTATACAAGCTCAACCAAACCGCCAAGATACAATCCAGCGAGCGTGCATCACACCCCGACGCGCTGAGTCGCCACCGCGCCGAGCCGCCGCACCCATTCACCGAGCCGATCACCTCGGACGAGCCCGCCACCATTCGCGGAGCCGCCACCTCGGACGAGCCGCCATCACCGCCGCCTCGCCATTCCCGAGCCGCCTCACCTCGCCATGCCGACCGAGAGCCGAGCAAACAGAGGAGGAAGAAAGGTGGAGTCGAACTCCCCTGAGGGACGATAGGCGCCGCCATCGATCCCCACCCTCCGTAAAGAGATGGCAACGATCTCCGGGGTTCGGACTGCGGAGAATCATCTCCCTTCTCCGTGGAAATTCTAGACACGCCCGCCTTGCGATACCGGCACCCAATATTGCCGCCACGATGGCCTAGGAGACCCTCCGACTTCCTTTTCGCCACACTACCAACATGGCGAATCAAGGAATGGAATATTTTCACATGTGCAAAATCTTCCCGAGGTGCCGATCTCCAACGCAAGACGCCGGTTCACCTCGCCCGCCGAGCAAAGATACACCGCCTGTGACCTTATGGATCGCTCAAATGGCGCTTCTATCGAAGATGCCATCCCAGCCAGCCCTCCTCCCGACCGCTCACAACCGCCAAGGGCGGACGAGATGATGTCGAACTGCCTCGAGGTTCATCAAAGAGTCGCTCAAAATCGACGACAACAATGATCTCTACATCATCAACGCGTTCAAAACGGATCCCACCCGCATGTTGAACAAAGAAATCACCGAGGAGAAACCAAAGACGGCGAGTAAGCTTTGAACTGGTGGACAACTTCGTCAAAGGAGACGAGTCGGATCGGAAGAAGAGGGAAACTGGGACGAGCAAGTCCAAAAGAAAAAGCCGGATGACCAAGTCGAGGCGCCGATCGCAAGCGCCCGACAGGATCAAAAGAGGATCATCGAGTCGTGCTCGGACCTCGGCCCAACCACAGCGGGCAGCGCCCCCGCTCAAATCAAGGGCGGAAATATTCGAGCCCACGCCGAGCTCTTCCTCAAGCCCTCCATGAAAGGAGGATCCAAGAAGAGGTCCACAGAGGGTATTGTGACTATCATCGGTATGGTCATGATACCGAGGATTGTAGAAACACAGGCTCGCAGATCGATGAGCTCGTCAAGGTGGAGCCTCAAGAAATACCTCGGCCGAGCCGGGCCGGGAAACGAAGCGGGGAAGAATAACGGTGGCAACAATCATGACCGACCTCGACGGTGACCCGACCTGAAGACGGCGAGGACGAAGGTCCAAATATTATGGAGCAGGTCTACGTTATAACCGGATCGCCCATCGGAGCGACGAGGTCGTCGTTAAAGAACGGCTTCGGAGGCCGCCACCGAGGAGCCAAAACAAACGACCGGACGGCGAGGACATAGTGTTCTCCAAGGAGGATCCGTACCCAAAATCATGCCGCACTGGACGCCATCACCATACGTGCCGTGGTGGGCAACAAGAACGCCCATCGGGTCTATGTCGACATCGGGGCCTCCGCCGTAATCATCTTCCGGAGCTGTCGGATAAGCTCGAGGTCGGAGGTATTCGTGTTCTTCCCGCACCGTCCCACCACGGAGCTTCACCGTGAGGCGGTCCAACCCGAGGGCGCCATTACCCTTCCTACACGTGGGACGGGCTCCTGTGTCGGTCACCAAGGCCATCAAATTTTTCTGGTCTAGGCTCCTCTCCGCACAACATCATCCACGGGAGAGATTGGCTATACGCCACCAAGGCCGCCTGCCTGCCTACCACCACCGTCAAGATTCCCACCCGGTGGGAGTGCTTAGCATCCGTGGCGACCAAAGCAAAGAAAAGAATGCCTACGAGTCTCCACCCAAGATGCGGCCTCGCCTGTGCATAGCAATTCTGTAACCCTGAGGCCGATGCCCGGATGGCTCGACCGAGAGCCTTCGACTATGCGACGACGATTCCTCAAGATCATCCAGTCGGCACCTGTGGCCCAACCGACATCCGACGGCGTGTCATACAACTTCGAGGGAATATAGGGACGTTTTACATGGTCCCCGCCGATATGATCGGAGTGTCGCCCGAGCTCATAACTCACCGCCTCAACATTGACCCGGCTACCAAGCCAGTCCGGCAGAAGAAAAGAATATTCGCGGTAGAACGCAGCCAGGTCATACGGGACGAGGTGACTCAACTTCAAGGCCAAGATCTTGTTCGAGGTCAACACCCGACCGGATGGCTAATCCAATCGTGGTCCGAAGCTGAGGGTGGCGCGTAATGTGCGCCGATTACACCGACTCAACAAGCACCGCCCAAAGATTGCTACCCTCCCGACATCAACAAGAAGGTGGAGGCATTGGTGGGCCACGAGATGTTCAGCTTCCTAGATCTATACAAAGGGTACCACCAAACCTCGATGAGTCCGGAGGACGCTCAAGACCGCATTCATCACCGACTTGGCGACTTTGCATCGAAAGATGCCTTTCGGCCCAAGAACGCCTGGGCTACTTACCGTGAGGATGGTGGATGCAACATTCAAAGACCACATCGGGAGATCTTCGAGGTTCACGCCGACGACATCGTAGTCAAAATTCAAAAACGGAGAGCGTGCCGATGACCTCAAGACTATCCTTCAACTCCTCAGTCGGCCAACCTCAAGCTCAACCCCGTAAATGTACATTTATGGTGAAGACTGCAAATTCTTGGGATCTGGTTTTCAAGAGGGCTCAAGGCCAATCCCACCAAGGTGAAGGCAAGTGCTCGACATGCAGTGCCAAGGACCATCCGTGAGATCCACAAACACACCGGTGCCTAGCCGCCTCGGGAGATTCTGTCTCGAGCCGAGAAGCAGCCTTCCTTCTTCAAGATCCCGAGGAGAGCTCGGGACTTCGCCGCAGAAGAACACTGTGTCGCCTTCAGACGGTGAAGGAGTATCCGCCGACCGCCGACCCGTCCGCCCAAGCAAGGTGAACTCCTCTCTTTATACTGGCTGCCTCGGACGAGGCCATCGTCTTGATATTGGTACGAGATGGGGAGGACGATAACTCCCCATCTACTTTATTAGCCGAGCCTCAAGGGACCGAGACGAGGTACACCACCGAAAAGGTAGCACTAGCCCCGTGAACGCCAAGCGACGCCCGACCCTACTTTCGTGCTCATTACGTCTGTGTATTAACCGACCTACCTTTGAGACATGTCTTGTCCAAGCCGTAGTCATCCGGACGATAGCAGTGGGCACTGAGCTCGACAAGCACGACATCTCGTACTCCCGAGGCCGGCCATAAAGCGGCAGCTCACGACTTCCCGGTGGAAGCCACCACCGAGGTCGGCTCTACCAATGAGGTCGTCCCAACACCCGCCCCACGGAGGACTCCGTCCTGCGCCGCCCGATAACTGTTGTGCGGATGTACGTGGATGGAGCTTCATGCAAAGCAGGCAATGAGCAGGCATTCTCTCTCCTCGGCCCGGACAAAGAAGTGACCCACGCCCCGATTTACCTTCCCAACTACCAATAACGAGGTGGAGTATGAGCGCCGATCTCGTGACTCGCCCGCAGGAATTGAGAGTGGACCATGTCCAGATCTTGAGGATTCCTGTGTCGTGGTAAACCGTGTCCTAGGTAGATACGGCCAAGGAGGACCGAATGAGCAAGACTCGAGAAAGCAAAGGAGATGCCGGCCTCATTCGGTACTCCAAAGATTCATCGGATCCCACGGGTGAAAAAATGAGGTGATGTTCTCAGCAAGTTAGCTACATCATCAACAAGTCCTCCCGTGGACGAGGTTCATTCCAGAAGCATAGAGGAGTCTCACATCGGCATCATCACCGAGATGGAGCCGAACTGGATGTAATACCCCGCATTCCTGTAGCAGAGATTAACCCCTAATTATGAGCTTATTAGAAGGGCATTGCATCCTTAAGAAAGAGTTGTTTAAGCTAGAAGCTTTTATGTTAAGCTTCACGACAAAAATAAAATTTAAGAATTATTCGAGATCGATTCGAGATGGAACCTAAGATAAGATTCTTAGGTCTTGTTTAGAATAAGAAGACCTATATTTTGAGAGTCTTGAGATGATAGTTACATGCTCAACGAAGTCTTGATTTCAAAGTTTTATCCTTTGTTTCATACGCTTGCCGATTAAACCCTAATCGTCATCCGAGTGTCAAAATAGTTTTTGAAGCAAAGAATGTTTTTATAATCAAAGTTTAATGTTTATAATATGTTATTTGAGTTTAAAATAGAATTTCAAGCAATGAGCATTTTATTTGAAATTTCATTCAAATCGAACGATATGGATTAATAGTATGATTTATAACGCTGGTATTATTTACAAAGAAGTGTACATTTTGTATTTCCTATAACATGATTATTCATCATGTTTAAAGAAAAGAAAATGGAGAAAGTTTGAGAGTTTTCTAGAAAATGGTGACTTTTCCACCATATTAAAGAAAATGGAAAATAAATTAGAAATTTGTGGCTACATATATATACACATTTCAAGCCATTTTCTTCATCATTTTTCTCCCAATTTTCGTGCATCACACACACATACACACACTAAATTTTTGAAAATTTCATACTCCAATTTTAGAAGATCCAACCGCTGGATTTTCAATCCGCCTTCGATTTCGTGTATAATTCTAACTTTAGAACACATCTATGGTTTGAAATTTTGAAAACATGAACTTATGAGCATGCTTAATTTTCGGTCATATTGGAAAAATTATGAAGGACATGTTGTTGTTTGAATAATTTTGATTCTATGTTCGATTTATCGCCAATAAGTTGTTAACGTTGAAATTTTGAGCATATGTTCATTCCTTGAATTCTTGTGATTTTCAAAATTATGGAGTATATGTTCTTGAATTTAGGATGTTTATATGCTTGATTTAGCTTCATATATGTATTGTTGGATTGATATAAGCGTGTTTTGAACAAGAAAACGTTTGAAATCAAACCTATGTTGAAAGCCCTAAATGGCCGAAACCCTAGTCTTGGTAATGTTGGATTTTGATTTTATTTGATCATTTTGAATTCATATTTGGGTTCTATGATATGAATAAAGCCTAAAATGATTTATTCGATTTTTCGACCGACGATTCGAAAATTGAAAAATTTTAGTTTGACGTCAAGTTTGAGTTTTCAATGCTAAAGCTTTAATCTTTGAGTTCGATGGTTGATTGGTGATATTTAATGATAGTTGAGCATGTATATAGGTTCTTCTAAGTTAGACGATGATTTACATAAATTTTGACGCCGGACATAGGCTATGCCTTAAGGGACGCTGGGTTTTCGCTAAGATGAGATGGTTTAAGCTTGTTGTCAAGTTTTCTATGCTCATTTAGACATATGGTGATGGTTTGGTTAAGTTTGGTTGATTTGGTATTGAAATGGCGATCGCTTTATAAACGCATACTCAGTCGAAATTTTCGTTAGAATTTGTTTGATAAGATGTTAGAGGATGCAACGACCAATGTTTATCGACCATAGCATCTTGAATTTTAGAAATATAGTCGATCGACGACTAAGATAAGTTATTTTCGATTGATGCTAGATAGCTTTTATGCCGCTTATTGTCGATGAAGGGCCATATGAGAAGAAGAAATATATGAAAGACAAAAGTACGATCGTCGAAGGACTTTCTCCGGTGGGTAAACTATTTTCTAAGATAATATGATATGATTATGCTTTTACATACTTTCAAATGATATGATATGCTTATGCTATTGCATATTTTCAAATGATATAAAATGCATTTATATGCAAAGTTTCAAAGTTAAACGACTTACGGTTTTGAGCATAAGCATAAGCACGATGCATTTACCTATCCACGGAAATGAAAGAAAGAAAAGAAAGAAATGATGAAAGAAAGAATGAAAGAATGTTACCGACGCGGGTATGATCGTGGCATGGTACCTTGGTCCATCAACACGGGTATGATATGGACCATCGGTCATAGCGTGTTTGAGAAGGAGGCCTACTTCTCAACACATAGACGTAATCCGTGGATATGGGAAGAGAAAGATGTCTGCAGACAAAGATCATGCATATGCATTGGTTTTAAGGCTATGAAATGAAAGCAAGTAAGTAAATGTTTATGTTTATTATGATGCATGCACGGTTATTTCACTAAAACCCCATGCATTGCTAAAGTTATGGCAAGTCAATTATATAGCCATAGCGGCAATGTTTTATGTTTTCGCGATACCCACCGAGTGCAATTTTGTACTCACGCCCGCATGTATTTCTAAACGTGTAGGTTGAGCTTGAGAGGATCGGAATCGAATGTGTGCAAAAGGAGCTTTCTAAATGTCCCAACTTATGATGATAATATTAAATTGTCAATGTTGTTTAATCGAGGTTATCATGTTTATTTGCCCGTAGTTTTATGTCATCACATAATTCTCACCACCCTTCTCGTTGTCGAACTTTGGCCTTCACTTGTTGATATGTTTTGTCATGTCAATTGATTGACCTAATTTTGATGACGGTCATTGTTTGTTGTTATGGTCTCGCATCATTGTTACGCTTCCGACTTTCTTATGATAATATAGATCCATTGAAATGTCTCGTGAACAAGGATTTACTTAAAAGTTTAGAATAGTTTTATTTAATCAAGTTTTGTTAGATTCAACAGGATTGTGATAATATGGTTTATCATGTCTGGAACATTGTTAAACCATGATTTGAACGTCAATAAGTTTTTAATGTTGTGAAAGTTGTTTAAAGATGTACACTTTTGATATTGGTTATTCATTTGTGATCAATTGTCCTCAGATGTTATTCTTCTTCATTTGAGTCTTCAATGTGGATTGAGGACCTAAACTTATCTTTTGTCAACTTCCTTTCTACCTTATTGACCCAAAAATGTTCGATTCCTTTATGATAAAAGTTGAAGTCAACCATTGTTGTTGGGATGAATTATTGGTTAAATTTGATGTTATTGATTATCAAAAGTTCTTAATTAACTCAAGTCACAGCCGAATTACTTGATTAAGTAGTCGGGCTGTGACAGAATGGTATCAGAGCAGTTTTGAATTCTGAACCTGTGAAATCTTTGCAAATTTGTGCAGTTTGTGCACAGTTTTGAATTCTGAACATGTAAATCCTTGTGAATTCTTGTGCACTTGCTACTGTCTCGAATTCTAAATACATGAATTCTTGCAAGTCTTGTGCGGTTTGTGCCCTTTGAGCATGCGAATTTTTCGAATGACTGCTTGAGAATTTAAGTTTATGGAGTCATTTGTTCAACTCTATTTTGAGAATTTGAGTTTACGTAATCGCTTGTTTGATTCTGATTTGAGAAATGAGATAAAGAGTCAGTTGTTCTTAAGAGAAGCTCAGCATTTCGATTCCATCATCTCTAGCTCACCAGGTAAGAACTTATGCTTATGAGTATGATGATTATGAATATCTCAGATGATGTTTATGTATACGCCTTAAGGAATGAATTGCTATATGAGAATGTGTGATTGAATGAGCTATTGCTCTATGAGCTAAAGTTGAAAAGAAATCGGGAGAAAGAAGAGATGGCGTAATAATATGAATAAATTTTCTGCACGAGTTCGAGTATGTTTCGAAAAGTTCGAGCATTCTTATTAGGATGACGTAAGATCGTGCGAGATAGTTCGAAGAGTACGACTTATTAATCGTCGACCGATATTGTTATCTCGTTGTCGCCATAACGATTGTCGCCGCTCGCTTATATTCATCAAGAATGATCAAAGATAATTTCCATCTATATACATTAGATGAGTCTACCTTGGACGAATTTCTTGTTTGATTCCATCGATGGTGGAAAGAGACGTTTGAGCAAGACGTATCGAGATTTGATGATAAATTTCAATTGATCTCTTTATTGCCTAAAGAGTGACAAGATTGGGTTGTTGCTCTTGCCATTGATTATATTGAGTCTGGTTTTATTGTTTTTAATCAAGTTGATTTTCCAGACTCCTAGTTACCATCAAATTTCAATATTTCGATACCGAACCCCTCCTACTGATTCATTTCTCCCTATTACTAAATCTATTTCATTGTTCATCGACTTGATTAATTGATCATTTTCCTCTCTATTTGAAGATGATGATAGTGAAAATCTCAAACCATAGATGTTAAATCTTTTATGCCCGAGCATGATACTAGCACCTTATTCTAAAACTAGAGTCTTCCTTATCAAATGCTCAGCTAGTTATGTCTAAATCTGATGTGGATCTTGTACAAATTGATTATTCTTAAATCGATATTGAAATTGCCCTTATTGATTTAGATTAATGCGATCAACTTTTCGCGCCTCTCGAGATTCCTACATCGATTGGGCCATTCTATTTTCTTATGTTTCCAAGATTTCTCCTTTGGAGATTTGAGAAAGATTCTGTTAGTTTATCGAGACCCCAAGTGTCTCGAAACTTTGAGTATGAACCCAAGTGGTAACAGCTTGTTGGCACAAAGACAGCCTACAACCCTAAACATTGGTCAATTGTTTTTCGTGACAGCCTTTCATGGATGAAATGGAAGTTGATAGTTGTAGGTCGATCGGATGTGGTTGTCGAGATATCAAAGCATATTCGATGACAAAGTTTTCCCTATTTTGTAAAGATCCTCGAGATGCGATTTCTTTCCTTGATATCTATACGATCCTTTTGCTATCTAACTGCTTTATTTCACATCATAACTTTGTGATAAGCAATTTTGAAGACCTTTGAGATCCGAATTTGTTTGTTGATTGAAAACCTTTATTCTCATTATTGATAAGCAAGATATGCATAGCGGTTGGTATTCATTTGCAATGCAAGATGTCACCCAAAGAAAGAAATCCTCATCGAAAGAATAAGAAAGTACAAATTTTTTCAAGATTTACTTGTATTTTCTCCCTTTAAACCAATTGTAGAATGACGTAATCTTCGTCTCAAATGCTTTATCCTTATGATGTTGATAACCCGCCGATGTTAAAGAATGAGTTCGTTTATTGAGCGAGTTTGCAAGTTCCGAGAACCCCGATCAAGAATATCTTCTATGTATATCGTTGATGTTGAAGGATCAGCGCTGGATGAAGATTACGCCGAAAGTTCTTTCTTTCGGCAATTAAAGAATTTTATATGGGAGCAATTCAAGGAAGAATCGATGAAAAGTATATCTCGAGATTCGTAAATGTAAAGAAATTTAGTTTACAAGCATGAAGCAAAGGAAGAAAGTTGTCACAAGATATGATCGTGACTTCGCAGATCGATTGTGATGTTCTTTATGCAATTGAAGGTATGAGAAGATATACGTGTTAGTTACCCAACTCAAGCGTGGGTGATAATCAATCGACTCACTAAATACGATATGTTATTATGATTCTTATCACGTATGGAGTCGACAAGTTAGCTTAAGTATACGCTCGAGAGATGGTACGCTTATATGGATTGCTTGTCTCAATCAACTCAACCAGATACTCCAAGTTTACATCTCGCTTTGATGAGTTTATAATAAAGATGGATACGAGATTGAATTCCAAAGACACTTTTATCCGCTTTAGATGGTCAATTTAAATGGACCATCCGGACGTTAGAAGATAAGATCGTAACCAAGATTTATATGGCGCCTACTAAGTTTTCTATGACAAGAAGTATAGATCGTCGCTTTTTTAAAACACGATCAAGAAGAAAAGTGCTTGGACCGACATGATTAAAGAAATGGTCGAATTGTATGACAAGAAAGACAAGAAACCAAGAAATTATCGAGATGTATCGAATTATGTGAGATTCAAGAAAGATTGGCTAGTCGCTCATGATTTGCATTTGCTCGAGATTCAAAATATTCACGATGTGCTCTATAGATCGCAGCTACTAAGATATGTGTTTGAACCAAAACACATCATACATCAAGAGAACGTTGTTCTTCAGACGATCTAAGTTATGAAAAGAAACTAGAAATGCATTTTAGATCGAAAAGAACGACAACTAAGGAATAAATCAATTCCTTTAGTTAAAGTCCGATGAAAGTATCATGGTTTATAAGAAGCGACATGGCAACAAGAAAATCATATGATAAAGAAGACGGAAAATGTACTAAATTTCGAGGACTAAATTTCTTTAAGGGGTGAGAATGTAATACCCGCATTCAGTAGTAGATTAGCCCCTAATTATGAGCTTATTAGAAGGGCATTGCATCCTTAAGAAAGAGTTGTTTAAGCTAGAAGCTTTTATGTTAAGCTTCAGCACGACAAAAATAAAATTTGAGAATTATTCGAGATCGATTCGAGATGGAACCTAAGATAAGATTCTTAGGTCTTGTTTAGAATAAGAAGACCTATATTTTGAGAGTCTTGAGATGATAGTTACATGCTCAACGAAGTCTTGATTTCAAAGTTTTATCCTTTGTTTCATACGTTTGCCGATTAAACCCTAATCGCTTACCGAGTGTCTAAAATGGTTTTTGAAGCAAAGAATGTTTTATAATCAAAGTTTAATGTTTATAATATGTTATTTGAGTTTAAAATAGAATTTCAAGCAATGAGCATTTTATTTGAAATTTCATTCAAATCGAACGATATGGATTAATAGTATGATTTATAACGTTGGTATTATTTACAAAGAAGTGTACATTTTGTATTTCCTATAACATGATTATTCATCATGTTTAAAGAAAAGAAAATGGAGAAAGTTTGAGAGTTTTCTAGAAAATGGTGACTTTTCCACCATATTAAAGAAAATGGAAAATAAATTAGAAATTTGTGGCTACATATATATACACATTTCAAGCCATTTTCTTCTTCATTTTCTCCCAATTTTCGTGCATCACACACACATACACACACTAAATTTTTGAAAATTTCATACTCCAATTTTAGAAGATCCAACCGCTGGATTTTCAATCCGCCTTCGATTTCGTGTATAATTCTAACTTTAGAACACATCTATGGTTTGAAATTTTGAAAACATGAACTTATGAGCATGCTTAATTTTCGGTCATATTGGAAAAATTATGAAGGACATGTTGTTGTTTGAATAATTTTGATTCTATGTTCGATTTATCGCCAATAAGTTGTTAACGTTGAAATTTTGAGCATATGTTCATTCCTTGAATTCTTGTGATTTTCGAAAATTATGGAGTATATGTTCTTGAATTTAGGATGTTTATATGCTTGATTTAGCTTCATATATGTATTGTTGGATTGATATAAGCGTGTTTTGAACAAGAAAAACGTTTGAAATCAAACCTATGTTGAAAGCCCTAAATGGCCGAAAACCCTAGTCTTGGTAATGTTGGATTTTTGATTTTATTTGATCATTTTGAATTCATATTTGGGTTCTATGATATGAATAAAGCCTAAAATGATTTATTCGGATTTTTCGACCGACGTATTCGAAAATTGAAAAATTTTAGTTTGACGTCAAGTTTGAGTTTTCAATGCTAAAGCTTTAATCTTTGAGTTCGATGGTTGATTGGTGATATTTAATGATAGTTGAGCATGTATATAGGTTCTTCTAAGTTAGACGATGATTTACATAAATTTTGACGCCGGACATAGGCTATGCCTTAAGGGACGCTGGTTTTGGCTAAGATGAGATGGTTTAAGCTTGTTGTCAAGTTTTCTATGCTCATTTAGACATATGGTGATGGTTTGTTAAGTTTGGTTGATTTGGTATTGAAATGGCGATCGCTTTATAAACGTTATCTCACCGAAATTTTCGTTAGAATTTGTTTGTATAAGATGTTAGAGGATGCAACGACCAATGTTTATCGACCATAGCGCCTTGAATTTGAGAAATATAGTCGATCGACGACTAAGATAAGTTATTTTCTTGATTGATGCTAGATAAGCTTTTATGCCGCTTATTGTCGATCGAAGGGCCATATGAGAAGAAGAAATATATGAAAGACAAAAGTACGACCGTCAAGGACCTGCTCCAAGTGGGTAAACTATTTTCTAAGATAATATGATATGATTATGCTTTTACATACTTTCAAATGATATGATATGCTTATGCTATTGCATATTTTCAAAATGATATAAAATGCATTTATATGCAAAGTTTCAAAGTTAAATGACTTGCCGGTTTTGAGCATAAGCATAAGCACGATGCATTTACCTATCCACGGAAATGAAAGAAAGAAAAGAAAGAAATGATGAAAGAAAGAATGAAAGAATGTTACCGACGTCGGGTATGATCGTGGCATGGTATTCCTTCGGGTCCATCAACACGGTATGATATGGACCTTCGGGTCATAGCGTGTTTGAGAAGGAGGCCTACTTCTCAACACATAGACAGAATCCGTGGATATGGGAAGAGAAAGATGTCTGCAGACAAAGATCATGCATATGCATCGTTTTAAGGCTATGAAATGAAAGCAAGTAAGTAAATGTTTATGTTTATTATGATGCATGCACGGGTTATTTCACTAAAACCCCTATGCATTGCTAAAGTTATGGCAAGTCAATTATATAGCCCTAAGGGCAATGTTTTATGTTTTCGGCGTATACCCACTGAGTGCAATTTTGTACTCACGCCCTGCATGTATTTCTAAACGTGCAGGTTGAGCTTGAGAGGATGCTGGAATCGAATGTTTGCAAAGGAGCTTCTAAATGTCCCAACTTATGATGATAATATTAAATTGTCAATGTTGTTTAATTGAGGTTATCATGTTTATTTGCCCGTAGTTTTATGTCATCACACATAATTCTCACCACCCTTCTCGTTGCCGAACTTCGCCTTCACTTGTTGATATGTTTTGTCATGTCAATTGATTGACCTAATTTTGATGACGGTCATTGTTTGTTGTTATGGTCTCTCGCATCATTGTTACGCTTCCGACTTTCTTATGATAATATAGATCCATTGAAATGTCTCGTGAACAAGGATTTACTTAAAAGTTCGTAATAGTTTTATTTAATCAAGTTTTGTTAGATTCAACAGATTGTGATAATATGGTTTATCATGTCCGAACATTGTTAAACCATGATTTGAACGTCAATAAGTTTTTAATGTTGTGAAAGTTGTTTAAAGATGTACACTTTGATATTGGTTATTCATTTGTGATCAATTGTCCTCGATGTTATTCTTCTTCATTCGAGTCTTCAATGTGGATCGAGGACCTAAACTTATCTTTTGTCAACTTCCTTTCTACCTTATTGACCCAAAAATGTTCGATTCCTTTATGATAAAAGTTGAAGTCAACCATTGTTGTTGGGATGAATTATTGGTTAAATTTGATGTTATTGATTATCAAAAGTTCTTAATTAACTCAAGTCACAGCCGAATTACTTGATTAAGTAGTCGGGCTGTGACAGAATGGTATCAGAGCAGTTTTGAATTCTGAACCTGTGAAATCTTTGCAAATTTGTGCAGTTTGTGCACAGTTTTGAATTCTGAACATGTAAATCCTTGTGAATTCTTGTGCAGCTTGTGCGCTGTCTCGAATTCTAAATACATGAATTCTTGCAAGTCTTGTGCAGTTTGTGCCCTTTGAGCATGCGAATTCTTTTCGAAATGACTGCTTGAGAATTTAAGTTTATGGAGTCATTTGTTCAACTCTATTTTGAGAATTTGAGTTTACGTAATCGCTTGTTTGATTCTCGATTTGAGAAATGAGATAAAGAGTCATTGTTCAAGAGAAGCTCAAGATTTCGATTCCATCATCTCTAGCTCACCGTAAGAACTTATGCTTATGAGTATGATGATTATGGTTATCTCGATGATGTTTATGTATACGCCTTAAGGAATGAATTGCTATATGAGAATGTGTGATTGAAATGAGCTATTGCTCTATGAGCTAAAGTTGAAAAGAAATCGGGAGAAAGAAGAGATGGCGTAACAATATGAATAAATTTTCTCGCACGAGTTCGAGTATGTTTCGAAAAGTTCGAGCATTCTTATTAGGATGACGAAGATCGTGCAGATAGTTCGAAGAGTACGACTTATTAATCGTCGACCGATATTGTTATCTCGTTGTCGCCATAACGATTGTCGCCGCTCGCTTATATTCATCAACAATGATCAAAGAGAATTTCCATCTATATACATTAGACGAGCGTACCACCTGGACTAATTTCTTGTTTGATTCCATCGATGGTGGAAAGAGACGTTTGAGCAAGACGTATCGAGATTTGATGATAAATTTCAATTGATCTCTTTATTGCCTAAAGAGTGACAAGATTGGGTTGTTGCTCTTGCCATTGATTATATTGAGTCTGGTTTTATTGTTTTTAATCAAGTTGATTTTCCAGACTCCTAGTTACCATCAAATTTCAATATTTCGTATACTCGAACCCCCTCCTACTGATTCATTTTCTCCCTATTACTAAATCTATTTCAGTTGTTCATCAGCTTCGATTAATTGATAATTTTTCCTCTCTATTTGAAGATGATGATAGTGAAAATCCTGAAACCATAGATGTTAAATCTTTTATGCCTGAGCATGATACTAGCACCTTATTCTAAAACTAGAGTCTTCCTTATCAAATGCTCAGCTAGTTATGTCTAAATCTGATGTGGATCTTGTACAAATTGATTATTCTTAAATCGATATTGAAATTGCCCTTATTGATTTAGATTAATGCGATCAGCTTTTCGCGCCTCTTGAGATTCCTACATCGATTCATTCATTCTATTTTCTTATGTTTCCAAGATTTCTCCTTCGAGATTTGAGAAAGATTGTCGGTTTATCGAGACCCCAAGTGTCTCGAAACTTTTGAGTATGAACCCAAGTGGTAACAGTTGTTGGCACAAAGACAGCTACAACCCTAAACATTGGTCAATTGTTTTCTGTGACAGCCTTTCATGGATGAAATGGAAGTTGATAGTTGTAGGTCGTATCGGATGTGGTTGTCAGAGATATCAAAGCATATTCCGATGACAAAGTTTTCCCCTATTTTGTAAAGATCCTCAGAGATGCAGATTTCTTTCCTTGATATCTATACGATCCTTTTTGCTATCTAACTGTTTTATTTCACATCATAACTTTGTGATAAGCAATTTTGAAGACCTTTGAGATCTGAATTTGTTTGTTGATTGAAAACCTTTATTCTGTTATTGATAAGCAAGATATGCTGCAGTTGGTATTCATTTGCAATGCAGTATGTCACCCAGAGAAAGAAATCCTCAGTCTGAAAGAATAAGAAAGTACAAATTTTTTTCAAGATTTACTTGTATTTTCTCCCCCTTTAAACCAATTGTAGAATGACAGAATCTTCTGTCTCAAATGCTTTATCCTTATGATGTTGATAACCCGGCTGATGTTAAAGAATGAGTTCGTTTCATTGAGCGAGTTTGCAAGTTCCGGAGAACCCTGATCAAGAATATCTTCTATGTATATCGTTGATGTTGAAGGATCAACAGTTTTCGGATGAAGATTACGCCGAAAGTTCTTTCTTTCGCAATTAAAGAATTTTATATGGGAGCAATTCAAGGAAGAATCGTATGAAAAGTATATCTCGAGATTCGTCAGAAATGTAAAGAAATTTAGTTTACAAGCATGAAGCAAAGGAAGAAAGTTGTCACAAGATATGATCGTGACTTCGCAGATCGATTGTGATGTTCTTTATGCAATTGAAGGTATGAGAAGATATACGTGTTAGTTACCCAACTCAAGCGTGGGTGATAATCAATCGACTCATGAAATACGCATATGTTATTATGATTCTTATCACGTATGGAGTCGAAGTTAGCTTAAGTATACGCTCGAGATGGTACGCTTATATGGATTGCTTGTCTCAATCAACTCAACCAGATACTCCAAGTTTACATCTCGTTTTGGACGAGTTTATAATAAAGATGGATACGAGATCAATTCCAAAGACAGCTTTTATCCGCTTTAGATGGTCAATTTAAATGGACCATCCGGACGTTAGAAGATAAGATCGTAACCAAGATTTATATGGCGCCTACTAAGTTTTCTATGACAAGAAGTATAGATCGTCGCTTTTTTAAAACACGATCAAGAAGAAAAGTGCTTGGACCGTATATGATTAAAGAAATGGTCGAATTGTATGACAAGAAAGACAAGAATCCAAGAAATTATCGAGATGTATCGAATTATGTGAGATTCAAGAAAGATTGGCTAGTCGTCTACAGATTTGCATTTGCTCTGAGATTCGAAAATATTCACGATGTGCTCTATAGATCGCAGTTACTAAGATATGTGTTTGAACCAAAACACATCATACATCAAGAGAACGTTGTTCTCAGATCTAAGTTATGAAAAGAAACTAGAAATGCATTTTAGATCGAAAAGAACGACAACTAAGGAATAAATCAATTCCTTTAGTTAAAGTCCCATGAAAGTATCATGGTTTATAAGAAGCGACATGGCAACAAGAAAATCATATGATAAAGAAGACGGAAAAATGTACTAAATTTCGAGGACTAAATTTCTTAAGGGGTGAGAATGTAATACCCGCATTCTCAGTAGTAGTAGATTAGCCCCTAATTATGAGCTTATTAGAAGGGCATTGCATCCTTAAGAAAGAGTTGTTTAAGCTAGAAGCTTTTATGTTAAGCTTCGCGTCGACAAAAATAAAATTTGAGAATTATTCGAGATCGATTCGAGATGGAACCTAAGATAAGATTCTTAGGTCTTGTTTAGAATAAGAAGACCTATATTTTGAGAGTCTTGAGATGATAGTTACATGCTCAACGAAGTCTTGATTTCAAAGTTTTATCCTTTGTTTCATACGTTTGCCGATTAAACCCTAATCGTCTACCGAGTGTCTAAAATGGTTTTGAAGCAAAGAATGTTTTATAATCAAAGTTTAATGTTTATAATATGTTATTTGAGTTTAAAATAGAATTTCAAGCAATGAGCATTTTATTTGAAATTTCGCTCAAATCGAACGATATGGATTAATAGTACGATTTATAACGTTGGTATTATTTACAAAGAAGTGTACATTTTGTAATTTCCTATAACATGATTATTCATCATGTTTAAAGAAAAAGAAAATGGAGAAAGTTTGAGAGTTTTCTAGAAAATGGTGACTTTTCCACCATATTAAAGAAAATGGAAAATAAATTAGAAATTTGTGGCTACATATATATACACATTTCAAGCCATTTTCTTCTTCATTTTCTCCCAATTTTCGTGCATCACACACACATACACACACTAAATTTTTGAAAATTTCATACTCCAATTTTAGAAGATCCAACCGCTGGATTTTCAACCGTCTTCGATTTCGTGTATAATTCTAACTTTAGAACACATCTATGGTTTGAAATTTTGAAAACATGAACTTATGAGCATGCTTAATTTTTGGTCATATTGGAAAAATTATGAAGGACATGTTGTTGTTTGAATAATTTTGATTCTATGTTCGATTTATCGCCAATAAGTTGTTAACGCTGAAATTTTGAGCATATGTTCATTCCTTGAATTCTTGTGATTTTCGAAAATTATGGAGTATATGTTCTTGAATTTAGGATGTTTATATGCTTGATTTAGCTTCATATATGTATTGTTGGATTGATATAAGCGTGTTTTGAACAAGAAAACGCTTGAAATCAAACCTATGTTGAAAGCCCTAAATGGCCGAAACCCTAGTCTTGGTAATGTTGGATTTTGATTTTATTTGATCATTTTGAATTCATATTTGGTTCTATGATATGAATAAAGCCTAAAATGATTTATTCGATTTTTCGATCGACGATTCGAAAATTGAAAATTTTAGTTTGACGTCAAGTTTGAGTTTTCAATGCTAAAGCTTTAATCTTTGAGTTCGATGGTTGATTGGTGATATTTAATGATAGTTGAGCATGTATATAGGTTCTTCTAAGTTAGACGATGATTTACATAAATTTTGACGCCGGACATAGGCTATGCCTTAAGGGACGCTGGGTTTTCGCTAAGATGAGATGGTTTAAGCTTGTTGTCAAGTTTTCTATGCTCATTTAGACATATGGTGATGGTTTGGTTAAGTTTGGTTGATTTGGTATTGAAATGGCGATATGCTTTATAAACGCACTCACCGAAATTTTCGTTAGAATTTGTTTCAGATAAGATGTTGTAGGATGCAATGACCAATGTTTATCGACCATAGCCTTGAATTTGAGAAATATAGTCGATCGACGACTAAGATAAGTTATTTTCTTGATTGATGCTAGATAAGCTTTTATGCCGCTTATTGTCGATGAAGGCCATATGAGAAGAAGAAATATATGAAAGACAAAAGTACAATCGTCAAGGACCTGTCTCCAGTGGGTAAACTATTTTCTAAGATAATATGATATGATTATGCTTTTACATACTTTCAAATGATATGATATGCTTATGCTATCGTGCATATTTTCAAAATGATATAAAATGCATTTATATGCAAAGTTTCAAAGTTAAACGACTTACGGTTTTGAGCATAAGCATAAGCACGATGCATTTACCTATCCACGGAAATGAAAGAAAGAAAAGAAAGAAATGATGAAAGAAAGAATGAAAGAATGTTACCGACGTCGGGTATGACCGTGGCATGGTACCCTTCGGGTCCATCAACACGGGTATGATATGGACCATCGGGTCATAGCGTGTTTGAGAAGGAGGCCTACTTCTCAACACATAGACAGAATCCGTGGATATGGGAAGAGAAAGATGTCTGCAGACAAAGATCATGCATATGCATTGGTTTTAAGGCTATGAAATGAAAGCAAGTAAGTAAATGTTTATGTTTATTATGATGCATGCACGGGTTATTTCACTAAAACCCCTGTGCATTGCTAAAGTTATGGCAAGTCAATTATATAGCCCTAAGGGCAATGTTTTATGTTTTCGCGATACCCACCGAGTGCAATTTTGTACTCACGCCCGCATGTATTTCTAAACGTGCGTGTCGAGCTTGAGAGGATGTCGAATCGAATGTCAGGCAAAGGAGCTTCTAAATGTCCCAACTTATGATGATAATATTAAATTGTCAATGTTGTTTAATTGAGGTTATCATGTTTATTTGCCCGTAGTTTTATGTCATCACACATAATTCTCACCACCCTTCTCGCTGTCGAACTTGGCCTTCACTTGTTGATATGTTTTGTCATGTCAATTGATTGACCTAATTTTGATGACGGTCATTGTTTGTTGTTATGGTCTCGCATCATTGTTACGCTTCCGACTTTCTTATGATAATATAGATCCATTGAAATGTCTCGTGAACAAGGATTTACTTAAAAGTTCGTAATAGTTTTATTTAATCAAGTTTTGTTAGATTCAACAGATTGTGATAATATGGTTTATCATGTCCGAACATTGTTAAACCATGATTTGAACGTCAATAAGTTTTTAATGTTGTGAAAGTTGTTTAAAGATGTACACTTTGATATTGGTTATTCATTTGTGATCAATTGTCCTCGATGTTATTCTTCTTCATTTGAGTCTTCAATGTGGATTGAGGACCTAAACTTATCTTTTGTCAACTTCCTTTCTACCTTATTGACCCAAAATGTTCGATTCCTTTATGATAAAAGTTGAAGTCAACCATTGTTGTTGGATGAATTATTGGTTAAATTTGATGTTATTGATTATCAAAAGTTCTTAATTAACTCAAGTCACAAACCGAATTACTTGATTAAGTAGTCGGGTCGTGATAATCGATGTCTCCCATAAAGGCTACACCGAACATGGCGACTACCTCAAGATCGGCTCGAAGCCAAAAGATGATGGCGAAATCCCGTAGTACCTCATACATGAGGCGCTTCACCGGAAGTCTTACCTTCAACCCTCCCGAGGTGCCTCGGCCGAAAAGGCCGACTACATGCTCAATGAGATCCATGAGGGTCTTGTGGAAGTCACATCGGCTCATGAGCTCTCTCAAAGAAGACGCCGAGGTCGGGATATTATCGCCCACCCTTGTTCAAGATTCGGCCGAGCTCGTCAAAAGTGTTCGGTGCTTAGCTCCACTCCACGGTCAAAAGCTACCCCAAACCGATCTAATCAGCCTGCAGAGCCCGTGGCCTTTCATGCAGTGGGGGATCGACATCGTTGGTCCGTTCGACCGAGCACCAGGTCAGCTTCGATACTTAGTCGTAGCCATAGACTACTTCACAAAATGGGTCGAGGCCGAGCCACTTTCGAGCCTCACGAGCAGGAGGATTCAGACCTTCGTGTGGAAAAATATAGTCTGCCGCTTCGGCATACCGCACATTCTGGTCTCGGACAACGGCACCCAATTCGTCGACAAAAATTTTAAGGAGTGGTGCGAAGAGCTCCAGATCGATCAACGCTTCACCTCGGTCGCACACCCGCAAGCGAATGGTCAGACCGAGGTGACGAACCGCACGATCGTACAAGGATTGAAGAAGAGGCTAGACCGAGCTAAAGGCGATTGGGCTGAAAATCTCCCTCAAGTCCTCTGGTCCTATAGGACAACACCTCGGACCTCGCACGGAGAAACCCCATTCAGCCTGGTCTACGGTACCGAGGCCGTCATACCGGCTGAGATCGGCGCACCAAGCCAGCGCACTCTTCACTTCGACCAGGCCGGGAACGAGGAAAACCTGCATGCCAACCTCGACGCCTCGAGGAGAAAGCGAGCTCTCGCTTCATAAACGGCCAAGCACAAGGCCAGTCGCACGGTACTACAACAAAGGGTCAAAGCCTCCGCGCCCAAGTAGGCGACTCGCCCTACGAAATAATGAAGCCAAGAGAGCCGAGCGCCTTAACAAGCTGGATCCGACATGGAAGGCCCATACCGCGCTCACAAGGACCTCGGCAGCGGGCTTACAAGTGGCTCACCTATCCCGCGACTTATCCCCCGAACCTGGCACATCACTCATTTAAGGAGGTACTTTACATAGCTTCGATTTAAGATCGGTATCATGTTAGTTCCTTCATTGTTTTGCCAAAGTACGATGTTGATTACATATTCAATAAAACATCTGCTTTTCCAATGAATATTTCACTGCCTCATACATATGTGAACATCTGTTTGGATACACCACATTTAAACCTTCACAAGGGGACGCCCTTACGAAGATGAAAATCCCACCAAGTAGGGTAGGCATACAGACTACTCATTAATTTGAACGTCTACATGCAAAGCATACATATTACCCATTAAGTTGGACGTCTACATGCAAAGCATACAGATCACCCATTAAGTTGGACGTCTACATGCACGCGACATCCAGACCGATCTCGCCAACTCATACCCCTTTATTTGGGAAGATATGCACTCGGACAAAGTCTAAATGCATTAACGACTACAAAACCGAGTTCCAAGCCATATACAAGTCAATAGGGCTTCGAGCTCGCTTATACCCCTTTATTTGGGAAAATATACATCAGATACAAGATAAATACATTTACAACCAAAACGAAGTCCTAATCTATGTTTGTACCTCTCAAAGGGAAAATGTACACTTCAAACGAGTCTAAATACATTTATATCTACATACAAAGTCCCACGCTATACACAACCTCATTTCGGCTTCCCGCCCGCCGGACTTGCCAAGTTGCACCAGTCAAGACAAAATCTCCAGCCGACGGTGTATGCTCGAACGAACTCGATGCCTTCAACCCACCGATAAGGCCGAACCACCACGGCCTACTCCCAAGCGCCGGACGGGCTCTGGGCAGCCCGGATCGGGTTACGACCTGTGGTCACCTTCACCTACTCCCGACACTTCAAGCGGCGTAGCACCAATACGGCACTGGGAATGGGATACACCGAGGTCACACCCCGCCCCCGACGGACACCGGCCGGAGTACGACTCGCCCCACCCGCCGGTCTTCCCCACCGACCGAGGTCCTTGGTCGCCTCCGCCTCGTGAGGATCGCCTCAATGATCCGCCTCACCGACCCATCAACCGAGCACTTCGGCATGATCGGCGAGCCACCCTCCTCCGCTGGTTCTTCTATGATCGGACCAATGAGCCCGCTGTGGCCTCGCCATGGGCCGGGCATGCGTCGTACGGACGATCTCATACATCTCCATATACTTCACGATGGAGTTGACACGATCTTTGAACTTCTTGTTGTTGAGCCCTCCTCATCCTCAAGAACATACCTCCGCCAAAGAAGCTCGAACTCGGTCGTCACCGGATATGGTAGTTCCACCACCGGTGGATTGCCTTCTCGACTCCGCATGCTCCTCCGACACCCGTGCTAACCTCTCCGCATCGGCTCGAGTCGCCTCACATTGTATCAAACGCCTTAGATAGCGTCGCAGATAAGTCCGTCCCTCGACTTCGCCCTGGCGGTCCTCAACTTTAGAGCCTCGTTCTCAGCCAGGAGACGGGCCACTTCCCGATCAGCCTTGTCCAACTTCTTCCTCAGGTCGGCGGACGATGCCGAGCTGACATCCATGGTGACCAAAACTTGGGTCACCGCACCGGCCTCCGTAAAAGCACCTCTTCGTCCTTCTCAAGGCGCCTCGGACCTCTTTTAACTTGGTCAACAATTCATGATCGAGTCCAAGGCATTCAGGTGTGGAGTACAGTAAATAAATAAGACAACACACATTTTAAAATGTTGCATTTATTACTCAAAAAGTGGGAAATTATTACAGGACCCAGGGTCCTATCGACCCCGGCGGTTCAAACTATTACATCAGGCCCACTGACCTCAGGCCTATTGCCGGACTCGCCGACCTCCCCGATGCTCTGCGGTTGGCCCTCCACGGGAGCTCCAACACCGCCTCCCGCTCCACCTCCTCCTCCCCTCCCGCCTGCCCCGCCTCGGCAAGGAGCTCCCTGGCTCGGGATCTTCGTCCTCCTCAGACCGGGCGACGACCTCACCGTCGGGAGGTCGAGCTCGACGCCCGAGCCTCCAAAGACCGGAAGGAGCCAACCCCGAGATCACCCGGCAGCCTTGTTCGGCTCCTGAGGTCGACCTCGGTCCACCCATGCTTGACCTTATCGGTCGGGCATGGCGACCGCCAGCCTTCCCTGTGTGATCGACACCACCTTCGGCCCAAAGACGGCGGCAAGATCGGCAATAAAGGCCGAGAAGCTCTCCGACTTGATGAGCCCATCGGCAAAGGCCCTCGCCAGTGGTCCCTGGTCGGCCACCTCGACCCTCTCGTCCGCGAGCTCCTTCTTCACCCCGCCAACTCCTCCTTAACCTCTTCGACCTCCCCGGCCTCAGTGCCCAAGCCCTCTTCTTCAGGCGGCCTCAAGAAGAGCCCTCCGGCCTCAAAGCCCTTGCGGCCTCGGCCCGCTCGCAGCGGCCACGGCGGTCTCAAGATCCGCCCGCGCAAGAAGCTCCCGCCCGGCGCCTCACCGGGCTGAGCTCTCCGACCAGCCCGGGGCGACTGCAGCCCCCAACAACACGACGCAGGCCCCCATCACCGAGCTCCCACCCCGAAAAAGCAAGCAAGTTAATACAGATCGCAGAGCGCATAAATCTAAATGTGGAAGAACTTTGTACCTCGGGGAGGATGATGCAGCTTGAGAGGCGGCACCCGCACTCAAGGCGGCCCCGAGGTCGAGACTCCGATGCCGGGCCGACCTCACCGAGGCCCACTCATCACTGGACCATATTGTCGACCTTCTTCGGACCCCTGGTAGGTCCAACCCGCTTCATCTTCTTCTTCGCAGCTCTCGCTCGCGACCGTGAGCCCGCCTCGCCTACCACCTTCGCATTACTGTAAGAAAGTCATATTAGCACAAAGAAAATCGGACGATAAGGACTAGGAAGACGGGATGCCCTCACCCCGCCTGCACCCGATCCCGACGCTCGACCAGAATACTCAGCCCGGCCTTCTTCAGTCGCCCTCGGTGTAACTTATGGATAAAATCTCACCAAAGGCCGCCAAGACCTCCTCCATACGGCCCAAGTGGCTTGATTTTGGGTCCGCCACCGTACCGATGCCCCACTCATACCTCGGCTGCCCCTCAGCCCGCAGAAAGAAATACCTATTCTGCCAATGGGACACTTTGGAGGGGACTGCTACCTTAAATTTCAGCCGGGGAGACAGATAGTACACTCCTCCTATGGTCTTGACACTAAAAAGCGATCAAGACTCGAAGGAGAACTCCTCGGCAATGCCATAGCAAGAAAGCCCTAGCCCCACCACCGACCTAATGGAATTTCGGGGTCAATTGGCAAATAGGGATCTGGAAATACTCTTGAAAGCTAAGATAAATGGGGGCCAGAGGATACCTAAGACCCGCCCTCAAACTATCTACATAAACGGTAATAAACCCCTCCGGAGGGGCCATCGCCCTATCATCCGGCTGCGGCAGGCACCACCACGCATCCTCCGGGATCCGGTATTCCCTCACGACTTCAAAAGTTCCTCCAAAGGTCAAGCCCGACCGCCACGCCCACCCTCACCCATCCCATACCGAGGATACCGCGGAACCCTAGAACTCACCCCATGGACTTACCTGAGCCATTATAGCACATATAGTCTTTTACGCCGGGAACTCATGGCCAGAACCCGAAGCGAAATAGAACTTTCAGAGCGAGAAGAAGATGAAGAAAACATACTTACTTTTCACGCGAGTATATGGCTCCTTCAGCGAGATCAGGATCAAGTCAGAAAATTTCTCAGAATATTTATCTCTCAAACAAGGCGTCAAAGGGGAAAGTGAACAGTTGCCTCGTTCAGGCCTATTTATAGGACAAAGGGCGCCTAAAAACTGTCGTTTCAACTTCGATACGTACCTACACGTGATTGGATATGGATTCCACCCGCACACCGGTTCGAGTGCCCAACTACCGCCTGGCACGTATGACGTACGCTAGCATAAGATAGACCGCCAGTCTGACCTAGCAAGCATCATACGGACCCCGGCGTCCTCCAGATGGCGGTGCCTCAGGTCGCACCTCGTCCTTCCCCCAAATAACAAGGAGATCCAGATCGGACCTCGGCGTTCTATCAACGGGCTTCGCCCCTTAAGGGAACGTCTCCATCCAGATCGGAACTCGGCAAACCAGCCCCCAGATTCGGTGCCACCCAGGGCGCACCTCGCCATCCCTGGAAGGGCGGTCTCTCAGGTCGGACATCGGCCCCCACCATAGGAGCAATACCACGTCGCACTTCGACTTCCTTCGGTAGCACGTCTTTTTCAAAGAAATGCACAATGCATCACCCAACCCGCCGCACCGATTGCCAAATAAACCCTCACATCAAAAATACAACACCTTCAACAAAGAACTTCAGCCGAGCCACACCTCACCTCGACGAAGCTTTTCACTCCACCTCGGCATCACTGTCCCTCGGCTATTTGGGAGGCTATGATGGGATATGGCCCAACCGATCAAAGCCCACTAACAGCCCAAACGACTGGCCTAACGTTGATAGCGGCCCACGCGGTCGAGCCCAATGCGAGCTCTAATCATCTTCCAAAACCCCAGCCCCGTAACCAAAGTCGCGCCACCTCCACGTGGCGCACGTGAAGCGGCGTCCCCCTCGGCGATGGAGGACACGCGGAACCAAAGTCGCGCCACCCGCCAATGGAGGACACGCCTAGAACCAAAGTCAGGCGCCACCCTCGGCCAATGGAGGACACGCCCCAGAACCAAAGTCAGGCGCCACCCTCCACGTGGCGCACGTAAGGCGAAGCGACCCTGCTCCGGCCAATGGAGGGCACGCCAGAGGAAGAGTCACGACCAATGGAGAGGTTGAGCACGCCTTCAGTTGCAGGCTCAGGGTTGTATAAATAGAAGGAAAATTAACAATAGAAGGGTTGGCAACTTATCGAATACTAAGAGCTTGTACCTACACTCACTGTACTCAAATTATAGTGAAAGTATTGAGGAAACACTCCTCCGTGGACGTAGATCTCATTAACGATCGAACCACGTAAAAGCCTTGGTGTTCTTTATTGCTTTACATAAATCTCGCACACTCACGTAACTAGATTTATCAAGCTACATGAGAAAAGAGGATCGAGACAAAAATCTTAGTGAAGACGAGATTCAAATGTTCAAGGCATCTTTAATTCCAATCCTAAGCAACCCTTTGACATGGTGGGACAAAAACTTACTGAAAGCAACCTTGAAGCTGAAACTAGATAAGAAGCATGAGTTTTTTGGTTTTAGGCCAGTCCTAATGAACCTGAATTAGCAACATGATATGAGAACAATTATCAAATAACACTTTGATATGAAGCTAATTGAACTAGGGAATTTACCTAAAACAGTCATGAATTTCTAGTAAAAAATCAGATGAAATCAAAATATATAAGCCTAGACTTGTTATTAATTACAAAGGAATTAATGATATTATGGAATTTGATGGATATTTTAACCCAAGTAGGGAACACTTTGTAGGGAAATCTGATTTTACCATCTCCCGAGGATTTATCTTGGATGTTTAATTCATCATACATTGATTATATACCTAGCATGCATCTATATAATTAATTGCAACATATTGGTATTTACTCGTGTTTACCTACGAATTTCTAGGATAAAAGATCGATAGCAGACTCCGGCTTTGATCTTCTAGACTGTATCCCGGTTGCCAATTCTCCAATGCTGAGTAAGAGCAATCTATGGAGAATACTGCAAAAATTTGCCTTCTACTTTTACTTTGCAATTTTCGAAAATCGCATAAGAATAGGATCCTTCTGATTTTCTATCACCTTATATTTTTAATGCATTCATAGAATCCTATTTAGATAGGATCCCTGCATATCTAATAAATACAATCATATCTTTGCAGATAAAACATATCTAGAATAATTATCTTTTGATATCTAATAATATCAGATAATATCTTTTGATATCTAATAATATCAGATAATATCTATCTAGATTCTGGAGAATCATAACAAAGCCCCAATGGAACTCTACAAGGTGGGCGAATTTATTAGCAGCTCCAAGCCTCGGTGGGCCAACCCATTGATCAAATGCAAGGAATAAAGATGGACCTAAAATAAATTAATTATCTTATGCTCAATCCAGAACATAAATTAATTCATAAATATTTATCCATTCAACTAGTGAATAAATGATGACTGTCCCTTTACTACCGAAGTTGAGTCGGGCTTGCACTTAGACTTACGAATCTCTGTATTTAAGATATCGCGCGATCATTAATTATTTATAACATTTTGACTGCTTAAAATAATTAATCTCTTTAATTCCTTAAGTAATACCACTCAACCTTATTATTGTACTTGAGTTAACTCAACATGCAGGGTTTAGTACAATAAATCTTTTGAGCTCTTTAAGGGGACATCATCATCCTAAACGTATACGGTGACTTGATACATGTTGCTAGCATGATATACAAGCACTGCCACCACCCAAGATGCGGAGAGTCTTGGGTTATCTCATGTAACCCTCACCAATAACAAGTCAAAGTGATGGTCAATAACTCATACTCACCTAAAATCTTATCGAGGTTTAGATCAACGTAAAGTCCCCGAGATCTAGGTTCTTCACGACGATCAAATAGAAGAACTCATCTCACTGTGACCATCAATATGTCAAGACGTACCAGCATAGACAAGCAACCAAGTCAAGTCACTTCTTATCTATATTACAGCCTATACCGACAATTCGTCCTCAAGTTGTCTCAGCTATGATCATTTTTATATCTCAATAAGCTCAACCAATCATACAGACTACTTTTATCTTCTACACATTCTATGATCTAACTTTTGTATAAGATAATGAGACATTTATATGCAATCAAGTAAACAATTCGGATAGGAGATTGTAATAGTGGTAACATGTAACATTGTATACAAGCTCAACCATTCTGCTTTCAGTATACAAATCCAAAAATTTCCCACTTATACTAAAGCAAGCGTTCAATATACAATGTGTCTCTCTATTAGCTATTACAAACAACACCATCACTTTGTTTCTCCCACTTATACAAAAGTTTCATTTCTAAGTGGGGGCCATCTTGCGCAATCTAAGTCCTCGAACATGCTTGTCGTAAACTTTTACTAAGGCTCTTTGTGAATCGGTCAGCTAGGTTATCCACAGTACCAATCTTCTCTATGAGAACGTCACCTCGTCGTATGATTTCTCGTATGATATAGTAATTTCTCTCTATGTGTTTCGTCGCCTTGTGGGTCCGTAGTTCCTTCGAGTTTGTTTTTGCACCAGAGTGATCACAGTACACTATGATACTCTTGGACGAACGAGGTACCACTTCTAGATCGATGAGATAGTTCTTGAACCATACCACCTCCTTAGCAGCCTCAGATGCGGCTACATATTCGGCTTCTATGGTGGATTCTGCAATGCACCGCTGCTTTGCATTCCGCCAAGATACGGCTCCACCTCCTAAGGTAAACACATAGCGTGAGGTAGACTTCTTCTCATCACGGTCAGCTTGGAAATCTAAGTCTGAATAACCCAAAGGCATTAGGCTGTGTACTTGGTAAACTAGCCTATAATCTCGAGTCCTTTTCAGGTACTTAAGTATATGCTTTACCGCGGTTCAATGTGCTTGTCCAGGGTTAGACTGATATCTTGCTACTATGCCTACTGCATAACATATATCGAGCCTTGTATACAACATCGCATGCATAAGACTTCCTACTGTGGAAGCATATGGAACATGTCTCATTTCCTCAATCTCTTTTGTAGTCATCGGTGACTGCTCATTGGATAAATGAACACCATGTCTGAAGGGTAGCAATCCCTTCTTGGTGGTTTGCATGCTAAAACGAGTAATCACAGTATCAATGTAAGACGCCTGAGGTAAGCTCAACATGTTCCTCTTACGATCTCGGTAAACCTTGATCCCAAGAATGTATGTTGCATCTCCTAAGTCTTTCATCTGAAACTGATCGGATAACCAACTCTTTACGTCTGATAACAGCTTCATGTTGTTGCCAAGTAGAGGATGTCATCTATGTAAAGTGCAAGAAATACCAGATCACCGTTGACATCTAAATGATACACGCAACTCTCGCTAGGCAACTGGGTAAAACCATAGGATTTTACCACCTCACCAAAGCATAAGTTCCATGATCGGGAAAGCTTGCTTGAGTACATAAATGAACTTCTTAAGATTTCATACTTGATGCTCCTTATCTTTCACCACATAACCTTTGGGTTGCTGCATATAGATGTCTCAACCTTCCTCAAGGTAACCGTTTAAGAAAGCAGTTTTCACATCCATTTGCCAAACCTCTATGTTCAGGTGAGCTACTATGGCCAGAAGAATTCTGATGGACTTCAGCATTGCTACAGGCAAAAAGGTATCATCGTAATCGATGCCCTCAATCTGAGTGTACTCTTTCACCACAAGCCTGACTTTAAAAGCCGAAACCTCTCCATCATAATCTCTCTTCCTTGTATACCCACTTACTACCTATGGCTTCCTTGCCATCTGGTAGAGGTGTTTTCTTATATACATCCATAGGTGTTATGGACTCAATTTCTAAGTCCATAGCGGTGTGCCATGCTCCTGCATCTATGTCTTGTATTGCTTCACTGTATGTCCATGGGTTGATTATAGCTTGTTCACTTATTGGGACTAAATCCGAAGATTCACCCACGAACATAAATCGCTAAGGTTATCGCACAACCCTCCCACTACGACGAGGCGCTACTTGCACAATGGCAACAGTGCGTGCAGAACTTGTGGTTCTCTATCTTGCATAACTTTCTAGGTAGGTGCCATTTGTACAGTCGGTATCCCAAGTGAAACTCGATCTACTTCAATTTCTTGAAGTATATGGTGTCGATCTCTCCCACTAGACACGACATCTTATACCTTTGGCAGAATCGGTGGTGGAATACGATCATCTTCCAATTCTTGAAGAATGATTTCAATTTTGGATTTATGGTTTTTCATGTAGTCCTCCTCCAATAATCGGGCGTTGGTGCTAATAACGACCTTTTGATCCTTATGACTATAGAAATAACCACCTTTCATTCCCCTAGGATATCCAATAAACAACCATGCATCAGATCTAGTCTCCAACTTGTCAGCCTTCTTGTTCAGCACATGTGCTAGACTGCCCTATATCCTTATATGGCTTAATCTAGACTTGCGCCCAAACAATAACTCGAAAGGTGTCTTGTCGACTGACTTGGACATTACTAGATTTAGTAAATAAGCCGTTGTTTCTAAGGAAAACCCCATAACGTAATAGGCAAAGTTGCATAACTCATCATTGATCTAACCATCTCTAAGAGAGTAATATTTCTTCGCTCTGACACACCATTTTGTTGTGGTGTGCCCGGTGTAGTGAGTTGGGATGTAATTCCACACTGCACTAGATAGTCCATAAAATTGTTACTGAGGTATTCGCGACCACGATCAGACCGCAGTGACTTGTTACTCTTACCTAGCTTCATCTCCATTTCTGTCTTAAATTCTTTAAATTTCTCAAAGCATTCAGACTTGCGGTGAAGCGGGTATACGTATCCGTACCTTGAGTAATCCTCAATGAAAGTGAAAAAATACTCGTACCCAGCACGAGCTTGTGTGGACATCGGTCCACACAGGTTAAAATCGACTAACTCCAACACTTTTTTGGCTCTATACCCCTTCACTTTGAAGGGTCTGGTCGACATCTTTTCCTCTATATAGGATTCGAAGACTGAGAACGAAGTAATCGAAATATCACCCTATGCTCCATTCTTAGCCAGTCTTTGGATCCTATTTAGATGAATGTGACCTAATCTAAGATGCCAAAGATATGTGGTGTCATCTTGCGAAGAAAACTTCATCTTCTTATGGTTTGATGTAGTAGATGCAACATAATTATAGGTATTATGCTTAGCAGAAATAGTATAAAGAGAATTATATAATGTGCCACCATAGATAAAATCATCATTTCTTATGATAAAAACATCACTATCAATAATAACATAATATCCATGCGTGAATAGTTTGGAAACCGAAACCAGGTTTCGCCGAAACTCGGGCACATATAAAACATCTCTTAAAATTAAAACTGTCCTATCAAAGCATAAAGTAACATCTCCGACTACAGCGGCCTCGACTTTCACCGTGTTGCCCATGAAGATCGTTATCTCGCCACCACTCAGCTCCCTTGTCCGCAGGAACCCCTGCAAGGTGTAACAAACATGATCAGTCGTACTCGTATCTACTACCCATGAATGAGTAGAACAAGTTACTAAACATGTTTCCCTTACAAGAGCCAATGACGTACCTTGAGCCTTGAGCAAAGGGCACTTGGCCTTCCAATGCCCAGTCTTGCCGTACTTAAAGCACATGCCCATTTCCTTTGACTTTTTCACGTTTTCGGTGGCATTCATGTTCTTGCTCCCACCGCTCTCACTGTTCTTTTTGCCTCTACCACATTTGGCATCCCTTTTTCTTTTTCCACCTTTATTTGGAAAATTTGGGCTGTTAGATGTGCTAACAATGGCATATGCTCTGTTAACCATGACTCCTTCTGCTTCCACAAGATCTTTTAACAACTGACTGAGTGTATACTTGGTCTTGCTCATGATCGTGTTCAAGTGAAAGTTCTCAAAAGACTTAGGCAGTGTGTTGAGGATGATATCGACCTTGGCTTCGCCGTCGATACCTCATCCCAACTGATCAAGACTATCCATGAGATGAGTTATGTGGGAGACATGTTCATGGACCGAACTTCCTTCTTCCATCCTACACGCCAAGATTTCTCTCATTGTGTGGAAACAGAATGTCCGATTCGACTACCCAAACTTATTATCGAGACTTGACCATATTTCAGTCGCGTCTACCATCGACTGATGCTGCAGATGCAAGCATTTGGACGTAGTTGTCATCATATAGCACTTGGCCATATTGTTTGACTTATGCCAAAGTCTGCTTGACTCTCTCTGCTCATTTGTCGATGCGTCAGTAAGGGCATCGGGTTTGGGAGTAGTGAGAACAAACATGTTTTCTTCAGCGATAAGAACATACTCCATGTTTTGTTTCCACTATATAAAATTCGGACCGGATACGGGGTTTTGTGCGAACATATTGATAATGGGTGCAAGAGACGTATCTGAAGAGTAATGTAAACACATAAGCATACGATCACACATAATTCATAATAATAATATTGTAACCTTTTGATAAAATAATATTAATTGAAACCTCCAATCGCCCAAGGAATCCCACATGCAAGCCACGCGTGTGGACGTTTACACATGAACCCCTCGACCAGACTAAAATAAACATTTTAGTCGTTTAATTTCAATCCATGTCAGCTTACCCTTATGACAAATGAAATTCATGATTGGACCTTAACTAGACCACATCACTATCGCAAGAGGGACTTCACGGGAAATTGTACTTGAGGTGATGCCTAAGCAGTGACCACAAGCAGAAAATGAATTCTTAGAATTAGCATGCTCACTCGGACCATACCGCTTCCAATTCAATTTCGTTTGTCTTTTCATTTTAAATCTATCTCTAGAGAACTTATGAAAATCGCATATGCAAGCCACGCGTGTGGACGTTTACACATGAAACTCCCACTTCTCAATAGATTAAAATATTTTAATTAGAAATCTTATCTAACAAACTTATGATAAATAGTGCAAGCAAGCCACACGTGTGGACGTTTAGTCTTAGTGCGTACCACTTTGTTTAGAGATCAAAATATGGATGTCTTGACGTTTTTAATTTAAGAATTAATACGTCGGGTTTCTTGCATAGTATTTTATTTCAAAAGGTTTTTCCATGTAGATCACGTAGTTCTAACATACTTTCTCTAGAATTCAACATGTAAAACATGCTCGCGAAATTCTAAAACATGCTTCAAAACACGATAAACCTAGCATGCTTGCTAAACGCAGTCAATCACGGAAACATATATCATGTTTATCTACGTTAAACATATATAACATGCTACTGCATTATTTAAACATCCACGACATGCTTTGAACGATAAAAATAAAATAAAACTCGTTCATCACGACCCATTAGTGGATCATATACTTCCCTGCCTAATTTATTTCATAAATTTACAAACCGGACTTGCCAATATTGGATTTGGGCCAAAAATCAAAAATTAGGTTGGAATAGTGATTTAGGCCGTGTCGGGTCGAAAAAACTGGATCGGGTCAGAAAACGGGTCGGGTCGGGTCGCCCGAGATGGCTGGGCTACGAGCTAGGGCACAGCCCATACGTACGCCCAGCAGCACTCGTCGTCATTCATCATCTCACATTTCGCCCGACGTTGCCTCGTGAGTTTCGCACGGTGTGCCAGCCCAATGCACGCTCGCCGTGCACCACGCTATTGCTCAGTCGTCCCTCTTTCGTCGAGCTACTAACATCGACCGCACACACTGAGCGCTGAGGTGCGCATCGTGCGCAGAGGTCGTGCATTAAGCGCACTCCTCGCGTGCAGATACTCGTGCACTCGTCGCCCCGTCTGCCGACATCCACGTACCTCGCTGCTGAGATTTCCGCATGAGCGTCAAGCTACCCTCCATGCATGTATCCGTGCGTGTTTCGTGCATTGGGTCTGCCTGCGCGCTTTGCACGACCGGCATCCGTGTGCTGGACTGCACAGCGCTGATGCCTTACCGAGGCTGTTGTTGTCCGCCTGCACGTCTGGCATGGTCGTGCGCCTCTTCGCGCGATGTGCTGCCGTTGTGCCTTCCGTCGTACCGTACGATGGGACTCAATCACCTCATGTCATTCTCCGTCTTCATTCTTCATTTTTAAAGATTTGATTTACAAAAAAAAGAAATCATAATCTAACAAAGATTTTCTCATGGTGAAAAATGAATTCAACAAAAAAAAAAAATCAATCGAGCCACGATGAACGATAGATCTACAATTAATTATGGTGAACGTAATAATCAAACTTTAATTAATCCAACAGAGCCAAGTTTGTAATCCCAGACTCTGATACCAATTGTAGGGAAATCTGATTTTACCCTCTCCCGATGATCTATCTTGGATGTTTAAATAACCATACATTAATTATATAACTAGCGTGCATTTGTATAATTAAATGCAACACGTTGGTGCTTACTCATGTTTACCTGCGAATTTCTCGGATAAAAGATTGATGGTAGACTCTAGCTTTGATCTTCTGGACTGTATCCAGGTTGCTAATTCTCCAATGCTGAGTAAGAGCAATCTATGGAGACTACTGCAAAAATTTGTCTCCTACTTTTAATTTGCAATTTTCGAAAATCACATAAGAATATGATCCTTTTGATTTTCTCTCACCTTGTATTTATAATGCATTCCTAAAATCCTATTTAGATAGGATCCCTGCATATCTAATAATATAATCATATCTTTGCAGAAAAAATATATCTAGAATAATTATCTTTTGATATCTAATAATATAAGATAATATCTTTTGATATCTAATGATATCAGATAATATCTTTTGATATCTAATAATATCAGATAATATCTATCTAAATTCTGGAGAATCAGAACAGAGTCCCAGTGGAACTCTGCGAATTTATTAGCAGCTCCAGGCCTTGATGGGCCAACCCAGGGATCAAATGCAAGGAATAAAGATGGGCCTAAAATAAATTAATTATCTTATGCTAAGCCCAGAACATAAATTAATTCATGAACATTTATTCATTTCACTAGAGAATAAATGCTGACTTACCCCTTTATAACTGAAGTTGAGTCAGGCTTGCACTTAGACTTACGAATCCCCGTATTTAAGATATCGCACGATCATTAATTATTTATAACATTCTGACTGCTTTAAATAATTAATCTCTTTAATTCCTTGAGTAATACCACTCAACCTTATTATTGTACTTGAGCTAACTCAACCTGCAGGGTTTAGTACAATAATTCTTTTGAGCTACTTAAGGGGACGTCATCATCCTAAACAGATACGGTGACTCGATACAGATAACTAGCATGACATACAAGCACTGCCACCACCCAAGATGCGGAGAATCTTAGGTTATATCATGTAACCCTCACCCATAACAAGTCAAAGTGATGGTCAGTAACTCATACTCACCTAAAACCTTATCGAGGTTTAGATCAACGTAAGTCACCGAGATCTAGGTTCTTCACGAAGGTCAGATAGAAGAACTCATCTCAATGTGATCCATCAATATGTCAAGACGTACCAGCATAGACAAGCAACCAAGTCAAGTCACTTCTTATCTATACTACAGCCTATACCGATAACTTGTCTTCAAGTTGTCTCATCTGTGATCCTTTATATATCTTAATAAGCTTAACCAATCATACATACTTATATGATCTTCTACACATTGTATGATCTAACTTGTGTATGAGATAATGGGACATACATATGCAATCAAGTAAACAATTCAGATATGAGATTGTAATAGTGGCAACAGGAAACATTATGTTTTCAGTATAAAAACTCAATCATTCTGTTTTCAGTATAAAAATCCAACCACTTTACCAACTAAATTAGGAATGCATGTTGGGAATTCAGGATCGATGCAAGTTTTATTAGATCCCAAAATAAACTAAAATTGATATAAGTTATATCTACTCGATGATAGCAAATGATGTACAATATGTTAATTAGCTCATCACGAAAACATTAGGGACAAGTCAATTTTGCCTAGACAAGTCTTAGTTTGAGATAACTATGGAAAAAACCAGGGAGCACCAATCCTATCAAGATGTTTCCATTGAGTTCTCGGCTAGGCCGGCTCAGCGCGAGGTTGCTGGTTACGCTCGTCGGTGTTTCTGGTAGCTACGCTAAACTTATGCTATACTTTCGTGCGTCGTTCCTTCTTCGATTATCAACATATAAACCTACAAAGCGTCGAAGGAACGCCAAAGCGATATCTTCTAGAAATAGATAAAACATTAGAATCGATACATAGCAGCACATTAAGCGAGCTAAACTCATCTTCAAATATCAACTATAAGCGTGTAAATCGCGTTTATCAAACCCAAACTTAAAGCATTGTTTGTCCTCAAACAAAACAAAAGCGAAAGACACAACAAAAAGATCAGCGGCGTAGAAGATGATAATCATTCTGGCCTCGAAACATATCAGCTCAAAACATTGGTGCACATGGCGGCGTTAGTCCTCCAACCACAAACAACAATTCTGCAAACACTCATTTAATTCAACCTCACAAAGGCATGTGTGTAAAATGTAAGATACACTCGACTCATAAAGAAATTTGGGGCGATGTATACACTCATAGATCAATGCGATGCAACATCTTACCATAAACGCCATTTCTAACATCTCCACGCGTCGAATGTGTTGAATAAGGATCGAAGAGGTCTTTGATAGGTTATATTGTAGGCACATTGGTTAGGTAGGATAATATATAGCTAAGTGACTCGAGAATATTCCAAGCACCACCATTTATACGTTTGACACATATGGACTTTGTCCGTTTTCCTCTTCTCTCCCAACGTGTTAAATCAGCGTTTAATGCCACGAAGGTACCTATACTTTGATTAAAGACCCTTTATGCTCAACACTCATAATGAACTTAACATTTTCTTTTCTTTTCTTTTCTAGAGCTTATGGGTTTAACTTTCACGAACAAGGTACTATTCTTCACCACAGATGTATTTTCTAAAAGAAACTTTTCTCGTCATAACTTACATCAAAATTTCACCTTTTGATTCCCATATCCATCCTCACCTCCTATCATCCGGTTAATCGAAAGAAAAAGTATAATAAAGGCTCGAAGGCGACAAATGGTATATAACATCGGGTTAGTGTTTGGGTGAATATGTGGTTAACAAAGATGGCCTTTATCCTTTCAAATTGAAACACATATTGCGGTCTCGACACGAAACACGGCAAGTTCTAGAAGATAATCACATGCGCGATATCACGATTAATGTAAGCTGTATCAAGATGTTTATCTGATTGAAGCTCAAGTCTCACAGGATAAGCAAATGGTGAAAAACAACAAGCTAAGCCATCTCACGTCATTCATGCGTCATTTTCTAACATATCATGCGCACTATCATTAAATTTCACAAAAATTTCTATCGTCATTGGCCACATGGATTAACACACTTCACTTAACTCGTTGATCGGCGGACAGCGAAGCGAAAAGCGAAACAAGAGACAAAAAGCAACACAAGCGAAAGACACGACAAAACACGAAAACAAAAAAAGAAAGCGTTGGGTTACCTCCCAACAAGTGCTTAATTTGCGTCTTTAGCTAGACCATTACTAACCTTTTTCAATCAAGGCGCTTTTGTGGCAATCCTTCTCAACTCGTGGATCCTCTAAACTTAGCATTCTGGATCTCCACCATCGACTATGGAAGTGGCCCCCAAACAGGCGATACACTCGGAGTTCCATGCCGAGTCCCTGCTTTCTTCTCGCAGCTTCCTCGATCGGTCGAGTACCCTCTACGCGAGATGTGCGGCGGCGGCCGGTCGTGATCGAGCAACAATCTTCGACTTTTCAGCGCCGTGTTGCTTGATGGCGTCGTATGGCAAATCTTGAGCTCCTCATCGTTAACACGAAGCGTGAGATTGCGCTCCCGCACATCAATCAACGCACGACCGATTGCTAGAAAAGGTCTACCTAAGATTAGTGGTTGTTGTTTGAATTAGGGAATATCTAAAATAACAAAGTCGGCGGGAAAAACAAAATCCCGAATTCTTACCAACACGTCTTCGGCGATACCTTTTGGATATGTGACTGACGGTCAACCATCATCGATGAAATCTTCATCTTTCCTAGGTGTAAGCGGTTGAAAGCGTTGATGGCATCAGTTGATGCTCGCCTCAAGTCGCACAAAACATTTGGAAAAGTGCGCTCGGCGATCTCGCACTCTAGCGTGGCTTGCGGGATCCTTACGCGAGAGGAGCTTCGCTGCAAAGCGGCGCTGCATTCTTGGATAGGGAAATTTTCTCAAATTTCCAAGTTTCTTCTTGCTTGGCGTCTTTAAAAATTTCATGTGGCCGGCATGTTTAGCGGCAAAGAAGAGGCAAATTTATCTCAACTTTTGAAAACCTCTTTGAAGCGAGCAAACTCCTCGTCATATTCGACTTGACAAGTCGACTCGGAAGCGGACCGGAGGAGTGTGCGTGCGACGATTAAACACGGGACGCTCGCGATTGATCTCGCGACCCGGCGGGAAGGTCGCGAGGTATACATTGCGCTGGACTCCTTCCTCGCGTGCGGGCTTGCGGGCGCGAGCTCGCGCGTTGATTTCTCGGCCGCCTCCTCTATCTGATTGCTCGCGGTCGGGTTTGCGAGCGCTGGGTCGCTCGCGAACAAATTTGGTGCGGGCACACTCTGATGGCTCGTGGTCGGTGCGGCGGGCCGCGTGCTCGGTCGCGGGCTTATGTGGCAAAATTTCTAGACCTCGCGATCGGGCTCATGGTCATGAGCTTCGGTCGCGAAGCTTACGCTCGATGTGCTTTCTGCTCTTCTTCCTCGGTAGGGCTCGGGTAGGCTCGTCCTCCTCGTCTGATAGCAAAGCACCGATTCTTTGGGTTCACCTCCGTATTACTCGGAAATTGGCCCTTCTTTTGTAGTGCATTCACTTATGCGGCTATTTGACCATTTGATTTTCCAACATCTTCATATGCTCCCCATAGCGTCACGATGGACTCCAAATGATTTATCTTTTGCCGGTGTTGCTTATGAGCGAACTCGATTCGTTGCCAATTGTTGGTTGCTTACAACCAACTCTTCGCATCATGTCTTGAGACTTGGCTTCCTCGGCTCTTGAATTACACTATTACGAGCAGCGGCTTCTTTGGAGTTGTTGAAATTCGGGTGATTCCTACGATTGATGTGGTGGCGTTCTGCTCTCAATCGACTCTTCAAAGAGTGAACTTCTTCATGAGATCGTCGTATTTGAATCACTCTCAGCGGCACTACTTTGAACAATGGCGTTCTCTCCGTTGGCCATTGATAGCTGTTGGCGACCATCTCCTCTGTCTGACTTGCCTCGTCTTGATCGGTTCGATAAGCAGCCCTCACCGACGCATCCACCATGCTCCTCTCGCCATGTCGGTCCACCGTAGAGGCTGTGTGATTTGTTGCTCCTTGGAGAACCCGTGTTGTGGACATCGTCTCAATAGACCTCTGAATCTCTCCCATGCCTCAAATAACGATTCGTCGTGGTTACGGCAAAATGAGAGATTTCGGCGATGATCTTCGTGCTTCCGGCGGGAAGTATTCGAAAAAACTTCATAAAGTTTTCCCCAGTGTCGATGCCACTCGGTCCAAACTCTTGAACCAATCTTAAGCACAGGCTGTGACAGAAACCAAACATGCGCATCCGGATTGTGTCTTGTGGCACCCCGTTCATTTGATGGTGTCACAAATATCGAAAAAGTCTCGAGATGTGCATTGGGTCTCCGTGACTCCTCCCCAAACTGCTCTCCTTGGACCATCTTGATCGGGGCGGTTTGAGCTCGAAGTTGTTTGCATCTACGTGCGGCGCCAACCGCCTCCTTGGGCTGACCGGTGGGATGTCGGTACATGTGATTGAGAGGTCTTTCCTCCGGGCGAGACAATGATTCCATATTGCCATCGGCGCTGCATCTGCAAAGTCGGCTAGCATCGTGCAACTTGCTCGGGAGGAATGCCCCGTTTTGCGGATCGGTTGCCATTGCAGCCGTCTCTTCTCTCGTCCTTTCCTTTGAGAGCTTTCGATCTGGGATCTAATAATACTTGAGGAGGTCACGAGATCTTGTCGCATAAACCACACGAGAAAAGAAAGAATTTAGCGACAAAATAAATAAAATAAATATATATATAACTTGAATTAATAGATCCAAATCGTCAAATTATTCCTATGTGATCTTAACAATCCCGACAGCGCCGAAAATTTGATTTCTCTTTTCACACGTAAAGGTATAAGTATAATGTAAGATATCGTATCCCAGATTGTATCACGAAAACATAGAAGCTAGCTCAACGACAATTCATCATTATCGAAGCACGTAATTTGGGTTGAAAGGTTTAAGGGCTTGAAATTAATCAGCAAAGGTAACCAAGCGAAATATAAATAAAACAATAAAATCACGGAAGATAACTATGAAGAAAGACTAACCTAGGGATGCACCAATCCTATCCACAGCGATGTTTATCACCTTATTATTAACCGTTTTAATCCAGATAAGGCGGAAGATCACATATATAACCAACAACTTGATTCGACAATTGCGGCGATTGATTACTAATTTTCCCTATCACGATTCGTCTCTGGGTGAAAACAAGCAACCCAAGCGGATCACTAAGAATATACTTCCTACGAATGTCCTATCTCGATTACGACTCAAGGCTCATTAAGTATCATGCATTCAAGATCGATTGACAATTAATACAATTACGTCGTTAGCGGCAACTAGATATGCATCAAGATTGATCGAAATCAACACATATAAATAAGCACCATGAATCATGAATCGATGCCGAAGTTAAATAACAATAGCGGGAATCACAACATATAGGATCGAATCATGCAAACCCTAGGATTAGAGCGGAAAACTGGCGAGACATAATAAGCGAAATGAAATACGATTTAACCATAAAGCGAAATTAAATATATAAAACCGTGAGGAAGCGTTGGATGAACAATGGTTGGTCTTGAATCGATCAGCGAAAGAGCGGAAAACAACGGAAAGCGATCGGACAAAAGCGTTTCGATCGATAACGAAGCGATAAACTAAACTAGAACAACGGAAAATCAATACTAGAAATAAACTAAATGAAGATTAAAGACTAAAAGTCATGGCGAGGAAAACCGAATAAACTAGGTCGAGGACTGAAACAAGTCTTAGTTTGAGGGAAAAACCAAGATGAAGACGTCCTGTCATGACCTAACTCAGATAGACCCTGTTGACTCATTAAAGAATAAGCCTCAAGATCTGAAGGACCATACAATATGTTTAAAGCAAATCCGAAAGCATCAAGATTAAAAGAGCTCATGTAGAAAGATCTATCGTCAGAGGATTCGGGAAGCCTAAATAGGTAGGGGAATTGATGATCATAGTGACATTAGATAGTATGAGTCATACATACATTAGAAAACCAGAGAACTTGAAAGACTCTGATATTCACTCAGAGAATCAGAAGTCAAAAATTTGATCGCTAATATTCCTAACAAATAAATTGATAGTAAAACAACAAGTATATATATCGTATCCACAGGGACTACGACTCGAGAACACAACAAGTAATTAACACAGAATCTTTAGTATTATCTAGGTAACAAAAATATCAAGAGAGAATATTATAAAACTAGACTTGGAAATAAAGATGGAATAAAACCAGAAATAAAAGACTGATCCTAGGGATGTACTTAACCTAATCAAATTCACACAATTAACCTATTAATCTGTTTACCAATTTAATCCGCATTCAGAAGAAGGATCACTAATGTAACTATAGTTTCCGCCAGGACAGCCTATAGTAGTAGGTTAGCCTAAACTCTATCTCCGTCGGGTCTCAAGAGAATTAAGCTAATTACCAAAAGCACACAAAGATTTAACCTTCTACAGTTCACCTATCTCTGTCGGGTCTCAATGCAAAAAATGTATTATGAATTCAAGATATCGATTATGCAATTAATTCCGCCAGGACATCAATCACATAACTAGCATGCATCAATATTGGCCAGATACCAACACATGAGAATTAAATCCAAGAATCATAAATCATGAATGGGACGGCAAAACAGTATCAACAGATCAATTATACAAATCTAGTTAGACATACAAACCCTAGGATCAATACAAACTTTAGCTACGCATAATTAAATAACCAAAGCAATAAATAAATAACGAAAGCATAAATTAAGATAGATAGATAAAACCGTAAGAATCTACGAAGAACAATTGTAGCGACTTGAATCCGGAAGAAATTCTAAATTCTAATACTAAACTATGAAATTGGAATGAAAAAACTTAAAGAAAAGCTAAACTAAATTAAACGGGAAAAGAACTTGCAAAAGAAAATAAAGAAGAATTTGTGTTCTGCTCTGGAATGGTGTTTTAAGCTACTGCTCTATCTCTATTTATAATAAAAACTAAGCTCCCTTTTCTCGTGAATTGTGCAAGCCTTCTCCATCTCGGACTCTGATTCAGAAATATACTTGGACTCTAACTCTGCCTCGCGAGACGTTCAGGCATCCTTGATTCGCGAAGGACGCACGCGAATTCTCGATGATTTGGGCTTCAATTGCTCCTCTATAGGAGTCCCGCGAAGGTAGGTCGAGAGGCATTCAAAATAGCTGAAATTTTGGCCTTCCTCGCGACCCGGCATCGCGACCAACGGTCGCGAGCACGGCTCGCGAGGCGTACTTCCCTGCGCGCGACTTCACCGTTTCGCTCCGTTCTCTCTCGTCCGGACTCCGAATTGCGATCCATTTGTGCCTAAGGACTCCTATCGAGATGCTATTTAACATAGTATACTTTGCACATCCATATTTTTCAAATCCATTATGTCATATTCAACGTCGTTTTCAAGCGATTCTTAACGCGACGAGCTTGCGATTGGGCTATTGATTCCTCTTTATCGTGATCCACCTTTTTGACATCAAAACCTATGCTAAAATGACATGAAACACACACGGCATAATATCTTCCAAGGTAAACATAAATATATCGAAAAACAGCTCAAAAGATCACTTATCAAATAGAAACAAGATAAATATAGCCATAAAAATCATGTAAAAATGAGGCTTATCAACTCCCCCAAACTTAACCTTTTGTTTGTCCTCAAATAAATTAGAACACGAGAGAGACGACCAACGATAGGCAAAGAGTCGAATGACAAAAGCAATAAGCCTCAGAGCCATGAGCCATTCAAATAAATCAAATTACAACATCTTTCATTAAACTCAACACATCATAAGCACAAGTCTTCTCAAACTTGAATCCTCACGACATGGATATATATATAAGAAAACTCAAACACTCAAGTGCATCAAGGAGGATGTGTATGCTCTCAAAGTTTAAAATTACATGGAATCTACCATAAGCTTGCAAATCGTCTAATTCTCCATTGCTCAAATATGTGCTCAAGAACTGAGATCAAAAAGGTCTTATAGAAGGTTATAATGTAGGCTCTTTGGTAAGGTAGGATATATTTAGGCTAAGTGACTCATAATCCCATAATGAAAACACCATAAGTATCATAAGACACAATTCCCAAACTTACACAATTCATTTCAAATCTCTACACCAAAAAGTCATTTTTTCTAAGAACTCCATAATTATTATATTGGTGATAAACTCATCTCAAGCACTAGCTACTTACCCATTTATGTTCTTTTCACACACTTGTACCAACTCTTTTATTCTTTTTTTTTTTTCGAACTTATATGGGTAAGCAACTATTTTTAATAATCACTTTCATCATTTATTTCCTTTCCTTTCTTTTCTCAACCTTCAATTTCAAGCAACCAAATATCATACTAACAACATAATGACCCATGGCTATATGAAAAAATTAGGTAGGCTCAAGCGGCTCATCAAAGGATAATAAAATACAGGTTAGTGTTTGGATAGTGTATAGGCTAAGAAAAGAATGCCTAATATCATCTCATAATTCTTAAGCACATCAATGCAACCTCGAAAAAGAACCAGAGCAAGTTCTAGAGAAACACATGCTATTTCAAACTATTCACACAGAAAGAAACAAGACTGAAAAGATATGACAGTCAAAAGCTCAAGTCTCACAGGTTTCAAAAGTGTGATCAAGTTCTCAAAGGCTCAATACTCACAACAATCATAACATGCTTCGTCTCACAAAATCAGTTGCAATAATTTTCTAAAAAAAACAATTCTCATCATTGGCTGCTCGTCATTCAACTCAACCCAAAACAGACACAAAACCCAAACACGAAAAACAAACCAACACAAAAAACGAACAAAAACGAAACAAAACGAAGGCAAAACAAAAACGAAAAACAAACAAAACAAAGGAAAACATTGAGTTACCTCCCAACAAGTGCTAAATTTAAATGTCCTTAGCTAGACCCCATACTAACCTCGATCAATCTGGCGATTTGGCAGCAGACCTCTTTCCAAATCTGTGCTTGCCTCGATATTTTGCATTGACCGCAGACCACCACTGATTGTGGAAGTGGCCTCCCCCAAACTTGAACAAGTCGCTCGGAGTTCCATGCCGAGTCCATCTCTTCTTTCTAGCACCATTGTCAACTGATCGGTTGACATCCAAGCTCGAGATTTGGCTAGGCGCAACAGAGAGTGATTGGTGACACTCTTCCCGCCCGGATTATCGTGTTGCTTGATGGCGTCATAGATTGAAATTTTTAGCTCCTCATCGTTGACACGAAAAGTCAGATCGCCTTCCTGCACATCAATTAAAGCACGACCAGTTGCTAGAAAAGGTCGACCCAAGATAGTGGTTGATTTTTAAATTCAGGAATGTCTAAAATAACAAAATCTGCTAGAAAGATAAAATCCCGAACTCTTACCAACACATCCTCAACTATCCCCTTAGGGTGTGCAACTGACCTGTCAGCCATCATTAACGAAATGGAGGTCTTCTTTAATTTGCCCAGCCCCAAGCGATTGAACACATTTAACGGCATCAGATTTATGCTCGCCCCCAGATCACACAATACGTTGGGAAACGTGTGCTTTGTAATCTCGCACTCCAGCGTGAAGCTCCCCGGATCTTTTTGTTTCAGTGGCAACTTTCTCGCAAGATAGCACCGCACTCTTCGAGAGGTTGATCTTGTCAAATTTCCCAACTTCTTTTTATTTGCCAACGATCTTTGAGAAATTTGACGAATCAGGGCATATTCATGACGCATCAAAAGAGGTAGATTAATGTTCACTTTCTAAAATATCTCCTTAAAGCGGGCGTACTCCTCATCATATTTCGTTTTCCCAAAGCGCTGAGGAAATGGGGCTGTAGGCTTTGGAATCATCGACTGATCATTCGCGTCTTCCGCTTGCGCGTGTTCCTCTCTCTCCTTCTCTTGCGAGATGCTTCCTCTGAATTCTCTCGCGACGCGCTCTCCATCATTCTTCGCGTCAATTGCTCGCGAGCCTTCATACTCCGGATGATTTTCATATGAAGCCCCGTTCCTCAAATATATTGCATTGCATTGGTTTGGAGGAGTATGATTCTTCGAATTTTGCTCAGTGTTGCTTGGGAATTGACCTTGTCTGTGCACCCCAGCTCTCTCATTGGCCATCTGCCCACTTGATTTTCTAGCATCTTTAATTGTTTTCCCATGGCTATCACCGTATGGTTGATGGCGTTGACTGTACTCTCTAGAGCGTTCATCCTATTCCCAAGCTGCTGGATCTGAATGTTTTGTTGAGCCACGATTTGTTGGTGACTCGTTGCTATCTGCTGATTGCTCGCCAACACTTGTTGCATCATATCCTCGAGGCTCGGTTTCTTGGGCTCCACTATCATTCCATTATTAACAGCAAAACCAGGTGGTGGTTGCTGAGCATTATGTGCATTGGCATAGGAAAAATTGGGATGATTCCTATTGTTGGGATGATAGGGCGGATTCCCACTCTGATTCCCCTGGCCATTACTCATTTGGTTCAAATATTGAACCTCCTCGATATTCTGTGCCATGGCCACGGTCATTTCCCTTTCCTCTTGGCTTCATACTCCTTCTGTAGAGATGTAAATTTCTCTAACAGATCATCATATCTGTTATCCAACTCGCAATGCCACTCTTACGATCATTTTGCCTTTCCATCGGCCATTTATAGCTATTGGATGCCATCTCCTCAATAATTCTCAATGCTTCGTCTATTCCACGATTGAGAAGGCATCCTCCGGCTGATGCATCTACAATGCTACGGGTGTTAGCATTGAATCCACTATAAAATTGTGTCACTTGTTGCTCAGGTGAAAACCCATGTTGTGGACACTTGCGGAGCAGGTTTCTGAATCGCTCCCAGGCTTCAAATAATGATTCATCTCCCAATTGTGAAAAATGGGAGATCTCGGCAATGATCTTCTGAGCCTTGGTAGGTGGAAAGTATTTGGACAGGAATTTCTCGCACAATTGCTCCCATGTAGTGATTCTTGATCTGTCCAAACTCTTGAACCACTCTTTCGCCTGACTCCGTAGTGAAAATATGAACATCCGCATCCGGATGCCATCAGCTGGCACTCCGTTCTGTTTGATAGTATCACAGATATTGAGGAACGCTTCTAAGTGCGCATTGGGGTCTTGATCACCCTCCCCAAAGCGCCTCGCTTGTATCATGCTGATGAGGGCAGGCTTTAATTCGAAATTATTTGCATTGACGTTCGGCCCCCATCCTCCACCTTGGAATTGATCCGTTGGTGGCTTGTACATGTGGTTGAGCGGTATGGGTTGTGCTAAATCCACCCATCGACCCGTCGATTATTCAACACCGCCATACTGCATTCTTCGCCAAGATCTCCTCTATCTCGGCCATTCTATCATGGCCTTGGGGTTGCCTATCTGCCATTGCTTGTCTTCTTTCTCGGCTCTCTCTCTTATGTGATCTTTCAATCTCAAGATCCAATGGAATTATTTCTTTCCTTTGAGATCTTCTAATCATGCACTGCACAGAGAGATAAAAACAAAATCAGATCAGAGAAGCAACACAGAAATAAAATAATGTTGTTGTAGTATAGTGGTAAGTATTCCCGCCTGTCACGCGGGTGACCCGGGTTCGATTCCCGGCAACGGCGCCAAAATTTGATTCATAATATTCCTACCAAATAAATTGATAGTAAAACAGCAAGTATATATATTGTATCCATAGGGACTGCGACTCGAGAACACAACAAGTAATTAACACAGAATCTTTATTATTATCCAGGTAACAAAAACATCAAGAGAGAATATTATAAAACTAGACTTGAAAATAAAGATGGAATAAAACCAGAAATAAAAGACTGATCCTAGGGATGTACTTAACCTAACAAAATTCACACAATTAACCTATTAATCTGTTTACCAATTTAATCCGCATTCAGATGAATGATCACTAATGTAACTATAGTTTCCGCCAGGACAGCCTATAGTAGTAGGTTAGCCTAAACTCTATCTCCGTCGGGTCTCAAGAGAAGTAAGCTAATTACCAAAAGCACACAAAGATTTAACCTCCTACAGTTCACCTATCTCCGTCTGGTCTCAAGGCCAAAACTGTATTATGAATTCAAGATATCGATTATGCAATTAATTCCGCTAGGACATCAATCACATAACTAGTATGCATCAATATTGGCCAGATACCAACACATGAGAATTAAATCCAAGAATCATAAATCATGAATGGGACAGCAAAACAGTATCAAAAGATCAATTATACAAATCTAGTTAGACATACAAACCCTAGGATCAATACGAACTTTAGCTACGCATAATTAAATAACCAAAGCAATAAATAAATAAAGAAAGCATAAATTAAGATAGATAGATAAAACCGTAAGAATCTACGAAGAACAATTGTAGCAACTTGAATCCGGAAGAAATTCTAAATTCTAATACTAAACTATGAAATTGGAATGAAGAAACTTAAAGAAAAAGCTAAACTAAATTAAACGGGAAAAGAACTTGCAAAAGAAAATAAAGAAGAATTTGTGTTCTGCTCTGGAATGCTGTTTTAAGCTACTGCTCTATCTCCCTATTTATAATAAAAACTAAGCTACCTTTTCTCGTGAATTGTGCAAGCCTTCTCCATCTCGGACTCTGATTCAGAAATATACATGGACTCTAACTCTGCCTCGCGAGACGTTCAGGCATCCTTGATTCGCGAAGGAGGCACGCGAATTCTCGGTGATTTGGGCTTCAATTGCTCCTCTCTAGCTTTGCTAGAGAGGGAGTCCCGCGAAGGTAGGTCGAGAGGCATTCAAAATTGCTGAAATTTCGGCCTTCCTCACGACCCGGCATCGCGACCAACAGTCGCGAGTACGGCTCACGAGGCGTACTTCCCTGCGCGCGACTTCGTCGTTTCGCTCCGTTCTCTCTCGTCCGGACTCCAAATTGCGATCCGTTTGCGCCTACGGACTCCTATCGAGATGCTATTTAACATAGTATACTTTTCACATCCATATGTTTCAAATCCATTACGTCGTTTTCAAATAGTTCTTCTTCGCACGAGCTTGCGATTGGGCTATTGATTCCTCTTTATCGTGATCCACCTTTTTGACATCAAAACCTATGCTAAAATGACATGAAAAACACACGGCATAATATCTTCCAAGGTAAACATAAATATATCGAAAAACAGCTCAAAAGATCACTTATCAAATAGAAACAAGATAAATATAGCCATAAAAATCAGGTAAAAATGAGGCTTATCAGTCGTAGCTTGTCGCAAATCAGATTACCTGAAGATGAAGTCAAAAGAAGTTCAAAGAACTCAGCACATGATCAGATATGGACTCAGCTGGAGACCAAAGATGAATTCTAATGAAGAAGAATCAGATTCGCTAGTAGTTTGTTGAATGCATCTATCTGAATCACTAGGCAACAAAGCATAAAACGACATGTCCAACGGTCGTATTATCAGAATGGAGTTTGAATTACAAACGGATCTCTTCCAACAACTATTTGGATTCAATCCTCCATAAATATGGAACTTCATCAACTGGAGAAACAAGCAGACTATTAATGTTGGGTATCTTAGAAAGAAGACATAAATCAAAACTCCGTCCCCAACTCCGGTGAGACTTTGACTTACTTTGGTCTTCCAAATCTATAGATGATTTAACCACTTCGTTTATGGTGGAACTACTTAGGTTCAGCCTCCCATTTCTCTAAGCCATACTTCATTGTAAAATTTGTAATAGAGCTTAGAATGAGTGAGTCTATCTTGAGCTTTGTTCTTCATTGTATAGGAAATCAAACCTGTAAAGAAGAAGTTAAGGTGAAGTCATGAGTGTAATACCCCGTCCTTCCTAAGCTTCAGGTTTGTTTGGCATGTTTTTCGAGAAGAAAAAAGGTTAACTTTTTGCTACGTTGGTCCGTCCTTCAAGAAACCTCAAGCATTGTGAATAGTGTCTTATGACGAATTCATAGACACTAAATATGCAGGTTTTCGACCACCCACGAAGGTTTGGCACTCCGGGGAAGTTATTAAAAATCTGACTTTTCATGGTCTTTTAAAAGTATATCTTGTTTATAGTCGTTGTGTCCGGTATTTTATTCCGAGTCCATGCGTACCAAGTTTGTTGTTTTTGGAGTCCGTTTGTGAAAGTTGCATCGTTTTTTGCGTTTTCGAAAAAGGCCGCATGCGCTAGCAGCTGCGTACCCCATGCTTTTCTCCTATAAATAGAGGGCTAGGGCCTTCATTTTCAACGTTCATTTTCTTCGTCTCTCTGTGTTTACGGATGAGTCGAGCAGCCCCAGGTAATCTGCGGAAGCGCTGTAGGAGTGGGATCGAGCTAGGGAGGCTCGTTGACGGTGCCATTGCACTACTGCCGGCCACCACCACCGATCAGCCCCCCCAGCTGCCTTTGTTTACATTTTTTTCCTTTTCTTTTTTGATTCCACCTTTTCGTAGATAGGATAGCATAGAACTCGGGTTTCTAAAGGGACGAGACATGAAAATTACCGGGGGCCGGCCAATTTGGCCGCCGACCGCTGCCGCCTTCACGCCGCCGCCGTGCCTTGTTGGTCGCCGATTTAGTGGCCGATGGGCCACTTTTATGCTATGGGCCCTTTAGGTTTTGAGTTTCGGGCTGTGTTCTACTAGCGTACCGATTTGGTGTTTTTTTTCGTGTTTTTGCATGCCATGATGTTTTTCATCGTTTTAAGTTTCTAAAAGGAAGTACATACCCGGATTATCCTTTTTCAACATGGCTTGTCATTCCATGTTCCTCGTTATGCATATTGCTTATGTTTCCATTTTCATGCATCGGTCCCGGATGGTTTATCATAGATCTGAGGATAGACATCAAGTTTTGAAGCTTTTTCGCTGCTAAAAATTGTGTCATCTTTCATGAATGCATATTTTAAAGGTACCCTATTATAGATCTGGATGCCCTTAATATATTTGCCTTCTACATCGAGTTGATTTGAAAACCTAGATATTGCCAAATGTGGGTTCAGAAAGTCGAAAACCCTCATTTTGCTTCGATCTCCGTTTGGATCATGTTGTTGCTTTGCTTTATGGAATGTGACTCCAAAAGTTGTTCCGTCTTGTTACCAGGTACCTACCAGTGCGATCTGTGAGGTTGTTGGATCTGTGGATAACTCCCGGTTGACGTTTTCGACTTTTCAGGTTGGGTTATATATGCTTATTTTGAGTTATTTATTCTGATATTTCAAAAATCAAACACGTGTGTACCGTGTAAATGTTTTATGAAGTTATTCTTGTTCCTACTACGAGATGTAGTTACATTGATTGTGCATGATCTCTATTCGTGGGTTGATCACCATCTTGAGTATTGATCGTGAGGATAGACCCGAACTCGTGGTTATGGTTACGAAGGGAGGATAGACCCCTGAATGAGTGGTTATAGTTCTGAAGGGGATAGACCTCGGAAGGCCACACTGATTAGCCGGCTGAATGCGTTCTGGGCGTGGGCTGGCTGGATATGTTCTGGGCCGAGATGATATGGGCTGGCTAGATATGTTTCGGCCCGAGATATTATGGGCTGGCAGGATACGTTCCGAGCCGAGGTTCTATGATGGGAGTAACAGTAATAACGGGTCAGGTATCAAAAAGGAAAAAAATCGATTTTGCTTACTTAGAAGTGGGTTTACGATTTAAAACCTTCTAAGGTAAGTGCTCTGAACATGGTATCATGGATTTTTTTTTTATGTTACAAAAACCAGCTGAGTGCGCTAGTACTCATCCCAAAATCTTTTTCAAATATTTTCACATATGGAGGGGGCTGGACGAGCGACACTGGGGGGTTGAGTTGTGGGTTCTTTCATGTCTTCTGCTTCCACGATGTTGTGTTACGTATATATATATTATGTTGTTGATGTACTCTTGTCCTTTTATTTTGCTTTCGGATAGGGAACAAGGCTCCCTATGATGTTATTATGTTGTGAGTTTCGATAAGAGCATGCTATGTGGTTGACCGGTCTAGATGATAAGATGTAATGCTATTTTGCTTCTGTGCATTAATAATATCTATACAAATTATGTTAATTAATGTTATGTTGTTGATGTATTTCTGTTGGTGGATTATTTGCTCATCCCTCCCCTTCAGGATATGTCCTAGTTATAGTGGAGATGCTGCCCGATTTTTGGTCGTATCTTCTTGTTATATATGCTTTATGTATCCTCCCCCTTCTTCCCCGCTTCTTATCCCCCACCTGATACGATCCTCGCTGATATGAAGGATCTAATGACACGCAAACGGAAGATGAAATGATAGAATATCCCAAAACCTCTAAATCTAACCCAAGAAATGATATAGGTCAGTATGTAACCTATACCCCAACGTGAAATTGACACAGCAACTCGGGGATAATGAATGACACACAATGACGGATGGTCGACTCATTGATATGTCGATAAATGAACTTGTCTTTGGAAAAACCAAGAGAATTCAAAGAGCTGTTGAAGAGAGAATTAAAACTCACATATATTAGAAATCAAAAGGTGAATATTTTGTCCCCCCTTACAAGCCTATATATATGTAATACCCCATCTTTTCTAAGCACCAGGTTTGCATGGCACGTTTTTCGAGAAAAGGTCAAAAGGTTGACTTTTTGTTTCGATGATGCGACCGTCACGAAACATCAGACGTTGTGAAGAGTGTCTTATGACAAATTCATAGACACTAAGTATGCAGGTTTTCGACCACCCACGAAGGTTTGGCACTCCGGGGAAGTTATCGAAAAACCTAACTTTTCATGGGTCTTTAAAAAGCATATCTTGTTTATAGCCGTTGTGTCCGGTATTTTATTTCGTGTCCATGGGAACCAAGTTTGCTAAATTTGGAGTCCGTTTGCAAAAGTTGCATCGTATTTTGCGTTTTCGAAAAAAGGCCGCTTCTTGTGAAGCTGCATGACCCCGCTTTTTCCTATAAATAGGAGGCTAGGGCCTTCATTTTCAACGTTCATTTCCTTCGTCTCTCTGTGTTTACGGAAGAGCCGAGCAGCTCTGTGCTGCTGCAAGAGCTGGAGGAGTGGGGATCGAGCCGGGAAGACTCGGCGGCGACGCCATTCTTACTTGCTACCGGCCATCATTGCCGATCATCCCCTCCCCGGCAGCCCCGGTTTTCTATTTTTGTCCTTTTCTTGTTTTGATTCCGCCTTTTAGTAGATCGTATAGCATAGAACTCAGGATTCTAAAGGGACGGAATGGGAAAGCAGTCGAGGCCGACCGATTGGCCAAGACCGCCGCCCATTCACGCCGCCGTGAGCTTGTGGCGCCGATTTGGTGGCCACCGAGCCCCTGCTGCTACGTGTCCTTTAGGGTTTGAGTTCAGGCTATGCATTCTACTAAAGTACCGATTTCGCTTTTCTGTTTTTCGCGTTTCTGCATGTCGGGATGTTTTCCGTTGCTTCGAGTTTCTAAAGGAAGTACATGCCCGGGTTATTCATTTTCGACATAGTTTGTCATTCCATGATCGTTGTTATGCATATTGCTTATGTTTCCATTTTCATGCATCGATTTTGATGGTTTATCCTAGATCGAGGATAGGCATCGATTTTGAAACTTCTTGTTGCTAAGATTTGAGTCGACTTGCATGCATGCACATTTTGAAAGTACCCTATTATAGGTCTTGATGCCACGAATATATTTCCTTACGCATCGAGTTGATTTGAAAACCGGGAGAGTCCCAATGCGGTTCGAGAAAGTTGAAAACCTAGTTTTCTACGATCTTGGTTTGGATCACGATGTTGCTTTGCTTTGTGGGATGTGACCCCAAAAGTTGTTCCGTCTTGTTACCGGTACCTACCGGTCGATCGGTGAGGTTATTGGATTAGTGGTTAGCTCCTCATTAACGTTTTTATGCATTCGGGTTGGGTTATATATGCTTATTTTGAGTTATTTACTCGATATTTCAAAATAAAACATATGCCGTAAAATGTTTTGGTGAAGTTATTCTTGTTCTACGATCCGAGATGTGGTTCTATTGTGTTTGTGTCGGATCTCTATTCGGTGGGTTGATCACCATCTTGAGTATTGATCGAAGGATAGACCCAGAACACGTGGTTATGGTTACGAAGGGATAGACCCGGAAGTCCACACGGAAATGGTAATGAGGTGGTTATGGTTACGACGAGTTTGACCTCAAGTCCACACCTAGTTAGCCGGTGGATACGTTCGGGCATGGGGTGTTGGATATGTTCGGCCGAGATATTATGGTTTGTTGGATATGTTCGGGCGAATGAATGAGATGTGATGGGCTGGCGGGATACGTTCCGAGCCGTGGTTCTTTGGTTCTATGATGAGAACAACGGTAATAACGGATCGGTATCGAAAACGAAAAATCTATTTTGCTTATTTAGAAGTGGATTTACGTTTAAAACCTTCTAAGGTAAGTGCTACGAACACGGCACCATGATTCTTTTGATTTATGATAAAACCCCGGTGATACGCTAGTACTCACCCCAAACTTTTTCAAATCTTTTCACGAGATGGAGGAGAATTTGGGCAGGCGGCGAGGGGTGGGGCTGCGGGTTCTTCATGCTATGCTTCAGCGATGTTGTGTTATATCGTATTCGATGTTGATGTATTCTTGTCCCTTGTTTTGATTTACGATTGGGAACAAGATTTGCTATTATGTTATTATCTTTGTGAGTCTCGTCTGAGCATGCTATATGGTTGACCGGTCTAGTCAACAGGATGTAATGCTACCTTGTTTCTCTGCATTACTATTATTAAGTCAGATTATGTTCATTGATGTTATGGTGTCGATATGATTCTATTGGTAGATTGTTCGCGTATCCCTCCCCTTCAGGATGTGTCCTTGTTATAGAGGAGATGCTGCCCGATTTCATGGTCACATCTTCTTATCATGTATGTTATATGTATCCCCCCTTCTTTCCCGATTCTTAACCCCCACCGCTAATCACACCCCGGCATCCGTGCCTTGCCTCGGGAATTGGGGCGTGACAGCGTGGTATCAGAGCAATGGTTCTTGGCTTTGACCTCTAGCTTTGTTATCCGATATCAAAGCAGTTATTTTTGTTTATATCTTGTACGTTCTTGAAATTGAGTGTTTAGAACTTGTTCTTCTAAGCATTTATCGTCTGACTACCCTCACTCACCATTAGGCCGCCTCTCTAAAAAGTGGATGATGTATGTGTTTATTCTTGATGCTTTATGTGGTTACGTGATCTTGGATATGATCTTGGTTTCATGTCTTTGTGGCATGGTAAGAGTTTACGTGATGTAAGCGTGATGTGGATGTTGAGGTGAGATGGATGTGGTATGGTTGGGTGTTGATGTGGATGTGGAAGTGATTTGTCGATGGGACGGAAGGGCTGCGATCTTGTTGTGATGTGAAATCGTTTATATGATATGATGTGATTAATGTGATCACGTATGGTTGATGTAAGTCTATGTGTTTACATAGCAGCGTTGTTGATTGAAAATCTTGTTTATTTTGATAAGCGAGTGCTTGTAAGTGAATCATGTAATTGTTTACGTGATTATTGTTATGAATATCCATATCGATGTTGATATGTGTTGAAAGCTAATATGTGTCTCAAGACATGTTTACCACGATGGTAGGGGCGAAAAAGGAAGCGTGAATATTTGTTGTTATTTTGATGAACTAACATGTAGGTTTATGGATATTCAGTGGCCCAGACAACGTTGGTTAAGATCCCACAGGATGGATGAGCAGATCCGTAAGTTCAGGGAATGTACCAGGAATGTCCATAAGCCGTTGGGAGTATTTACGGGAGATTTGTTGGATTGTGGAGATAGATCAAGACGGTGGGAAAGTATCGAGTATGAAGCTTACTATCGGTTGAGAGAGGCTACCAACAGGTTGGCGGCCGTGGGCGAGAAAGCAAGGATCGTGATGTTGAGGCGGGATCTATCACCGAGCACCTTACCTTGGATTTCACCGAGTTCATTGCTCGAGTATGGAGACAAAGTGGACCGATCATCGAGTTATACCATCGAGGAGGATGTGATAGCAAGGCATGTTCGAGGACCGATCCAGTTGATGATAGGGATGATGTTCGAAGAGCCTTTGGGATAGCGACCATCGCTCGAACGATCACCGATCGTCGGGATACACGATCACTACACCTCCATCGACGATCCTTACCTTCCGAAGGACCGGAATGATTTTGAGGTAGGAACCTCCGGCGAGAGAGATTGTCCATCCGGCGGTGGCGGGGAAAAGCCGGGATCGGAATCTTCATGCCACGAGCGATGTCGAGGTTGGCATCCGGGAAGGAGACTATGAGGAGGAGGAGGACCCGAGGAGGGCGAGGAGGATAGTGAGGGCTCGGAGGACCCGGTGATCGGATAGCCGATGACTACGATGAGGTCGAGCATGTTGAGGAAGGGCAAGCACCAGAGACAGGGACTCAGGCACAGCTTTCACCTGATACTCAGGCAATCAGAGCGCAGCTTGGATGGGATTATACCCACGAGAGACTTGCTTCCATGAAGGATCGCTTCACAAGCGGCGGCCGAATCAAGCCACGATAGGAAGAGAGAGAGGATGAGGAAAGGCGAGAATGGGACCGTTGAGACAAGCGGAGAGTAGTGGATGATATGGAGGAGCAGAGATCAGGCGTCGGTATATGCGGTGATAGTCGCGAGTGCGCTATAGCATGGACAAAGCGACATCTTTTAGCGATAATCGAGTCGATTCTTTTGCTCATATCGACCTTTTGTCGACATACCTTGATCTTGTATTTTGACAGGTCCTTCGTGGACGACTGGATAAAACTAATACTAACGCTTGTCTATGACGGGATGTTTATGTTTGATGCTTATATGTGATATGAGCTATGATGATGATATATGATCTATGTGGTATGTGGTGATGTTATGTGAGATGCATAACGATGATATGTTGACAGGATTGCATGATTATATGTGATCGTGCGTGATATGTGTCATATGTGATGATATGTGATATGGGTGATGATTTATGTTGTGCGATGATACCGGTTATCTATGCGAACATGTTTCTAATGTTTCAACGTCGATGCGAATGCCGAGAACAAGGAACCAGAGGAACAATCATGTGGAAGAAGCCCGAGAACCACCTTTGGTTCGGTTGACATGCGATTGAGAGTTTTCGTGGCGAATCCCCTACATTCGACGGTCTCGCGAACCGATCGGCCGAGAGCTGGATACGATCCACCAAAGGATCTTGAATACATCGGTGGGAAGAAGCGAAAAGCTGAATTGCGTGATCTTCGGCTAACCGATGAGGCTAATTTCGGTGGGAGTCCGTGAGAAGGACCATGACACCGGTTCGGTGGGCAAGGTATACGTGGGAAGATTTCGAGGAAGAACTCATGGAAAATGCGTGCTGGCGTTTATAGGCGTGGCGCGTAACGAATTGGAATCTTCGTCGAGGAGAAGGGCGGTCATCGAGTACGATCGCTCATTCAATAAATGCGTCGTGTTATGCTACGCTTTGGTCGGCACAGAGGTCGCGAGGCGAGCAGTTCGAGAGAGGACTCGACCGAGATCGAATTTTGCTCGTCGATCGGGAGATCGACGTATCGCGATCCTTGAACCGGGCTTTAAACATTGAGTCAATGTTGCCCCAGGAGAGAACAATGCCACCCGGTCAGCCATCGGCGGAGGAAGAGCAAGAGGAAATGGGAAGATCGAGGAAAAGGCAATCGGTGTTCCATGGGAACCAGAGCGGTCGATGATTCCGAGGAATCTAGGTAATCTGGAAAGAGAAAGGCAACCTTGGGGAAGGAATTTCCAACCCATGCGGCAGGGTGTGGAAAAACCTTGGTGCCAGAAATGCCAAAGGAATCATTTAGGCGAGTGCAGGCAAGGTAACGTTGAGTGTTATCGTTGTAGGAAGTTTGGACATTACGCTCGAGATTGTCATTAGGAGGTCGGCGGTGGCACCGCCCGGTGAGGCGACATCCAGCTCCACGGAGGCAAAACCAAGCTCGCATGAGGACAAACAACGGAGCGAGAATTCACCCTAGGCCAAGCAAACCAAAGGCCACGCAGCAAGCAGGGTGTGCGCCTTGAATCGACAAGCGGCACAAGCTCCGAAAATCTTGCGGTATAATCCATATGAGTGATATACCCGTTTTGCTTTGTTTGATAAAGAGCCTCACATTCTTTCGTTTCGAGAATCGCGTGTGAGAGGTTGGGTTTGGTACCCAAGAAATCACAGAGTACCACGAAATTAGCATCCCATCGGAAGTGCTAAAGCAAAAGAGATATGCCCGAACCGGAGGTAGAAATCATGTGCGCGAAGGTCTTTGTCAATTTACATGTCATCGGAATGGAAGATTTCGATGTCATCTTTGGCATGGATTGGTTGGAAAAGCACAGGCAACTATCGTTGTCTCGAGAGAAGTTGCTTTTCGAATAGCGAAGAGTGGAAGTTTGTTTCCACGGCATAAGGATGGGTGTTTGCATGCAATGATCTCGAAGCGAAGGCGATGAGGATGATCGGGAAGGAAGTTGTCAAACTTTCTTGGTGAGTTTGACAGGCACGCCAAGAGCATAGCGATTGCTGAAGAGCGATGGTGTGTGAATATCCGGACGTGTTTCGGAGGACTTGCCAGTTTACCGCTTTGATAGACAAGTGGAATTCACTATTGATCCGGAACCGAGGCGGCGCCGATATCAAAGGCACCATACGAATGGCACCTAAAAATTGCAAGCGGCGCGCATTGCGGGAGCTGTTGGATCTAGGTTTTATCCGACCTAGCGTGTCGCCGTGGGGAGCGCCAGTTCTGTTCGTCAAGAAGAAGGATGGGTCAATGCGGATGTGCATTGACTACAGAGAGCTGAATAAGCTAACGATCAAGAACAGATATCCTCTTCCAAGGATCGACGATCTGTTTGACCAGCTCAAGGGAGCGAGTGTCTTCTCTAAGATCGATTTGAGGTCAGGCTACCATCAGCTGAAGATCAGGAAGGAGGACGTTGCGAAGACCGCGTCGAGCGAGGTATGGGCACTACTGAGTTCATCGTGATGCCGCTTGGTTTGACCAATGCGCTAGCGATTTTCATGGATCGATGAATCGAGTTTTCCATCGATGTCTGGATAGTTTTGTCTTGGTTTTATCGATGATATTCTCATCTATTCCAAGAATGCGAGTTACATAGAGAACACCTCCGCACTGCGGAAGCGTTCTGACGAGAGAGGTTGTATGCAAGTATTGTAAGTGCGAGTTTTGGCTCAAAGTGATGTTCCTTGGACACATTGTGTGCAGAAGGAATCAAAGTCGACCAGATGAAGGTTGAAGCGATAAATGGCGGAAGGTTCGACTAATGCCAATGAGGTTCAAGCTTTCTAGGCTTGGCAGGATATTATAGACATTTCATCGAAGGGTTTTCGAAGTTGGCAAGGCCGATGACGCAACAGCTCAGGAAAGGGATCAAGTTTTCATGGTCAGAAACTTGTGAAGCAAGTTTCCAAGAGTTGAAGAAGAAGCTAACAACCGCTCCAGTGTTAGCCGTACCGGAAGGTAACAATGGGTTTGTGGTCTACACCGATGCATCCAAGCTTGGTTTAGGTTGTGTTCTTATGCAGAACGGAAAGGTTATAGCTTACGCGTCTCGTCAGTTGAAACCGCCCGAGTTGAGCTACCCAACTCACGAGCTGGAGTTAGCAGCAGTCGTTCATGCGTTGAAGATTTGGAGGCACTATCTCTATGGAGTTAAGTGTGAGATCTTCACGGACCACAAGAGCCTCAAGTACTTCTTTGAACAAAAGGAGGTGAACATGAGGCAAAGGAGATGGCTAGAGTTGGTAAAGGATTATGATTGCTCTATCAGCTATCACCTGGGGAAAGCCAATGTCGTGGCAGATGCCCTCAGTCGCAAGTCGAGAGCGAAGTTGGGATATCTTCTCACGCAAGAGAAAGTGCTTATTCGAGATTTTGAGAAGCTCGGCTGGAAGTGATTCACCCACGGAATCGGTGCAAGGATTCATCGCGACTTTGACGGTGAGCCGGATCACGAGAGAAGCCATCGTGAGCGCAGCGAGGAGGCAATTCTGGAGAAGATGCATTTGAAAGCAAGGCTAGAAGATAGCAAGGGTTTCACGAGCGAAGGACAACGCTACTATTTCGAGGAAGGTTATGTGTGCCACTCAATAGGGAATTGAGGATAAGATCATGAGTGAAGCTCATGAGGCACCATATCTGACTCATCTGGAAGCACCAAAATGTCAGAGACCTTAAGAGGAACTTTTGGTGGGAAGGGATGAAAAGGATGTAGCCGCGTTAGTGGAACGTTGTTTGGCTTGTCAGCAAGTGAAAGCTGTACACCAACGTCCGTCAGGTTTGTTGCAACCGCTACCAATCCTAGAGTGGAAATGGGATCATATCGGTATGGATTTTGTGGTGAGTTTTCCAAGGTCAACGCGAGGAAACACCGCTATATGGGTTGTCGTCGATAGACTGACGAAGTCAGCTCATTTCTTACCGATTCGGATGACGTACGGGTTAGATAAGCTTGCTCAGCTTTACGTTAGAGAGATCGTACGGTTACATGGTGTCTTTGGTATCGATTACGTCGGATCGTGACCGAGGTTCACGTCGAGGTTTTGGAGGAGTCTACGAGGAAGCTATGGGGACCAAGTGAATCTCGATCTGACCTTCCATCCTCGGGCGACGGTCGATCGGAAAGGACGATTCAGTCTTGGAAGATATCTTGCGGCGATCATGGCGATAGAGGAGGAAATTGGGAAGAGATACTACCTTTGGTGGAGTTTGCCTATAACAACAGTTATCAGGCCACCATAGGAATGGCTCCCTATGAAGCGTTGTACGGAAGGAAGTGTCGATCGCCACTTTATTGGGACGAAGTGGGCGAGAGAAAGATGTTAGGACCAGAGATGGTTCAGCAGACGGTCGAGGTTATCGATCAGATCAAGCGAAGGATCAAGGAAGCTCAGGACAGGCAGAAGTCCTATGCGGACAAGCGTCGCACGGATCTTCAGTTCATGATCGGAGATCGCGTTTTCCTTAAGGTTTCCCCGATGAGAGGAGTCGTTCGTTTTGGGAAGCGAGGTAAGTTGCGATCGAGGTTCGTTGGACCTTTCGAAGTTCTTGAGAGAATAGGCCCCGTTGCCTATAGGTTAGCTTTGCCGCCTAGCATCGGAGATGTGCATGACGTGTTTCACGTTTCTCAGTTGAGAAAGTACGTGTTCGACCCAAAACACGTGATCAAGCATGACCAAGTGGTTCTTGCTCAGGATCTGAGTTACGAGGATAGGCGGTGGCTATCTTGGAGCGAAGTCGAGGAGTTGAGGAGCAAGCAGATTCCGTTGGTGAAGGTGTTGTGGAATCACCATGGCGAAGAGGAAGCTACGTGGGAGTTGGAAGACAAGTTCAAGGCTCAGTACCCTGAGTTGTTTTCTCCACGTGTTAGAAATTTCGGGGACGAAATTTTTCTAAGGAGGGAGGGATGTAATACCCCGTCTTTTCTAAGCACCAGTTTGCATGGCATGTTTTTCGAGAAAAGGTCAAAAGGTTGACTTTTGGTTTTGGTGATGCGACTGTCACGAAACATCAGGCGTTGTGAAGAGTGTCTTATGACGAATTCATAGACACTAAATATGCAGGTTTTCGACCACCCATGAAGGTTAGGCACTCCGGGGAAGTTATCGAAAAATCGAACTTTTCACGGGTCTTTAAAAAGCATATCTTGTTTATAGCCGTTGTGTCGGTATTTTATTTCGTGTCCATGGGTACCAAGTTTGCTAAATTTGAGTCCGTTTGCAAAAGTTGCATGACTTTTGCGTTTTCGAAAAAGGGCGCTTACATAGAATTGCGTGACCCACCTTTCCTATAAATAGGAGGCTAGGGCCTTCATTTTCAACGTTCATTTCCTTCGACTCTACGTGTTTACGGAAGAGCCGAGCAGCTCAGTGCTGCTGGAGCCAGCTGGAGGAGTGGGGATCGGTAGGGAGGCTCGGCGGCGGCTGCCATTCTCATTCTTGCCGCCGCCACCACCGCCGATCATCCCTCCCGACAGCCCGTTTTCTATTTTTGTCCTTTTCTTGTTTTGATTCCGCCTTTTAGTAGATTGTATAGCATAGAACTCGGGATTCTAAATGGACGGGATGGGAAAACGGCCGGAGGCCGGCCGATTTGGCAAAGACCGCCGCCGCCCCATTCATGCCGCCGTGAGCTTGTGGCCGCCGATTTGGTGGCCACCGAGCCACCTTTTGGCTATGGGTACTTTAGGTTTTGAGTTCCGGGCTATGCATTCTACTAAAGTACCGATTCCGTTTTTCTGTTTTTCTCGTTTCTGCATGTCGGTATGTTTTTCGTTGCTTCGAGTTTTCTAAAGGAAGTACATGCCCGGGTTATCCATTTTCGACATAGTTTGTCATTCCATGTTAGATCGTTATGCATATTGCTTATGTTTCCATTTTCATGCATCGATTTTGGATGGTTTATCCTAGATCGAGGATAGGCATCGATTTTTGAAGCTTCTTGTTTGCTAAGATTTGAGTCGACTTGCATGCATGCACATTTTGAAAGTACCCTATTATAGGTCTTGATGCCACGAATTTATTTCCCTTACGCATCGAGTTGATTTGAAAACCCGGAGAGTGCCAAATGTGGGTTCAGAAAGTCGAAAACCCTAGTTTTTCTACAATCTTGGTTTTGATCACGATGTTGCTTTGCTTTGTGGGATGTGACCCCAAAAGTTGTTCCGTCTTGTTACCAGGTACCTACCAGTGCGATCAGTGAGGTTATTGGATTCATGGTTAGCTCCCTGTTGACGTTTTCGTCTTTTCAGGTTGGGTTATATATGCTTATTTTGAGTTATTTACTCTGATATTTCAAAATAAAACATGTGCGCCGTAAAATGTTTTGGTGAAGTTATTACTGTTCTCTGATCCGAGATGTGGTTCTATTGTGTTTGTGCACGGATCTCTATTCGGTGGGTTGATCACCATCTTGAGTATTGATCGTGAAGGATAGACCCGAACACGTGGTTATGGTTACGAATGGGATAGACCCAGGAAGTCCACACGGAAATGGTAATGAGGTGGTTATGGTTCTGACGGGGATTTGACCCCTGAAGTCCACACCGAGTTAGCCGGCTGGATACGTTCCGGGCATGGGCGATTGGATATGTTCCGGCCGAGATATTATGGGCTGGTGGATATGTTAGGGCGAATGAATGAGATGTGATGGGTGGCGGGATACGCCCGAGCCGTGGTTCTTTGGTTCTATGATGAGAACAACGGTAATAACGGATCGGTATCGAAAAATGAAAATCTATTTTGCTTACTTAGAAGTGGATTTACGTTTAAAACCTTCTAAGGTAAGTGCTCGAACACGGCACCATGATTCTTTTGATTTATGATAAAACCCGGTGAGTGTGCTAGTACTCACCCCAAACTCTTTTCAAATCTTTTCACGGATGGAGGAGGGTTTGGACGGCGACGGCCGGGGGTGGAGCTGCGGGTTCTTCATGCTATGCTTCAGCGATGTTGTGTTATATCGTATTCGATGTTGATGTATTCTTATCCCTTGTTTTGCTTTTCGATTGGGAACAAGATTTGCTATTATGTTATTATCTTTGTGAGTCTCGTCTGAGCATGCTATGTGGTTGACGGTCTAGTCAGCGGGATGTAATGCTACCTTGTTTCTGCATCACTATTATTAAGTCGATTATGTTCATTGATGTTATGGTGTCGATATGATTACATTGGTGGATTGTTCTCGTATCCTCCCCTTCGGGATGTGTCCTTGTTATAGAGGAGATGCTGCCCGATTTCATGGTCACATCTTCTTATCATGTATGTTATATGTATCCCCTTCTTCCCCGCTTAACCCTCACCCTAATCACACCCCGGCATCCGTGCCTTCCCTCGGGATTTGGGGCGTGACAATATAGGCTGAAAATTAAACTCTAATCCTCATCAAAGAAGGAATTATAATCAAAGTAGTAAACTAATTAAAAGAATAAACCTAAATAAACTAGAAACTAGATAATCTAACATCTAAATGGGTTGCGAAATTACATAAAAACGTGGCCCCTATATGCCACAAACTAAGATACTAAAAGTCTTCAAAAATCAAGCCCATTCGTCATAATTAAATTGATTACTCTTGGGCTGCTCGGTCCAATCTCTCCAATGGGCTTCTTGGACAGCTCTTGCTCCCACACTTCTTGGATTAAGCCTATCAAACTCTCCTTGAACTTCTTAGCTCATGCTCTTGTAACCGGCCCAACAGGAACACGCACCGGATCTAGAATCAATGAACCTTGGGCTGCACGGGCTGCATCATTCCTTTCCTCTTGAAGAGGATTTACCTTCAAATCTTAGTGGTCACCTACATCAAACAGACTCAAATCAGTCACATTAAAAGTAGCACTCACATTATACTCACTTGGTAAGTCCAACTTGTAAGCATTATCATTGATGCGCTCAAACACTTGAAAAGGTCCATCGCCTTGTGGTAGTAACTTAGAACATCTTTACAATGGAAACCTCTCCTTACACATATGTAGCCACACCCAATCACCGGGTGCAAACACCACCTTGCAACGCCCTTTATTGGCTTATTTGGCGTACTACTCTGTTCACCTCTCGATATTTATCATTGTCTTCTCATGAATCTGTTTCACAAACTCAGCCCTTTTCTAGCCATCAAGATTAGTATGCTCATGAGTAGGTACATGAGACAAATCCAATGGAGTCAAAGGATTAAAACCATACACAATCTCAAAATGCGAAAATTTAGTAGCATAATGAACAGAACGATTATATGCAAACTCAACATGCGGCAAACACTCTTCCCAAGACTTAATGTTCTTCTTGATTATAGCTCTAAGCAAAGTAGACAAAGTCCTATTTACTAATTCAGTTTGACCATCAGTTTATGGATGACAAGTAGTAGAAAACAAAAGTTTGGTACCTAACTTACAGCACAAAGTCTTCCAAAAGTAGCTCAAGAACTTAGCATCTCTATCAGAAATAATAGTCCTAGGTATGCCATGCAATCTAACAATTTCTCTAAAGAACAAATCAACAACATGAGATGCATTATCGGTTTTATGACATGGAATGAAATGTGTCATCTTAGAAAATCGATCAACAACCACAAAGATGGAATCTCTACCATTCTTACTCCTAGGCAATCCTAGGCAATCCTAACACAAAATCCATAGAAATTTATATCCAGGGTGCTGTAGGAATAGGCAATGGAGTATACAAACCATAGGAACTAGACCTAGACTTAGCTTTCCTACATGTAACACATCTACCACAAATATGATCAACATCCCGTTTCATGTGTGGCGAAAAGAAATGTTCTTGTAACACAGCTAAAGTCTTAGCAATATCAAAATGTCCCATTAATCCCCCACCATGGGACTCAAGCAACAACAACAACTCACGCAAAGAGCATTTAGGAACACAAAGCTTATTCTTCCTATGCCTAAAGTACTCTCCACTAGCAGATTTTACACATGCTTGATATATCTCACCAAAATCATCATCACTCACATATACACTCTTAATGCACTCAAATCCAAGCAACTTAGCATCTAAAGTAGAGATCAAGGCATACCTCCGAGAAAGTGCATCAGCCACCACATTCTATTTTCTTTGCTTGTATTTGATGACGTATGGAAACGTCTCAATGAACTTCATCCACCTCGCATGCTTCTTGTTCAACTTGTGTTACCCCTTCAAATGCTTCAATGACTCATGATCGGTGTGAATGAAGAACTCCTTCGTCCAAAAATAGTGTTGCCACGTTTTTAGAACCCGGACCAGCGCATAAAGCTCCTTATCATATGTAGGATAGTTCAAAGCGTCTCCATTTAACTTCTCACTAAAATACGCCACTGGCATCCCTTCTTGCATCAAAAATGCACAAATTCCAACACCAGAAGCATCACATTCAATCTCAAAAGATTTAGAAAAGTTAGAAAGAGATAATACTGGGGCATGCGTCAATTTAAACTTTAAAAGCTCAAACGGCTTTTCTTGTTCTTCTCCCCAACGGAACACCACATTCTTCTTGATGACTTCTATTAATGGTGCCGCAACACTACTTAATTGGGGTACAAATCTCCTATAGAAGCTAGCAAGTCCATGAAAACTCCTAACTTCACCAATGCTCTTCGGACTTGGCCACTATTGGATAGCTCGTATCTTCTCTTCATCAACTTGTACACCCTGTGCACTAACAACAAATCCAAGAAACACAAGTTTGTCCGTACAAAAGACGCACTTCTTAAGGTTAGTAAACAACCTTTCTTTCCTAAGCACATCTAAAACAGATCTCAAATGCTCAACATGCTCATCATGACTCTTACTATAGACTAAAATATCATCAAAATAGACTACAACAAATCTACCAATAAACGCATGCAAAAGATGATTCATAAGACGCATAAACGTCCTAGGTGCATTAGTTAATCCAAAAGGCATAACTAACCACTCGTACAAACCAAGTTTTATTTTAAAAGTTGTTTTCCACTCATCCCTTTCCTTAATCCTAATTTGATGGTATCCACTATGAAAATCAACCTTGGAAAACACGCAAGAACCATTCAACTCATCAAGCATATCATCTAAACGAGGGATATGATGTCGATACTTTACCGTGATATTGTTGATCGCTCAGCAATCGCTAGCACATCCTCATAGTCGAATCCTTCTTGGGCACAAGTAGAACATGTACTGCACAATGACTCAAACTCTCCCTCACGTGCCCTTTGGCCAGAAACTAGCCAATTTTCCTCTCTAACTCCTTCGTCTCCTCTGGATTGGTTCAGTATGTTGGTCTATTTGGAAGCGTTGCTCCGGGCACAAAGTCAATCTGATGCTCAATCCCTCGACTTGGTGGTAAACCAGGAGGTGTGTCCTCAGGAAAGACATCATCCAAATCCTGCAAAACAGAACGAATAGAAGGGGGTAGAGAAGTGAGATCGTTAGTGATAATCAAGTTCTCCTTGTACAACAGCACGATCAATGACTTCTGCTTGGCCATTACCCACTTCCAATCACTAGCCTTGTAAGAAAGGACTTCTGGATCAGCCTATTATCCTCATTCTCCATAGTCTGTCCCTTACTAGACTTCACTTTCTCTGCCTCCTTGGCCAACTGCACTTGATCCTCATAAACTTGATAAGGAGTAAGAGGAACAAGTGACATATTTTTCTGCTTATACTCAAAGGGTATCGGTTGGTGAAGCCATCATGAGTAACACGGCGATCAAACTGCCAAGGCCGTCCCAATAAAATGTGGCTCGCTTGCATTGGGATTGCATCACACAATACCTCATCTTCATACTTCCCAATGCGAATAGGAACCTGCACTTGTCTCATAACCTTGATGATGTCGGTATCATTCAGCCACTGGAAATGGTATGGCTTGGGATGCTTCACCACGACCAGCCCCAATCTCTCAATCATGGCTGTACTAGCCACATTCGTGCTACTTTCCCCATCAATAATGACGTTGCACACCTTATCTTTCACGTGACATCTCGTGTGAAAGATGTTCTATCGCTGCTCTCTATCATCTGACTAAGTTTCGGCACATAGAATTCGCCTAAGCTGGTGGTAAGATCTCTTCAACCTCCTCTTCTTGATCATCAGGATCTTCCAAAGCTAGCATTTCTGGATCGACAGCCATATCATCCGTCACCACCTCTCCATCATCTCTAATGATCATAATTATCTTGTTCGGACACTCTCTAGCAACATGCCCAAAACCATGACAAGTAAAACACTTAATATCACGATTTCGGACCATAGGAGTACCTTGATTTACAGAATTTGAAGAATCTGCTCGGGGCTTCACGAACGGCTTCTTCTCATCTCTCTCTGAGGTGTCTCCTTCTTCCATTGGTTCTCTTTTGATGAGGAACCGCTTGTCACAGCCCGGCTAATTAATTATGGATTAACTAACTAACCCGGTTGCAACTAGAGGAAAGAAATAAGATAACTAACTAGTTTCAGAGGTTCGTAGGGATAAACAATTATCATTCTAAAGAAAGACAAGTCATTGAACTTGTGATTAACTAAATAATCAAAAGTCGAATATTAATTAATCACTATTTAGGAAGTTGATGCAACAATCTTCGACTTGATTTTATACTTGTTTATCAAATGTCTAACCCATTAGGACTATGAACACATAACATATTACAATCCAAAAAAAGGGTTGGCAGCATAAGAGTAGTTGAGTTTATGTGTGAAGACATAAACCCAGGGCAAAACATATTACATGACGAGACAAGTCTTCACTTAGCATTCAATTCCCGTCATCAGCTCCTACATAACCTGCACATTTAGAAATACATTTAGGGCGTGAGTACTTAATGCACTCAGTGGGCACTTGCCGAAAGCAACTAAAAACATGCTCTTAGAGCTATATAATCGACTTGCCACTTAATAGATTCACAGGGGTTTTAAGAAAAATCCTATGAATCTAACTTTATGAAATCACTTACTTCATGATTAATGCACGTGCTAACAATTCTAGTTATAATATGTCTGCAGACAATCATCAATAACCACCATATCTACGCACAAACATATTGAGAAGTGGGCCTCCTCCTCAACACCTTGGCCAAAGGCCACCTGTGTACAAACCTTACTAGAAGCTCATCCAGCATAGGGCCGATATCATCATTCTCTCGTAGATAGACAATATGTAATGTGCTCAAAAATAGGCAAGTCAATTAACTTTTGTAAAAGAAGCATATACTCTTTATCATAAACTAGTGCACACACATTTTAGTTTAGAAAGCCCACCTGGATATCTTGCCTATTCGAGACTCTCGACTTTTTCTTTCTTGATCTCTATCCCGCTCCCACTATCTTCTTAAATAAAATAAGAAGAATTAACACGGGAAAGAGAAAATTAAGAGTTTCTAACTCTTGAGCCTCTATTAAAGTCTCTCGGTATACTAAGGTCGGATATACTATGATAGGTCAATGCATCCATAACTCAATTATTCATATCATATTATAATAAAAAGTAAATTAGTAGAAACTTTAGTCTTTCACTTTCTTATATTTATATATATAAGTAATACCTTTAAAGATAGAAGATAATTTAGCTTATTAATCTTTTCAATTAGAATCTTTGATCAAGTTAATCTTGATCAAGCTAAAACATCATGAAAATCCATTTTTTTGAAATCAAATCCCAAATATCAAACCATAATCATAATGTCCTTTGTAAATATATAAACTAACAAAATCCAACTTCTACATACTAGTATAGAAAAATCTCAATAAATCAAAATAAGCTAATTTCATATACTAGATCAAAATTATGAAATCAAGCTAATCAAATAAAATAAAAAACAATAACTTCTTGAGACTCCATAATCATATCAAATTAGGGGTTTTCTGTAATAACCCGAAAAATTTAAAACTTTTATTAGTGATGTTTAAATAACTTATTTGTGGTTCTTAGACCTTAATTATGTTTAAGGTAACCAATGAAATGAATTAGAATCGATTCGGAGATCGAAAACTAGAGAAATCAAAAACTAGTGACTAATCCTACGGGATTAGGGTTTTCTGAAGAGCCTGAACATAGAATGAATAATCGAGACTGAATCTTGACAAAAGGATTTCATTTCTAGAATCCTCTCGTGAAAACATGTGAGAAGACAAAGAATGAGAATTTTCGGGCATACTTGCCGATCGATCTAAAAGCACTATTCTGAGCGGATCAATTTCAGTCCGTGCTAATCATGATAATTAATGATAACAATTAAATTCATGAAGCAATATATTAATATGAATTTAGAAATTATAAGAATAAATTTCTGAAAGAAATTTCTAAAGAACTTAACCGAACGCCGGGAAAAATATACCGGAAAAACCCTAATCTGATCCGAACGATCCGAAACTCGCACCAAGGGTCTAAATCAATAAATTATGATTTATAAGACTCAAATAAATGTTGGAAGCTCAAAAATTCAATAGAATTTTTGAATGAGCATAATTTAATCGTCGAACGTCGTTTTTCCGCGATAACTCGGAATTGACTTATCGGACGACGTCCGAACTTCATGAAATTTTTATAAACACTTAAATAAGTCATTTGGAGGCTATTTAATAAAATAAAACCTTAAGTTTCCGAGAAATCAATCGAAAGCGCGTTAAAACTTAAAGAGTCGGTATTAACACGCCAAAACGGGTAATTTGACCAATCCACCTCCAAACTACCACCAAGACCACACCCAAATGGGAAATGACAGCCCTTAGGTCTGCCAATACAGAGGGGAGACGTCCCATTGCAGCCCATTCACTTAGAACCCTTTTTGCTCTCAAATTTTCAAATTCTCTCTACACTCTTCACGCCTTGAGCCTTAAATCCTCCTTCCAAACCCCTCCCACACTCAAATAATCTTTCTAAGACCATAGGAAGGTATTATTCATCATCTTCTTCCATCCTAATGGAGTGGAATTTTTCTTTGATTTTTTTGGTTTAAAAACCCTAGTTTGCTCCTCATTTTTTTTGTGACATTAGAGCCATAAAATACTCTCAATCCATGAATGAAAAATTCTTAGAATAATGTTCTAAGGCTACTGTAAAAATTTCATAATTTTTGGAGCATGTTTGTTTTTTTCGATTTATGCTTTAATTCTTTTTATATGTGAGGAAGCATGATTTCGTGAATATTATGTGATATTGTTGCTTGCTAATGTATTATAAGCATGTAGAATAATTATCATAATTTTTAGAATTATTTTTTTATTTTTCTTTTAGAAACCGTGAGCTTGGGGGCTTATTTAAGCCATGATTTGATTTTATTTTTGAAAAATAGTTGCGATATGGTGTTTAAAATATGACGTGAACATCATATAAAAATCTTGGAATTTTTGAAACACATCTCCTATTTTATTTTATTTTGACCGATTATATTTATATACTTTTAGAGTATTGTTTGATTTTTGTTTGTTGAAAATAGTTGAGATATGGTGTTTGGGTATGATATGAACATCATATATTAACCTTGAATTTATTCAAACACCTCTCCTATTTTTGATGAAAAAAACCGTGAGCTACATATATATATATATATAATGATTTATTTGATTTTTGTTGTTAAAAATAATAGGATGTGTGATATTATGAAATATTGGTTAATGTTTGATGTTAATATTACATGTTATTGCATATATAACCATATTGTGCAAGGTTGGAAATTTATTATATATATATATATATATATATATATATATATAATTACGAAATGAAATTAGGATAGAAAGCATGGGTTTAAAATTTTAATGCATGATATGGAGTGATATTTCATGTTTAGTATATGGTATAAGCATGATATAATTTTGTGGAATTTATTGAACACCAAAGCTCACTAACTTTTGATTACCGAAAACATTGGACAATTTTAACCTATGGTTTAAAATTTTATATGATGATATTGGGTTGATAATTAAATTCCATAGTATGATAGGAGTATAACATGATTTTATTGGAATTTATTTGGTACATATGCTAATTGTTGTTAATTATCGAAAACATAACAAAATGGCTAAGTATGAGTTTTATTCTAATGTTAAAATGAAGCTATGATAGTTAATTATAAACTTAGAATGAATGGTTGTGATTAGGGTGAATGAATGGAACACTTATGCACACTTACACAATGATTGTGTATTATGTTAGAAATTAGGGTTTTCTAATGCTTTAGTATAGTTTATGTTGTGTATGGTATTGTTTGGTGTTGGATGTTTATGTTTATGTTGTACCGATAAACCAAAACCCAAACGTAAAGAACATAATACTATATGTATGAGAATCCAAAAGAAATCGACCAATTTTGATAATTTAAGAGGGATCGATAATTTAAGAGGGAATTAACGAGAAGCGAAGTTAGACCCAAATTAGGGTTTTCTATTTAATAAAAGGACACTCGAATGCGAGTTCCTAAGTTAGAAAAAAAACAAAAGCCGAGCTACAACGTTAGTACTTAATAACGATAATCCAATACGATATTAGTTGAGCGTTAAAACAACTCGATAACGAATAACGATTATACGACATATGTAATCTCCGACGAGTTATGATAAACAAACAATGTCATAATGTGTAAGCAAGAATTCGAACATAAGATGTCGATCCTTATGTCTCAAAAGTCGAGTTAATGTTCCCGAAGCACTTCATTTATTCTTAAATACTTATTTACATGATAGCATGTATTCACTTGAATCCTAAGTCAATACTCCTCTTTTAATTATCGTGCTAATACGACAAGTCGTCAAGCATAACCTACTAGGACGTAACTATAATTGTTAAGTCTAGTTAGTGGCTTGAGAATGTCCTAATTTATCAATCATAAACTGATTATCGACAATCTATAACTTAATAACGTTTGGAATAACACTAAGGTAAGAGTCGAAGGTAGACTCGGAATATGCGATTCATAATTGAAGTCCACTTATGCACGATCAATTAATATAGCTTGGTAATTGGGAATGTAAGATAATAGAAATTATCTTAAAACAATCACATGAAATCATAAAGAAACCCTAAGTGGGAACTTTAAGTCGTAATTTATAAACGACATTCGATCGATAGAAAAAAAATCTAAGAAATGTTATTTTTTTATGAAGGATTTGATCGTACGTAGTTGGCGAGGAAGAACAATCACACCTGTTCATTTAGAACCACTAGCTTTGGATTAGCAGGTGGGCTCTCTTGAAACAAAATGACATGCATATCTATCTCAAAGCATGATTTACAAAGTTTTATGAAATATTATCACACGATATTATTCGATCGCCAAATGTTTTATGTTTTGTTGTGGCCATATCGAGGTTGGTTAATCCAACGTGAAATGAGAATTGATTGGTATATCGATGTGGTATGTGAATGAGTTGGTCCTAGCGTTAAACGTTAAAAAGGGTAACGATCGGACCCGACTTAGTTAAGGACTAACTCGAATTGTGTACACGTGTGACTGTGTGTTAAGGTTAGCTACCTCGATCGGTCACGACGACTATGTGTAGGTGGCCACCTCCATAGTGCGCGTATGAATGGGTGAATGAATGATCAGATATGGAACAAAGTGAATGAAATAGTCAGGCCTGACGCTTTTGAGAAATGATAAAATGTTTGATAGGCATGAGTCTTTTAACTAAAATCCTCATGCGCTATTGTGGGCAGTTAATAACTTTTGTTAAAGAAAACGTTTTCGGTAATCGAGTCCACTGAGTACTTTTGTACTTAGTCCTGCATCTCGTTTTTGATGTGCTGGTTGAGCAAGGATCGATGATGGGTGCAAGGTGGTGCAGAGTAGCAGCTGTTTTGTTGCTTTATTAGAAAGGTTTCTAGAATCTTGGGCATGCATCGTCATATGCATGTCCACACGTTTATTTGTTGTTTAACTCTGATATTATTTTGATGCTTGATTTATGATGGCTTTCATACCGTATTGAACTTGAGGTCGTACCTCGTTCCTTGAATTGTGCCACGATTGGGTTATTTCAACCTTGAACCTTTGTGAGTCATACGTGACTCGAGTTGGTATTGAACAGTTTATCTCTTTTTGTCTATGCGTTATTGAGTAGTTAAATGGTTAATTACATTGATTAGTTGTGTATATATATCCGCTGCCTTACTATACCAGTGATAACCCATATGTTCCTTACTTCCTTGGGAAGTCGGGTCATCACAAAGTGGTATTAGAGCACTTGTTCGCTCTGAACCCTAGAAACCCTTTCCTTGAATCCTAAGTTGGAAGTTGAGTCTAGAAATTGTTTTTGTTTGACTGCTACTGCACCGCTCTCCATCGTCGTCCTGCTCAACAAGGAAAAAGGTAACTATTTCAACTAAAAGTTGTTTTGAAATGATGGTCGTATATGAAATGTGAATTGGAGTTTCAATATTGCCTTGTTGGGATGTTGAAAAATATTTTGGAAAATGGAAACTTTTGAAATTGAAAAGTTGTTCAATGGATTGGTCATTAGTTTGAAGGAAAGTTACAAGCTTTTGGAGCTTGGTAGATGAGTAAATGAGAATGCTTGATTATCGCTACAACGTGTCGCTATTTGTGTTTATTGTTGTATGCGATGCATGATAGAAGCATGATGGAGCATGATGAAAATGAGTATGTTTTCCCATGAGAACATAGACTCTTAAGACGCATGACCCCTTTTGCGCGAACTTAGTATGAAAACATAAGGTATCCCCAATTGAACGAAATACTAAGGAAGAATGAGAACATAGAAATCCTAAGAATCATAATCCTAACGGATTCGAGGATGAGAACGCGATGAGTCTACGATGACGAAGCAACTGCTTAACTGGAAGTTCGTACTATTATGAGTCCCAACCGCTCTACACGAAGGAATTCCGAACGCCATGCTTGTTGCCTCTATCATATCAATATTGAAATGAATCAAGTATAACTATAGGGAAGCATAAAAAGGAAATAATGATTTGTAAGTGCATAATGAGAACATATAGGATGCGATGCGATAATGTGAGTAGTAATGAGAAATCCAAATCCCAATAAGATAGGATAACCTCTTAAGCCTTACCCGAAGGATAGACATCGATCGTTACCCTACCCTAAGAAACCATACTGTCTCTTCCCGGAGACCAAACCAAGAAAGTAATGCCATAAGGATTTGGGTATGTAGGTCATAGAAATGTAGATTGCTATAACCTTCTTTGTATAGATGTTTATTGTGTACGTACCTTCTTCTAGATACACCGTTATGTTTACCGTGCCTGACCATAGTGATACTTTCCTTTTTAGATGGCTCGGACCGTGTTCACGACTAGGCGCCCTCTGTCCTCTAGGGCCACCCCCGAGGAGATGATACGTTCGTACTGCTCCTACCAGATGTGCCACGAAGACGACCTTGGCGAGTTTCTGGCGCACTTCACATGCCACTGGGCTGCTGCACATGCCCGGGGTACATCGCACTATGACGGTGTACTCCTCCTGATCATGAGACTGCCATCTGACTGGCAAGGTTACGCCCGTGAGATATCGGCGGACTACATTTACCGACGCCAAGAGAGCTTTGACCTGGAGGCGGACCTGCCTCGCTTTGCTAGCCACTTGAGCTATGTGTTCACGGTGTATGGAGCTGCACCACGTGGGCCATATCTCCCCGCACGGGAATACACTTGGCGCGACAAGATTCCAGAGTGGCTCCATCCAGAGGTGCCCCGTCTAGTAGCTGATGGACGCGTGTTCTTACCTGGCAGTGGCAGGAACATGTTCGAGGTGGGACCTTCCTGTCCCGACAGCTCACCTTCCCGGTCCTACCACCAGTAGGATTCCATCCTCGTCACTACCCGCCCAGACCATCATCGCCGGTCATGCCATGCCCGTATCCACCTCCACCGCCGCCTCCCCGGTCCAGCTGTTGTTCAACCAAAAGTATACTTTCGATTGACTCGCAATAAATGCGAGGTGTTATAGTAGGGAAAGCTAACCTAGTCGCTCTCAAGGAAAACTTAATAGGGCCTAATGTTCGTGTTGCTCACGAGCGATTAAATCCTAAACACTCTAATACCAATAAGGGATTTTGAAACATACGAGGAATCAAACACGAGAATTAAACAGCAAACCTAAGCCAGGGTTGTCGATCCCGAGCTAAATTACGAAAACAAAAGATCTAAACTAGAGGCTGTCAAACCCTAGATGATTAACTACCAAACAAAGGAACAGGAAATAAATCAAAAACAATTAAATTAGATCTTCAAACAAGGATCAATGAAATTCAACAAAGAACGATTAAACATAAATTTAAAGTTCAACACCACTTGCATAGAATTCAGATTATTAAACCCAGAAACAAGAACTAATCAAGAACCTAATCAAGGCAGGGAATAATCGAAAGCAGAACGAATCAACATGTAAACAAATGATCAAGAACAATAGGAACAAAAGTCGATCAATTACTTTCAATCAAATCCAAAATTACACAATGTATTGCAAGAATCAGTAAATAAAATTCTTGGCGTTGCTAGAATTCATAAACAAATAGAATACCAATGTGAACTAATGTCCGGATTGGAACCATCGAAGAACAACATCACGGCGCAATGGCGAATGAAAAGCAGAAAAATACGTAAAGTATGACTCACGAAAATAACCTAAAATAGGCTATATATAGGAAGGCAACCGAGCCATTTGAAAAAACGCAGAGAGGCGAGGGCGGCGTCTTGTGAGGTGCGAGGCGGCGGGCGGGCGGGCGGCGCCACTCAGCGCACGAGTAAATTGGGAGCGCTCGGGTGAGCAGGCGTTCAGATCGCGGGGTGAGCTGGCGGCGCGGCAGCGCTGGTGGGGCGCGGGCGGCGCTGCGGGCGGAGTCTGTGGGCGAGCTGTCGTTCACTCGAAGCGCGATTGGGAGCGCGCTCGGAGTGAGCGGCGTTCGGTGTCTTGGCGGACGGGCGGCGCGCGGGCGTGCGGCGTGGGGCGTCTTGTGGCGGCGGGCGTGCGTGCGTGCGTCTTGCGCGGATGCTCGGCCATGCGACGGGTCGTCTTGCGACTTCAACAATCGCTTCGTTCTCCTTGACGAACTCCGAAATAGGATCCGCCGCTTATGAACTCCTATCGCGATGCTCTTCATTATACCTGATCCTTGGTAGATAGATTTCATCCTATTTAATGCCGATTTTCTGCAAAACATTGAAACGAACCAAGTAAGTCGAAGCGATAAATAATAATTGAACTAACGGCATAAATGTGATAAACTAATGAAGACAACATGCAAAACAATACCAAGAATCAGCACAGATTCATACCAAACAGCTGCCGCCACCCCCGCCTGAGTCCTTGGGCCACGATGCTGTGAAGATTGAGGACCCACGCGACATAGCTACAGGTACCGTGAGGGAACCAATGTCCGCCCTACTATTGCCCCATTTCAGGATGATGTGTATGAGGAGGTCATGGCTGAGATCCGCCGAGACCTAGCTGCTATGGAGGAAGCCAGGGTTGCTAGAGACCGAGAGGCTGTGGACCCCGAGGAGGATCCCGAGGAAGACCATGAGGAGGATCCCGAGGAAGACCCCGAGGAGGATCCCGAGGAAGACCCCGAGGAGGGACCGAGGAAGACCCCGAGGAGGATCCATCAGCTGACGATGAGATGGAAGGAGTGGAGAGTTCCCATGCTTCCAGTCCTAACTCTGACGCATGGAGCCCTATCTACACTCCGGGCGACCATAGATCTAATTCTTAGGACTAGATTGTCTTTTTATCTATATACATTGTATATCTTTTGATGCATGCGGAAACGATGAGTCGTTCCGACTTGAACCCTATTTTGATGACCACGGTGGCGTTAGATTTTTGTGCGCACCGTGACTAGGAATACTGGAGTGATGCTGATGATGTTATTTTGGGCATCATACTGCATGCCGGTCTTTGTAACCTTCAAAACAACGATGAAAGTCCTCGTGAAGCGATTGATATGATATGGTGATAGCTCCTCGAGAGCCTTTTGTTTTAATATTACGATATGTGGTGCTCGATGATGTGTTGAAATTATGTTCATATTTATAAATACCGTGCTGATATATATAGAATACATTGATCCTGATGGATAGTATAAGAAAATTTCTAATTGCGTGTGTTTGTGAAGCATAGGATGCCGCCGAGAAGAAGAAATCGTGAAGTAATACCTGAGAGGGAAGACACTCCACCCCCACCACCACCACCGGCGAGAAGGATTGAGGAACTATTCCTCAGGCAGAACCCACTGACCTTCAACGGGACTGGAAATCCCGTGGATGTGGAACTTTGGATTCGCGCTCTAGAACGAATCTTCAACTTCCTCCACTGCACATCTCAGGAACGCTTGTCGTGCGTTGCCTTTCAAATGACTGGTGCCGCCGACTTCTGGTGGGAGGCGAAGAGGAAGACTCTATCTGAGGAAGAGCTGGAAAATTTCTCCTGGGAGGAATTTAAGGAGGAAGTGTACGAGAAATACATTCCTAAGAGTTACCGGAAGAAGAAGGAACATGAGTTCTACAACTGCGCCAGGAAAGGCAGCGGTCACAGACACGACCGTGCATTCTGTGAGATGTCGCGGTATGCGCCGCAGTTGGTCAACACCGACGACAAGAGAACGGAAAAATTTCGGGCGGGACTCCGCATGAGATCAGGGTGTCGTTAGCTGGTCACGAAAATCTGACTTACCGTGAGGCCCTCAGTCGGGCATTGGACATCGAGGCTGCTATGCCCGAAGACAGGATCGTCGTTGTGCATCCCCCGAATCATCAAGGGGATCGTGGGAAGGACCCCACCAGGGACAAGGATCCAACACTGGCCAGGCCGACAGGAGGCCATGGCAAGGAAATAACGTGCCATCTGGGCACGGGCAAGGAAATGGGCACACTATGGTACCCGCATCTGGCGGAGGAAACCAGAAGTTCATAAAACTCCCTATGTGCCCAAAGTGTCATAGGAGTCATAAAGGGGCCTGCGCATTCACCAATGATGGATGCTTCAAGTGTGGCCAGAAGGGCCACTACTCCAGGGATTGCCCCGGGGTACGCCAAGGGGAAAACGGCCGTCCCAACGTGCCCAACCAAGTCCAACCGATCCGGGCTATTCAAGCCCAACCATTCCAACAACAACCCCCGGTCCCGTACTATTAGCCGAATCAGCGACCATATCAACCACGACGGCCACGACGACAACAATGGCGACAGCCGCAGCAGCAGTACCGACAACAACAGCCGCAGCCACAACAGCAACAACAACAGCAGCAGCAACCGCAGCAACACCAACAACCCTATCAACAACAGCAACCACCACCGCAGGCCAGGGCCTACGCCCTCCACCAAGAAAGAGAGTTCCCACAGGAGCCGCCAAGGAACCAAGGAAACTTGGCAGGTATGGGAATACTCCTCCAATTACCTGTTATCCTACTGTTTGATACTGGTGCCTCGTATTCTTTTATTGCTGAAGCATGCGTAGAGAACTTAGGACTAGATCCTAAATGCACTGAACAAATTATGAGAATATCTTCTCCAGTAGGAGGCATAAGAACGGTGACCCACATATGCTCGAACCTAGAACTTGGACTAGGCTCACTTAAGGTCTTGACAGATAACCTTCACGTCATACATATGACAGATGTGGACATAATCCTAGGAATGGATTGGTTAACCGAACATAGTGCGATCATCCTGTGTAATGAAAGGAAAATTTCTTTCCAACATCCCGGAGAGGAACCTACCAACCTTCACGGGATTAGCATGGGAGAAGAGTCCCAATTATATCTGCACTACAAGCAAGGACGTTGCTGAACAAGACTGAGAACCATGCTTACCTCGTCTACCTCCAGGAGGAAGATCAGAATGAGAGGAGGATAGAAAACATCCCGATTGTGAAGGAGTATCCCGATGTGTTTCCAGACGAACTACCGGGACTACCGCCAAACCGACAGATTGAGTTCACGACCGACCTCGAACCAGGTTCTGCCCCCGTGTCAAAAGCCCCATACCGGATGGCACCAAAAGGACTGGAGGAGTTGAAAATCCAGCTGCAAGAACTCTTGGAGTTAGGTTTTATTAGACCTAGTGTGTCTCCATGGGGAGCACCTGTCCTTTTCGTGAAAAAGAAGGATGGTACACTGAGGATGTGCATAGACTATCGAGAGTTAAACAAGATAACTCTTAAGAATAAGTATCCCTTGCCCTGAATTGATGATGTATTTGATCAGCTTAAGGGAGCAGGAGTCTTCTCAAAGATAGATCTAAAGTCGGGATACCATCAATTAAGGATTAGACCGGATGATGTACCTAAAGCGGCTTTCCGGTACAAGGTATGGTCATTTCGAATTCATCGTTATGCCCTTTGGACTTCACGAATGCCCAAAGAAAGATTTATGGATATCATGAATAGGTATTTCACCAGTACTTAGACAAATTTGTCCCGGTATTCATAGGCGATATCCTAATATACTCCAAGAATAACCAAGAACACAAAGAGCACTTGAGAGCGGTCTTTGCAAACATTAAGGCGAAAGCAACTCTTTGCCAAGTTTAGCAAGTGTGAATTACGTTAGGCAGTGACATTCTTAGGTCACATCGTGTCCACCGAGGAATCAAGTAGACCCTCAAAGATTGATACCGTTCGAGAATGGGAATCACTAAAGAACCGAATGAAATTCGGAGTTTCTTAGGACTTGCCGGCTACTATCGACGATTTATCGAGGATTTTCAACGATAGCCCCACCCATGACCCAATTGTTGAGAAAGGAATCAAGTACACTTGGACCGCCGAGTGTGAGCTAGTTTCCGAGATTGAAGGAATTCCGACGACAGACTCAGTACTAGCGATGCCGAGGCGATAAAGAATACACAATCTACGGATACTTCAAAGAATGGACTAGGATGCGTCGATGCAAGAAGGCAAGGTTATTGCTTATGGTTCAAAGCGATTCGCCTACATGAGTTGAACTACCCTACATACGACCTTGAATTAGCGGTGGTCGTACATGCCTTAAAGATTTGGAGGCATCATTTTATGGAGTTAGATGTGAGATCTATCTTGACCATAAAAGCACGAAATATTTCTTTGGCGAAAGATCTTAACATGAGGCGGTGTAGATGGTTAGAACTAGTGAAAGATTACGAGTTGTGGTATCAATTACCACCGAGGCAAGGCTAATGTTGTAGCCGATGCCTTGAGTCGAAAATCTCACCCTAGTTTGGGATGTCTCCTCAGTCATGAGGAAATACTTATAAAGGAATTTCAGAGGATGAACATCGAGTCATAGACCCGTCTCTGACAATAGAGGGCTGTATTACAGCGTTGATTGCAATCCCGGACTTAAGTCCGAATCTTAGAAGCTCGGAGGAAGGCGAGAACTGGAGGCAATCTGAGCTAAGATCAAGGACAACAACCACAAGAATTTTAAAAAGCAACAGATAATGTTTTCTTTGTATGACGGGAGGTGTGTGTCCCGGAAGGCGAAGGGCTTAGGGTGAGATCTTGAAGGAAGCCCATGAGACTTCTTACACGCACACCCGGAAGCACCAAAATGTACCAAGACCTCAAAGAGAAATTTTGGTGGGATGGGATGAGCGAGATGTAGCTTCATTCGTAGGCGTTGTTTGGCGTGCCAACAAGTGAAAGCACTTCACCAATGACCGTATGGAACCTTACAACCGCTAGACATACGGAATGGAAATGGGATGATATAGCCATGGACTTTGTTACCGGGCTACCCAAATCACAAAGAGAAAATACGCTATTTGGGTCATCATCGATCGTTTGACCAGGCGTGCATTTTCTACCCATTCCGATAACACATGGATTAGGCAGACTAGCACGGTTATACGTCAGGAGGTCATACGTCTACATGGAGTTCGAAGACTATTACGTCGATAGAGATTGAAATTTACATCCAGATTACGGATGAGTTTACAAAAAATTGGGGACTCGACTACATTTTAGTACGCGTTCCACCCGCGAGACGGACGGACGGTCCGAGAGGACCATTCAAGCTGGAAGACATGTTAAGAACCGTTGTCCTCGATAGAGGAGAAAGTTGGGAACAAGTGTTGCCACTTGTGGAATTCGCCTACAATAATGACTACCGGGCAACAATTGGAATGGCCCGTCTGAAGCTCTTTATGGAAAGAAATGTCGATCACCCCTCTCTTTGGGATGAAGTGGGAGAAAGGAGAGTGTTAGGGGCGACTCGTGGGTGAAATGATCGAGATTGTGAGACAGATCCCCAACGGATCAAGGAGGCCCAAGACCGACAAAGTCGCGCCGACAAGCGTCGTTCGAGCGCATTTTGGCGTGGGAGACAAAGTCTTCTTGAAGATTTCTCCGTCGAAAGGAATCGTGAGATTTGGAATAAAGGGAAACTACGACCACGTTTCATAGGACCTATGAAATTTTGGAAAGAATAGGACCGATGACTTACCGACTTGCATTGCCGCTAAGTTTTGGAAACGTACACAATGTGTTCCATGTTTCACAACTACGGAAGTACATACATGACCCCAGCCATGTGATACTACCGATAGATATTGTCCTCGATGACAATATGAGTTACGTAGAACTGCCTACGGAAATTTTAGACCGATGTATCCAAAAGCTAAGGAACAAAGAGATAACGTTGGTTAAAGTTCTATGGCGACACCATTGTCAAGAAGAAGCAACACAGGGGCTGGACCCACTATGAAGGAGAAATACCGGATCTTTTCGAGGTTAGCAAATTTCGGGACAAAATTTATTTTAAGGGAATGGTATGTAATAACCCCGAAAAATTTAAAAATTTTATTAGTGATGTTTAAATCACTTATTTGTGGTTCTTAGACCTTAATTATGTTTAAGGTAACCAAGCGAAGCAATTAGAATCGATTCGGAGATCAAAATCTAGAGAAATCAAAACTAGTGACTAATCCTCTAGGATTAGGGTTTCTGAAGAGCACGAAAATAGAATGAAGGATCGAGAATGAATCTTGACAAAAGTTTCATTTCTAGAATCCTCTCGTGAAAACATGTAAGAAGACAAAGAATGAGAATTTTGGGCATACTTGCGATCGGTCTAAAAGCACTATTCTGAGTTTGGATCCATTTCGGTCCGTGCTAATCATGATAATTAATGATAACAATTAAATTCATGAAGGAATATATTAATATGAATTTAGAAATTATAAGAATCAATTTACGAAAGAAATTTACGAAGAAACAACCGAACGCAGGAAAAATATCTAGGAAAAACCCTAATCGATCCGAACGATCCAAAACTACGCACCAAGGGTCTAAATCAATAAATTATGATTTATAAGACTCAAATAAATGTTGAAGCTCAAAAATTCAATAGAATTTTGAATGAGCATAATTTAATCGTCGAGCGCTTTTTCGCGATAACTCGGAATTGACTTATCGGACGACGTCCGAACTTCATGAAATTTTTATAAACATTGAAATAAGTCATTTGGAGGATATTTAATAAAATAAAACCTTAAGGTTCCGAGAAATCAATCGAAAGCGCGTTAAAACTTAAAGAGTCGGTATTGACACGCCAAAACGGGTAATTTGACCAATCCACCTCCCAACTACCACCAAGACAACACCCAAATGGGCAATGACAGCCCTTAGGTCTGCCAATACATTGGGGAGACGTCCCATTGCAGCCCATTCACTTAGAACCCTTTTTGCTCTCAAATTTTCAAATTCTCTCTACACTCTTCAAGCCTTGAGCCTTAAATCCTCCTTCCAAACCCCTCCCACACTCAAATAATCTTTCTAAGACCATAGGAAGGTATTATTCATCATCATCTTCCATCCTAATGGAGTGGAATATTTCTTTGATTTTTTTTGGGTTTAAAAACCCTATTTTGCTCCTCATTTTTTTTGTGACATTAGAGCCATAAAATTCTCTCAAGCCATGAACAAAAAATGCTTAGAATAATGTTCTAAGGATACTGTAAAAATTTCATAATTTTTGGAGCATGTTTGTTTTTTTCGATTTATGCTTTAATTCTTTTTATATGTGACGAAGCATGATTTCGTGAATATTATGTGATATTGTTGCTTGATAATGTATTATAAGCATGTAGAATAATTATCATAATTTTCAGAATTATTTTTTTATTTTTCTTTTAGAAACCGTGAGCCTGGGGGCTTATTTAAGCCATGATTTGATTTTTATTTTTGAAAAATAGTTGAGATATGGTGTTTAAAATATGATGTGAACATCATATAAAAATCTTGGAATTTTTGAAACACATCTCCTATTTTATTTTATTTTGACCGATTATATTTATATACTTTTAGAGTATTGTTTGATTTTTGTTTGTTGAAAATAGTTGAGATATGGTGTTTAGGGTATGATATGAACATCATATATTAACCTTGAATTTATTCAAACACCTCTCCTATTTTTAATGAAAAAAACCGTGAGCTACATATATATATATATATAATGATTTATTTGATTTTTGTTGTTAAAAATAATAGGATGTGTGATATTATGAAATATTGGTTAATGTTTGATGTTAATATTACATGTTATTGCATATATAACCATATTGTGCAAGGTTGGAATTTATTGAATATGTATATATATATATATATGGAATTACCGAAATGAAATTAGGATAGAAAGCATGGGTTTAAAATTTTAATGCATGATATGGAGTGATATTTCATGTTTAGTATATGGTATAAGCATGATATAATTTTTGTGGAATTTATTGAACACCAAAGCTCACTAACTTGTGATTACCGATAACTTTGGACAATTTTAACCTATGGTTTAAAATTTTATATGATGATATTGGGTTGATAATTAAATTCTATAGTATGATAGGAGTATAACATGATTTTATTGGAATTTATTTGGTACATATGCTAATTGTTGTTAATTATCGAAAACATAACAAAATGGCTAAGTATGGGTTTTATTCTAATGTTAAAATGATGCTATGATAGTTAATTATAAACTCAGAATGAATGGTTGTAATTAGGGTGAATGAATGGAACACTTATGCACACTTACACAATGATTGTGTATTATGTTAGAAATTAGGGTTTTCTAATGCTTTAGTATAGTTTATGTTGTGTATGGTATTGTTTGGTGTTGGATGTTTATGTTTATGTCAATCGACAAACCAAAACCCAAACGTAAACAACATAATACTATATGTGCGAGAATCGAAAAGAAATCGACCAATTTTGATAATTTAAGAGGAATTAACGAGGCGAAGTTAGACCCAAATTAGGGTTTTCTATTTAATAAAAGGACACTCGAATGCGAGTTCCTAAGTTAGAAAAAAAAAAAAAAAAGCCGAGCTACAACATTAGTACTCAATAACGACAATCCAATACGATATTAGTTGAGCATTAAAACAACTCGATAACGAATAACGATTATACGACATATGTAATCTCCGACGAGTTATGATAAACAAACAATGTCGTAATGTGTAAGTAAGAATTCGAACATAAGACGTCGATCCTTATGTCTCAAAAGTCGAGTTAATGTTCCCGAAGACTTCATTTATTCTTAAATACTTATTTACATGATAGCATGTATTCACTTGAATCCTATGTCAATACTCCTCTTTTAATTATCGTGCTAATACGACAAGTCGTCAAGCATAACCTACTAGGACGTAAATATAATTGTTAAGTCTAGTTAGTGGCTTGAGAATGTCCTAATTTATCAATCATAAATTGATTATCGACAATCTATAACTTAATAACGTTTGAAATAACACTAAGGTAAGAGTCGAAGGTAGACTCGGAATATGCGATTCATAATTGAAGTCCACTTATGCACGATCAATTAATATAGCTTGGTAATTGGGAATGTAAGATAATAGAAATTATCTTAAAACAATCACATGAAATCATAAAGAAACCCTAAGTGGGAACTTTAAGTCGTAATTTATAAACGACCTTCGATCGATAGAAAGAATCTAAGAAAGGTTATTTTCGTATGAAGGATTTGATCGTACGTAGTTGGCGAGGAAGAACAATCACACCTGCTCATTTAGAACCACTAGCTTTGGATTAGCAGGTGGGCTCTCTAGAAACAAAATGACATGCATATCTATCTCAAAGCATGATTTACAAAGCTTTATGAAATATTATCACATGAACTGTTATTGACTGCCAAATATTTTATGTTTTGTTGTGGCCATATCGAGGTTGGTCGATCAGCGTGAAATGAGAATTGATTGGTATATCCAATGTGGTATGTGAATGAGTTGGTCCACCAATGTTAAAAAAGGGTAACGATCGGATCCGACTTAGTTAAGGACTAACTCGGATTGTGTACACGTGTGATAGTGTGTTAAGGTTAGCTACCTCGACCGGTCACGGCGACTATGTGTAGGTGGCCAACTCCATAGTGCGCGTATGAATGGGTGAATGAATGATCAGATATGGAACAACGTGAATGAAATATTCAGGCCTGACGCTTTTGAGAAATGATAAAATGTTTCATAGGCATGAGTCTTTTAACTAAAATCCTCATGCGCTATTGTGGGCAGTTAATAACTTTTGCTAAAGAAAACGTTTTCAGCAATCGAGTCCACTGAGTACTTTTGTACTTAGCCCTGCATCTCATTTTGATGTGCAGGTTGAGCATGGATCGATGATGGGTGCGGTGGTGCGAGTAGCATTTGTTTTGATGCTTTATTAGAAAGGTTTCTAGAACCTTGGGCATGCATCGTCATATGCATGTCCACACGTTTATTTGTTGTCTAACTCTGATATTATTTTGATGCTTGATTTATGATTGCTTTCATACCGTATTGAACTTGAGGTTGTACCTCGTTCCTTGAATTGTGCCACGATTGGGTTATTACGAACCTTGAACCTTTGTGAGTCCTTCATGACTCGAGTTGGTGATGAAACAGTTTATCCCTTTTGTCTATGCGTTATTGAGTAGTTAAATGGTTAATTGCATTGATTAGTTGTATATATATATCCGCTGCCTTACTATACCAGTGACGACCCATATGTTCCGTACTTCCTTCGGATGTCGGGTTGTCACATTTTCAAATGAGTTGGAATTGACTCCAAATTCTTTCACAAAACAAGATCTAATACACTTAATTACATAACTACTAACTTAATTTAAACAAAGAAGAACAAAATCACCTTGAAATTGAAGCCCTAATTTTCGGCCATAATAGGAAAAACGAGGGGTTCTATTTTTTGTTTCAATAATCAACTCTAAACTTGTTTAAACACATCCAGTTACATAGATATAAGCTCAATTTAAACAACAATTAATCAATATAAGAATTAGGGTTATTGAGCAAAATTGGGGGGTTTTGAAGTTAATCAAATTAAACCATAATCCATGCATAAAACACTTGTTTAAACTTGATTTAGCATCAATTGATCAATAACATCAAAGATCAAAGTTTTCCCCACTTTGAGCCCAAAATGGGCGAAAATTATAGGGTTCATAGAGGGGGTTTTTTCTTTATTTTCTCAACACAAAATCACTCCTAAAGGGTAGATCTATGCATAAATGAGCTAAAAATTGAAGAACAAAACTTGTAGGAAAAGGCCCATAATGGCCGAAATTCTGGGGGTGTTGGGGAGGGTTTTATTTTGTAATTTTCACTTCAAAACCTAGCTAAAGTTAGTAATTTACCTCTTTGAGATGTTAATCTACTAATTTGAGATGCAATCGAAGCTTGAATCTTGAGCTTGATGGAAGAAAAATCAAAGTGTGTGAGTGTGTGTGTTTTTCGAAAATAGAGAGAGTGAAGGGAGGAGATGATAAATAGTGATGTGTCTTGGAAGCTAAGTAGTGTATATATATATATATATATATATATATATAGGAGTGGATCAATGAGAACCACATCTTTTTGCGAACTCTGCGAACCATGCATAATGTTGAAGATGATGCAAAAGCGGTATAAAGTTGTGATAGCGAAAACTTTCTAAAATTATTTTGTTGCAACAATTTTAGAAAGTTTTGTTATTCTAACTTTGTGCATCATCTTCAACGTCTTATGCATGGTTCTCAAGTTCTCAAAAAGATGAGTTCTCTTGGATCCAACCCCTATATATATATATATATATATATATATATATATATATATACTCACTATTTCACTCTTCTTTGAGAAGCCATTGACTTTCTTTCATATTCTAGAGAATTCTTAGCTTATAACATAAGCTTTGGTTACAAATCTGACCTATTACTACATATTGGTGCTAGGCCCAATTTATTATGGACATTATGTCCTCATCCGGATGTATTTATCCAAAAAATAAAAATATAAAAATATAATATATCCTTTGAAATTAATAAATCAAATAATAAATCAAATAGAAATATAGAAATGGTTAGTAAGTTGGAATTTTTCATAAATCCTTCTTTCTAAAATAAACGTTGCAATAAAGCAATAAATTAAAATTTATTATTAAATCAAACCAACTTTAGAATTCTAAAATAAATCTTTGAGTTAGAACTTTACGTTATCTTATCTGAGGATGCATTGTCCCTAGTCAATTACGTAATTAATCTCTAATTAATCACGTAATTAATGCCTAATTAATGCTATGAAAATCCGGGGTATTACATTCCCTCCCCCTTAAAGAAATTTCATCCCGAAATTTAGTACCTCAGAAAATAGCTCGGGATAGTACTTCTCTCTCATCTTCTCTTCTAATTCCCAAGTTGCTTCTTCTAAGCCATGATGTCTCCATAATATCTTAACTAAAGGAATCAACTTATTCCTTAGTTATTGCTTCTTTCGATCTAGAATACGTTTTGGCCTCTCTTCATAGCTTAGGTCAGACTCAGGAACTATGTCTTCTTAGTTGATAATATGGTTTGGGTCATAGACCTATTTTCGTAACTGAGATATATGAAACACGTTATGAACGTTACCGAAATTGGGTGGCAGTGCCAACCTGTACGTAACAGGTCCAATCTTCTCTAAAATCTCGTACAGTCCGATGAATCTCGGCTTGAGTTTTTCTTTGATTCTAAATCTGTGCACTCCTTTTGTAGGTAAAACCTTCAGGAATACTTTGTCTCAGATTTCGAAATTCAACTCAGATCGTCGCGTATCCGCATAAGACTTTTGGCGATCCTGAGCTTCTTGAATCCTCTTCTTAATCGGCGTATGATATCAATCATTTCCTCAGCATACGTGCGAGAATTCTTTTCTCTCCAACCGTCCCAATACAATGGAGATCGACATTTCTTGCCGTCTGATTAGCCGTGAGGCGCCATGTTGATGGTTGCTTGGTAGTTGTTATTATAAGCAAATTCGATCAAAGGCAATGCTTGCCCCATTGTTCTCCTCGATCTAAGACGATGGTTCTGATCATATCTTCCGTGTCTGAATGGTTCTTTCTGCCTGTCCATCGGTCTATGGATGAAAGGTTGTACTGAAATTCAGCTGGGTGCCCATTTCCTTTTGGAAACTTGTCCAAAATTGCGAGGTGAATTTGGATTCTCTATCTGAGGTGATCGAAATGGGGACTCCGTGTAGTCGTACGATCTCACGCACATAAATCTGAGCTAGCTTATCGGCTTCGTACGTCACAGGAATTGGAATAAAATGAGCGCTCTTGGTCAATCGGTCGAGAATTACCCAAATAGCCGTATTTCCACGCTTGCACTTGGGTAATCTGGTGACGAAATCCATGGCTACATGATCCCATTTCCACTCAGGAATGTCGAGAGATTGCAGTTTTCCATGTGGTCTATGGTGTAGCGCTTTGACTTGCTGACACGCCAAACACTTCTCGACAAACGACGATATCTCTTGTTTCATACCTACCCACACGAACTTTTGTTTCAGATCTTGGTACATTTTTGTGCTTCCTGGGTGTGCGGTATAAGGTGTGTTGTGCGCCTCATTCAGAATCTCTTCCTTCAATTTCTTATCATTAGGTACACATATCCTATTCCCAAGCATAAGGGCGTTATCTTTTGCTTCGTGGTACTCTGTTGATCCTTCGGTTCTCACCTTCATCCTTACTTTTCTAATTGTTCACCTTGGCGTTGGGCTTGAACAATTCGATTTCTCAGGTCAGGTTCGAGAACAAGGGTTGCGATGATACTTTGAGTGGTCTCAGGTGGTAACACCACTTCTAGTTTCATCTTCTCGAACTCCTTAACTAGCTCTTCATTCTGGGTAAGAACAGATGCTAGTTGAGTCTGGCTCTTCCTACTTAACCCATCGGCAACCACATTCACTTTTCCTGGGTGATACTTGATTTCGCAATCGTAATCTTTAACTAGCTCTAGCGATCTTCTCTGACGCATATTAAGATCCTTCTGCTCAAACAAATATTTCAGGCTCTTGTGGTCGGTAAAGATTTCACATTTTGACCCATACAGATAATGTCTCCAAATCTTCAACGCATGGACCACAGCTGCTAGTTCTAGGTCATGGGTAGGGTAATTAAGCTCATGCGATCTTAGCTGTCTTGAAGCATAAGCAATTACCTTACCTTCCTGCATGAGTACACATCCTAGCCCATTTCTTGAGGCATCAGTATAAAGGGTATATTCTTTATCGGGCTCAGGTACCGTTAACACTGGAGCTGCAGTCAGTCTATCCTTCGATTCTTGAAAACTTTTCTTGCACTCATTGGTCCATTGGAATTTTACTCCCTTTCGAAGTAATTGCATCATCGGTCTAGCAATCTTCGAGAATCCCTCGATGAATCTTCGACAATAACCAGCTAGACCAAGAAAACTCAATTTCATTCGGTGTTGTGGCGATTTCCATTCAGCGTCTGACTTGCACTTCGCGGGATCAACTTTAATTCATACGCTGAGATAATATGACTAAGAATTTCACTTCTTGTAGCCAAAATTCGCACTTGCTGAACTTGGCGTACAACTTTTCGGTTCTCAACGTATTCAAGACGGTTCTCAAATGGGTTTCGTGTTCTTTCTTTGTCTTCGAATACACAAGAATGTCATCAATAAAGACCAAAACAAACTTATCGAGGTATTCATGGAAAACACGGTTCATTAGATCCATGAACACAGCTAGAGCATTGGTCAGACCAAAGGGCATTACAGTAACTCATAGTGACCATACCGAGTTCGGCGCACCTTACATATATCTTCTTGCTTAATCTTTAACTGATGATATCCTGATCTCAAATCGATTTTTGAGAAAACTCCTGCTCCCTTCAACTGATCAAACAGATCATCAATCCGCGGTAATGGGTACTTATTCTTCAGGGTCAACTTATTTAGTTCTTTATAGTCGATGCACATTCTCAAAGTACCATCCTTTTTCTTAACGAACAATACTGGCGTTCCCCACGAAGATACACTTGGTCGGATAAATTCGAATCCAATAGTTCTTGCAATTATATCTTCAATTCATGAAGTTCCCTTGGCGCCATTCGGTATGGTGCCTTCGAAATTGGGGCTGACCCAAGTTCTAAGTCAATGGAGAACTCTAATTTCCTATCTGGTGGTAATCCAGGTAAGGATTCCGGGAAAACATCTGGGAACTCTCTCACAACTGGGACATCCTCTACTTTCCTTTCAACCTCATCTTTTCCAACCAAATATATTTAGTAAGCGCTTCTTCATCTTATCTTAGCAACTTTTCCACTTGTAAGGCTGAAATAATGGGTACTCTCTTACGTCTCTCGTCTATCCCGTAAAAACAGGTTGGTTCTTTCCCTGGTAGTTGGAATGAAATCTCACGACTCTCGCTACGAATCGTCACAAAGTTTTGGGTTAACCAGTCCATCCCCAGGATTATATCCACATCCCACATTAGCAAAAGACGCAAGGATTCTGCTCTCAACTTTAGAGGACCTAACTCAAATTCTAAGTTAGGACACTCATGCGTGATTCTATCACTTCCACCTAGTGGGGTAAGGACTCTTATATCACGATTAGATCGTTTTACTAGAAGCTCAAGAGTATCTACACATGCTGAAGAAATAAAGAAATACGAAGCTCCAGTATCGAAAAGAATTATTACAGGTACATCTCTCAGGTTCCATACACATCATTTGTCACCTTTCTTATTAGTGATTTACGGTTTAGGGCAAAGGCTCTCGATCTTTGGGTTTGTGGCTGAACTTCTTTGTCTTGGTGAGTCACGAGGTGGTTCTTTGTGAGGCCATTGGAAATTGAGGCATCAGAAACTTAAGGAACATCGGGAATGGCGGCGAGGGTGACGCCATAGCTTTCATAGATTGAGTTTTACGGGGAGGATTTGGTCTGGATCCACTTCCTAGGGGCTCACTTGACCACAGCTGTACCATCCTGTTACTTCCCCATTTACACACTCCAGAGTGTGCTTGATTGCATTTCTGACATACAGGCTTAGCTTGATTTGGGAAAAACTGAGGTTGGCCTTGAAATGATGATCGAGATTGACCTTGGGAGAATTGTCCCGATTTCTGCAACTGCTTCTTGTTCGGGAAATTTTTATTGTCCCACTTTCTCTTATTCCTACTCTTCTGATCAGTCGGCACTAACTTTGATGGGTTAGGATTCTGGGTGGGTGTTGGGGTCGGATTAGGCATAATCTTTTCAGGACGCATTTCCATTTCCATATCAAGTGCTCAATTCAGAGTCTCCGCATAAGACATCGGAGGTTGACTTGCCAGTACTATCCTCATTTCTTGGCATAATCCAGAGCGAAATAACTCAGCCATTTTCTCATCGGTGTCGACCTTATAAGGTGCGTACCGAGCCAACTTGCAGAACTCTCTGTCGTACTCAGCTACAGTCTTCTTCCCTTGCTTAAGATTAGAAAACTCAATCTCTTTTTGTCTGCGATAGCTTCGTGGAATGTATTTTGCCAGGAGTTCTTCCTTGAAACGCTCCCACGTTAAAATGTCCAACTGTTCTGGCGTGAAGGTTTTCTGGCGAGATTCCCACCAGTAATCTACAGATCCCTTTAGCTGGAAAGAGATACATAGCATACACTCTCGATCGGTGCATTCCAAAAATTGGAAAACACAGTCCATAGCCCTAACCCACTCTTCAGCTTCAGATAGATCACCAAATCCAGTAAAAGTTGGTGGATTTTGGCGAAAAAGTTCAGCAATCTTGCTATCAGGGTGAGGAGGTGATTGGTTAGGTGAGTTCTGAGGTGTAGGTTGACTCTCTTGAGTCTCTTCTTCAGGTGTTGGGTTTCGACGTCCTCTCGGCATACTGAAAGGATTTGAGAATTTGAATATCAAATCAAGGGAAACATTTCTTATCACGTAACAAGTTTAGGTTATCACAAAATTTAAGCAAATAAATTTTTTAACAATTGTTGATAGGTTGCACATCACGCATAACAGAGTTGCAAAGTTCATATACTATAATATTTGATTTTATATATATATATATATATATATATATCAAGAAAATTACCTCTTTGAGGACTTTTAACAAAAGGGTAAAATTTGCCACAAGTGGGTTTGGGCTATGGCGATGCTCTATCTATACGGCATCCCAACGGACTATCCTATTTTACATACATACCACTTTCATATATATATATACCAAAACTACCCACTACTATATACACCAACTGATCACTACTAAAACTACTATATGCATCACTACTGTACAACGTCATATCTGCTATACCATACTATCACACAAAATCCACAACTAATGGCTACCACTCGGACTAGGCTCATCGTTCTGGCGTCTGTCTCCACTCCAGCTCCACTGGTCGCTGCTTCCTCGTCAAAGTATCTATCAATCCCCTCTTCCCAATCAGGGATACAGTGCCTTAGTGTCGCAACCCATAAGGGCACAATCTTTTCCTCATTGTAATCTGGCACTGGTGGTCTAGGCACATGGGGGTTGTTATCATGCGGGATCACCATCAGCTCGGGGTGTAGAATATATGGGTCAGTAACGAAAGACATCTCACTGACCGGAAGATACTTGATTTTTCACTCACCAACAGACTCAACACGCTCAGGCTCGTATCGATAGGATCTGGAAACACCTGATGGCCTAGACGAGCTGGTCCCCTCATCGACAGGAGGAGGTGACTCCTGAAATAGATGAACTTCAGGGAGATGGCTAGGAAAGTCAGCCGGGAATAGCTGAGACTCAGGAGATACAACTGGCAGAGAGCCATAAGAAGCGCATGGGCGGATAAGAACCAAGAACTATCTCGAAGCGAGGCGGTGGGATCAATCGAGAGATCTTGGGTCGACGAGGATTAGCGATGAAAAGGTGAATCAAGAGCAAATGGCGCTCATACGGATCTGCATCAATCATTGGTATCTACGGATGCGGATCGGGAAAGGAATGCCTTGACAAGGAACATATCAGCAAAAAGTGGATCTAATTCAGGGTGTGCATAATAGTCATCAAGCCCCTGATGAACATCTACGTCCATCAATAGGTTAGGATCAACAGGCTCAGCAGTGACTGGGGCTAAGGGAGCATGATCAATCATCATGGGCTTATCAAATATTGGAGCCAAAATATCAAGGGATGGTATAACAACGACAGGCTGGGGAGGAGGATCATCCTGCCTCGCGATGCTCAACAAAGAGCTGACGAATAAAAGGATGAAAATGCTCAAGAGGAGGATAGTCACACGGGACGGACCCGATGATCCGGTTACGTGCTCGAGCAGATGCATAAAATCCAAGAAAATTCCCCGACTCCTCTGGCTCTCTAATATAATCAATATAATGAAGTGCATGAGTAGAAGCCCATCCTTGGCAGTGTGCTGGCAAGACTTGAACCAATAGGAGTATCACAACGAAATCATTAACCCCATGCTGCCTAACCAAAAGCCAGGTCCGACGGAACTGCTCGAGAAAATTTGACAAGTCCGTATACTGCTCTGGACTAGGCTCGTAAAACCTATCTGTACGCCCAATCACTAGCAGTCTAGCTCTAGTGCTCTTACGCGGCGTAGTTCGCATCCTCGACATCCTAAAATAATAATCATAACTTAGATATTAGGACAATAACATCGTTACGTCCCACTTCCCAACTTAATATACTAATCCACTTATATGCATATTCATCTCATACAGCATACAATACTAAGCATATAAAGATCACTCGAAACCATAAGCAGTGCTCAAATAATTTTTAACTCTATATGCAAAAACTAACTACTTGTACCTGGTTGTGTTGGAGATGACGGACTTGATATGCTGAGCTTGAATAATTTAGGACAACTGGGTTAGACTCAAGGAAGACTCATAGGACCAGAGCGAACAACTGTTCTGATACCATTCTGTCACAACCCGGCTAATTAATTATGGATTAACTAACTAACCGGGTTGCGACTAGAGGAAAGAAATAAGATAACTAACTAGTTTCAGAGGTTCGTAGGGATAAATAATTATCATTCTAAAGAAAGACAAGTCATTGAACTTGTGATTAACTAAATAATCAAAAGTCGAATATTAATTAATCACTATTTAGGAAGTTGATGCAACAATCTTCGACTTGAGTTTATACTTGTTTATCAAATGTCTAACCCATTAGGACTTTGAACACATAACATATTACAATCTATAAAAAGGGTTGGCAGCAAAAGAGTAGTTGAGTTTATGTGTGAAGACATAAACCCGGGGCAAAACATATTACATGACGAGACAAGTCTTCACTCAGCATTCAATTCTCGTCATCAGCTCCTACACAACCTGCACATTTAGAAATACATGCAGGGCTTGAGTACTTAATGCACTCAGTGGGCACTTGCCGAAAACAACTAAAAACCTAGATCTCGGTGAAGAACCTAGATCTCGGTGACTTACGTTGATCTAAACCTCGATAAGGTATTAGATGAGTATGAGTTGCTGACCATCACTTTGACTTGTTATGGGTGAGGGTTACATGAGATAACCAGATTCTCTACATCTTGGGTGGTGGCGATCTTGTATGTCATGCTAGTTACATGTCGAGTCACCGTATCCGTTTAGGATGATGCCGTCCCTTAAGGAGCTCAAAGGTTTATTGTACTAAACCTGCGGTTGAGTTATCTCAAGTACAATAATAAGGTTGAGTGGTACTACTTAAGGAATTAAAGTAATTAATTATTTTAAGCAGTCAGATCGCTGTAAATAACTAATGGACATACGATATCTTAAATACGGGGATTCGTAAAGTCTAAATGCGAGCCCGACTCAACTTCTAAAATAAAGGGGTAAGTCGGCATTTATTCTCTAGTGGCATGAATAAATGTTTATGAATTAATTTATTTTCTGGGCTGAACATAAGATAATTAATTTATTTGAGGCCCATCTTTATTCCTTGCATTTGATCCCTGGGCTGGCCCATCCAGGCCTTTTAGCTTAGTGAAATTCGATCCTCTTCTAATAGAGTCCCTATAGGACTCTGCTTGATCCTCTGTAACTTAAGTGATATGATTATATTTATTAGATATGCATAAATCCTATCAAGATAGGATTTAGGGTTGCATTATAAATATAAGGTGAGAGAGAAAATCAAGGTTAATGCTCAAGCAATATTTTCAAGAATTATACTTCCTAAAGTGTGAGAATTTTCGAAAACTTTGAGAAAAAGGAAGAAGGAGAATTTCTATAGCATTTTCCATAGATTGTCCTTACTCGGCATTAGAGTTTAGGCAATCGGGACACAGTCCAGAAGATCAAAGCACGAGTCTTTATCCGTTCTTCCCCGACAGATTCGTAGGTAAACACGAGAAAAACTCCTACGTGTTGCAATTAATTATATAGGTGCATGCTAGGAACATAATCAATGTATGGTGTATTAAACATCCAAGATAGATCATCGGGAGAGGGTTAAAATAAGATTTCCCTACAACAGTTTTTGCCTTGAGACCTGGCGGAGATATGTGAACTATAGGAGGATAAATCTTTGTGTGCTTTTGGTAATTAGCTTACTTCTCTTGAGACCCGATGGAGATAGAGTTTAGGCTAACCTACTACTATAGGCTGTCCTGGCGGAAACAATAGTTACATTAGTGATCCTTCATATGAATGTGGATTAAATTGGTAAACAGATTAATAGGTTAATTGTGTGAATCTTGTTAGGTTAAGTACATCCCTAGGGTCAGTCTTTTATATATAGTTTTATTCCTATCTTTATTTTCGAGTCTAGTTTTACAATTATCTCTCTTGATTTTTTTGGTTCCTGGATAACAATCAAGATTCTGTGTTAATTATTCGCTGTGTTCTCGAGTCGCAGTCCCTGTGGATACGATATTTATACTTGCTGTTTTACTATCATTTATTTGGTAGGAATATTAGCGATCAGTGCACTAGTTTATGATAAAGAGTATATGCTTCTTTTGCAAAAGTTAATTGACTTGCCTGTTTTTGAGCACATTGCATATTGCCTATCTACGAGAGAATGACAATATTGGCCCTATGCTAGACGAGCTGCTAGTAAGGGTATGCGTACACAGGTGGCCTTTGGCCAAGGTGTTGAGGAGGATGCCTACTTCTCAACACGTATGTGCGTAGATATGGTGGTTATTGATGATTGTTTGCAGACATATTATAACTAGAATTGTTAGCACGTGCATTAATCATGAAGTAAGTGATTTCATAAAGTTAGATTCATAGGATTTTTCTTAAAACCCCTGTGAATCTATTAAGTGGAAATCCCCGTTGTCTATTACAGAAAACCCCGTTGTCTATCAAGGTATAGTCTATTAGGGCCGGCTATAGACCACGGGGAAATCCCCGTGGTCTATCATAACATAGACAACGGGACAATCCCCGTGGTCTATCATGTTATAGACCACGGGGGCCTTGTAATATACAATGGATATTCCCCGTTGTCTATAGCATCATAGACAACGTGGGTTTACCCGTTGTCTATGTTGTTATAGACAACGGTGTTCTAGCTTTATACAATGGTTAAACCCCGTTGTCTATTGTGTTTTAGACCACGCGGACATCCCCGTTGTCTATATATTAATAGACAACGGGAGAAGCTCGTTAATCTATTGACCGATCAACGAAAAAAAATTATTTATTTATTTATTTATTATATAATTCAAAATACTTGTTTCTGTCATTAAAAAACAATAATACAAAATAGATATAAAATATATATTGTCTCATAAATAGATAAATCAAGGTACAATACATAAACGTTATATACCGGGAAAATTCCTAATCAACAATTATAGCACAACAAATAGTCTACCTAGCTAATTAAATTCGTCCACAAAACATCAATTTCACCATCTTGAACCTTTCATTTCACCATCTCTGCTCCAACATCAATCATCTAATTCGCCTCTCCATCTACATGATCAAAATAAGATGCAATATGTGAGAAATAAAATTTAATACCTAAAAAATATTCAATTCAATAAAGGTATCAAACTTACCATCATCAACAACCATATAATCGAGAACTAACTCGCCCACTCTATACGGACTTCATCGATTTCTTTTTCGAGTAAAAGCCTTGGAAAACTATTAAATAAACAAAATAGACATATTTCATTTCTAAAAATATTAAAGAATAAGTATTTAGAAAATTTTGGATTAAATTGTCACGTTATAATCAACCTATTACCAATAGACAAACATCTGATAGTAAGAAGTTGCTATTTCTATATGACTTCATCATAGAAGAAGTTGCTATTACTATGATGACTTCACTGAGAGAAAAGAAACATAAAGCCAACCTTCTTAGCACAAGACCGATTTCCTCGTCATAGTCAAGTTTTGAGGCCGGTGAAGATCCTTGGCGCTTCTTCCCATTTCCCAAGCATAGCTGTGCTATACCACGTGACTTGTACCCTTTGGCGTAGTGCGGATTGATCTGCGGTAGAAGTTATCTCGTATGAATTTCATAGGCTGAAAGGTGTAAAACAACGATATTTCCCAAAATTGCAATTTGAAATGGTAGATGCTAATGGTACTATGTTAATACAACATCCGTGATACGTAACTACCTAAACCACAATAAGCAAATATTATGAGTTCAAAGAGATATCCATACTCGGTGTGGAAAAGTGTAATGAGACTAAGGAGCGAGAGATTACTGACTAGGAAATTATTGATATGAGAACACATGATCCTCGATCTGACATTTCTTTACTATTTTGGATGATCAGAATAGCGCAACGAAGTCCACGAATGCCATATGCGATTATGTTGCAAGATACCATTTATCATCAAGAAGAGCCTCAAACTAATAGAACGATGGAACATAATACTTATTGACATAAAATGTGGAATGATAATTGTTAAATATCTCAAACAAAGTAAGGCGTACCTCCAATGTCGCATTAGCATCCCGAATAAGCGACATTTGGTTTCTTCATTTAATATACAGTGAGCTGCAAGTTAATAAGGAAATTCACATATTAGCTAAACATTTATAGTGTAAAATTTAAGAATACAAAAGAAAGGGATGAGCAATACACCGTTGTTGCATACATAATTGCAGTAGGATTCAACATGATAGCCTTGGTGAGACTCTCATGACTTCATCATGTTTGCTTATTTAATAAAAGAAAACATTATTAAATGGCACTAAGTAGTTAGTAATACTTACCAAAATAATGTTCATAGCATTTAAAGTACCTTCGTAAATTGCTTCAATTACGCATTTTAGCCTCCCGAGAAGCATCCCTATGAAAATCCATGAAAATCTTCTTGTCTATATTCTACACAAACAATCCATGAAAATCCATGAAACTCGATCATCTTATCATCGTTTTTTGGATTACGGCACATTACTCACATGAAGGCTTACATATACATACTACCTAGATATCACTTTTATGATCGGTGTATCATCACATAAATTCTCATCTTGATCATGTTTCGTAGGAACAAAGAAGCAACAATTATGGTCTTTACCAGGAGAAGTTAAACATGCAAACAGATAACATTATAAATTAAACATCATATATGTAGGAAAAGAGAGAGAGAGAGAAAGTCGAAACCCAATACAAGATGTAATGATTTTCAAATGGAAAGCTCCACATAAAACCATTCAAAGACTACATGCAAGCTATATGTAGTAAAATGAATATAAGAAGCCAAACATGCCTAAAAGTATCTGATTGTATTTTATAATAACTTTAATTATCAACATTCGCTATATCGCATAATATTTTCGAGAGGATATGGACACTAAGGAAATTTCATAAGTTCAAGAATTACATGTCGAATGGAGACACTCTAATTTACATCAATCAAGAAATGGCTCGTGGGGATGAATGTTTCTACCTTTAATTCAAAGGACTTGAGATCACGAGCTAGCTACTCCGCATTTAACCCCTCTCGTGCTAATAGCACGCCAACAAAAAGAACTTGTATAAATAAACAAAATAACTAAGAAAAATTATGAAATACTATCAACAAGACGTTGAGCGGTGACATCATCTATGGTCGCATTATATTCCCCATCATACTACAATGTCATAAAACTTGTGCTATTCTATACTAAGATTTCAAATGCCAATGCCCAAGGATAACCATTTTCTTTGTTAGCCTTTAAAGCAAACACCACTACTTTCAAAAATTCTAAGAATGTTTTTGGAACTCCGATCTCGATCGAATTTGTCGTCACTTCTTCCATATTTCGATCTAAAATTGATCAAACCAAGCTCTACGTCTTGACAAAACACGTAATTTGCAACTAACCGCAAAGCAACAAAATCAGTTCGAACAATGCAAAAGGCTTACAAACTACATTGAGAAAAATAAAGCGACAAAATACCTAGTAGCCGCAATAGGCGAGAAGGAGCTTCGTCGTAGGTTTTCGCCTTGAACTTCTTCGATGAGCCTCCAATCGATCCAAATTCCTCTGTTTCCACCAAAAACAACACGAAACCAGTTCAATTAATCAAATCTCGAAATGAAAAACACATCAACAAACAATTGGGCTTGAAATTTCCAAGAAATTGTTCCTGCGAGCTTCGATTGTGCCTCAACGCCGCATTGCAAGAGTTATTCGGGAGAAGCGAAACTAAAGCCTGTGGGGTTGGTGATGGATGTACCTTCACGAGCCATCAAACAAGAACAATTCAAATCCTAATCTAAGGAAAAAATAATCAATGCCACATTAAGTTGATATGGGAAGAATTTATGATTGAGATTGGAGAATCGAAATTGAATGTGCGAGCTGCAGCTAAATTTAAAGCACGATAATTTCTCGGATCCGACCTAATGCGGATTAAGAAGCTACAAACATAGATTTAGAAAAGGAAAGGGTTGTAATCGTGAAATGGGGTAAGAATGAACATTGCAGAACCATCGAAATTTAAAATACCTAATCAAAGGGAGGGCAACAATAATGAGGAATCGGGAAAGTCGTATGAAAAGCGAACCGTGAGGAGCAGGCGGAGGAAGAGACGACGCAATTCTTATATTCGAAAAACAGAAAGAAAGAGGAAAGGAGATGACAAAGTTTGGTTGCGCAAATGAAAATTCTTGAACGGCAACTCAAGCTGGCCGTCGTGTTAGAGGAAGAAGAGTCTAGTCTTTTTCCAATTTTTAAAATTTAATTAAAATGAAATTCAATTGAAAAATTAGGGGTCAATTAAAAGACCACATGACTAAGTGGCGAAAGACCACGCGGCCTAAGCCCGTGGTATTTAGTCGACGTGGATGTTAGACGACGCGGAAAAAGCCGTGGTTAATAAAAGTTATGCGCTAATAGACCACGCGGTAAGGTCACCGTGGTCTATCATATGAAAAAAACGCTAATAGACCACGCGGTTCTCTAGCCCGTGGTCTATAACCGCTTAAAAATATGGTTATAGACCACGTGTTTCATCACCCACGTTGTCTATGTCATAATAGACCACTTTAGTACTAATGTGCGTGGTCTATGACGTGTGGTCTATGAGCAAAATTCTTGTAGTGTATCCCAATATTCTCCGCATCTTGGGTGGTGGCGGTCTTGTATGTCATGCTAGTTATCAGACGAGTCACCGATCCGTTTAGGATGATGGCGTCCCATAAGGAGCTCAAATGTTTATTATACTAAACCCCGCAGGTTGAGTTAGCTCAAGTACAATAATAAGGTTGAGTGGTACTACTTATGAATTAAAGATATTAATTATTTTAAGCAATGTAATGCTAGAAATAATTAATGGACGTTCGATATCTTAAATACGGGATTCGTAATGTCTAAGTGCAAGCCCGACTCAACTTCGGTAATAAATGGGTAAGTCAGCATTTATTCTCTAGTGGCATGAATAAATGTTTATAAACTAATTTATGTTCTGGGCTAAACATAAGATAATTGATTTATTTGAGGCCCATCTTTATTCCTTGCATTTGATCCCTGGGCTGGCCCATCCAGGCCCATAAGCTAGGCAAAATCGGCGCCCCTATGCTCTACAAGGCAAGGATTTGATTCTCTTTATCCTATAAGGATATTATTATATTTATGGGATATGCATAGATCATTTCCATATAAGATTATGGTAATAATCCTTTCCATAAAGGTTTATGGTAATTTCCATATGGGATTATGGTAATTTCCATAAAGGATTATGGTAATTTCCATATGGGATTATGGTAATTTCCATATAGGATTATGGTAATTTCTATATAGGATTATGGTAATGCATTATAAATATGAGGTAAGAGATTAAATCTAGGTCGATGATTAATAATCATCATCATAATTTCGAGACTCCATTGTTCTTGGGAGAATTTTCGAAAAAGTGTAGAGAGGATAGAGGGTGATTTTCTATAGCATTCTCCATAGATCGTCCTCACTCGACGTTGGAGATTGGGCAACCGGATACGATCACGAAGATCAAAGCACAGTCTTGATCCGTTCATCCCCATGCATTCAAAGGTAAAGCAGGAGAAAACCCCAACGTGTTGCAATTATTTATATAGACGCATGCTAGGAATATAATCAATGTATGATGGATTAAACATCCAAGATAGATCCTCGGGAGAGGGCTAAACATAGTTTTCCCTTCAATTGGTATCAGAGCCTGGGATCAGTATCTTCTCTGTTGGATTAATTCACGTTTGATTATTATGTGCTCTTAATTAATTGTTTGGATCTGTCGTTCATCGTGGCTCGTTTATTTTTGTCGGATTTTGTTTTTCACCACGAGAAAATCCGTGGTTAGATTAGATTTATTTTTCTGTAAATCTTATCTGTAAAAGTAAAACGAAGATGAAAGCAGCCAGATCGAGACGACGGGAAAAACGGGTCGCACGGCGTGCGGGCGACGGCACGCAAGGCTTGCACGGCGCTCGTGGATGCGCCGCGTGACGGGGCCGAGCCCAGATCCGTTTTTCCAGCCCGAATCCTGTTTTGATGAGTCCGGTCCGTGCCCGTGCACGCGAGGCCCGTTTTCGAAGATTATAAAGATCTGTACTTTGCAATTCTATGTAATAGATTAGGCAGGAAAGTGCAGATTCCACGAGTGAGCCACGATGAACGTTTTTATTTTATTTTTATCGTTCATTGCATGTCATGGATGTCTATATAGTGCAGTAGCATGCTATGTATGTTTAAATTACGTTGACAAACCTTTACGTGTTTTCGTAAATTGGATGCGCATAGTAAGCATGCTAGGTTTATCGCGTTTTCAAGCATATTTTAGAATTCTGCGAGCATGTTTTACATGTTGAGTTCTATAGACAAGCATGCTAAGATTACGTGATCTGCATGGACAAACCTTTTGAACAAAAAGACTAAGCAAGCAACCCGACAAATTAATTTTTAAAATTAAAATGTCAAGACCTCCACTTTTGATCTCTAAACAAAGTGAGGCCGACTGTGAGTAGCGATCCACACGCGTGGCTTGCTTGCCTTGTTTATCATAAGTTTGTTAGATGATTTCTAAATAAAACTTTTAAATCTATTGAGAAGTGGGAGTTTCATGAGTAAACGCCCACACGCGTGGCTTGCATGTGCGATTTTCATAAGTTCTCTAGAGATAGATATAAAGCGAGATAACAAAAGAATTTGAATTGGAAGCGGTATGGTCCGAGTGAGTATGCCAATTCTAAGAATTCATTTCTCTTGTTAAAATTGTGGTCATTGCTTAGACATCACCTCAAGTACAACTTCCATGAAGTGCCTTCTTGCGATAGTGATGTGGTCAGAAAGGTCAATCGTTAATTTCATTTGTCATAAGGATAAGTTGACATGGATTGAAATTAAACGACTAAAAGGTATATTTTAGTGCGGTCGAGGGGTTCGTGTGTAAGCGCCACACGCGTGGCTTGCATGTGGGATTCCTTGGGCGATTGGAGGTTTCAATTAATATTGTTTTATCAAAGGTTACAATATTATTATTACAATTATGTGCGATCGTATGCTTATGTGTTTACTTTATCGTTTTCGGATATGTCTCTTACAATCGAGTATCAATATGCTCACACAAAATCCATTATCGGTCCAAATTTTATCGAGTGGAAGCGAAACATTGAGAATGTTCTTCTGCGGAAGAAAATCTATTTGTACTCACTACACCCCGTCCCAAGCCTCTAGACAATTCATCTCTTGATGAGGGGAGCGAAGGAGCACGAGAAATGGGACAAATCAAATAGAATGGCAAAGTGCCTTCTTTTGGTCACCATGTGCGAGTCCACCGCAACTCCAAACATCAAGAGATGGAAGATGCAACCACGATATGGCTAAGTCTTATGAAATTGTACGAGGAATCGGACGAGAATCGCTTGTCATAATTTGACAAAATCTATAATGTCAAGTTCAATGAAGGAAAAGCGATTCGGTGCATAACCATGTAGAGCAAATGATTAATCTCTTGGAGGCTCAAATTGGTTGGAGGATATATTGATGACATAGTCGAATCAATATGATCCTCAACACTTTGCCAAGTCTTTGATGACTTCGTTATAAAGCGATCCTTTATGATAAGAGTTATGCTCTAGATTCATTGCAAGAGGATCTAGTAGCGGAAGAGCATAAAATGGGCAAGGTGCCTGATCTTTAATACGCACCTCAAAGAAAACAAGCGCTTTATCGAAAGATGAAAAGGAAAAGTGGAATTCAAGAGATGCTAAGGCTAAAGAAAGAGTGGGAGTAATACAAAGGCTCTACCCGGTTTGAAAAAGCCAAAGGAGAAGGGCAAATGCTTCAAGTGCGGTGAGGCGGGCATTGGAAGGCTAAGTGCCCCAAGCTCGAGGCTCTAGGTACACCATTTGCTTTAAACGGAAACATGTTTAGCGACTTGTTCTACCCATTCTTGGGTAGTGAACACGGTGCGATCGATCATGTTTGTTACACCTGTGGGTTCCTCGCGACAAGGAGGCGAATGATGGCGAGATAACAATCTCCATGGGCAACAGCGAAAGTCGAGTATTGCGATCGGAGATGTTACTTTATGTTTTGAGAAAGCAGTTTTAGTTTTAAAAGATGTTTACATGTGCGATTTTCATGAACCTTGTTTGCTTTCAAAGTGTTTATTCATGGATATTGATTGTTTTTGATAGTGGTGTTTCTATCATAAGAAATGACGAAGTTATCGTGTAGCACATTATATAATTAAGCTTTATACTATTTACGCAATACATAATACCTATAACTATGTTGCATCTACATCAAACCTTAAAAAGAAAGTTTTCTTCGCAAGATGACACCTCTTTTCTCGGCATCTTAGATTAGGTCACATCAATCTAAATAGGATCCAAAGACCGGCTAAGAATGGGCGTTGGGTAATCTCACGGTTACTCCGTTCCCGGTCTCGCGAATCTATATAGAAGGTAAGATGTTGACGGACCTTCAAAGCGAAGGGTCATAGAGCCAAAAAATGTTAGAGCTAGTCCATTCGACACTGTGGACCGATGTCCACACAAGCTCGTGGAGAATGCAGTATTTTGTCACTTTCATTGACGATTACTCAAGGTGCGGACACGTATACCGCTTCACCGCAAGTCGAATGCTTTGAGAAATTCAAAGAATTTTAGGCGGAAGTGGAGCGAAGCTAGGTAAGAGTATCAAGTCGCTGCGTTACGATCGCGGTGGCGAATACCTCAACAACGAGTTCATGGACTATCTAGTGAAGTGTGGAATTACCTCCAACAAGCACTTCACCGGGCACACCTGACAAAATGGTGTGTCGAGCCAAGAAATAGGACTCTTTTGGAAATGGTTAGATCAATGATGAGTTATGCAACTTTGCTATTTCGTTACGGGGTATGCCTTAGAAACGGCGGCATACTTGCTAAATCTAGTACCATCCAAGTCATCGAAGAGACCCCTTTTGAGTTGTGGTTTGGACGCAAGCCGAGTTTAAGCCACATAAGGATATGGGGCGATCCAAATACATGTCTTTGAACAAGAAGGTCGACAAGTTGGAGGCTAGATCCGACGCAAGGCTGTTTATTGGCTATCCTAGAGGAATGAAATGTGGTTTATTCTATAGTCTAAGGATCGAAGGTTATTATTAGCACTAATGCCCGATTCTTAGAAGAGGAATACATGAAAATCATAAATCCAAAGTTGAAATCATTCTTCAAGGTGGAAGATGATCGTATTCCACCACCGATTAGACCAAAGGTGCGAGATGTCGAGTCTAGTGGGAGGATCGACACCGATACTTCAAGAAATTGAAGTGGGTTGAGTTCCATGGAGATCTTGTGACGACCGACTATCAAATGAAGTACAGATCATATGGATCGTCACCGGTATAATAAAGCAAATGGATATAAACATAACTAATCAAGACAATCAACCATTTAACTATTCAATAACGCATGGGCTAAAAGGGATAAGTAATTCAATACTAACTCAAGTCGCAGAATGACTTGTCAAAAGGGTTCAAGGTTTCAACATAACTTGATCGGGCAAAATTCAAAGTACAAGGTACGACCTCCAATTCAACACGACATAAAAGCAATTATAATCAAAACATTAAACAATATCGAGTTAGGCGGCAAATAAGCGTGTGGACATGCATATGACGATGCATGCCCAAGGTTCTAGAAACCTTTCTAGTTAAGCCACAAACAACTGCTACTCGCACCACCGCACCCATCATCGATCCTTGCTCAACCTACACATCAAAAGCGAGATGCGGGGCTAAGTAAAAGTACTCGGTGGACTCGTTGCGAAAACATTTTCTTTACCAAAAGTTATTGAGCGCCCACAATAGCACATGAGGATTTTAGTTAAAGACTCATGCCTATCAAATATTTTATCATTTTCCAAAAGTGTCGGGGCCCGACTATTTTATCACGTTGTTCCATATCCGTAATTCATTCATCATTCATTCGTTTATTCATTCGCGCACTATGGGGTGGCCACCGACACATAGTCGCCGTGACCGGTTGAGGTAGCTAACCTTAACACACAGTCACACGTGTACACAATCCGAGTTAGTCCTCAACTAAGTCGGATCCGATCGTTACCCTTTTTTAACGTTGGTGGACCAACTCATTCACATACCACATTGGATATACCAATCAATTCTCATCCCACATTTGGACAAACCAACCTCAGATATGGACACAACAAAACATAAATATTTGGCAGTCAATAACAGTTCATGCGATAATATTTCATAAAGCTTTTGTAAATCATGCTTTGAGTTATGCATAATCATTTGTTTGAAAAGCCCACCTGCTAGTCCAACGCTAGTAAGTCTAAGTGAGCAGGGTGTGGTTGTTCTCCTCGCCGACTACGTACGGTCAAACCCTTCATAAGAAAATAACATTTCTTAGATTCTTTCTATCGATCGATGGTCGTTTATAAATTACGACTTAAGTTCCCAATTAGGGTTTCTTTATGATTTCATGTGATGGTTTTAAGATAATTCTTATTATCTTACATTCCCAATTCAACTATATTACTTCATCGCTCATAGGTGAACTTTGACTTATGAATCACATACTCCGAGTCTATCCTCGACTCTTCACCTTAGTGCTCTTTTAAGCGTTATTACGTTATAGATTGTTAGTATTGAGTTGTGATTGGTAATTTAGGATTATCTCAAGCCACTAACTAGACTTAACAATTATAGTTACGCCCTAGTAGGTTATGCTTGACGACTTATCGTATTCGCACGACAATTAAAAGATGAGTCTTGATTTATGATTCAGTGAGCACATGCTATCATATAGCTAAGTACTTAAGAATAAATGAAGTACTTGGGAATATTAACTCGATGTTTGACACATAGGATCGACATCTTATGTTCGAATCTTCGCTTACTCATTCGACATTGCTTATTTAATTTACTCGTCGGAGATTACATATGTCGATAATCGTTATTCGTTAGCGAGTTATGTTAGCCAACTAATTATCGTATTGAGTTGTCGTTATTGAATATTAACGTTGTAGCTCGACCTTTAGTTTTTCTAACTTAGGAACTCACGTTTGAGTATCCTTTTATTAATGGAAAAACCCTAATTTGTGTCTAACTTCGATCCTCGTTTATTCCGTCTTAAGTTATCGAAATTGGTCGATTTCTTTTGGGTTCTCGTACATATAGTATTATGTTGTTTACGTTTGGGGCTTTGGTTTGTCGGTTCAACATAAACATAAACATTCAACATCAACAAAATCATACACAACATAAACTATACTAAAGCATTAGAAAACCCTAATTTCTAATGTAATACACCATCATTGTGTAAGTGTGCATAAGTGTTCCATTCATTCACTCTAATCACAACCATTTATCCAAAGTTTCATATTACTATCATAGCATCATTCATCATCAAAATTAAACCCATACTTAGCCATTCTATTACGTTTCGATAATTAGCAACAATTAGCATATGCATCCAATAAATTCCAATAAAATCACATTATACTCCTATCATATTATATAATTTAATTACCAACTCAATATCATCATATAAATTTTTAAACCATGGGTTAAAAGTCTCAAACTTTCGGTCATTTCAAATTAGTAAGCTTTGGTGTTCAATAAATTCCACAAAATTATATCATGCTTATACTATTTACTAAACATGAAATATCACTTCATATCATGCATTAAAATTTTAAAACCATGTTTTTCATCTTTAAATCATTTCGGTAAATCCACATTTTATATATACATATTCAATAAATTCGATCTTGCACAATATGTTTATATATGAAATAAACATGTAATATTAACATTAAATATCAACTAATATTTATAATATGAACCAAATGCTTGAATTATTTGTCCTCACACATATTTTACATATGTGTTCAATAATTCCCAACAATGCATATTAGGTTCATATTATTTCTAAACATCATATATCCTATTATTTCCAACAAATAAAATCAAATAATGGCTTAAAAATACTTAAATATATTCTGCCCATTTTGAAAAAATAGGAGTAGTGTTTCAAAATTTTCAAGATTAATATATGATGTTCATATCATATATTAAACACTAAATCTCAACTATTTCTCAACAAAAAAATCAAACAAATACAAGAAAATTCCAAAGATATTCTGAAAATTACCATATTTATTATACATGTTTATAATACATTAACAAGCAACAATATCAAATAATATTCATAAAATCATGTTTTATCACATATAAAAAGAAATAAAGCATAAATCGAAAAAAATCAAACATGCTCCAAAAATTATGAAATTTTTACAGTAGCCTTAGAACATTATTATAAGAATTTTTTATTCATGTCTTGAGAGAATTTGAGGGCTCTAAAGTCACGAAAAAAAATGAGGAGCAAACTAGGGTTTTTAAACCCAAAAATTCAAAATAAAAATTCCACTCCATTAGGATGGAAGAGGATGATGAATAATCCCTTCCTATGGTCTTAGAAAGATTATTTGAGTGTGGGAGGGGTTTGGAAGGAGGATTAAAGGCTCCAAAGTGTGAAGAACAATGGAGAATTTGAAAATGAGAGAATTTTGGTTCCCAAGTGAGAGGTTGTAATGGCACGAAAATGCTGCTGTGTTACAGCCTAATGGGCTGTCCTTAGCTCATTTGGGGTGGTCTTGGTGGTAGTTGGGAGGTGGATTGGTCAAATTACCCGTTTTGGCATGTTAATACCGACTCTTTAAGTTTTAACGCGCTTTCGATTAATTTATTGGAACCTTAAGGTTTTATTTTATTAAATAGCCTCCAAATGACTTATTTCAATGATTATAAAATTTCATGAAGTTTGGACGTCGTCCGATAAGTCAATTCGAGTTATCGCGAAAAACTGCGTTTGGCGATTAAATTATGCTCATTCAAAATTCTATTGAATTTTGAGCTTTCAACATTATTTGAATTTTATAAATCATAATTTATTTATTTAGACCCTTGGTTCGAGTTTTGGGTCGTTCGGATCAATTTAGGGTTTTCCCGGTATATATTACCCGGCGTTCGATTAAGTTCTTCAGGAATTTCTTTCAGAAATTGATTCTTATAATTTCTAAATTCATAATAATTTATTCCTTCATGATTTAGATTGTTATCACAATTTATTATGATTAGCACGAATTTGGAAGTTGTTAGGCTCGTAAATAGTGCTTTTAAGACTGACCGGGCAAGTATGCCCGAAAATTCTCATTCTTTGGCTTCTCACATGTTTTCGTGTGAGGATTCTAGAAATAAAATCCATTTGTTGAGATTCATTCTCTATCTTTCATTCTATGTTCAGGCTACTTAGAAAACCCTAATCCGGTAGGACTAGTTACCAGTTTTTGATTTCTTTAGTTTTCGATCTCTGAATCGATTCTAATTCGTTTCATTGGTTTCCTTAAACTTAATTAAGGTCTAAGTACCAAAAATAATTGGTCTAAGCATCACCAATTAAAGTTTTAAATTTTTCGGGTTATTACATACCATCCCCCTTAAAATAAATTTCGTCCCGAAATTTGCTAACCTTGAAAAAGATCTGGGTATTTCTCTTTCATAGCTGATTCTAGCTCCCAGGTTGCTTCTTCTTGTCCATGGTGTCTCCATAGAACTTTCACTAACGGTATCTCTTTGTTCCTTTGCCTTTGGATACGTCGGTCCAAGATTTACGTAGGCAGTTCTACATAACTCATATTGTCATCGAGGAAAATATCATCGGTGGTATCACATGGCTGGGATCATGTATGTACTTCCTTAGTTGTGAAACGTGGAACACATTGTGCACGTTTCCAAAACTTGGCGGCAATGCAAGTCTGTAAGCCGCTGGTCCTATTCTTTCCAGAATCTCATATGATCCTATGAAACGTGGTCGCAGCTTCCCTTTTATTCCGAATCTCACGATTCCCTTAGATGGAGAAATTTTCAAGAAGACCTTGTCTCCCTCTTCAAAATGTAGCTCTGTACGACGCGTTTGTCGTGTCGACTCGTCGATCTTGGGCCTCCTTGATCCGTTGGCGGATCTGTTGCACGATCTCAATCATCTCTCCCATAGAGTCAGGTCCTAATACTCTCCTTTCTCCCGCTTCATCCCAGTAAAGTGGTGATCGATATTTCCTTCCATAAAGCGCTTCATAAGGGCCATTCCAATAGTCGCTTGGTAGCCGTTATTGTAGGTAATTCCACAAGTGGTAACACTTGTTCCAAACTTTCTCCTCTATCGAGGACAACGGTTCTAAGCATGTCTTCCAACGTTTGAATGGTCCTCTCGGACTGCCCGTCCGTCTGTGGGTGGAACAGCGGATGAAATTTAGTCGAGTTCCCGCTTTTGTAAACTCATCCAAAATCTGGGCGTAAATTTGAATCTCTATCGACGTGATAGTCTTTGGAACTCCATGTAGACGCGTATGATCTCTCGAACGCATAACCGTTTCTAGTCTATCCGACCCATGTGTTATTGGAATGGGTAGAAATGCGCTCTCGCCAATCAATCAATGATTACCCAAATAGCGGTATTTCCTCTTTGTGATTAGGTAGCCGGTAACAAAGTCTATGGCTATATCATCCCATTTCCATTCGGTATGTCTAGCGGTTGTAAGGTTCCATACGATCGTTGGTGGAGTGCTTTCACGACCGTTGCTAATTCCGTGTCGCGTGCGTAGGATAGTTCAACTCATGTAGGGTAATGTAATTACCCGATAATCTAAAGTATGGATTAACGGAATCACATTATTAACGAGGATTAAGAACATAATGACCAACAACCTTTCAAGACTTCAAGCTGTTATAGATAAGCGTCTGATGATTTCATACAAACTAGACCAACGGATCTTATAACAAGAGGTTCGGTGATCGAAGGTGATATGATCAATAATCAAAACATAACTATGTGTTTAAGCAGTGAAAGCATGTGAATGCATATATGACGATATCATCAGGTTAAACTATATCAGCGACAAAAACTCCGACTGCTCAACACTTGTCCATCCATCGTCAGCTCAACCTGCACATTTAAAAACAAACATGCAGGGCTAAGTACAAGGATGCACTTAGTGGACTCATGCCAAAATCATTTTATTTAATTACACTGCCCATTAGTATAACACGAGGGTTTTAGTAGAAATAACTCGTGAATACCAAAATACTTTTATCACTTTTTCAAAAGATCGCCTGGCCAGGCATTTTCTGGTATGTATGATCCGTATCACTTTCATATAACTTTCTCATAACTCTTGTTCACGCTGTAGAAGTAGGCCTCTTCTACTGAGGCAGCGTGACCGACGAAGATGTTGCTAACGGCTCACGATCACCTATGGTGTACACGTTAATCCATGCTAGGAATTCTGCATCTAGCACAGGATCCGATATCGATTTTCTATAAAGTTGGGAGCTACCCAACAACTGAAATTTCCATGGTTCGCTAACCATCTCATGATAGGATCCATACATAAAACATAAATACTTTGGGCATGTAATTGAATAACATTCATAATCATTTTCAATGAAAGCTTTTGTAAATAAATACTTTTGAAGAAAGCATCGTAAATAAAAGGGTTTTCGAGTAAAGCCCACCTTGTATCTGAAGGTCGTGATACTACGGTCTCCTTTTCTATATTCTTGCCCGTCAGTATCGCTTAGCGTGAGAATGATTTTAGTATGTCGGTCGCGTTCGATAGAGATGAACATAGTCATAACGTTCTATGCATCAAATAAGGCTAGCGGGACTTATTTTAACGTTTCCTAATCGATTGATGTCGATTACGGTTTTCTTCATTTATAAGGAATATTCTATCTTTTAATATATAATATGCGTTTTAATGTACTTACGTAGCGTAAGTTACATTGTTACTAAGCGTCTTACGTCTCATAGATCACGTATTATCGAATTGTGTGCCCGTTGACCTTGGTCGACGTTTTTGATCAACTATTTTGACCAAGTCGACATTTAGTCAACAATTTTGACTTTGGTCGACTTAAAGTCAACATTTTGACTTTTTCAATTTCTTGTGCAATTTTCGTTTTAATGTACAATTCTTGTTCCAAAATTCCTATAAAACATACTATGTCCAAAACATCATTTTAGATCATATTATGTAATTACTTTGGTCAAATAAAATCATATACCTTAGAATTGTCTTATATGGTTTCGGTTCCCATAATTTACTAAGTAAACAATTTTAAAAATTCTAATAAATTCCCATAACACTTAATCATCCTTAACTATGCTTACTATAACATAATTGTTATTTATTATGAACTATTGAATTTAATTTACCTAAGTCATATTTGAAACTTTGACTTAGGTCGATTAATTTTATAAATTTCGATAAATTCCTACAACCATATATTATGAATCTACATCATCAATATGACATGATAACACTTAAATATGGTTTATATCTCAACCTACTATCATATATTATAATTTTTGAAAATCTTGAACTTAGGTACTAAAGTTCTCCAAAATTCTATATAAATTCATATAAACTTGTTTAATACCTAGATTATTATTCCATGCTCAAATTAACAATTAAAATCAAAATCATCAACATATGATCTACCTATATTTTGGTCCAAATTTTAAATTTAATAGCATGCTTAATTTTATGATATAATTATACTACATGCTTAATAACATCATATAAACATAATATCTAAACATATTAGCATAAGTTATGAAATTTTGAAAATTCTATGAACACACTAAACTTATAACATAAATTCTAGCATATATCTGAAGCTTGTAAGAAATCTAACCTTTTAATCGGTATGAAATGATCGTGACGTTTATCGATCTAAGTTTGGACTCTTACACAAAGTGAACACTCTCTTTCTCTCCTATTATTTTGAAACTTTGATGTGGGATGAAGAAATGAGAGCCTTCTTTGGGTATTTATAGACTTAGGTTAATTATTTTATTATTATTATATGAAAATATCTAAGCCCACTTGTTGCAACCTTATCCTAACCTTATCAAGAATCTTATCATATCTTATCTTTTAATACTTTATATTATCACCTTATCACTTAATAAATGCATTGGATAATGCTTATCACATAGTATATTACATGTGTAATTTTCGATCCTATCTTTAGCTTAGATTTAGATTTTATTTTTTCTTGTATTATATACTTTATTATGATATAATACTGATTATTAATTTATGATTATTAATTTTAACTCATACACGTGTATTTATACTATAAGGTTTAAAACTAGAATTTTCAATTCTATCTTATGCCATTTTCGAACACCACTAGATTTTAAACCTAGATTACTTGTTCAAATTGATCACCACCTTATCTCTTTACACAAGTGGATCCTTATCATATCTAAATGAGATCTTATCTTATCTCCACATTTAATAAGGCTAGATTTGGTGCATTGAACTTAATAAAAACCATAGAATTTTAGTCCAACACCATATAGGTGTCACCCAACTTGTGCAACTTGTAATACACCTCATTTTATCCTTAATGATGTCATAATAATATAATAATTATCATATATCATTAATTGAATAAGAATATAAATAAATTTGTACTTAAGAAACCTAATTTTGAAAATCACTAAGTTGTTCCCAAACATTTTATTTGCTTGTATAAAATAGCTACTACATAGTTATGTGACATATTATATGTCTTAGATAATAATTTAATCATAGAAAAATAATTTAGATTCACAAAACCCTAATTTTGGGAAATTAGGGTTTTAAACCCTAATTATTGGGGCTTTAAATTCTATAATTCCTAGCATTATTTTGATGATAAATACTGCTCCTATATCATAAAATAATCATAGGAATTTGAATTTTATAATTCTATGATCGTTTGAGTGAGTTATCGACTCATCTCTAAAAACCGATGTTTGAAACGTCTCAAAATGCTCATAGGCGAATTATCTCTATAACGTTCAAAATAAAGTTTGTTACAACTTTATTTATTCCTATAATAATAGGAATTTGAAATTAAGCAATAGCTTAATAATCATAGGGCGTAATGTCGAATTTGTCAAGCGTTAGAATATTACGTTTGAAGGAATATCGGAAATTATATTCCTTAATTCACTACAGCGTCGATGAATGTCACACGAGACATTATTAACTTATGATTGGTCAAAGTCAAATGTTGACTAATTAAGATTTGAATTAATAATACTAATTACGAATTTATTATCGTAATTTAGTATTAAATTCTGAGGATATTACATTCTACCCCTTAAAATAAATTTAGTCCTCGAAATTTGCATATCGTAGAAAATACGGTTATCTTTGCACTATAACAACCTCAAGTTTCCACGTAACTTTCTTTTATCCATGGTCTCTTCGTTGGACTTTCTGTAGCGTATACTTCTTTCTTAACCGTTGAATCGGCGTTTAAAACAATCATGAGACTCTTTCTCATATCTCATATCTTGATGTAAGAATAACGTCATCATGATGGTCATGTATTTTGGACCATATTAGTACTTTCCTTAGCTATAACACGTGGAAAATTGCATGCACTTGACTTGATGGAAGTACCAATCTATGGGTTGCTAGGCCTTATCCTCTAGGATCTCGCAAGGTCCTATAAAACATAATCTCAACTTTCTTTTCTCCAAACATTGAAATTTTTTCAATGGAGAACTTTAATATACTTTGTCTGCATTCAAGATCAACTCATAACCACGCATATCGGGTAAGACTTTTGTCTATCATGAGCTTCTTTCTTTCATTGCCTAATTCGGCAAACATTTCATTCATTCCTTTCACGAATTGGCTTTAAACTTTCCTCTTATTTACTTACTTTATCTCGATAAAGAGATGATCGATACTTTCTTTTATACTATACCTTACATGGGCTATGTTGCTCGCGATTATTGTCGTAGGTAAACTTAATAAGTGGAAAATGCGTTTCCAACTTATACCTCAATTCTTTTATAAGCCAATTCATAATCTAAGGGTAACCTAAAATCCTTATACGATGTGAGGCGCACAATTTCCTTTGTAATTAATCGGGCTAACTCATTAGACCCGAGCGACCTAAATAGCCATACCTTGAACATACTTGGTAAGTCGTTTCTGCTACCATATAGCGGTGTTAACTTTGACTTTGGTAATCATATCTCAAAATCCATTGTTAAGCCATCCCATAGGATTATTAATACAATGTTTTTACTACGGTAATTGAGGCGGTGTTTGACAATTTCTATCTTCATTTTCTTAACTCTCGACGAGTTTTCTTTTTGCAAGGATTTATCATTACTTAAAGCGAATTTTCAACATAGAATATCGGCGATATATTCATCTTTTGTAGGTGATAATTTATATTACATTCATAATCTCTTCTTGATTCGAGCCATGTCTCTTGCTTGAAGAAGCATCTTAAATTCTTATGATCTATGAAGATCTCACACCTCACTTCATAAGGGTGATGTATCAAACTTTAATACGGATATTTACATTGCTAATTTTAAATTGTGAGTTAGGTAGTTTTATTCATGTGAACTAAGTTCTTTGTAATGCATAGGCTAACACCTTTCTCTCTTGCATTATCATATAGTCTAGTCGATTCTTTGGGAGGCTCACTTCGCATTTATCAATCGAAGACTTTATTCCTTTTGGGGTAACTATATCGTTGGCCTTACTACGTCAGAGAATCCTTTTATGAGTTTCTGATAGTAACCAGCAAATTCTAAGAAATCCGAATTTCGTTTTGGGTCGTCAGCTAATTCTATCCTTGCACTTTGTTTCAACCTTTTACCGAGTTCTCTGGATTACTTTGGAAGACACTGGCGTGTCTAAGGAATATTATTCTTTCGCCTTAAATAAGCGGGCGAGAATTGCTTGACTTTGATGTCGCAAGATAGTTCTCAAAAGCTCTCTATACTCTTTCTTGCCCTTCAAATAGATAAGAATATCATCTATGATGATTTAAGACAATTTATCTTAGTATCGCGGAACACTCGATTTTGAGGTTCATGAACATGGTGGCGCATTAGTTGGTCGAATGGCATGACTATAACTCATAGTAGCCACATCTTGTTGGAAAGCCATTTTGGGTACATTGTTAGCTCGTGCCTTAAATTGATTATAGTCAAATGAGATCGGTTCTCGGGACTACTCTTGTTCTTTTCCTTGACCAAATACTCGTTTATCCTTGGTAATGGATTATTAACTCTCGATAATCTATATACTTTCTTAATGGCTATCTTTCTTCTTTGACAAGCAAGTCGGGTGTTTCTTAAGGTGATACACTAGGTTCGATGAAACTTAGATTTTATAGCTTTTAAACGTGAATCTTTATCTTTTCACTTTCCTTGAATCCATTTGATAAAGGTACTTTTAACTTGGTTTAATAATGGTTCTAACTCGATAGTAGAATTCTAGCTGCTTATCAGGGGTAATCTTTGCTAAGTTGCCAGGGTATCTCTAGAAATTCTCGAAAAATTTTCACATCCTCTACCTTCATTTCCGCTATCCATCCTTTGCTTAGATAAACAGGGAATGCTCGACATCCTTCTTGTTTAATAATCCCTTATTTGTAGTGTGGGTATGGTTGGAATTTCCTTCCTATGTGGATTCCAGAAATTCGTAACTTCTTATTCGGAGAAATGGGCGAAATTTCCCTTTTCCTTATGCGGGATTGTGGAATGGTTTCGACTAATCAATTTCTTTTTAGGATTATCTCTATGTCTTATATAGGTACTATGTTCAAGTTCTTTACTAAAGTCTTAAGTGATTCTAAGTTCAATTCTAAGTTCGAGTAAATCATTACCATGATCCTTCTTTTAAGTGAAGAGATTCTCATCTTTTGATTGTATCCACGCATACTCTTACTATCCTTGTGATAATGAAATGTGAAGCACTTGTCTTGAACAAAGTATTTTAGGTAAGCGAGAAGTTTTCTCATACCTACCATTCTTTCTGGTTTTGCTCATTCTGTCATTATCATACTTTTGCCTTGGCGTCATATATCTTTACTATCTTCTCGACATTCTATGTTTATTTCCTTTCAATGCTAAGGTACCCAATATTTCACCTTATGGTCATCTCATAAATATGAAACTCTTTTCAATTAGATTCACCTAAAGGTCCTTCCTTGTGAATTCTTTCCTTTATTAAAGCTTGAGCATATTTTCTTTCATAAATTTCTTTAATAGTTATCTCACTTGATTAATTACTAAATTACGCATAAGGTGGGCGTTTTGTCTCTATAAACTTAGAGTGCACGGTTTTATCTCAAATAACAAATCTACTTCTTGATCCACTTTTTCCTTTCAAAGTTTGCTTTACTTATCGTAATCAAGCTGTTTGCAAAACTTATCTCATGTCCGGCTATATCATAAGCTGTATAGGTGGTAATTTCTCGACTATTCTCAACTCTTGCTCTTTTCTTGAGCATGATATCCGAAAGTTATATTTCTTTTATACTTTAATTCTCACTTTTAAGATCAAGACCGTCATCATTACAATCTAGGTGGTAAGGTAGTATGTTTGTACCTCATAACTTATATTCAAGTACCAATGTCCTATCGCCAAATCTCAACTTGGTATCTTTCTCTTTCTTGGTTTAAAACTAGGAATAGCCTAGCCACTCACATATCTTATTATTTGATCATTGATCATACTATCTTTAGTTTAACGGTCTCAAATTCTTGGAATCAATTCCACTTAAACATAATCTTATTGATTTAGGGATGAGCGAGAGACTTATTAATGGAGATGTTTTCATTCCTTTATATCCATCAAGCGTGTCTTATTCATCTCCATACTCTTATGGTCCGACCTTCTAACGAGGTTTTAGGGACAATCAACTATTTTAAAGATAAGTTGTATTCTTTCTTATTATGATATAAGAGGAGGCATATCGAGGATATATAATATACTTCTCTTTGCTTTTACTCTAGCACTCAATGCTATAAAGTATCTCGTTCATGACTTAATCATCATACTCTCACGTGGAGGTATAACTTTCTTGTTATCCTCAATCTCGTAAGCCCATTAAGGGTCGTTGTATCAATGTGCACCATAGAAGAGAATATATCTTGTCCTTTGAGAACTTCTTTACATCATAACTTGATGTCTATTACTTTCTTGATTAGAAAACTTAAGTGACGGAATAAGTCGATCTTGTCTCATACTTCGGTTTCAAGCTTTGAAGAAGAATTCGTCATGACAATTTAAAAGAAGTATTGGTTTAGAACTCGATGACAATCTCAAAGATTTGAATCGATATACTTTTGAGCTGAATAATTGGGATATAGGGTCCGAAGACCGAATGGCGACTCTTGAGATTTCTTTGGTCATATGGGGTGGCGGACCGTCACAAATACTTTCTCGGTCCCACAGGGTTTGGCTTCAAAGAACAATGTATAAAATTTTGGTTTTGTAAACTTCTTTCGGAAAAAGTGAGACAGCGGTGATTTCTCAATTGAAACTAGATCATAGAGTTAAACTCAATGGCGAAATTGAGTAGATCTTGAAACCTTATACAGCTCGTAATAGGTTATCAACAAAAGTTTCTTATGTCGTCATAGCTCTTCTTATACTCTTGGGAATCTTATTTTCTAGCGACTTTCTAATATTCTTGCTATCTTTGTAAGGTTTTCGTTTCATGGACATCATAGGACTAGTCTTTAACTGATTCTCACGAATTCTGAAGGCGGAATCAAGGATTTGGGTCTTCATAAAAATATAGTACCTTGTGATAGGAGTGCGTGGCGAAAACTATTAAGTAAATCGAATTGGGTGAAGAGAATGAGTTAAAACAAAAACACTGCGCAATGCAGTTTTCTGCTGCGCGATTTGCCGTGAATGTTTCTTGCCACTTGGCCGAGTACTAGCTCACGTTTATGCTTCGTACGAGTTTCTTTTCAAAGTTGTTTAGCTTTCCATGTTCCATATTGAACCCGTGCATCTTGCACCTTTGATCCCTTCTTTTGCTTTTGTCGACCTTTCGTTGAAAACTTCGAGTTTGTTTTAACTAACTTTTCATTCGTTAAGTAAGTCACTATTTTGCTATAGTTCTTGCGAGGAATAAAGCTTCTCTATTTTATACTTCTATGTTCAAGAGGTGAGCATGCTACTTATAGCATCTATGTTCTTTTGGGATAACATATTGATTTTCATAAAAACTTTGAATTTTGAAATAAACTTTCAAATAATCATAACATATCTTATACTTTACGTATTTACGTGATTTCAACGATCACCTTTAACATAGCTATGTCCTTTGTTTCTTGTTCTCTGTAAACTCATCTCATATCACGATAACTCATTATCACTTTTGACATAAAATTGTCGACTTTTCTCATATCCTTTGTAAAATTCTTTTGGAATGCTTTCCAAAACTTTCAACTTTCACATCTTTCACTATTTTCAAAATATAAGTTCAATCTCGTTTTCAAAGCTTTTCAGTTCAACTCTATCACTTTCTAACTTTCAACTTTCAAATTTCAAAACTGAAAAGAAGGTTTACCTCTTTCCTGGTTGAGCTTGATGAGATGGAGTGTTGAGCATAGTCAGCTGATTTCTAGAAGTCTAGTGACTCAATCTAGACTTTGACTTTTGAAAGAAAAGTTTTTAATGTTCAAAGGACGACCAGCTCTGATACCAACTGTAACAGCCCGCTAATCTAAAGTATGGATTAACGGGACTGTTACTATTAACGAGGATTAAGAACATAATGACCAACAACCTTTCAAGACTTCAAATTGTTATAGATAAGCGTCTGATGATTTCATACAAACTAGACCAGCGGATCTTATAATGAGAGGTTCGGTGATCGAAGGTGATATGATCAATAATCAAAACATAACTATGTGTTTAAGCAGTGAAAGCATGTGAATGCATATATGACGATATCATCGAGGTTAAACTATATCGATGACAAAAACTCCATTGCTCAACACTTGTCCATCCATCGTCATTTCGACTGCACGTTTAAAACAAACATGCGGTAAGTACAAGGATGCACTTAGTGGACTCATGCAAAATCATTTTATTTAATTACTGCCCATTAGTATAACACGAGGGTTTTAGTAGAAATAACTCGTGAATACAAAATACTTTATCACTTTTTCAAAAGATCGCTGGCGGGCATTTTACGGTATGTATGATCCGTATCACTTTCATATAACTTTCTCATAACTCTTGTTCCTGTTGTAGAAGTAGGCCTCCTTCTGAGACGCGCAACCGACCGAAGATGTTGCTAACGGCTCACGATCACCTATGGTGTACACGTTAATCCGGTAGGAATTACGCATCTAGCACGGGATCCGATATCGATTTTCTATAAAGTTGGGAGCGACCCAACAAGCGAAATTTCCATGGTTCGCTAACCATCTCATGATAGGATCCATACATAAAACATAAATACTTTGGGCATGTAATTGAATAACGATTCATAATCATTTTCAATGAAAGCTTTTGTAAATAAATACTTTTTGAAGAAAGCATCGTAAATAAAAGGGTTTTTGAGTAAAGCCCACCTTGTATCTGAAGGTCGTGATCTACGGTCTCCTTTTCTATATTCTTGCCCGTCAGTATCGCATAGCGTGAGAATGATTTTAGTATGTCGGTCGCGTTCGATAGAGATGAACATAGTCATAACGTTCTATGCATCAAATAAGGCTAACTTGGGACTTATTTTAACGTTTCCTAATCGATTGATGTCGATTATGGATTTTCTTCATTTATAAGGAATATTCTATCTTTTAATATATAATATGCGTTTTAATGTACTTACGTAGCGTAAGTTACATTGTTACTAAGCGTCTTCGTCTCATAGATCACGTATTATCGAATTGTGTGCCCGTTGACCTTGGTCGACGTTTTTGATCAACTATTTTGACCAAGTCGACATTTAGTCAACAATTTTGACTTTGGTCGACTTAAAGTCAACATTTTGACTTTTTTGATTTCTTGTGCAATTTTCGTTTTAATGTACAATTCTTGTTCCAAAATTCCTATAAAACATACTATGTCCAAAACATCATTTTAGATCATATTATGTAATTACTTTGGTCAAATAAAATCATATACCTTAGAATTGTCTTATATGGTTTCGGTTCCCATAATTTACTAAGTAAACAATTTTAAAAATTCTAATAAATTCCCATAACACTTAATCATCCTTAACTATGCTTACTATAACATAATTGTTATTTATTATGAACTATTGAATTTAATTTACCTAAGTCATATTTGAAACTTTGACTTAGGTCGATTAATTTTATAAATTCGATAAATTCCTACAACCATATATTATGAATCTACATCATCAATATGACATGATAACACTTAAATATGGTTTATATCTCAACCTACTATCATATATTATAATTTTGAAAATCTTGAACTTAGGTACTAAAGTTCTCCAAAATTCTATATAAATTCATATAAGCTTGTTTAATACCTAGATTATTATTCCATGCTCAAATTAACAATTAAAAATCAAAATCATCAACATATGATCTACCTATATTTTCGGTCCAAATTTTAAATTTAATAGCATGCTTAATTTTATGATATAATTATACTACATGCTTAATAACATCATATAAACATAATATCTAAACATATTAGCATAAGTTATGAAATTTTGAAAATTCTATGAACACACTAAACATAACATAAATTCTAGCATATATCTGAAGCTTGTAAGAAATCTAACCTTTTAATCGGTATGAAATGATCGTGACGTTTATACGATCTAAGTTTGGACTCTTACACAAAGTGAACACTCTCTTTCTCTCCTATTATTTTGAAACTTTGATGTGGGATGAAGAAATGAGAGCCTTCTTTGGTATTTATAGACTTAGGTTAATTATTTTATTATTATTATATGAAAATATCTAAGCCACTTGTTGCAACCTTATCCCTAACCTTATCGAGAATCTTATCATATCTTATCTTTTAATACTTTATATTATCACCTTATCACTTAATAAATGCATTGGATAATCTTATCACATAGTATATTACATGTGTAATTTTCGATCCTATCTTTAGCTTAGATTTAGATTTTATTTTTTCTTGTATTATATACTTTATTATGATATAATCTGATATTAATTTATGATTATTAATTTTAACTCATACACGTGTATTTATACTATAAGGTTTAAAACTAGAATTTTCGATTCTATCTTATGCCATTTTGAACACCACTAGATTTTAAACCTAGATTACTTGTTCAAATTGATCACCACCTTATCTCTTTACACAAGTGGATCCTTATCATATCTAAATGAGATCTTATCTTATCTCCACGTTTAATAAAATTTAGATTTGGTGCATTGAACTTAATAAAACCATAGAATTTTAGTCAACACCATATAGGTGTCACCCAACTTGTGCAACTTGTAATACACCTCATTTTATCCTTAATGATGTCATAATAATATAATAATTATCATATATCATTAATTGAATAAGAATATAAATAAATTTGTACTTAAGAAACCCTAATTTTGAAAATCACTAAGTTGTTCCCAAACATTTTATTTGCTTGTATAAAATAGCTACTACATAGTTATGTGACATATTATATGTCTTAGATAATAATTTAATCATAGAAAAATAATTTAGATTCACAAAACCCTAATTTTGGGAAATTAGGGTTTTGAAACCTAATTATTGGGGCTTTAAATTCTATAATTCCTAGCATTATTTTGATGATAAATACTGCTCCTATATCATAAAATAATCATAGGAATTTGAATTTTATAATTCTATGATCGTTTGGTGAGTTATCGACTAAATCTCTAAAAGCAGATGTTTGAAGCGTCTCAAAATGCTCATAGGCGAATTATCTCTATAACGTTCAAAATAAAGTTTGTTACAACTTTATTTATTCCTATAATAATAGGAATTTGAAATTAAGCTTAATAGCTTAATATCTTGTGGGGCGTAGCTGTCGAATTTATCAAGCGTTAGAATATATACGTTTGAAGGAATATAACTTATGATTGGTCAAAAATTATATTCCTTAATTCACTCTGCGTCGTAATGAAAGTCACACGAGACATTATTAACTTATGATTGGTCAAAGTCAAATGTTGACTAATTAAGATTTGAATTAATAATACTAATTACGAAAATTTATTATCGTAATTAGAAGTATTAAATTCTGAGAATATTACACCGATTCGAAGCGAGGATACTTATTCTTAAGAGTTATCTTGTTTAACTCTCGATAGTCTATGCACATCCTCGATGTACCATCCTTTTTTCACGAAAATGACAGTGCTCCCCATGGAACACACTTGGTCTAATGAATCCTAACTCAAGAGTTCTTGCGGTTGGATCTTCAATTCCTCAAGCTCCTTTGGTGTCATCCGTATGAAGCTTTTGACACGGGGCGAGCGTGGTTCGAGGTCGATCGTGAACTCCATCATCGGTTTGGCGGTAATCCGGTAGTTAAATGCGGAAAAAGCGCCGAATACTCTTTCACGATCGGGACGTCTTCTATCCTCCTCTCATTTTGATCTTCTTCACGGAGGTAGGCGAGGTAAGCATGGTTCTCGGTCTTATTGAAAGAACGTCCTTGCTTGTAGTGGGGATATAATTGGGACTCTTCTTCCCATGCCGATCCGTGAAAGTCTATAGGTTTCTCTCGGGTGTTGGAAAGAAATTTTCCTTTCATTACGGGATGGTCGCACTATGTTCGGTTAACCAATCCATTCATAGGATTATGTCCACATCCGTCATAGGTATGACATGAAGGTTATCTGTCAAGACCTTAAGTGAGCCTAGTCCAAATTCTGGTTCGAGCATATGTGGGTTATCGTTCTTATGCCTCCTCTTGGAGAAGAAATTATCATGATTTGTTCAACGTTTGGGATCTAATCCTAAGTTCTCACGCATGCTTCAACAATAAAAGAATGCGAGGCGCCGATGTCAACAAGAGGATAACATGGAATTGGAGTAGTATTTCCATACCGCCAAGTTTCCTTGGCGGCTCCTGCTGGAATTTCCTTTCCTGGTTGAGGCGTAGGCCCTAGTTTGCTGGGGCGGTTGCTGTTGTTGATGATGTTGTTGTCATTGTTGCGGTTGTTGCTGCTGCTGTTGTTATTGTTGGAGTTGGCGGTACTGTCGCTGCGGTTGTTGTTATTGTTATTGGAGTTGGCGGTACTGTTGCTGCGGTTGTCGCCATTGTTGTTGTCGTTTCCACCGTGGTTGATATGGTCGTTGATTCGGCTGGTAGTACTGAACCGGGGTTGTCATTTGGAGCAGTTGAGCTTGGATAGCCGGACGGTGGACTCGATCCGTACATTGGGACAACCATTCTCTCATTGGCGCATCCCTGGGCGGTCCACAGGTAGTGACCATACGGACACATTTGAAACATTCATAATTTGTGAACATGTAGACTCCTTTGTGACTTCTATGGAACTTAGGGCATCTGAGGGAGTTTCACGAATATTTAGTTTCTTCGCCATGGCGTGGGTACTATGTTCGTCCATTTCCTTGTCCGTGCTAGATGGAAAATTACTCCCTGCCATGGCCTCATGTTGGCACGCCAAGATTTGATCCTTGACCTTGGTGGGGTCCTTCCCACTTTCTCTTTCCACGATCTCCTTGGTGATTCGGTGGATGTACAACGACAAATCTATGCTCGAGCAAGGCGCCTCAATGTCGATGCTCTACTAACGACCTCGAGATAGGTCGATTTCCATGACGGGCTAGCGACACCCGATCTCATGACGGAGTCCTTGAAATTTCTCGGTCCTCTTCTAAATGCATGTTGAACAAGCGAGATGCATATCGCGACATCTCGCAGAAGGCACGGTCGAAATCTGTGACCGTGGTTTTTCCTTGTCGCAGATTTTAGAACTCGTGTCCTTTCCTCTTACGGTAGCTCTTAGGTATGTACTTCTCGTACACTTCCTACTTGAATTCTTCCCAGGTGTAAGCTTCTAGTTCCTCTTCATATAAGGTCTTTCTCTTCACCTCCCACCAGAAATCGACGGCACCAGTCATTTGCAAAGCAACGCATGACAAGCGTTTTAAGAGGTACAGTGAAGGAAGTTAAAGATTCGTTCTAGCGTGAATCCATAGTTCCGTATCCACGAGATTCCCAATCCCATTGAAAATTGGCGGATTACGAGGAATAGCTCCTCAATCCTTCTTGCCGGTGGTGGTGGTGGGTGTCCTCTTCTTCAAGTGTTACATCGCAGTTTTTCCTTCTCGTCGGCATTCTATCATTCTTAAATATCGCAATCAAATATCTTCTTATGCCATCCATCGGGATCATAAATATATTAGTGCGATATTTATATATAATCATGCGCATAAGTCTAGCGCATCGTCGAACATCACATGTCGACATCAAAACCAATGGCTCTCGATGAGCTATCATCATCTCAAAGAAAATGCCTCTACGAGGATTTTCGTGCGTTTTGAGATTTACAAAATGGGGCCAAATGGAGTATGATGTTCCCAAAGCTAATATCAATATCACTCCACGTACCTAGTCACGGTGCTTTCAAAAATATAAGCGCTACGAGGTCATCAAAATAAGGGTTCATGTCGAAGCGACCTATCGTTTCCGCATGCATCCAAGATATACAAAAGTATATAAACAAAACATTATCTAGTCTTAATAACTAGATCCATAATCGCCAGGTGTAAATAGGGCTCAGCGTGTCGGAGTCGAGCAGGGAGTATGGCTACTATCAACTTCGTTCATCTCATCGTCCGAGGCGGTTCTTCTCCTCAACCTCAACATTGAGTGTGGGAGCCGTGATCTTCGAGACTCTAATGACTCTAGCTTCTTCTATAGTAGCGGTCTCGTGGATCTCAACCATGATCTCCTCATAGGCATTGGTGGAAGCGGAGAAAGCGGCAAGATAGGCATAGGTTTCTCTCACGGCGCATGCAAGTTAGGCCCCGTGAATCGTCAATCTCTGACAAGTATCGTGGTACATGGGTCCGTCAGGGGTGGCGGCGATTGAACTAGGGGCGGCGATAGGTAGAGGTGAGTGCTGGCATGGAATGATCGGCGATGCTGGTCGGGTGGCAATGACGGGGCTCGAATCCTACTGGCGGTAGGACCGAAAAAGTGATTTGTCGAGGACGGAAAGATCCAGCCTCGAATATGTTCCTGCCACTGCCAGGCAAGAATGCAGGTCTATCAGATGCCAAGCGAGGCACCTTCGGATGAAGCCACTTGGGAATCTCATCACGCCAAGTGTATTCTCGTTCAGGTTGATACGGTCCACAAGGTGTAGCTCCTTATACCATGAATACGTAGTTCAAGTGGCTGATGGAATGGGGTAAGTCCACCTCAAGATCGAAGCTCTCTCGGCGACGATATATGTATTGAGTATATCTCGCGTGTATACCCGCCTTGGTGGCGATGTTGAAATCGATCGTAGTATGACATACCACGGGCTGTGCGCAGCTCGGTGACTCATGAAGTGAGCAAAGAACTTGCCACGTCGTCTCCTTGGCAAATCTAGTAGGAACGGCGAACGCATACAACCTCCCGTGTGTGGCTCTACGGGATAAAAGCGTCAGTCGTAAAAATTATCCGACCATAATCTAGAATCCTATATTCCTAAGTTCTTATGAAACTACTTTCATGATTTGGTCTTCGGAAGAGACCGTATGGTCTCTTAGGGTAGCACAAACTTTCAATGTCTAGCCTTTGAGTAAAATTAAGTGGTCACCCTTTCTCATTGGGTTATGAATTCCTTATTTTCATTCGAATCATAACATTCAATCATATGCGTTCCACAATACTCCAAATTCTATCATTCTTTTATACATACTTTCTTAGCGTTATGCTTTGATTCTTCGTTATCGCCACGATAGAGATAGCACGCATAGTGTTGAAATTTCTTGGCACAGAGAGGTTGAGACTCATAACAAAGGCGAACCTCCGGTTAACAATCGCCGTCATCGTAGAGTCGTTGAATTCTCATCCTCAAATCTGTTCGGATGGTGATTTTTAAAATTTCTATGTTCTCGTTCTTCCTTAGTATTCCGTTCAATCGGGGATACCTTATGTTCTCATACTAAGTTCGGAACAATAAGGATCATGCGTCTTAAGAGTCTATGTTCTCATGGGAAACATACTCATTTATATTATGCATCTAGCATGCTTTGCATATAGGAGTAAACACAACTCATAACATATATGCGATAAGCGGATATTCTCATATCATTCCTCTATCAATTTTGAGTTTTCAACTCTTTTCAATCTAACAACCGATTATTTTCAAAATAACTTTCAATGTCAATCATTCATTTTCCAAAATCCTTGAAACAACTACTCCATTTGAATTTTTGAGACTTTTCTCCTTTCAAACATATTTCAACCTTCAAAACAATCGACTTTTGTAAGTCCATTTCACATTTCATAAACTTCTATCATTTGAAACAACTTTCGGTTGAAATAGTTACCTTCTTCCCTCGTTGAGCGGGGCGACGATGGGGTGCGATGCGAGTAGGCAATCAAATACCAGCAGGCCAAGACTCAACTTTCAACTTAAGATTCGAGGAAAGGGTTTCTAGGGTTCAGAGCGAACAAGTGCTCGATACCAATTTATGACGACCGACTATCCAATGAAGCATACGAGATCATATGGATCGTCACCGGTATAATAAAGCGTGGATATAAACATAACTAATCAAGACAATCAACCATTTAACTATTCAATAACGCATGGGCTAAAAGGGATAAGTAATTGATACTAACTCAAGTCGCGAGAATGACTTGTCAAAAGGGGTTCAAGGTTTCAACATAACTTGATAAGGGCAAAATTCAAAGTACAGTCGACCTCCAATTCAATCTGGCATAAAAGCAATTATAATCAAAACATTAAACAATATCGAGTTAGGCGGCAAATAAGCGTATGGACATGCATATGACGATGCATGCCCAAGGTTCTAGAAACCTTTCTAGTTAAGCCACAAAACAACTGCTACTCTGCACCACCTCGCACCCATCATCGATCCTTGCTCAACCCGCACATCAAAAGCGAGATGCGGGGCTAAGTACAAAAGTACTCGGTGGACTCGTTGCGAAAACATTTTCTTTACCAAAAGTTATTGAGCGCCCACAATAGCACATGAGGATTTTAGTTAAAGACTCATGCCTATCAAATATTTTATCATTTTTCCAAAAGTGTCGGGCGACTATTTTATCACGTTGTTCCATATCGGTAATTCATTCATCATTCATTCGTTCATTCATTCGCACTATGGAGGTGGCCACCTACACATAGTCGCCGTGACGATCGAGGTAGCTAACCTTAACACCACGGTCTGCGTGTACACAATCCGAGTTAGTCCTCAACTAAGTCGGATCCGATCGTTACCACTTTTTAACGTTGGTGGACCAACTCGTTCACATACCACATTGGATATACCAATCAATTCTCATCCCACATTTGGACAAACCAACCTCGAGATATGGACACAACAATACATAAATATTTGGCGATCGATAACGGTTCATGCGATAATATTTCATAAAGCTTTTGTAAATCATGCTTTGAGTTATGCATAATCATTTTGTTTGAAAAGCCCACCGCTGGTCAACGCTAGTAAGTCAAGTGAGCATGGTGTGGTTGTTCTCCTCGCCGACTACGTGCGGTCAAACCCTTCATAAGAAAATAACATTTCTTAGATTCTTTCTATCGATCGATGGTGGTTTATAAATTACGACTTAAGTTCCCAATTAGGGTTTCTTTATGATTTCATGTGATGGTTTTAAGATAATTCTTATTATCTTACATTCCCAATTCCCAACTATATTACTTCATCGCTCATAGGTGAACTTTGACTTATGAATCACATACTCGAGTCTATCCTCGACTCTTCACCTTAGTGCTCTTTTAAGCGTTATTACGTTATAGATTGTTAGTATTGAGTTGTGATTGGTAATTTAAGATTATCTCGAGCCACTAACTAGACTTAACAATTATAGTTACGTCTAGTAGGTTATGCTTGACGACTTATCGATTCATACGACAATTAAAGATGAGTCTTGATTTATGATTCAAGTGAGCACATGCTATCATATAGCTAAGTACTTAAGAATAAATGAAGTACTTGAGAATATTAACTCGATGTTTGACACATAAGGATCGACATCTTATGTTCGAATCTTCGCTTACTCATTCGACATTGCTTATTTAATTTACTCGTTGGAGATTACATATGTCGTATAATCGTTATTCGTTAGCGAGTTATGTTAACGCCCAACTAATTATCGTATTGAGTTGTCGTTATTGAATATTAACGTTGTAGCTCGACCTTTGGTTTTCTAACTTAGGAACTCACGTTTGAGTATCCTTTTATTAATGGAAAAACCTAATTTGTGTCTAACCGATCCTCGTTTATTCCGTCTTAAGTTATCGAAATTGGTCGATTTCTTTTGGGTTCTCGTACATATAGTATTATGTTGTTTACGTTTGGGGTTTTGGTTTGTCGGTTCAACATAAACATAAACATTGACATCAACAAATCATACACAACATAAACTATACTAAAGCATTAGAAAACCCTAATTTCTAATGTAATACACCATCATTGTGTAAGTGTGCATAAGTGTTCCATTCATTCACTCTAATCACAACCATTTATCCAAAGTTTCATATTACTATCATAGCATCATTCATCATCAAAATTAAACCCATACTTAGCCATTCTATTACGTTTCGATAATTAGCAACAATTAGCATATGCATCTAATAAATTCGATAAAATCACATTATACTCCTATCATATTATAGAATTTAATTACCAACTCAATATCATCATATAAATTTTTAAACCATGGGTTAAAAGTCTCAAACTTTCGGTCGTTTCAAATTAGTAAGCTTTGGTGTTCAATAAATTCCACAAAATTATATCATGCTTATACTATATACTAAACATGAAATATCACTTCATATCATGCATTAAAATTTTAAAACCATGTTTTCATCTTTAAATCATTTCGGTAATTCCACATTTATATATATACATATTGATAAATTCAATCTTGCACAATATGTTTATATATGAAATAAACATGTAATATTAACATTAAATATCAACTAATATTTATAATATGAACCAAATGCTTGGAATTCTTTGTCCTCACACATATTTTACATATGTGTTCAATAATTCCCAACAATGCATATTAGGTTCATATTATTTCTAAACATCATATATCCTATTATTTCCAACAAATAAAATCAAATAATGGCTTAAAAATACTTAAATATATTCTGCCCATTTTTGAAAAAAATAGGAGTAGTGTTTCAAAATTTTCAAGATTAATATATGATGTTCATATCATATATTAAACACTATATCTCAACTATTTCTCAACAAAAAAAATCAAACAAATACAAGAAAATTCCAAAAATATTCTGAAAATTACCATATTTATTATACATGTTTATAATACATTAACAAGCAACAATATCAAATAATATTCATAAAATCATGTTTTATCACATATAAAAAGAAATAAAGCATAAATCGAAAAAAATCAAACATGCTCCAAAAATTATGAAATTTTTACAGTAGCCTTAGAACATTATTCTAAGAATTTTTTATTCATGGCTTGAGAGAATTTGAGGGCTCTAAAGTCACGAAAAAAAATGAGGAGCAAACTAGGGTTTTTAAACCCAAAAATTCAAAATAAAAATTCCACTCCATTAGGATGGAAGAGGATGATGAATAATACCTTCCTATGGTCTTAGAAAGATTATTTGAGTGTGGGAGGGGTTTGGAAGGAGGATTAAAGGCTCCACAGTGTGAAGAACAATGGAGAATTTGAAAATGAGAGAGAATTTTGGTTCTCAAGTGAGAGGTTGTAATGGCACGAAAATGCTGCTGTGTTACAGCCTAATGGGCTGTCCTTAGCTCATTTGGGGTGGTCTTGGTGGTAGTTGGGAGGTGGATTGGTCAAATTACCCGTTTGGCATGTTATCTACCGACTCTTTAAGTTTTAACGCTTTCGATTGATTTCTTGGAACCTTAAGGTTTTATTTTATTAAATAGCATCCAAATGACTTATTTCAATTATTATAAAAATTTCATGAAGTTTGGGCGTCGTCCGATAAGTCAATCGAGTTATCGCGGAAAAAGCGGCGTTTGGCGATTAAATTATGCTCATTCAAAATTCTATTGAATTTTGAGCTTTCAACATTATTTGAATTTTATAAATCATAATTTATTGATTTAGACCCTTGGTTCGAGTTTGAATTCGATTCGGATCAATTTAGGGTTTTCGGTATATATTACCCTGCTTTCGATTAAGTTCTTGAGAATTTCTTTGAAATTGATTCTTATAATTTCTAAATTCATAATAATTTATTCCTTCATGATTTATATTGTTATCACAATTTATTATGATTAACACGGCACGGAAGTTGTTAGGCTCGTAAATAGTGCTTTTAAGGTGGCCAGGGCAAGTATGCTGAAAATTCTCATTCTTTGGCTTCTCACATGTTTTCGTGTGAGGATTCTAGAAATGAAATCCATTTGTTGAGATTCATTCTCGATCTTTCATTCTATGTTCGGGCTACTCGAAAACGCTAATCCGGTAGTACTAGTTACAGGTTTTGATTTCTTTAGTTTTCGATCTACGAATCGATTCTAATTCGTTTCATTGGTTTCCTTAAACTTAATTAAGGTCTAAGTACCACAAATAATTGGTCTAAGCATCACCAATTAAAGTTTTAAATTTTTCGGGTTATTACGGATCTGGCCCAGTACAGTGGTACCTACCAAGCAAGTTGTGCAAGATGAGAACCACAAGTTCTGCACCCACCATTGCCATTGTGCTGTAGTGCCTCGTCGTAGTGGGAGGTTGTTCGTCGACCCGGCGATGTATGTTCGTGGGTGAATCTTGGTTTAGTCGAGGAAAGCGAGGCGATAATCGACCCATGGACGTACGGTGAGGCGATCTGAGACAATGATGCAAGATCATGGAACTTACGTTTCGACGGTGGTAAAGTCCTATGGATTTACCAGTTGCCTAGCGAGAGTTGTGTGTATCGTTTAGATGTCGGCGGTAATGTGGTATTTCTTGCACTACGTAGATGACATTCTTCTATTTGGCAACAATGTGAAGTTGTTATCGGGCGTAAAGAGTTGGTTATCCGATCGGTTTCAAATGAAAGACTTAGGAGATGCAGCGTACATTCTTGGGATAAGGTTTACCGAGATCGCGAGAGGAAAATGTTGAGCTTATCTCGGGCGTCTTACATTGATCTTGTGATTACTCGTTTTAGTATGCGGACCGTCGAAAGGATTGCTACCTTTCGACATGGCGTTCAACTTTATCTAAAGGCGATCACCTATGTTTGCAAAGAAGATAGAGAAATGAGACAAGTTTCCTACGTTTAGCCGTGGGAAGTCTCATGCATGCAATCTTATGCACGAGGCCCGATATACGCTATCGCGGTGGGCATAGTGGCTGAATGTCGATCTAACCTGGACAATCTCATTGAATTGCGGTAAGCATATATTCATACACGAAAATGACTCGAGATTATAGGTGGCTTACCATGCAAATAGTCTAATGCTCTTGGGTTATTCGGACTCGGTTTCAATCGGCCGTGATGAGAAAAAGTCTACCTCTCGCTATGTGTTTACCTTGGGAGGTGGAACCGTATCTGGCGGAGTGCAAAAGCGATGCATTGCGAGACTCTACCATGGAAGCGAATATGTAGCCACTTGGAGGTGCTAAGGAGGCTGTATGGTTCAAGAACTACCTCATGGATCTAGATGTGGTACTGGTTTGTCCATGAGTATCATGGTTTCTTGTGATAACTTTCGGTGCAATGGCAAACTCGAAGGAACCACGGATCCCAAAGCAAGTAAACACATAGAGAGAAAGTACCATGTCATACGAAATCGTTAGATGAGGGGCGTGCTGATTGCAAAGATTGATACGACGGATAACCTAGCGGATCCATTCACGGCTTGCCGCAATAAGTCTACGTTGGGCGCGTTAGAGGACTTGAATTGCGCTAGATGGCACCCGCTAAAGCCTGCCGCAATAAGTCTACGTCGGGCACGTTAGAGGACTTGAATTGCGCTAGATGGCACCGCTAAAGCCTGCCGCAATAAGTCTACGTCGGGAAGTTAGAGGACTTGAATTGCGCTAGATGGCACCCACTTAGAAAAACTTTTGTATAAGTGGGAGAAGCAAAGTGATGGTGATGGTTTTGTTTGTAATAGCTAGTAGAGACACATTGTATACTAAAAGTTTGCTTTAGTATAAGTGGGAGATTGTTGGTTTATATCTTGAAAGCGGTTTTCGTTGAGCTTGTATACAATGTTTCTGTTACCACAATTACAATCTCCTATACGAAATGAATACTTGATTGCATATATCGTGTCCCTTATCTCATATATAAGTTAGATCATACGATTGTGTAGAAGATCATAGAAGTGCGTATGATTGGTCAAGCTTAATGAGCTATAAAAAGTTTCCTGGTGAGACAACTTGAGGACGAGTTGTCGGTATAGGCTCTTGATATAGATAAGTGACTTGACTTGGTTGCTTGTCTGTGATGCGTCTACGGCGTATTGAAGGATCACGGTGAGATGAGTTCTTCTATCGACCGTCGTGAAGAACCAAGATCTCGGTGACTTACGATGATCTAAACCTCGATAAGGTATTAGATGAGTATGAGTTGTTGACCATCACTTTGACTTGTTATGGGTGAGGTTATATGTTCTAACCAATATTCTCGCATCTTGGGTGGTGTCGGTGCTTGTATGTCATGCTAGTTATCGTGTCAGTCCGTATCCGTTTAGGATGATGGCGTCCCTTAAGGAGCTCAAAGGTTTATTGTACTAAACCCTGCGGTTGAGTTAGCTCAAGTACAATAATAAGGTTGAGTGGTACTACTTAAGGAATTAAAGATATTAATTATTTTAAGCGATCGAATCTATAAATAATTAATGGACGTTCGATATCTTAAATACGGGGATTCGTAATGTCTAAGTGCAAGCCCGACTCAACCGGTAATAAAGGGTAAGTTAACATTTATTCTCTAGTGGCATGAATAAATGTTTATAAACTAATTTATGTTCGGGCTAAACATAAGATAATTAATTTATTTGAGGCCCATCTTTATTCCTTGCATTTGATCCAGTGGTCGGGCCATCCAGACCGTAAGCTAAACAAAATCGCGCCCCTATGCTCTACAAGGCAAGGATTTGATTCTCTTTATCCTATAAAGATATTATTATATTTATGGGATATGCATAGATCCATTCCATATAAGATTATGGTAATAATCCTTTCGATAAAGGTTTATGGTAATTTCCATATGGGATTATGGTAATTTCCATAAAGGATTATAGTAATTTCCATATGGGATTATGGTAATTTCCATATAGGATTATAGTAATTTCCATATAGGATTATGGTAATGCATTATAAATATGAGGTAAGAGATTAAATCTAGGTCGATGATTAATAATCATCATCATAATTTTGAGACTCCCATTGTTCTTGGGAGAGAATTTTCGAAAAAGTGTAGAGAGGATAGAGGGTGATTTTACGTAGCATTCTCCATAGATCGTCCTCACTCGGCGTTGGAGATTGGGCGGCGGGATACGATCGGAAGATCAAAGCACGAGTCTTGATCCGTTCATCCCAGCAGTTCAAAGGTAAACACGAGAAAACCCCAGCGTGTTGCAATTATTTATATAGGCGCATGCTAGGAATATAAACAATGTATGGTGGATTAAACATCCAAGATAGATCCTCGGGAGAGGGCTAAACATAGTTTTCCCTTCACCGAGCGCTGTCGAGGCTTCGCACGAGAATCGCGTGCCCCTGCGTCTACCGAGTCGTGCCTAGACCTCGCTGAGGTTTCCCGGTGCGATCTGCCGAGAGCTGTCAAGCGCTGCCGAGGCTTGCACGCGAGAAACTAGCGCGCCTCATCGCGTCGCCCGACCCCTGCCGAGGTCGACCTTGGAAGTTTAATTCACCATACATTGATTATGTTCCTAGCATGCACCTATATAATTAATTGCAACACGAAGGAGTTTTTCTCGTGTTTACTGCTGAACTGTGGGAAGAACGGATCGAGACTGTGCTGATCTTCTGACGATGTACCGATGCTAAACTCAATGCCGGTGAGGACGATCTATGGAGAATGCTATATAAATTGTCTTCTTCCTCTTTCTCAAAGTTTTGAAAATTCTCACACTTTAGGAAGTATAATTCTCGAAAATATTGCTTGAGCATTAACCTTGATTTTCTCTCACCTTATATTTATAATGCGACCTTAAATCTATCTTGATAGGATTTATGCACATCTAATAAATATAATCATATCACTTAAGATAGAAAGGATCAAGCGAGTCCCATAGGGACTCTATTAGAAAGGATCGAATTTCTCTAAGCTAAAAGGCACGGATGGGCGGCCCGAGGATCAAATGCAAGGAATAAAGATGGGCCTCAAATAAATTAATTATCTTATGTTCGCCCGAACATAATTAATTTATAAACATTTATTCATGCCACTAGAGAATAAATGTTGACTTAGCCTTTATTTTCGAGTTGAGTCGGGCTCGCATTGACTACGAATCCCGTATTTAAGATATCGTCGTCCATTAATTATTTCTGCCGATCGACTTCTTAAAATAATTAATATCTTTAATTCCTTAAGTAGTACCACTCAACCTTATTATTGTACTTGAGATAACTCGACCGCGGGTTTAGTACAATAAACCTTTTGAGCTCCTTAGGGGAGGTCGTCATCCTGGCGGATCTGACTCAATGCGGTAACTAGCATGACATACAAGCAAGCCGCCACCAGAGATGCGAGAGAATGGGTTATCTCATGTAACCATCACCATAACAAGCAAAGTGATGGTCGAACTCATACTCACCTATACTTATCGGTGCTTAGATCAGCGTAAGTCACCGGATCTAGGTTCTTCACGACGATCAAATAGAAGAACTCGTCTCGTGATCCATCAATACTCGAGGCGCGTGCGGCATAGGCAAGCAAGTCAAGGTACTTTATCTATCGCGCGACATCTGACTCAAGTCGTCTCAATTGTCCGTACTCGTTATATGTCTCGTTAAGCGACCAATCATACTGAACTTCGTGATCTACAACACACTATGTGATCTAACATATATGAGATAAAAGGGACATACATATGCAATCAAGTAAACAATCGAGATAGGGAGATTGTAATAGTGGTAACGAGAAACAATGTATGAAGCTCAACCAAAGCGACTTCGATATACAAATCCAACAATTGTATTATGAATTCAAGATATCGATTATGCAATTAATTCCGTCAAGACATAAATCACATAACTAGCATGCATTAATATTGATCAGATACCAACACATGAGAATTAAAGCCAAGAATTATAAATCATGAATGGGACGGCAAAACAGTATCAATAGAAAAATCATATAAATCTAGTCAGACATACAAACCCTAGGATCAATACGGAATTTAGCTACGCATAATTAAATTACCAAAGCAATGAATGAATAAAGAAAGCATAAATTTAGATAGATAAATAAAACCGTAGGATTCCAGGATGAACAATGTAGCCACTTGAATCCGTAAATAAAACTTAACTTTAAAAAGAATTGAAAACTAAACTGGAATCAAAACTAAATTAAAACTCAAAGCTAAATAAACTCTATTCCGGAAAAATAAACTTGCCAAAGAAAGAAGAATAAAATATGTTCTGTATCAAACTGAAAAACTCTCTGATCCCATCCGTCTATCATAATCTGTGATGATGTCTGCGTCCCTCTCTGACGCAATCATATATGGAGGAAACCCTTTCTTCGTTCGCGGGACGCCATCGCGAGTAAAGATTGCGAGCATGTGTCGCGAGGCGTCTTTCGCGTTACCTCGCGAGTTCCTCTCGCGAGCCTTGGTCGCGAGTGTTGGTCGCGAACTCACCTATCAGCGTGCATTCTTTATTTCATCGCGACCTTAAGTCGCGATACCGTGTCGTGAGATCGTGCTTAGTGTTCGCGCTTGTTTCAGCTGCGATAGCTTGTCGCGAGCTTCAGCCGCGAAGCTATTGTGTGTACTCTTATGTGTTCTACATTTTTAAATCAAAACTTGTGCTAAAATAACACAAAATACACACGGCATCATATCTTTCAAGGTAATTAAAAATATATCAAAAGGCAGCTCAAACAATCATTTATCAATTAGAAACGAGACAAATATAACCTTATAAAGCAGTAAAATGAGAAACATCAACTCCCCAAACTTACCCTTTTGTTTGTCCTCAAACAAATTAGAACAAGAGAGAGACGACCAACGACAGGCACGGAGTCGAACGACAAAAGCAATAAGCCTCAGAGCAATGAGAAATAAAAGATTCAATCAAATGAATCAAATTACAACATCTTCGTCAAACTCCACATCATAATAATCATAAGCACAAGCCTTCTCAAACTTGAATCCTCACGAAATGGATATATATATAAGAAATCTCAAACACTCGAGTGTATCAAGGAGGATGTGTATACTCTCAAAGTTTCAAAACACATGGAATCTTCCATAAGCTTTCAAATCGTCTAATTCTCCATTGCTCGAATAACAAGAACTAAGATCAAAAGGTCTTATCAAGGTTATAATGTAGGCTCTTTGGTTAGGTATGATATATTTAGGCTAAGTGACTCATAATCCCATAATGAAAACACCATAAGTATCATAAGACACAATTCCCAAACTTTCACAATTTATTTCAATTCTCCATACCAAAGTCATTTTCTATTAAGAACTTCACACTTATCATATAAGTGATATACTCATTCAAGCACTAGCTACTTACCCATTTATGTTCTTTCGCACACTTGTACTAACTCTTTTTTAACTTATATGGGTAAATGTTTGGTTTAATTTATCTTTGAATCTTGGTGTTGTTTTGCATGTTGTCTTCATTAGTTTATCCCTTTTATGCCGTTAGTTCGATTATTATTTATCGTTCGGACTTACTTGGTTCGTTTCAATGTTTTGCGAAAATCGCATTAAATAGGATGAATTGAATCTACCAAGAATAATGTATAATTGAAGAGCTGGCTGATATAGGCAAAGCGGATCGCCGTCGAGTTCAACGAGGAAGACGGAGCGAACGACAAAGTTACGCGACGACTTCCGTCAGACGCACGGACGCTCAGCTGCCATCATGCACGCCTGCGACACTCCGGACGCCCGCATCCCAGCTGAGGCCACCGAGGCCTACTTCTACTCGCTGGGAGTGAGCGGCCACCGCACGCTTGCACGCCCAGCCGCTAGCCGCCACCATCCCGCGCCCGCTCACGCCGACGCTGAACGCTTGCACTCCGAGCGCCGTTTCCCACCTCGCTGGATCAACGCCGCTCATCAGGACATCACTCCTATATCAATAAGTTAAGAACCTTCACAATTCACAAAAGTTGAAGTTATTCGTCGAGCAAAGGAACTTGGATACGTGATAGAAAAGATGGCTCGAATCAAGAAAAGATTATAATTACATAAATAATCACCTAAGGAAGGTTAATGTAGAATCTAATGCCTAAGTTATAAAATTCGCCTAAATTATGGTATGTCCTTATAGAAAGGAAAACTCATTGAAAGACTAAGAAAACGAGAACAAGAATAGTCGGGCAATCGTGATCGAATGTAAGTAGTATTCCATAACCAAGGTGAAATATGACTAAAAGAGAGAATGAATACGGGAATAGAATACTAATTAAGATAAGAAATGAAGAGTCAAGGATTTTAAGGAGCATCGACAATGTTATTATCTAAAAGAGATATATATATACATATATTTCAAAGCAATAATAAGCTTAGAAACGAAATCGTGAATGAAGTTCATGATCCATCTCATACCGCCCAACCGTGCATTATTAAGTGACATTGTAAATTATGAGAAAGGTTAGATAGCAAGGAATGAGATAAGATATAACCATATAGTCGAAAGCAAAGGTCTTGGTTACAAATAAGTAAATGCATTGTATCAAAGGCCTTATAAGAGAGTATAACTCTAACTACACGAATGAAAATAGAATGATATAGAAATAGATTTTATGATGATTTACCAAAATCATAAAGAAGTCGCACTACTATATAGCTAGTAGTGGATCGACTCGCCAATTATGTTTTGCCTCCCGCCTATTCGGATGAATCGAGATCCAATAAGTTAACTCCGCTTATACAAAAGGAAATTTTATATTTACAATGAGTACCAAAACCTATCGCCTCAGATAGAGACTTCAAGAGTACCCTAGATTTTTAACTAACTCCCAAAAGGAGTTAAACACTAGATCGAGCCTTAACATAGATGTCCACCACACGTAAGGGCGATCAAAGGACAATATGAATGTTTATGATACGATAGAACACAAGTGTTAAACCAAGATGCAAGTGAGAACGATTGCACCACTTGGTAAGTTTACGTCGACCATAGCTACCAAATAACGATCAATGTAGCCTTATGAGCGCGATTACGAAAAGAAGTATCACCACCACTTTATTGTAACAAAGTAGGTGAGCAAAGGTATAAAGTCCCCGACGTTGTAAATGAAACGATTAAGATATCTACCAACGAGGCAAGGAATAAGAAAAGCTTAGACGATAAAAGTCTTACCGGGTACGCCAGAACCCAACTGCATTCTTGAATGCGAATTAAAGTTTCTTAAGATTTCTCCATCTAGACTAATTATAAGTTTAGATACAAGAATATTGAGATCACGCTTTATAGACCTTACGAGCTCCTAGCAATGATAAAGCCTAGTAGCCTATAGCTCGGTACTTCCACCACATTTGTGGAGGAGACGAAATGTATTCCACGTGTCACGCTTAAAGAAATACGAAAATGACCCAATTCTCGTAAACCAACATGATGATGTGACCTCCGACTGGATGGGTTATGATGAAAATCTACGACTAATTTGATCGTGCGATTCAACGATTAAAGCGGGTTGGGTCTTATAATGAAAGTCCAATGGAAGAACCATGGACGAAAGAAAGCACATAGAAAGTTATGATGTTAAGATACCCATACTTTATGAGGTATGCAAATTTCGTGACTAAATTTCTTTTAAGGGGTAGGATGTAATATCCCGTAATTAGACGCCATTACGGTATTTAAAACCCGTAAATTAGAAATCCACGAGATGATTCAATCCATAAGATATCGAATAATGATTTCGATTATTTACGAAGGAATGAATTCTATTTTATATTCACCGAGAATCGTGAATTAAGGAAATGAAGTTTATGAAGTATATCAAGATATTTTAACGTCGATCGCAGATCGATTGTTAAAATTATGATATTTTCTAAGCAATTGCTTAGAATTAAATTCCATTATTAATGGAATAATGTAATAAAGTGATGACGACCATTTCGAGATGAGTCGATAATGAACGTTCATAACGCTTTCAAACGTTAACGCTTGGGACGAAACGAAAAGCGCTTTAATCGATCAAGAAATTATAGGAAATTATTTCCTATGATCTTCATATGTTATTATAGTATTATTTGGCATTAAATCAATGCTAGATCATCAAGATTTGATAGTGACCATTTTCAAACGCTCAAAACCCTAATTTTCGAACTCGATTTTTATCGCATAAATGATGCCATTAATTTATCATATGATATTATTTATCATCTAAACCATATGTTATGATATATATGTCTATTAATGGCATGGAAAATAAAAATTTGACCTATTACAAGTGTGAGAGCCGAGAGCACCTAAGTGCTATAACAAAATGTGTTGTTAATCTTCCCACTATTACATGTATCTAAGTGACATTGGATTAATTATATCCTAACTAAAAATTAAAATCAGATATATATGTATATATAGATAATTTTCGTGCATGTGTGTGTAGAGTGAGTTGTGCATGTGTGTGACTAGAGTAAACATGCATGCAATGGGAGACACTTGTCACCCATAAGCTACCACATACCCCCAAACTTCAGCCTTTCCCACACCCTACACCACCGATGACCTCTCTTTCTTTCTCCCTTTCTCATCTCTCATTACTCTAAGGTCAGCCCCAATTCACCATGGTTTTGTTCAAATTTGTGCATATGAGGTGTGATGAAAGGCTTGCAAGAAATCAAGGTACTAAATCTTATCTATAATAAAACCTGGAAGTTATCTCACGAAATCAGTAACTTCACGAATTTATTTGACTAAGTTAAAGTGGTCCGATGATTGTGAATTTTTAATATGTTGAACATATATGTGTCTAATATGCCTCTGTAAAATTTCAAGTCCATCCAACTTGATTTGCTATTTTAATCGTATTTTTAGAAAGCATCGCGCAAATCTGTGAAATCTCCGTGTTCATCACCCATAGTACGTGGCTTTCGTTTTAAGTTTGGCTAGTGATAAAACTCTGAAATTTGGCAGAAACATAATTCAGCATGTCTAGAAGATGTATGTAAATTTTCAGAATTTGCTAAATTTTTTTACTATTTATTCCAGATTTTACAAGTTAACTGCACAAAACTGTCACGGGAGTGATAGCTTGTGGTAAAATATTTTTATCTCCCAATCTATTGTGAATCATTGAGTGAGGCTTTTTCTGGATAAACATAGACTTCAGTGGCTTTTCAATATGATTGGTTTCATTTCCATATTCCTTATAATGAACTCACGGTGAATTTTTAAAGTTGACGATTTCAGTAAGCCTTTTGGACAAACTGCCTTAGAAAATTTCTATGTTAATAGGCTGTTCGAGTATGACTTTTACGTGAGATGTTCAAGACGTTTGTAGTCCGATTTGGACTTGGGTTGTTTCATAAGAAATGTTCCTTACCATGTCTAGTTATGATCTGGAAAGTTTGATCCCAAACCAAGTTTTATAGGTATATCTTTCATCGACCCAAAGTCACCTACTGGAAACTGTCCATTTCAACTAGTCAACTTTGGACTTAAGTATTTCTCGATCGTTAGATATTTTCCAGTATGGTCTTCATGACATATGTAGTACTTGTTACAAGGTTTCTAAATTGGTAGCCTGAAGCCATTTTGGCATTGTGAGTCAAAAGGTACAAGCCTCAAAAACCCCTCGTCGTTAAGCTAAAACTGAAAATTCTGAAAAAATTTCTAAGTATAGAAGTCAGTTTGAGTTGCCCACTTTGAGACCCTATATCTTCAGAACCACGACTGCTTGGATTTAATTCCTTCTTAGAACTTGTAGTACATGTTTAGAGGTTTCAGAATGTATCTTTGTGCGACCATACGTATTCTGAATCGAGAGTTATGGATCGTCAAAGCACGTCACTGGGTTGTTTCAAGCTGTTTTGCTGAAATTAAACACTGAAATTTGACTAAGTGTTGAAACCCCATGTGAAGTATGCCTTATGTGACTAACATGCTATTAATCGATGCATTCATTATGTTATGTCGCAAGGCACGATAGAGCATTATAAGATGTACAATTATGATAAACATCATGATACGATATTTTCACGAAAGCATACCTTAACGTGAAATATTTGACTAGAGTCTACCACACGATTAATCGAGTATATCATACCATGATATACACTAAAATAGAAATATGGGTTCTAAGACCCAATGGATTTTTCCAGCTCCAAAACCTCAAGGCCAAGAATAGATAGGTTAAAGCTAGGACTACAGGTCCAAGAAATGATTAAGGCAATCTACATCCCGTGGGCTTTACTCTACTAAAAATAAAATGCTTCGAAATATTTATTTACGATGCTTATTTCAACTGATGACAAAATGTTTACAAGATTACCGCCAAAATGTTTATGTTTTGTGTATGTATCCTATCCATGAGATGTTATGAGATGTTATGAAATGTTATGAAAGTTGTTGGGTCGCCCCAACTTATGAATGAAAATCGATATCGCATCCTATCTTTGGAAGGACAATACCGGCCAGATTAACGTGTACACCTAAGGTGATTTGTGTCTTTGTGAGGATAATTCACGGCGGTCACGACGCCGTAGAGGAGGCCTCCTTCACGACGCTCGACTATGATGATATGACGAAAGGATGTTATGGATATGGATCATACACAAGAAAAATGCCCGCCAAGCGATGATTTTATGAACTGATGAAAATATTTTAGTAAGCCTGCGCATTTTCAACTAAAACCCTCGTGTCTTACCATGATGTTAAGATGTAATTCAAAGCAAATAAAATGTTTTGGCATGAGTCCATCGAGTGTATTCTTGTACTCACCGCATGTTTGTTTTTAAATGTGCGGGTTGAGCGTATGATGGACGGAGCAATGTCAGCAATAGGAATGTTGTCATTGAAATGTTTATACCTTGATAGTACATCGTCATATGTACATATCACATGTTTTCCGCTTCTAGAACTTAAATTATGTAATATAGTCCAAGAACATAAATGACATATGTATTACGCTTATTGTTAAAAAGAGTCTCCTCAGTTTTTTATCCTGTTAGAGTTATAGTCCTCGCTAATCCGTATTTAGGATTGTGGGCCAGACACAACACATTCCTACGGAGAGGAGGCCTCCTCACAGACGCCGTGACCGCCGAGCACCCTTTCAAAGACATAGTCACAAAATAATCAATGCACAAAATCCAGCCATCTCAAGACAGATACGAATTCTCCATCATCCTTGGGGTACTTCCAAGAATACGAATTCAAGCATGTCATAAAGTGGGAGCTACCCAAAAATATGCATCAAATATCATGGATCGATACATACATAAAACATAAATATTTTGGCGTGTAATTAAATAAATCGGTTCATAAATATTTTCTTGCAATAAAGCATCATAAATAAATCATTTGATAAGTTCTATCATTTTGAGTATAGTAAAGTCCACCTTTACTTTTAAACTTCGATTTTCGACACGCTGCTGCTCCCTCGGTTGCGTGTGAGCCTTCACGTCCCTCCTTTACGTAAAATTTACGCTTAGCATGTTGCACGCCGAGATTTTCAAAGTTCATTCAACTTTAATAAATAATAATAATTCAAGTTTTAATAAATTTTAATACGCCGCTTCAACGCGTATTTCAATAAAATAATTCTCGTATTTCGAGAGACGTAATATGATCTACGCCTCATTTTAACCTTTTATGTTAAATATTTAACGATAATAACGTTATTCAATAAAATGATTTCAATTATGAAATCTTTTCTCACAATTGAGAGATTCAATAAAAGTAATACGTTTTTCACGTATTAACATATTTAACGAACGTATTTCGTACATTAATTTCGAAAGTCAACCATTTTGACTTTTCATTATAAATCTTCAATAAAACATATTTTAATGAATAAAATCAATATAAATTTATTTTTAATCGATTTCTTTTCATAACGATTTAATCCTCGATTTTTCACGCAAATCGATAAACTTGATTAATATTATCTTTCAATATTAATCTTTTAATATCTTAAGCATTATTTTATGCTCTTAACGTTATTTAATATAACGGTTTGTCTTAAACATAATATACTATGTTTAATAAACCTCAAAAATTCAATTATATCTAACATAATTTTTAGACATATAATAAATTATTATTCTTGATTAAAAAGGAATTAAAATTCCTTATATCCAAACATATAGCTCACGGTTCATAGGTGTTTCATACAAAACAATTTTTATAAAATCCTATAAAATCACACTATGCTTATATGCATATAGCACTAATATATCATAATACCATGTAATAACACAATATAACCCACTAATACCAACACCCTAAGTCTCGGCCTTTTCAAAAAATAATAGCTACATAGGTCCAAAAATTCTAATAAATTCCTACATCACTTAATTAATACCCTAGATTAACAATATGTTACTATATCATGCATATAAAAATTATACAACAAGGTTCAATGCTCATATCATTCTCGGCTATTTCAAAATTTCACCAATGGTTTCAAAAATTTCTAGATTAACATCATGCATTCCTACAACCCTATAGATCCATAATCCAACCTTAAATCATACTAGCAAAATTCGAACATCACCAAAATAATTTAAATAAATTGCTTAGCTATAGAAATAAATTATCTATGCACATATTAACATATATAACATAAATCCCAAGCTTATAACATGTTAGCATGATTTATAACACAATTAATACATGCTAAAATAATAATTTAAACCGATGGATTATTGAAAAAGTTAGGTTTTATCGAAGCTTGTTCGATATGTAACCTCGTTATCGGAGTCGATCGGTTGTAGGATAACTAGAGCTCAAGCTATTTGAGAGAATGGAAGAAGATGAAACTTGGTTTTTCAAAAGACATGCTCTCGGTAGTGATGAGAGGAAAAGAGAAATGATATGTGTGAAGTGTTAAGTGATGAGTGTTTAGGACTTAAAATACATAAGTAATTACAAGAAAAATAAAGACTCACACTCTTGTATCTCTCGGCTATCTCACACATACACAAGACAAATAATTCAAATTGGAGAGTCAAAGTGATTATGTCATGAAGAAAAATCTCTTACAATGTATTTACTTCTTGATGCTTTATTAAAGTTTTTGAAAGAAACAAAAGTATATTTCATTCCTTTATTGAATTACCGTCGACATGTAGAGTGGAGAAGGATGAAATTTTCAGATTTTTATGTAATATTACACAAGTGTATTGTGTACACTCTATCCCAAAATTAAGCAATCAAGTGTAACATAATTCAAGATTTAATATTGTGTGCAAATAAGTCAATAAATTCGGCTCCCATATAACCAAATACTAGAGTATTTTTCATCTAAACATTTTAATAGGTAAGTGTGTATTAATACTACACTTAAGAAATATCACAAATTGGATGATAAAAAAGAAATTAATCCTATGTTTAAAAAAAACATAGCAACTCACGGCACTTTCAAAATTATAATGCCCAAAAATTGATTTTCATGCTAGAAGTAGATATATAGCATAATATATATCCTAGATGATAAATTATATCATAGGAAAATTATTGGAATTAATCCATAGGTAGAAAACCCTAATTCTCGATTTAGGGTTTTCGAGAATCTTAAATAATCAAAAATATTATTCCAAAATTTTCTAGCATTATTTCAATGCTAAATAATATTCCAATTAAATAAAATAATCATAGGAATTTAAATATCATAATTCCTTGATCGTTAGACTTGATTCTCAAGTCATCTCTAACGTTAACGTTTGAAACGTCTCAAAACGTTAAATATCGACTCATCTCAAAATGGTCGTAATAAAGCTGTAATCACTTTATTAAATTATTCCAATAATAATGGAATTTAATTCTAAGCTTAAACACTTAGAAAAGATTACTAAATTTCAATTATCGATACGCAATCGACGTTGAAATAATACTGTTGAAATACGTTATATAATCGTATTTATCAATTCACAATCATTTGTGAATAAAAATATAGGAATTTATTATTCCAAAATAATCGAAATCATTATTCGATATTTTATTAATTCGATTATCGAGACGAAACCCTAATTTACGATTTTTATTATCGTAATTGGGCTTTTAAATAAATCGGGGTATTACATTCCACCCTCCTTAAAGAAATTTCATCCCGAAATTTACATACATCAAAAAGTATGGGGCATCTTAGCACCATAACATCTTAAATTTCCACGTGATTTTCTTTTGTCCATGGTTTCTCCATTGGACTTTCATCAAAGACCCAATTTAATCCTCAATCATAGAATCATACGATCAAAATAGTCGTAGATTTTCATCACAACTCATGCTTGAGTTAAAGATCACATCATTTTGATGGATCACGTGGTTTGGGTCATATTCATATAGCAATAGCTGTGACACGTGGAAAAACATTATGTACATTCCCCAAATTTTTGGTGGAAGTACTAATCTAGAGGCTACTGGGCCTATTATTTCTAGGATCCTCGTAAGGTCCTATAAAACATAATCTCAACGTTCCTTGTACTTTAAACTTTATAATTTACCTCTATGGAGAAATCTCAAGGAACTTCATTTTCGCATTCAAAATGCGGTTCAGATCTACGCGTACTAGCGTAAGACTTTTGTCTGTACTGAGCTTCTCTCAGTCTTTGCCTTATTTGGCAAATATCTTAATCATTTCATTTACGATGTCAAGACCTTATACCTTCTTTCACCTACTTTATTACAATAAAGTGGTGGTCGATATTTCTTTCCATATAATGCCATCGTGTGGCTATGTCAATCGTTGTCGACAGCTATGGTCGTCACGAAACTTAATAAGTGGTAAAACATGTTCCCACTGCACCTCGATTTAACATGAATGTTCTCATCGTATCTTTAAATATTCATATCGCCCTTTTATCAACCAATTTGACGTGAGGGGACATCTACGATAAGGTTCAATATCGCATAACTCCCTTTTGGTGAGCTAGCTCAAAATCTAGGGTAAACTTGGAATCTCTATCCGATGTGATAGGTTTGGTACCCTTGCATAGATACGATTTCCTTTTTATCGATCGAGATAAAATTCTCGATCTCCGAGTCATCCGAATAGCGAGATAAACATATTTGGTGAGTCATATCACTACTATCCATATAGTAGTGTTACATTTTACGACTTTGGCGAAACCCGTCATAAAATCCATCATATGTCATTTATTCTCATTTGTATCTCATTAGAGATTATAACCTCTTATAAGGTCATTGATACAATGCCTTCACCTCTTATAACCGAGACAATGCTCACAATGAGGTTATAGCTCATTTCATTCTTTACTATCTAATTTTTTCTCGTAAATCATAATATACTTAAATGTCGCTTGGGTGGGAGGTATAAGGAATATCATGAGCTTCATTCATGATTTCATTTATAAGCTTATCATTGCTTGAAATATATATATAACATTTCCTTAGACAATATGACATTGTCAGGCGCCTCTTTAAAAACCCTTCAGCCCTTCATAGGTGATAGTTTATATCACAATTGGAATCTTTTACTGATTCGAGTCATCTTTTCTATCTCATTTTTAAGTTTCTTGCTCAAGAAATAATTCAAACTTTATAATTTGTGAAGATCTCACAACTCATTCCATATTGGAAATATCTTCAAAAATTTTGCACGACACGTTGCTATTTCAAGTCATGAGTTGGGTAATTTATTTATGAGGTCAAGTCATCGCGGTGCGCTGACTATCATCTTTCTCACTTTAATAAGTGGCCTCACATTCATTTGTCCATGTAAATTTGATTCCTTCGAAAGACATCATGTGTCTAAGGAATTTTCTTCTTTAAGCCGAAATTCATATATTAAACTTGGCAAAATTTTGCTCGACTCTAAAAGTCCGCAATACAGTCATTCGATGTTCTTTAGGTTCTTTCTCATCCTTCATATGGATAAGAACATCGTTCATAAAGATTTAGACAAAATTGTCTAAGTACATATGGAACACTCGATTTTTGAGGTTCATGAATAGGGCTGGTGTACTAGCTTGTCCGAATGGCATGTCTATAATCTTATAGTAACCATATCTTATTCGGAACAATTTTGCTTTTGTACATTAGATACCATTTATACATAAGCCACCATTTACATATGAGTCTCATATTATCATAGGACTCTATGTCTCGAGTGGCCTTCATCGAATCGCACCTTTCGCTAGAAACTTGCCCAATTCCGTGCACGCTTACCTCATATGTCCGACGATCTTTCTCTTCAAAGAGCCGGGGTCACATCGCCCCTCGTTACTTTTTGATTCCGTAAGTGTGTTACTTTTATCGAAAGTAAGGTCGATTTGATAACGGTAATTCCTCTAATTTTCGAGGCGATAAGATCCCGCCTTTTGTCATTCTCGCCTCTTTCTCGTATAATAGACGGCACAGACGCGAGGCGGCATTTGGAACATCGTGGTACAACCATTCCTTTATACCTCTGTAACTTGCGGGACCAGATAAGTACCGTGAGGTGCCGCTCCTCACGCATTATATGTATACTTGAGCACATTGACGAATCCTCGTAAGTCCGCCAAGTCTTGGAATTTTCTACTTGAGAAGATATTTTCGATACTTTTTTGCAAGATTCGCCAATCTATTGGCAAACGATGGATAAATTATTGGATGTCATCCTCATCCATCTCTCCATAGGTACGAGCATTCATCCATGATGTAGAAATTCCTCCAAAAACTATCCTAACCCATGCCCAGTTTATAATAAGAGAGTCGATACTTCTGTGTGAGCTTTATACTTGTAGGCCTTGGGGTTAACTTTCTACTTGTCAGACTCTCTTTTCTTACCATCTGTAAACAGATAGTTCTAGATGAGCCAACCTTAAATTAAAACAATTGAGGATTCAAAATCCCGTTGCATAGAATTTCAAATGGAGAAACTATGTCCGTGCTTTTAATCACGTGAGTGACATCCATTTTGGAACTTCTGTTTCTTGAATTATATCTACGCTCCACATAGATATTATGATCTAACTCATTTGTTAGAACCTTAGCGATCCTAGGTCCAATTCTAAACTCGAGCAACACCGCGATGGCCATAATTCTCGTATAGGCAAAGAGATTTTCATTTCTCGATTCGCTTACCCCGAATTGGGTTCTATCGCTTTCTACGCATACTTGTGCGATGTTAGAAAACCAAACACCTATATTGAATGTAAAATTATAAGTATTATGAGAAATTTTCTCATATCTATCGTGCCTTCCCGATTGTCGTCTGCTTTCGGTGTGAAGTATAGGCTCTGGTCCACGGTGTTCTCGTCTGTTCAAAATAAACATCTATTTCATACATCACTGTTCTTTCTCTTGGGACATTATGTTCTCTTGCTATGGCCTTGCTACTTCGTTCATCATATCCTTCTCGATGTCAGTACTATTATGCTTTTATCAATAGTATCATGTGGTTAGGTTTATATCGACCTATCCTTGATATTAATATCTCGATAACTTAATCTCATCGTAGGGGTCGTGATGTATCTGACACTATCATTCATCTCTGATCCAGTATGAATGATTCAATTTCCTTTTTACTTTATCGATCTTAGAAATATATAACTCATATATCCTTACTTTAAACTCTTTTCCAGAGAAAATCCTTGTACTGGCATTTAGTGTCATCGTTTGTAATATCCCTTTTTGGATACACGTCATTTCTTCTTAATCTTTATTGATTCATTTTGAAATTTTGCATAGGATAAAATCCTTTGTCCGCTAGGACGATTATACTTTTGCCTTGACGTCAAATATCTTTACCATTTTCTCGACATTTAATGATAGCTTCATTTCTATGTCAGGTATACTTAATATCCCACTTTATTGATCGTCACAAAAGTATGAGGGTAAGATTTACAATTAGATTCACCTTAAGATTCTTCCATGTGAATCTTTTCATTTGTCCTCTCGATGCATTTCCTTTTGCAAAGTCTATAGAAGCTATCTCGCTTGTTAATTTCTATGACACACAAGACAAGCATTTTATGTCAATACAATCTAGAGTACTAAGATCCATTTCAAATAATGAATCTGCTTTTTCTCTCTTTTTACTTCAAAGGAATTACTTTACTTATCGAAGTCATAATATCATTGAAACTTATCTCATATTATGGCTATCTCATAATTGTATAGCTCATAATTTCTTCACTATTTTCGACTTTTGTCCCTTTTTTGAGCATGGTTTCGTAAAGTAATATTACCTTCATTATACTTGGTTCTTACTCTCGATCGAACCGTTATTATTATCATATAGCTTGGTAAGGTAGTACATTTGTATACCATAACTTAAATTCCAAGCATCTCATTACCATGTCTTCATTGTGAAGATAATTCTCCATACTTGATTTACATGCTAGGGCTATCCTAGTCGCTCACACATCTCAAGGATTACGATTTCTCAATCTCATTATCATTGGTTTAACCAAGTCTCAATTACTTGGAATTGATTATGCTCAAGCATAATCTCATTGATTGAGGTATAAAACGAGAGATTCGTTATCTAAGATGCTATCATTTCTTTACATATATATATCCTTTGAAAAGAATATTGTGCATCTCCATTCTTTAAACATGTCCAACCTACTAAGGAGGTTTTAAGGACAATCAACTATCTTAAAGATAAGTTGTAATATCTCTCGTTATGTCATAATAAGGGGAAATTATATCTCAAGGATATCATGCACTTCCCTTTACTTCAACTCTTGCATTCTATGCTAAAGAGTATCTCATTCATAACATTTCATTATCATAACAAATACATGAAGATATAACTTCACCGTTATCAAAATCGTAAGCCCATCGTGGTCATCGCATCAATGTGCATCATAGGAAAATATCTCGCCTCATCGAGATCTTATTTACATCATATCTTCTTGATGTCTATCACTCTACTGATTTGAAACTTTTAGGTTATCCAAAATAAGTCAACCTACATCATACCTGATGTTTGTCACTTTACTAATTCAAAACTTAGGCGACAAGATAAGTCAATCTTTATCTTACTTATTGGTCTCCAGGATTGAAGAATTTGCATCATGTCAACTTTCAAAAGATATGGGTTCATGATTCAAGATAACATTCAATTGAATCCATATATTCTTTGAATCAATAATTTAGGATCTAGGTCCAAGACCGAATGACGACTCATCGAGATTTCTTTGGTCATATGGGTGGCTGCACCGGCCACAAATATATTCTCACACACAAGGATTTGGTTTCAAAGGAACATTTTGTAAATTCTTGGGTTGAAAATTTTCTTTAGAAAAAGTGAGAAACTATTGTGATTTCTCAATTTGAACTAGGTCATAGAGTTAAACTCAATTGACAAAAATTGGGTAATGAATAGAATTTAAAACTTTATATACACATTATAGGTCATCATCAAAGGTTCCTCTATATGTCATAGCGCCTCTTGTACTACTGGGAATACTACTTTCTAGTATCATTCTAAGATTCTAATCGCACTGAAGATTTCCCGTTCTATAAAACTATAAACTAAATTCAACTGACTCTCGTCAATTCTGGTGAAGGAATCAGGGCTTTGGTTCTTCAAAAGAAGTATATTACTCTGTGATAGGAGTACGTAGGCGAAAACCGTTCGAAAATCGGAGCTCTAACGAAGGAGAACAAGCTAAAATAAAAACATTGCGCAAAACAGTTTTGCTGATGCCGAGCTCGGGATACCGAGGTCGTAAGTGATACCGATGTCGAAGTTATTGCCGGAGTCATTTACCAATGCCGAGGTCATTGCCGAGACTTATGACATAGAGATGAAGTCATTAAGGCCGACTTCGAAGCCGAAGTTGAAGGTATCGACGCCGTAGTCGAGGGCGTACATGTCAATGCCGAAGGCGTATAGGTCGACGCCGAGGTTGTTTTCCGAGGTGGAGGTGATCTGACCGAGGTCAAGATAAATTGGCGAGGTGGATGTCACACCTGCAATTGTCGAGGTCAGAAGCCGAGCTCATACCCACCGGGCTCGCCTCTGCCGAGGTCGCACCTGCCGAGCTCGAAGCCGAGGTGGACTGACAAGGTCGAACAGTCGAGGTCAAACAACCGAGGTCGCACTGCCAAGGTTAGACTAGATTTCCGAGGTCGGACTGAACTGACCGAAAGTGAAGTCAAAAAATAAAAATACATGCTGGTGCCGGCGAAGTCGAGTTCAAGGTCGATCGAGCATGATCGCGAGTTCGCCTTTAACCGACTCTAACGAATTCTTTGATCATATCTTTACTTGCTTTCAACGAAGAGTCATAGATGATTTGGAGTTCGCCATGCGTGAACTTCCAAATAAAAGGATCATTCTCGTGTCACTTATCGCATAGTGACATTCATTTTCTTAACATCTTTACCAATTCGAGCTTGAATTTTCTTCTCGCTCATCAATTCGAGATTCTCGTGATGGAATAAATTCTAATAATCCATCTTTCTATGTTCTTCGCAATTGGGATCATGCGCTTAAATGCCACGCTCGTTTTTTGGGATAACATACCCATCATCGTAAACATCTTTGGGATTTGAAAAAATTCAAATATTCATATCAATAAATTTCTATTGATTTACATGAATTCAAACATTTTATTCTAAAGAAAAATTGTCAATACATTCTCGTATAACATTATCATACGTTGGTAGCGAACCAACGACTTTCAATCAATTCTCATAACTTTCATTTGGGATGACATAGTCATTAATCAAAACAATATTGGGAATAGAAGAATAAAATTTCAAATATGACGAACATAGTTCGTTTTAAACATAAGCATTTATTGCGAAAAATTTTCAATCAATCAATCAATCAATCAATCATGGTTATTTACAACCTTTCTCATTTCATTTGTCGATAATGTTCTATCGACAACAAATCAAATTCATAAATCATTTGTCGATAATGTTCTATCGACACCAAATCATTTGTCGATAATGTTCTATCGACACCAATCATTGGTCGATAATGTTCTATCGACACCAAATCAAATTCATAAATCCCAAATTTTTCTTTTCAAAGATGAGAAAATAATTTACCTTTTTCCAGTTGAGCTTGATGTGATGGAGTGTCGAGCAGTGTCGGCTGATCTCTAGAAGTCTAGTGACTCAATCTAGACTTAACTCTGAAAAGAGGTTTTGGATTCAAAGAGCGAACGACTCTGATACCACTTTGTAACAGCCCCTAAATCCTAAGTACGATTTAGCAGGGCTAATACTTGAAATAATAATCAAGGGTGCTTTAATCAATATATATATACAAGAACTCATATGTTCTGGAAATATTTAACTAATCAACATCATAAGATAAATTAATTCAATTGCAGCGGAAAAACGTGTGAATACACATATGACGATGTGTATTCAAGGTTTCTAATATATTGTATTCAAAAAGGGTTCCGACTGCTCCGACTCATCTCCATCCATCATCCGCTCAACCTGCACATTTAAAAACAAACATGCAGGGCTAAGTACAAGATTACACTCGATGGCTCATGCCAAAATAATTTATCACATTTGAATTACTCGCCTCATCACAAGAATACACGAGGTTTTAATTTGAAATACTCGTGCTTACTAAATATTTTCTTTCATTTTCCATAAAGATTCGTCTGGCCAGACATTTTTCAATGTATGTATGATCAATATCCACCACAATAATTCATCCAACACAATTCCTTACTGGAGAGGAGGCCTCTCTCAGACGTCAGGACCGGCCGAGCACCCTTTCAAAGACACAATACAAAATAATCGGTGCACAAAATCCAGCCATCTCAAGACAGATACTAATTCTCCATCATCCTTGGGGTACTTCCAAGAATACGAATTCAAGCATGTCATAAAGTGGGAGCTACCCAAAATATGCATCAAATATCATGGATCGATACATACATAAAACATAAATATTTTGGGTGTAATTAAATAAATCGGTTCATAAATATTTGCTTGCAATAAAGCATCATAAATAAATCATTTGATAAGTTCTATCATTTTGAGTATAGTAAAGCCCACCTTTACTTTTAAACTTCGATTTTCGATACGCGTGCTCTCCCCTGGTTGCGTGTGAGCCTTCACGTCCCACCTTTACGCAAAAATTTACGTTTAGCACGTTGGCACGCTTTTCGAGATTTTCAAAGTTCATTCAACTTTGATAAATAATAATAATTCGAAGTTTTAATAAATTTTAATACGTCGTTTCAACGCGTATTTCAATAAAATAATTCTCGTATTTCGAGAGAGACGTAATATGATCTACAGTCTCATTTTAACCTTTTAGGTTAAATATTTAACGTATAATAACGTTATTCAATAAAATGATTTCAATTATGAAATCTTTTCTCACAATTGAGAGATTCAGATAAAAGTAATACGTTTTTCACGTATTAGCATATTTAACGAACGTATTTCGTACGTTAATTTCGAAAGTCAACCATTTTGACTTTTCATTATAAATCTTCAATAAAACATATTTTAATGAATAAAATCAATATAAATTGATTTTTAATCGATTTCTTTTCATAACGATTTAATCCTCGATTTTTCACGCAAATCGATAAACTTGATTAATATTTTCTTTCAATATTAATCTTTTAATATCTTAAGCATTATTTTATGCTCTTAACGTTATTTAATATAACGGTTCGTCTTAAACATAATATACTATGTTTAATAAACCTCAAAAATTCAATTATGTCTAATATAATTTTTAGACATATAATAAAATATTATTCTTGATTAAAAAGGAATTAAAATTCCTTATATCCAAACATATAGCTCACGGTTCATAGGTGTTTCATACCAAACAATTTTTATAAAATCCTATAAAATCACACTATGCTTATATGCTATCATATAGCACTAATATATCATAATACCATGTAATAACACAATATAACCCACTAATACCAACACCCTAAGTCTCGGCCTTTTCGAAAAATAATAGGTACATAGGTCCAAAAATTCCAATAAATTCCTACATCACTTAATTAATACCCTAGATTAACAATATGTTACTATATCATGCATATAAAAATTATACAACAAGGTTCAATGCTCATATCATTCTCGGCTATTTAAAAATTTCACCAATGGTTTCCAAAAATTTCTAGATTAACATCATGCATTCCTACAACCCTATAGATCCATAATCCAACCTTAAATCATACTAGCAAAAATTCGAACATCACCAAAATAATTTAAATAAATTGCTTAGCTATAGAAATAAATTATCTATGCACATATTAACATATATAACATAAATCCTAAGCTTATAACATGCTAGCATGATTTATAACACAATTAATACATGCTAAAAATAATAATTTAAACCGATGGATTATTGAAAAAGTTAGGTTTTATCGAAGCTTATTCGATATCTAACCACGTTATCGGAGTCGATCGGTTGTAGGATAACTAGAGCTCAAGCTATTTGAGAGAATGGAAGAAGATGAAACTTGGTTTTTCAAAAGAAATGCTCTCGGTAGTGATGAGAGGAAAAGAGAAATGATATGTGTGAAGTGTTAAGTGATGAATGTTTAGGACTTAAAATACATAAGTAATTACAAGACAAATAAAGACTCACACTCTTGTATCTCTCGGCTATCTCACACATACACAAGACAAATAATTCAAATTGGAGAGTCAAAGTGATTATGTCATGAAGAAAAATCTCTTACAATGTATTTACTTCATGCTTTATTAAAGTTTTTGAAAGAAACAAAAGTATATTTCATTCCTTTATTGAATTGTCACGACATGTAGAGTGGAGAAGGATGAAATTTTCAGATTTTTATGTAGTATTACACAAGTGTATTGTGTACACTCTATCCCAAAATTAAGCAATCAAGTGTAAGATAATTCAAGATTTAATATTGTGTACAAATAAGTCAATAAATTCGCTCCCATGTAACCAAATACTAGAGTATTTTTCATCTACACATTTTAATAGGTAAGTGTGTATTAATACTACACTTAAGAAATATCACAAATTGGATGATCAAAAAGAAATTAATCCTATGTTTAAAAAAAACATAGCAACTCACGGCACTTTCAAAATTATAATGCCCAAAAATTGATTTTCATGCTATAAGTAGATATATAGCATAATATATATATCCTAGATGATAAATTATATCATAGGAAAATTATTGGAATTAATCCATAGGTTGAAAACCCTAATTCTCGATTTAGGGTTTTCGAGAATCTTAAATAATCAAAAATATTATTCCAAAATTATCTAGCATTATTTCAATGCTAAATAATATTCCAATTATATAAAATAATCATATGAATTTAAATATCACAATTCCTTGATCGTTAGACTTGATTCTCAAGTCATCTCTAACGTTAACGTTTGAAACGTCTCAAAACGTTAAATATCGACTCATCTCAAAATGGTCGTAATAAAGTTGTAATCACTTTATTAAATTATTCCAATAATAATGGAATTTAATTCTAAGCTTAAACACTTAGAAAAGATTACTAAATTTCAATTATCGATACCCAATCGACGTTGAAATAATACTGTTGAAATATGTTATATAATCGTATTTATCAATTCACAATCATTTGTGAAAAAAAATATAGGAATTTATTATTCCAAAATAATCGAAATCATTATTCGATATTTTATTAATTCGATTATCGAGACGAAACCCTAATTTACGATTTTTATTATCGTAATTGGGCTTTTAAATAAATCGGGGTATTACATAAATCCTGAAAATAAACAAGAATATCTTGTTAGATTTCATTCAGGAAAATGGAATAATGCACAAAAGAATTATGCAACTGTAGCTAAAGAAATTCTTGCTATTGTTAAATGTGTGTTAAAATTTCAAGATGATTTATATAATCAAAAATTTATTATTAAAACAGATTGTAGATCTGCTAAATTTATGTTAAATAAAGATTTTAAACATGATGTTTTTAAACAAATGTTTGCAAGGTGGCAAGCTCATTTTGCTCCATTTGATTTTGAAATTATTTATAAAAAAGGACAAAAAATAGTCTTCCTGATTATTTAACTCGAGAATATATACAATGAATTTTTCAGATATGTATTCCCGAGATAGAGGAACTTCCTCTTATAGAGGAAGAGGTGGCAGAGGAAAACAACCAGATATTCTGGTTCAACATGGAAACAGGAAGCTTATAGCTTCAAATTTATCAGAAGATAAGGAATATCAAGAGTTTCTTGAATACAAGAAACAAAAGGAAAAAGAAAGTTCTTCATCACAGAAAAATACACAACCATCATTTTCAAATATAGTTGGAAATGAGAATGATGAAGAAAACAATACATATATTATGAATAAAACTCAAAAGGTTATAATACTTTTGGAAGAAAATGATTTGAAATGACGTAATAATCCATGGATATTAATGGAAAGGTATATGAAGAATGCTTCATATGCAGAAGAGTATATAAGTCTCGACTTTATTATGAGAATATTCTCATAAATAATGGATGTGAAATAGTTCATTTCATAGTGAGAAAATGAAGAAGTTTATAACTTCAAGAAAATCATAGTCAAGAAGATTATATCTATCAAGAATGGGAATATCTCCATTAAGGCAAAAGAATACATATATCCTAATACAAAACTTCAAAGAAGTATAATTATTGGGATTATATGGATTCTTTCAAAAGGTTCTCTTATATGAGAATGACAAGAGAAAACATTCTTGGTTCATAAAAATTTGTGCAGAGGTTTATAACCATGAAATTCTCATATGGTTTGCTAAATGGTGGCAAAAATTGGGACATCAATAAGTATTTTACCGTAAGAATGGAAAGAAAAATTTGAAAATGGGTGAACATTTCACCTAGAATTCGAATATCGATAAAAATAAATGTATAGAAGGCATATCTTCTATGTTATTTTTTATAGAATTTTCAATTCCTTGGATATGGAAGTGGTCTCCAATCTTTGTTTATACGGAAGATTTGATTCCATGTATAAAAAGAGCATTTTACTCAAAATTCTGGGATAAAATGATAAAAGAAAACCCAGAAACCAAAAAGATTTTTGGTATTGATACATTGCTTCTCATAGAAGAAAAAATTAAGATTTATGAAGAAATGAGTCATGCTCAGAATCAGAAATTATCACCATCTCCTTTTGATTATATCACTAGGAAGATGAAAATGAAGTCTGGGATTCTATCTAAAGAAGAGATAATATCTCAATATATGGATGAAGTTAAAAAAGATTTAATGTCTAAATTAGGAGAAGAGACAATGTCTCAATATTCCGATTCATCAATGGAATTTATAGAGACTCAAGATCCTAATGAAGTATCTATGGATGATATATTTAATGCAGTTAAAGATACATTGGTGGATAATATCAAGAAAAAGAAAGAAGTATCTTCATCTTCATCTGTGGAGTTCAAAGATGCATAATTTCCAATATGGATTTTTAGCTTTGAAGGAATGTCAATCAAAGCCAGGAGAAAATTGTTATATCTCAGAAACATTTTGGGAAGATAAAAGACTCAAAGCGTGCTTCATCAAGAAACAATGATTTATTTATGTTAAATGTTACTATCAAGTTCATCTTTATGAAGGTGAAGAAAATGGATGGCATATCCTATTAAAATTGTAGAAGGTTTTGTGCAGATATGATGCCAACAGAAATATCAGGCAAATCATCCCGTGGAATGATAAAAGAATGATCAATAGAGGACCCTACGTAAATATGAGAAGAATGATACAAAATATGAAGTCAAGCGAAAAAAGAAGCTACAACAAGAGCGGATAGATGGAGAGCTCGGTTTAGAGGAAGACAACTAGAGATAATCTCTAGAAGATTTGGCTTTGACATAGCCTAAATGGAAGATGAGCTCAGCAATGACGAAATAAAGTGAAGAAAACAGCTGGACTAATAAGAATGCAGCAACTGAATGACAATCATTCAATCTTATCAAACTTTATCAAATTTTGATAAAGTAAGGGAACATGTCTCGTAAAGATAATTGATGGTAGTGTATTATTTTTAGAAAAATCAAAAGGCAAATCATTGCCTTGAAGAAATCTTTTTATAATTTGTTATTTTCTTTCCTTTTTTGTACTATAAATAGGGGTTATTTGTATGTGTTGGGGGTATAATTCTCGGGAGAGAAGTGAGGAGTTATAATAGTTGTACAAAAGTGTGAAGTGTGAGATAAAATAAAAGAGTGTGTGCGAAGAGTACAAAGTAGAGTGTAAAAATATTAGAGTGAGAAAGAGTGTAAAAAAGAGTTTGTATTGTAAAAATATTTCTGAAGAATAAATAAAGCTTGGATAATTGTTGTAAGTTTTCTTTACTTTTCTCTGTATTTAATTTTTAAATTTCTAATTTGTATTATGGATAGCCTTATAAAGCTAAATCGATGTGATAAATCATATCTAAGCTATATAATTATCTCTCGTATGGAACTTGAAATCATATGAAGTAAGATTAACAATACGATGATTAAAGTCGTAGATATGGAGGTTGGTTGAAAATATGTATCGGGCATGTTTAGGGTATCGTAAGATCTGTTGATCTGCACTTTTTGCCCATTTCAAAGCCATGTTGAAAGGCTATTCTTGGGGCAGTTTTGGTGCGAGATGTTTTGATTTGGATATTCTAAACTGATGACTGATACTATTTTCCTGTAATCAGAGCAATATTGCTCTATTCCTCAATTCGACTACCTCTTTAATCATAATATTGTTGGTCATGCTCCCTATATGGGAGCAGGACCAACAATATTGCATGTTTAGGGTATCGTGAGGAGTTATAATAGTTGTACAAAAGTGTGAAGTGTGAGATAAAATAAAAGAGTGTGTGAAAAGAGTGCAAAGTAGAGTGTAAAAATATTAGAGTGAGAAAGAGTGTAAAAAAGAGTTTGTATTGTAAAAATATTTCTGAAGAATAAATAAAGCTCGGAAAACACCGACAGCTCAAGATTGGTGAAGACTTCGAGCAAAGCACCCTGCATTTATCAAATCTCACGCGCCGGGCGTAGCAGTTTACTGCATAATATTATAGGGGAATTAACTTCATATGTAGTCCATGTAGATTGTAGCATAAGTTTTTAATCTATATTGATATAAATATATGCTAGCCACTTTTTAGTGGAAATATAAATTGAAGTTGACTCATCATTAAATAATAGTTTTATTACTCATTTTATTTATTTAATAAATGAAAAAACTTGCAATTTCATTTAATTTATTTTGCATACATGTGGTTCATTCAACTAAACCCCGCAGCTTCATTCAATTTTCATACAAATTAATTTTCAATTGTTATAGAACTTTATATAATTGTAGTGTAAGTTTTTAATCTATATTGATATAAATATATACTAGCCACTTTCTAGTGGAAAAGATAATTTGAAGTTGACTTCTCATTAAATAATAATATGATTATTCAAATTTTATTTATTTAATAAATGAAAAAACGTGTAATTTCATGTAATTTATTTTGCCTAAATGTGGTTCATTCAACTAAACCCTGCAGCTTCATCTTCATTCAATTTTCATACAAACTATTTTTCAACTGTTATCATTTATTAAATAAAAGTGATAAAGCTAACTTTTAGTGGTAACAACTGGATTGTAAATTTTAAAGTGTCAAACAAAAACTACATAAAAAATTGAAAAAATTATTATGAATTCGATGATTTCAAACAAATCCGTCTAATGATACAAATACGTTTTCGAATCTACAATCTTTGTGCTCGTTTTGTTGACATTATGAAGGTGTGTTAATTTTAAGATTTAACAGATATTCGTGATTATACGATGAGGATACAGACCGTACACGGTTGCGATTTTTATGCCCTCAACGTGAATTTTTGTAGTAATATTAGCTTACTGGAATGAATTACTTGAAGGATAAAATGTGGTCTAATGTACATCTATCATATATGCGCATTTTGATCCTTTTCTTCAGTATATGATATTTTTCTTCAATATAGATAATACTTTCTAAATTATAGGGTAAAAATAAATGATATTTTTCTTTAATGTAAATTTTACTTTTTTTAACAACAAAATGATATTTTTGTCCATCTATATTGGACGGATAGATGTATAGGAATTTTTGCGTTAGAATAATATATTAGATGAACAACACATTATTTAGCAAGAACAATAAAGTACACGGTTGGAAGGAGCTGGAAAATTTGGGTACACAGATAGAGGGATACTGTTTGTTAATGATGGACGATTGATGTTTTTGAATATCATATTGATGTTTTGTAAATATTATGTTAGACAGACAAGTTATTAAATGTTTAGGACTTTGTTTAGTAAACAACAAGTTATTACATGTTTAGGACTTTGTTTAGTAAGTAAAAACCATGTTTAGGACTTTGTTTAGTGAGTAAAAACCCTGATTGTTCAGTTCACAAGGTAAGAGGTTCATTTGTATACCTTTATAGTTCTGCTATACATGGTCGCAAATTGTGTCTTGTGTTGTGTACACAAGTGCCTTTTCAACAAAATAACAGTTTTATGTGTGTTTTTTTTCTATAGGAGATGGCAACATAGGAATTGTAAATTTAATTACATGTTTGTTTTGACCGAGGACATTTCTTGGATTATCATAATTTATCATATATTGATTATGTCCGAACATGCTCCTATTAGTTTTGTAACAGCCCGACTCCGCTAAACCCGAAAGACTGCCTTGTCGGACCGCGACTGGGGTTTTGATTAAAGAAATGGGAATTTAGTATTTGGTTTCTAACCATACCACTGATAAGAGAAACATGAATAATTACGGAAGCATAAGTGATACGAAGGTCAATTCAGAAAGTCTGACCATACAGTAGTTGATTATGAAATCACTACTAGGGTATTCATGAGTTCGACATGTAACTAGAATTCAAAAGAGTTCGCAGCGGAATAAACATGTGAGATATGCATATGAAGATGCATTCTCAAGGTGAGCAAAAATGTTCCATTTTTATTGACCAAAAGAAATCTCGCAACTCCACTCCATTCCATCATCAGCTCAATCTGCACATTTAAAAACAAATATGCAGGGCTGAGTACATGAATGCACTCAGTGGACTCATGCCTAAAACATTTTATACTTTAAATTACACTGCCCCTTCATTATAATACACAAGGGTTTTACTTGAAAAGGGCCTTTTGCTTATTAAACATTTTCATCATTTTCATAAATCGTCTGGCCAGACATTTTCTTTGTATGTATGATCCATATCCTTTCATTCCTCATATAACATTTACGCAGACGACAAATTGTAATATCCCGCAGAAAATAATATCGATACTACACGATTAATAAGAATAGACTTAGAAATAATATTTCTTAAGTATCCTAATTACGCCTAATTACGTATTTAAAACCCGTAAATTAGAAATTCACGAGATGATTCAATCAAGAGGATATCGAATAATGATTTCGATTATTTACTTAAGGAATGAATTCTATTTTAACATTCACCGAGAATTGTGAATTTAGAAATAGAAGTTTATAAAGCAGATCGATAGATTATTTTAACGTCGATCACAGATCGATAGTTAAAATTTCATGAAAATTTCTAAGCAATTGCTTAGAATTAAATTCCATTATTAATGGAATAATTTAATAAAGTGATTGCAACTTTATTACGACCATTTCGAGATGAGTCGATAATTAACGCTTTGCAACGCTTCAAACGTTAACGCTTAGAGACTAAATGGAAAGTGAGTTTAATGATCAAGGAATTATAGTAATTAATTTCCTATGATTATTATATGTAATTACAGTATTATTTAGCATTAAATCAATGCTAGATCATTAAGGAATTATATTGATCAAATTCTCAATTTCAAAACCCTAGTTTCAATTTTGTGGTTTTATCGCATAAAATGATGCCATTAATTTATCCTATGATATTAATTATCATCTAAACTATATGTTATAACATATATCAATGTTTGGCATGGAAAATAAAATTTGACCCATTGGCATAATGTAATAGCCGAAAACTATACACTTATGTATACAAGTTTATCTTGTTGATTTTCCTATTACATGTATCTAAGTGACATCGATTAATTAAATAGCCTAACTAATCAATTAAAATCAGATATATACATAGATATATATATATAAAACATGCATGTGAGTGTATAGAGAGAGTGTGTGACAAGTGTAGAGGTGCATGGGAGGGTAGTGACAAGTGTAGAGGTGCATGGGAGGAAGTGATGTGTTGATATGCATGTGAGTATAGTGACAAGTGTCACACATGCATATCACCCCACACCCCATACCCTCTCTTCCCTTTGGATCAGCCATTTCTCCTCTCTCTCCCAAAATTTTCAGACCCTCCCTCTCCTCTCCTCTCTCTCTTCTTCTCCTACACCATTTCCACCATGGAAGAGAAAGCTCAAGCTCCATCTCTCTCATTCATCTTCAATTGTGGCTGAGGTATAACTACCTCCTATGACTCTTAGACATGACTAAATCATACTTGCATGCTTAGATTGATGATCTTGGTGGTGATTTGGGGTGATAGATTCACCATTTTCGTGGTTATATGAAATGCATACAAGAAGAATAAGCTTAAAATTGAAAACTGGAAGTAGGTTACGAAAACAGTAACTTAATAAAATTATTTGACTAAGTTACAGTGGTCAGATGAATGTGAAATTTTACTATGTTGAAATTAAACATGTCTATTACGTCTCTGTAAAATTTCAAGTCAATCCAACTTGATTTGCTATTTTAATTCTATTTTTCAAAAACACTGCACAAATCTGTAAAATTTCGGTGTTCATCACCCACGGTCCGTGGCTTTCGTTTCGAGTTTGGCTAATGGTAAAACTCTAAAAATTGTCATAAACATAACTTAGCATGTCTAGAAGATTTATGTAAATTTTCAGAATTTTCTAAAAATGTTTACTATTTATTCCAGATTTTACAAGCTAACTGCACAAAACTGTCACGGGAGTGATAGCTTGTGGTAAAATATTTTTATCTCCCAATCTATTTTGAATCATTGAGTTAGGCTTTTTCTGGATTAAACTAGACTTAAGTGGCTTTTCAATATGATTGGTTGCATTCCCAGATTCCTTATAATGAACTCACGGTGAATTTTTAAAGTTGACGCATTACAGTAAGCTTTTCTGGACAAACTGCCTTAGTAAATTTCTATGTTAATCAACTGTTCGTGTACGACTTTTACGTGAGATGTTCAAGCCGTTTGTAGTCCGAATTTGACTTGGGTTTCTTCATAAGAAATGTTCCTTACCATGTCTAGTTGTGATCTGGAAAGTTTGATCCCAAACCAAGCCTTATAAGTATATTGTTCATTGACCCAAAGTCACCTACTTGAATGTTGTCCTTTCCAACTAGTCAACTTTGGGCTTATGTATTTCGATGCATCGATATTTTCCAAGATGGTCTTCATGAAACATGTAGTTCTTGTTACAAGGTTTCAAATTGGTAGCCTGCAGTCATTTTAGCATTTTGAGTCAAAAGTTACGAGCCCCGCAAAATCCCTCGTCGTTAAGCTAAATCTGAAATCTCGAAAATATTCTAAGTATAGAAGTCGCCGAGTTGCCCACTTTGAGACCCTATATCTCCGTAACCACAACTCTTTGGATCGACTTCCTTCTTAGAACTTATAGTACATGTTTAGAGGTTTTCAGAATGTATCCTTGTACGGTCATACGATTTTGAGTCGAGAGTTATAAATCGTCAAAGTATGACACTGGGTTGTTTTAAGTCGCTTTGCAAAAAATTAAAACTTGAAATTTGACTAAGTGTTGAACTCCCTAGGTGAAATATGCCTTATGTGAATATGGTGATGATCGATTGATACATGGATGATATTAATACATATTAATGACCATAAGTGTATAATAATACACTATATGATTTAGAAAATTCTTGGAAATCATTGGTAATTTCAAGAATTTCCAAAGCATTAAAGGAACTATAAGGATTTTAAATCCTTTTAATTAGAGTAATAATATATTATATGTCTAAATATTATTTTAGACATATTGGGAATTTATAAAATTTTATAAACATGGATCACTATGTTATAACGAAACGCTTTATTTAATAAACGTTATAATCAATAATAAGGATTATGGATAAATGGATTAATGTTTAAGAAAAATATTAATAAAGTTCATCGATTTACGTGACAAATCGAGAAATAGGACTTTATTTAAAAGAAATCGATTGGAAATCGATTTATAACATGAATTAGTAAGAAATTACTATTAAAAATCAGATGTCGAGAAACGATAAATACGCTGAACGCTTAAACCGAAAGGTTAAACGATATAATTGAACGTGTCTCAAGAACGAGAACGGTTCAATTGAAATACGAATTGAAAAGCGATCAATTCGTAAGGAATTCAGTTTATATCAATATAGAATATCAAGTTTATTCTAGACTTTGAGAGTCTCGAGAAACGAGAACGACGCACTAAAACATCGCTTTTACGTAGCGGTGGACGCGACGCAACGACCGGGCGCCGACGAGAAATCAAACTTAAGAACTCAAGTTAGACGAACCATAGTCCGTGTGGGCTCTTTTCTTACCTCACTAATGTGGGCTTACTTTTCAAACAAGATGTGACTTTATCGTTATTCCAAATGAGTTTATTTACAATGCTTATTCTACAACCGCTGACAAATGTTTATCAGATTACCGCCAAAATATTCTGCTTTGTGTATGGATCCTATCCGTTATGCCCGGTAGGGCGCGGGCGATGGTCGAACTATATTATGACAAAGTTATGTCATTTGTCGGGTCGCGCCCAACCTTTATTAATGTCGGGTCCCGTGTCGGATGATAAATGCCCGCTAGGATTGGCGTGAAGGTTGGAACTATATGCTATGTTAACATATGCTTGTGAGAGCGATCGTGTGTCAGACGGATTACGGCCGGTCACGGCGTCGTAGAAGGAGGCCTCCTCTCGACGCTTGATTTTTGATATTGTTATGAATTGTGACTATGAGATACGGACCATACACACCAAGAAAATGCTCGCCGAGCGATGTTTACTTAACCGAAATGATTTAGTAAGACAAGGCATTTTTAACTAAAACCCTCGTGACTTACCTCGATATCGGCAACAGAATTCAAATGTTATCAAATGTTTTCGCATGAGTCCACCGAGTGTATTCTTGTACTCACCGCATGTTTGTTTTAAATGTGCAGTTGAGCGATGATGGATGGAGCAAAGGTTGAGCAATAGGAATATTGTCACGAAAGTTTTATACCTTGATAGTACATCGTCATATGTACATATCACATGTTTTCCGCAGCAAGAACTTAAGTTATGTACTAAAGTCCAAGAACATGCTTGTCATATGAATTACGGCTTTTGTTAAGGAGAATTCCGCTTAATTATACCGCTTAGAGTTACAATCCTTCTAAATCCTACTTAGATCGAGGGATGTGATAGAGTGGTATCGAGCGGTTCGCTTCAACCCAAAATCTCCTTTAAGGTTAAGTCTAGATTGAGTCACTAGACTTCTAAAGGTCACCGACAATGCTCAACACTCCATCACATCAAGCTCAACCGAAATGAGGTAAATGATTCTTTTTCAAAGTTTTGAAAATTACCCTGGCCAGATGAATGTTTATGAAATGATTTTTATTCAAATAAAATGAAAAGATTGAAAGTGAAAAAGGATGGAAATGATTTTTTTTTTTCAAAAGAGATTCCCACAATATGCGTGTATGGACCGCATATTTAAGGAAAGCTCAAAGATTCCCACAATATGCGTGTATGGACCGCATATTTAAGGAAACTTAAAGGATTTGATTTATGATAGATAAATGATTTTCTCGGTTTTGAAATCGAAAAGTTTGAAGTGAAGGATGATTGAAACGATCTTTCAAAAGAAATGAAAGCTATGAGAAAGGTTGAGAATGAATGTTATGACAAATGATTGTCGAGAAAGTTATGAAAAGAAGGAAGATATAAGGGAGATGATGACAATGATGTGAGAAAGTTTCGGCATGATATGCCAAAGATGAAATATTTGAAACTCGAATTCAATAAGGGTTCATTATTATGAACAAAGTTATGTTATTCATGCTTTAAAGTGATTGAGATTGACACCGATTTGTCAAAATGATATGTTGAATTCGTGAAATTACCAAAGTACATGCGCATAAATGAGCTACGATGAATATTTGAAGTTTTACTTCAAACTTCAAAGTTGTTTATGATGACGAGCATGCTAGCTCAATGTAACGTAGACTTTTAAGAAGCATGATCCCTTTTACGAAAGAACATAGAAGTAAGAACTTCCTTCCATTACAAGAACAAAAGTAACGATGGATTTGAGAACTTCATTCCATCTTGAGTATCGAAAAGCAAAAGATTTTTACGAATTGTGCGACCGACTTCGACCTCGCATGTGCGATCGCCGACTTTGATTTCGGAATTTATAACGCCGACTTTGACATATCGACTTTGGTAGCTTATGCGACCGACGCCGGCATTTCTCTGTACTACCGCGGCATCGGTAACGGCATGCACGACCTTGGCGCCGGCATCGCTTATGACCTCGCGCGAGCGCGCAGAATTTTTCCCGCACCGCGCAGTGATTTTGTTTTGATTAGTTCTCGATCGTGAACTCCGATTTACGCACGGTTTTCGCCACGTGCCCCTAATGTACTGTACTTCATTTCTTATGAAGGACCAAATTCCTGATTCCTACCCAGGATTCACGAGGATCAGTTGAAGCTAGCTCTATGATTTATAGAAAGTAAGAACGTTATAGTATGATACTAATCTTAGAATGTTACTAAGAAAGTAAGATTGCCAAGAATACAAGTAGAGCCACGACGCATATAAGAACCTTTGTTGATGACCTATTATGGGTATATAAGCTTTCAAAATTATATTCATCACCCAATTTCGTCGCTGAGTTTAACTCTACGACCTAGTTCCAATTGAGAATTCATTCGAGTTTCTCACTTCTTCAAGAGAATTTTCAACCCAAAATTCATAAAGTGTCATTTTGAACCCAAATCCTAGCGTGATCGAGAAAATATTTGTGACGGTCCGCCACCCATATGACCAAAGAAATCTCAAGAGTCGCTATTCGGTCTTCGGACCCTAGAGCCCCATTTATTCGGTCTAAAAGCATATCGATTCAATCTTTGAGAAGATGTTATTTCGATTTGTGAGACAACGCCTTTGCAAGTAGTCGTGATAATTCTTCTCGACTCTCAAACCATCAAGTATGACGAACGCCGACTTACCTTGTCACCTAAGTACGAATTAGTGAAACGATAAACATCGTATGAAATAGGTCGACTTATTTCACCACCCAAAAGTTTCGCATCAAGAAGTGATAGACATCAAGAAATCAGATGTAAGAAAAATCTCACGAGACGAGATATTTTCCTATGATACACATGGACGTGATGACCCTTGATGGGCTTTACTAAGATTGATAACAAGAAGTTATACCTTTATACGATCGCTATGATAATCAAGTTATGAATAAGATACTTTTAGCATTGAATGCAAGAGTGAAAGCAAGAAAAGTATATGATATCCGTGGATATGAACTCCTTTTATGTCATAACAAGAGAGATTACAACTTATCTTTAAGATAGTTGGTTGTCCTCAAACCTCGTTAATAGGTTGGACATGTTTAAAAGAATAAAGATGCATACAAGATATTCTTTTCAAAGAATATATATATATAAGGAAATGATAGCATCTCGTAAAATAGATCTCTCGCCTTATACTCACCAATGAGATTATGCTTGAGCATAATCGATTCCAAGTAATCAAACTTGTTAAACAAATGATAATGAGATTGAGAAATCATAATCTTGAGATTGTGTGAACGATTTAGGATAGCCCTAGTATGTAAATCCAGTGTGAAGAAAATATCTTCAAAGCCAAGACATGGAAGAAAGATGCTTGGAATTTAAGTTATGGTGTACGAATGTACTACCCTACCAAGCCATACGACAATGATAACGGTTCTAGTCCTGAAAGTGGGAACCGAAGTATAACGAAAGTAAGATTACTTTCAAATACCGTGCCCAAGAAAAAGGGATAAAAGTCGGAAATAACTAAAGAAACTATGAGCTATACAATTATAAGATAGCCCCCAACACGATATAAGCTTTCGAGACATATGACTAGATAAATAAGGATTTCCCTCGAAAAGAGTTAAAGTAAGGATATATGAGAAATATATTCCTAAGATCGATGAAGTAAAAGGGAATTAAATCATTCATCTTGGATTAGGAATGAATGATAGTGCTAGAGACACGACGATCTCTATGGTAAGACTTAATTATCGAAATATCAATATCAACGGATAGGTTGATGTAGACCTAATCACAAATGCTATTGGTAAAAGCATAACGATACTGATACCGAGAAGTATAGGGTGAATGCGGCAACGTAAGGCCATAGCAAGGAAACATAATGTCCCAATGGAAAGGACAAAGATATATGAATTAGATGTTTACTTGAATAAACGGAACACCATAGACCAAAGCCTATACTTCAGACCGAAAAAGGTAACAAACAAAACCCAAAAGGCAGGATAGGTATGAGGAAAATTCTCGTAATACCTATAAGATTTTGTTCAATTTAGGTGCTTCGCTGACATCGCACAAGCACGCAAAGAAGCGATGAACCCAATTTAGGTAATCGATCAAGATTTAGAACCTCCTTACCTATACGAAAATCATGGCCATCGCAAGAGTTGCTCAAGCGTAGAATCGAGCCTAGAATCGCCTAAAGTTCTATCCAATGATTTGAATCATTATATCTATGAGGAACGAGATATAATTTTAGAGACAAGAAGTTTCAAATGGTCGTCATTCACGTGATCGCGACCGGGCCTAATCTTTTCGATGAAAGGTTTTACGCGACAGATATTAGTACCCACTATTCGCATATGCGAATAAATTTAGAGCGATATACCACTAAGGGTGTAGACGAAATGAGTATTAAGATAAGTGTCATGAGTTGTGTCATAAGTAGTCTACAGTGTTATATACGCCTTAAAGTGTATAATTCTTTAAGAGATCCTTCTTGTTTAAAAATTCCTCCATAGCTTAAATTAAGTCGGACTTATCTAGAAATATCCGCTTACAAATGGCGTAAAAAGGGAGTTTAACGGTAAGAGATTAACCACAAGGCCTACAAGTTTATAACTCACACGAGCGATCGGCTTTTTATTATGAACTAGGCATGGATTTAGAACAGATTTGGAGAAAATTTTACACCTCTAGATGGACGCCAAAGTTATAGAGTGACAAATGAGGATGGTATCCAACGACTTACTCGCTGCTTGCCAACAGATTAAGGTGGTTTTGCAAAAGAAGTTTCAAAAGAATATTTTCTCCATGATAAAATTCCAAAGGTCAAGGACTTACCAGATTTGTCAATGTGCTCAAGTATACCCATAATACGTATGGAACGGCACCTACAAGTACTTGTCCTAGTCCTCGCAAGTTACACCGCACGGCATGATAGAATGTTCGCACTTAATGTTCCAAATGCCACCCCACGCCCCGCGTCCAATGGTACCAAGAAGAGACGAGAAGGGCAAAAGGACAAGATCTTATCGCCTCGGATTAGGAGAATTACCGCTACCAACCCAGCCATACTTTCTCGATAAAAGTAACACCAACTTCGGTATTGAAGAAGAAACGGGAGCACTGGACCCCGCTCTCTCGAGGAGAATAATCCTGGAGTATGAAACAAAACGCATTTAGAGAAAGGCAAGTTTCAAGGAGGAGTACGACCGACGAAGGTCACTCGAGACATAGAATCCTAGGATCCTATAAGACTTATATGTAGATAATGGATCATGATGAAAACGGTGTGATTATAATATGTAAAATAAACGTAGTCCGAAAATTTTATGAATATGTTGTGGAGGTGTCAAAATTTTGGGTGTAAATGTAACTAGACACCGTGTAATCACCGCTTAATAGACCGACCGTAAGTAATGTATGAAAAGTCCTCACGAGGCATTTTGATGAAATATTATATGGCCTTTATAGAATGGTATCCAAATACGAAAACGAATCGTTCCGAATAAGATATGGCTACTATGAGATAATAGTTAAGCCATTCGGACTGACAAATGCACCAGCCTTGATCATGAACCTCAAAAGTCGAGTGTTCCACACGTACTTAGAAAATTTTATCTTAATCTTTATAGATAAAGTTCTTACCTATTCAAAGGACGAAGAAGAACATAAAGAATATCAAGGACCGCTTTACGACTTTTAAGAGTCAGATTTTGCCAAGTACAAGATTGTGTATTTCAAGAAGGAGAAATATTCCTCAGGCATATAGTATCCTTAGAAGAAATCAATGTGGACCTGACAAAGGGCAAAGCAATTAAGAATGAAAGTCGTCGATGACCTAAAATGAGACCAGGAATTTCTTAGATAAACTGACTGCTATCAAAGAGCCATTGAGAACTCTCTAAAGTAGCAAGACCAATAACATAGCTACCCCAAAAGGAATGAAATTTACGTGAGTAATAAAAGAGAGGCTATGTATTAATATGAGAAAGATAATAGCTTATGCATCACAATGACTTAGGCCACATGAATGGAATTTTCCAACTCATCACTAAATAGTGATGAGGAGGATAAATACCAAAGTCTCAAGACATCACTCCTATGACAATAAGTTAAGAACCCTTCTCAATTTGCAAAGTTTGAATTTATTCTTCGAGCAAAGAAATGTGGATACGAATGAGAAAGATGGCTCAATTAGTAAAAGATTATAAGTGTGATAAATGATCACCGAGGATGGTAAATGTAGAATCTAATACCTAAGTTATAAAATTCACCTAAATCATAGTATGTCCCAACAAAAAAGGAAAACTCATTGAAAGTTTAAGAAAATGAGAATGTAAATAGTCGGGCATTTAGTGACGAACGAAGTTGTACTCTCACACCCAAGGTGACATATGACTAAAAAGAGAGAATGGAGATGGGAATAGAATGCAAATTAAGATAAGGAATGAAAGGTCAAGAATTTTAAGAGCTACCGGACGATGCTATATCGCCTAAGGAAGGATTATATATATATATATATATCCAAGCAAGAATAAGCTTAGAGATGAAACCAAGAATGAAGTTCATGACCTTCTCATACCGCCCACCTAGGCAACTCTAAGATATGTTATGATTTACGAGAAAGGTTAGATAGTAAGGATGAATCGAGACGTAACCATGATTGTCGAACCGTGTCTCGTTACCAACATGTGAAGGCATTGTATCAAAGGCCTTATAAGAGGTTATAATCTCTAGAGCTACACGAATGAAAATGGAATGATGTAGCAATGAATCTTATGATGTGTTCTCGCCAAAGGCATAAAGAAGTCGCACTACTATATGGGTAGTAGTGATCGACTCACCAATTATGTTTTGTCTCGCCTATTCGTATGACTCAGACCCAAAAAGTTAGCTCATTGCATAAAAAGGAAATTGTATATTTTCGTGAGTACCAAAACCTATCGCTTCGTATAGAAACTTCAAGAGTACCCCTAGATTTCAACTAACTCACAAAAGGAGTTCGACACGAGATCGAGCCTTAACATAGATGTCCACCACGCATGATAGACAATCGTAAAGGACAACCCAAACGCTTAAGCATACGATAGAACATTAATGTTAGATCAAAGTGTGTGGGGAACGATTGTACCACTTGGTGAGTTTATGTACGACCGTAGTCACAAATAACGATCAATATAGCCTTATGAGGCATATTATGAAAGAAGTATCGACCACCACTTTATTGTAACAAAGTAGGTGAGAAAAGGTATAAAGTCCCGACGCCGTAAGTTTACACGATCGAGATATCTACCCAATAAGGCAAAGAATAAGAAAAGCTAAGGACGATAAAAGTCTTACCGACACGCATAAATTTGAGCCGCATTTTTAAATGCGAATTTAAGTTTCTTAAGATTTCTCCATCTAGAGAAATTACAAAATCGATACAAGAACGCCGAGACCACGCTTTATAGAACCTTCGAGATCCTAATAATGATAGGCCTAGTAGCCTTATAGCTCGGCATTTCCACCAAATTTGGGAAAGTACGAAATGTTTTCCACGTGTCACGCTTAAGGAAATACGAAATGACCCAATTCACGTAAACCAACATGATGACGTGACCTTTCACTCGTATGAGTTATGATGAAAATCTATGACTAATTTCATCGCATTTATTCAACGATTAAAGAATCAAGTTTGGGTCTTTAATGAAAACCCAATGAAGCGAACCATGGACAAAAAGAAAGCACGTGAAAAGTATGATGTTATGACGTTAAGATACCCATACTTTATGAGGTATGCAAATTTCGGACTAAATTTCTTTTAAGGGTAGATGTAATATCCCGCAGATTAGACGCCTAATTACGGTATTTAAAACCCGTAAATTAGAAATTCACGAGATGATTCAATCAAGAGGATATCGAATAATGATTTCGATTATTTACGAAGGAATGAATTCTATTTTAACATTCACCGAGAATTGTGAATTTAGAAATAGAAGTTTATAAAGCAGATCGATAGTATTATTTTAACGTCGATCACAGATCGATAGTTAAAATTTCATGAAAATTTCTAAGCAATTGCTTAGAATTAAATTCCATTATTAATGGAATAATTTAATAAAGTGATTGCAACTTTATTACGACCATTTCGAGATGAGTCGATAATTAACGCTTTGCAACGCTTCAAACGTTAACGCTTAGAGACTAAATGGAAAGTGAGTTTAATGATCAAGGAATTATAGTAATTAATTTCCTATGATTATTATATGTAATTACAGTATTATTTAGCATTAAATCAATGCTAGATCATTAAGGAATTATATTGATCAAATTCTCAATTTCAAAACCCTAGTTTCAATTTTGTGGTTTTATCGCATAAAATGATGCCATTAATTTATCCTATGATATTAATTATCATCTAAACTATATGTTATAACATATATCAATGTTTGGCATGGAAAATAAAATTTGACCCATTGGCATAATGTAATAGCCGAAAACTATACACTTATGTATACAAGTTTATCTTGTTGATTTTCCTATTACATGTATCTAAGTGACATCGATTAATTAAATAGCCTAACTAATCAATTAAAATCAGATATATACATAGATATATATATAAAAACATGCATGTGAGTGTATAGAGAGAGTGTGACAAGTGTAGAGGTGCATGGGAGGTAGTGACAAGTGTAGAGGTGCATGGGAGTGAAGTGATAAGTGTTGATATGATGTGAGTATAGTGACAAGTGTCACACATGCATATCACCCCACACCCCATACCCTCTCTTCCCTTTGATCAGCCATTTCTCCTCTCTCTCCCAAAATTTTCAGACCCCTCCCTCTCTCTCTCTCTCTTCTTCTTCTCCTACACCATTTCCACCATGGAAGAGAAAGCTCAAGCTCCATCTCTCTCATTCATCTTCAATTGTGGCTGAGGTATAACTACCTCCTATGACTCTTAGACATGACTAAATCATACTTGCATGCTTAGATTGATGATCTTGGTGGTGATTTGGGGTGATAGATTCACCATTTTCGTGGTTATATGAAATGCATACAAGAAGAATAAGCTTAAAATTGAAAACTGGAAGTAGGTTACGAAAACAGTAACTTAATAAAATTATTTGACTAAGTTACAGTGGTCAGATGAATGTGAAATTTTACTATGTTGAAATTAAACATGTCTATTACGTCTCTGTAAAATTTCAAGTCAATCCAACTTGATTTGCTATTTTAATTCTATTTTTCAAAAACACTGCACAAATCTGTAAAATTTCGGTGTTCATCACCCACGGTCCGTGGCTTTCGTTTCGAGTTTGGCTAATGGTAAAACTCTAAAAATTGGCATAAACATAACTTAGCATGTCTAGAAGATTTATGTAAATTTTCAGAATTTTCTAAAATTTTTACTATTTATTCCAGATTTTACAAGCTAACTGCACAAAACTGTCACGGAGTGATAGCTTGTGGTAAAATATTTTATCTCCCAATCTATTTTGAATCATTGAGTTAGGCTTTTCTGGATTAAACTAGACTTAAGTGGCTTTTCAATATGATTGGTTGCATTCCCAGATTCCTTATAATGAACTCACGGTGAATTTTTAAAGTTGACGATTACAGTAAGTTTTCTGGACAAACTGCCTTAGTAAATTTCTATGTTAATCAACTGTTCGTGTACGACTTTTACGTGAGATGTTCAAGCCGTTTGTAGTCCGAATTTGACTTGGGTTTCTTCATAAGAAATGTTCCTTACCATGTCTAGTTGTGATCTGGAAAGTTTGATCCCAAACCAAGTTTTATAAGTATATTTTCATTGACCCAAAGTCACCTACTTGAATGTTGTCCTTTCCAACTAGTCAACTTTGGGCTTATGTATTTCTCGATGCATCAATATTTTCCAAGATGGTCTTCATGAAACATGTAGTTCTTGTTACAAGGTTTCAAATTGGTAGCCTGCAGTCATTTTAGCATTTTGAGTCAAAAGTTACGAGCCCCGCAAAATCCTCGTCGTTAAGCTAAATCTGAAACTCGAAAATATTCTAAGTATAGAAGTCGCCTGAGTTGCCCACTTTGAGACCCTATATCTCCGTAACCACAACTCTTTGGATCGACTTCCTTCTTAGAACTTATAGTACATGTTTAGAGGTTTTCAGAATGTATCCTTGTACGGTCATACGATTTTGAGTCGAGAGTTATAAATCGTCAAAGTATGACACTGGGTTGTTTTAAGTCGCTTTGCAAAAAATTAAAAACTTGAAATTTGACTAAGTGTTGGAACTCCCTAGGTGAAATATGCCTTATGTGAATATGGTGATGATCGATTGATACATGGATGATATTAATACATATTAATGACCATAAGTGTATAATAATACACTATATGATTTAGAAAAATTTTGGAAATCATTGGTAATTTCAAGAATTTCCAAAGCATTAAAGGAACTATAAGGATTTTAAATCCTTTTAATTAGGAGTAATAATATATTATATGTCTAAATATTATTTTAGACATATTGGGAATTTATAAAATTTTATAAACATGGATCACTATGTTATAACGAAACGCTTTATTTAATAAACGTTATAATCAATAATAAGGATTATGGATAAATGGATTAATGTTTAAGAAAATATTAATAAAGTTCATCGATTTACGTGACAAATCGAGAAATAGGACTTTATTTAAAAGAAATCGATTGGAAATCGATTTATAACATGAATTAGTAAGAAATTACTATTAAAAATCAGATGTCGAGAAACGATAACACGCTGAACGCTTAAACCGAAAGGTTAAACGATATAATTGAACGTGTCTCAAGAACGAGAACGGTTCAATTGAAATACGAATTGAAAAGCGATCAATTCGTTAAGGAATTCAGTTTATATCAATATAGAATATCAAGTTTATTCTAGACTTCGAGAGTCTCGAGAAACGAGAACGACGCACTAAAACATCGCTTTTACGTAGCGGTGTGACGCGACGCAACGACCGGGCCGACGAGAAATCAAACTTAAGAACTCAAGTTAGACGAACCATAGTCCGTGTGGGCTCCTTTTCTTACCTCACTAATGTGGGCTTACTTTTCAAACAAAATGTGACTTTACCGTTATTCCAAAATGAGTTTATTTACAATGCTTATTCTACAACCGCTGACAAATGTTTATCGATTACCCGCCAAAATATTCTGCTTTTGTGTATGGATCCTATCTCGTTATGCCCGGTAGGGCTGTGGCGATGGTTGAAACTATATTATGACAAAGTTATGTCATTTGTCGGGTCGCGCCAACCTTTATTAATGTCGGGTCCCGTGCTCGATGATAAATGCCCGCTAGGATCGGCGTGAAGGTTGGAACTATATGCTATGTTAACATATGCTTGTGAGAGCGATCGTGTGTCAGACGGATTACGGCCGGTCACGGCGTCGTAGAAGGGAGGCCTCCTCTCGACGCTTGATTTTGATATCATTATGAATTGTGACTATGAGATACGGACCATACACACCAAGAAAATGCTCGGCCGAGCGATGTTTACTTAACCGAATGATTTAGTAAGACAAGGCATTTTTAACTAAAACCCTCGCGACTTACCTCGATATCGCAACAGAATTCAAATGTTATCAAATGTTTTCGCATGAGTCCACCGAGTGCATTCTTGTACTCACCGCATGTTTGTTTTAAATGTGCAGTTGAGCGATGATGGATGGAGGAGCAATAGGAATATTGTCACGAAAGTTTTATACCTGATAGTACATCGTCATATGTACATATCACATGTTTTCACGAAAGTTTTATACCTGATAGTACATCGCTTATATGTACATATCACATGTTTTCCACCAAGAACTTAAGTTATGTACTAAAGTCCAAGAACATGCTCACTCCTTACATAAAGTCCATCTCATTAATTACGGAATAAATTTAAAATTATCCCTTTAATTAAGAATTATGTTATTAAAATATATATATTAATTATACTATATATATATATATATAGACTTTAGAGTTACAACTCCTTCTAAATCCTACTTAGATTGAGGCTCACTCTACTCCATCGAACACCCATTTACCAAATTAAAATATGTAACCAAGCAGCCCCCTTCTCTCACATCTATCTTCCTCCTTCTCGGTACACACACACACGTGCACTGACTGCCGCCGTCCCCATAGCCGGCCGGCCAGGTCGCCGGTCGGCGAGGTGCCGCGCCGTGACCAGCGTCTCCTCTCTTCTTTCCCTCGTTTTCTTTTTCTTCTCTCATAGTTTCAAGCACACAAGCACTATGTTGTACCGTCTTTCCTCTCTGTGAAAACACCCCACCGTCGTCTCTGGCCGGGCACGTCATCGGCGATGAACCGCGACGCCACCGCGACCTCCCTTCATTTCGGTTCTCTCGGAAAATATACACACAAGCACGCACACACGCCGATCTATCTCTCTCTCGCTCGATCTCTCTCTTCACTTTGCGTCGTCGGCTTCCAGATTCCAACGACATGTGTCGACGCCGTCGAGACTCTAGATCTGAGTCATATACTCTATTCCGGATGCATCGCTGCCGTCACCATATCTCCTATCCCCTCGGTTCAACTCTCTCACTCACATCCACACGCGCACTGTCCTATCTTTCTCTAAATCTCTCAACCTCGTCTTTATTTTCAGGTCACCGCCATGCTCCGGGAAGGCCCTGTCGAGGGTGCTTGGTGTCGCCGCCGTTTCAGCCACCGTGAAGCCCTCGAGTTTGCCTCATCGGCAGCCAAGCCCAAGGCTTGGTTCATATTCTAAGTTCATATTCTAACTTAGAATATTCTAAGTTCATATATGTATAGATTTATTTCAAACTCTGTGGTAAGCTATGGTATATGGATTTAAAATTTCCAGATTCTCAGACATGGATATAATTTTATTACCTTGAAATGAAACCGATCGACTTGTTGAAGTTCGAAGCAAGAGCTCGATTCGGAAAGAAAAGAAACAAATGCGCTGCGGTGTAGAATAGAATTAAATCAAAGATAAGTATTGGGAATAATTTACCCTTGAAGAAGCTAAGCTCATCTCATTCAACTTTCCTCCTCAAGTCGCTTGGTTCATTTGGAAAATGGAGAGTGAATTGGTGAAGTGAATTAATTGAGTAGGAGAGGAAATGGAAGTTGTATAATAGTTTTCATAGATTCTTTGAGTGTAATGACGAGGTTTGAAAAGAGTGATGAGTGTATTGGGTAAAGTTGAAGATTTTATGGGATTTGAAATGATGTGTTGTGATGTGACAATTTATCCAAAGGCAAAACATCCGTTCGATTCAGAATCAGATTCGCTTAAATTTTCTCGCTCAAAATAAAATCGAACGCCGACGATTATAAATTTTAATAATCGCCTAATATCAAACCCGATTTAGCTAAATAAATTAATAATTCAAGGTTTTAAATTTCTGGTATTACATTCTACCCCTTAAGAAAATTTCATCCTCGAATTTGTACACTTCGCAAAGATTTCGTATTATCCTTTCCTTCATCATGCTCTCGAATTTTGATGTTGCTTCTTCAAACCCATAATATCTTTATGAAATCTTAACTTCGACATCGACTAATCCTTAGTCTTAAACCTTCCACCTAAGCTCAATATATTCTCGATTTAGTAGATCATATGAGTATATGTTATAAACCAACCATATAAGCGAATTTATCGATTGCTTGGTAGTGAGTCCCGTGTTTAACTCTAATTCGCTTAAACACACACTTCCATCGTAATTCTTTCCATTGGTGAAAGAAAATATAATAATCCATTTTCTTCGCAACTCCTTCTAGGTGAAGTTCTAAGAAATCCATATAGGTATTTCTAACAAAGTAGCTTGAAGTTCTTTTCCCGATAATATTATCATCTTCTAGGTGATATCATCTGTAACGACCCGGCTTCCGGATTGACGGCTGAACCCACAGACCAACACGAGTCATTTCAGTGTGCTTTGTCCTCACTCACACACTCCCTGAGAAAATTTCCCAGGGGGTCACCCGTCCCACAATTGCTCCAATCTAAGCACGCTTAACTTTAGAGTTCTTATGAGATTTCTATCTCATAGCCATGCTAGTCATATAGTAATCACAAGTAGTTCGATGATCGCCATCTAGATCCTCACCCAACGAACATGGCATCTGCCATTATCATCCATTCTTAATTCAGTCTGAATAATTCAGTTTCCTTTCCTCTCTATTGCTCTTAGGAATATATCAAAAAAAAAAAAAAAAAAATAAATAAATATATTTCATATATTCTTACTTTAAAATATTTTCGAGAGATCCTTATTCGCATTTAGTGCCCTCACTTGTAATATTGATATACATCATTTGTTGCCATTCTTATCGATCCATCATGCAATTTCAGATAGATAAAACCTTGGTCCATCGAGGACATATCATACTTTTGCTTTGACTCAAACATCTTTACCATTTCTATATTCAATGATTAATTCATTTCAATGTCGAGATACTTAATATCTCATTTTATTGATCGTCACAAAAGTATGGGAATAATCTTCCAATTAAATTCACTTTAAGGTCCTTCCATGTGAGTCGTTTCATTTGTTCTCATGGAGATATTCCTTTCCTTAAACATGGTATCCAAAATAATATTACTTTCATTATACTTGGTTCCCACATTCGATTAGAACCGTCATTATTGACATATAGCTTGGCAAGTTAGTACATGTGTACCCTATAACTTAAATTCCAAGCATCTTATTACCATGTCATGACTTTAGGATACCTTTTCCATACTGATTTAAACACTAGGGCTAGCCTAGCTGCTCACTCTTATCAACATTTATGATCCATCAATCTCATTATCATTGGTTTTACTATGGCCTCAAATACTCGAAATTACGCACTATGGTAATCTAGTTCGATACTTAGTTTTCATTTTGTCTTTAAGTTCCCTTGTGGCCTCCTCCATACCGTGATGGTTCCACTTTACTTTGACGAGAACAAATTGTTTGTTTCAGAAACTTGAACTTTTCTATCCAAAATTTGGACAGTCTTCTTCATAACTCAAGTCCCGAGCTAATATTACTTCATCGTGATTAATTACGTGTTTCAATCAAACACGTGTTTTCTTAATTGCGAGACATGAAACACATTGTGTACGCCTCAATTGCTTGGTGGCAACTTTCTTATGTATCAAAAGGTCCTATGTATTGGGGTCGAACTTTCTCTCGCCAAAACGTATAACTCCTTTCGAAGGAGAAACCTTAAGAAACACTCGATTCCCAACGTTGAACTCTAAATCAGATCGACGTTTATTCGTATAAGGCTTTTGTTTATCTTGAGTTTCTTTGATTCTTTGCTTGATGTGATCGACCTTCTCAATCATTCGTTGTACTAGATCTAGACCTAGTAACTTTTCTTTCACCCACTTCATCCCAATAAAGTGGTGATCGACATTTCCGACCATGCAAAGCCTCATATATTCGAAATCAATTATGCTCAAGCATAATTCTAAGGGTTGAGGTATAAAGCGAGATATTTATTTTCTGAAATGTTATCATTTCTTTATATAGATATATATTCTTTGAAAAGAATATCTTGCATACATCTTCATTCTTTTTAGACATGTCAAACCTACTAATGAGGTTTTAAGGACAACAACTATCTTAAAGATAAGTTGTAATCTCTCTCGTCATGACATAAATAGGGGAAATTCATATCCCACATATATTATATACTTTTCTTTACTTTTACTCTTGCATTAAATGCTAAAGAGTATCTTATTCATAACCTTCATTATCATAAGTACTTGGTAAGCCCATCAGGGTGATTGCATCGATGTGTATCATAGGGAAAATATCTCGTCTCATCGAGATTTTCTTTACATCAAAATTTCTTGATGTCTATCACTTTACTGATCTGAAACTTTTAGGTGACTGAAATAAGTCAACCTATATCATGCCTGATGTTTATCGCTTTACTAATTCGCACTTAGGTGACAAGGTAAGTCAACCTTTATCATACTTATTGGTTCCAATGATTGAAGAAAACTCATCATGACAACTTACAAGGGTAAGGTTCAATTTCGAGGTGATCTTACTTTTGAGAGTTTGAACCAATATGTTCCCCGAATCAATAATTGGGATATAGGGTCCAAGACCGAATGACGACTCATCGAGATTTCTTTGGTCACGTGGCGGCTGCACCATCACAAATATTTTCTCAACACACAAGAACTTGGTTTCGAAAGGATCCTTTATAAACCTTTGGGTTAAAATTTTTCAAAACAAAGAGAAACTCACGTGATTTCTCAATTAACTAGTCACAGAGTTAAACTCAATGACGTAAATTGGGTAATGAAATTGAATTTGAAACCTTATATAACTCGTAATAGGTCATCATCAAAGGTTTTCATGTATGTCATAGTTCTACTTGTACCATCGAATCTTACCTTTTGTAACTTCCTAAGATTCTTATCGCATCAGAAAGTCCTCATTTTATAAAATCATAGAACTAAATTCCACTGATTCTCATAATTTCTGGAGAAATAATCCGGGGTTGGTTCCTTCATAACAATTAATGTACGTCGCGATAGGAGTATGTAGGCGAAAATCATGCTTAAATCAAAGTTCAAACGAAGGAGAACAGGTCAAACAAAATCACTGCAAGAGTGCAGAAAAGCCCGCTACCGAATTCATTCTTGTTTTGAAAACTCACAATACTTAGATCAATTCATTCTTTGATCACATTTCTTTTCGCTTATAACGAATAAGTCATAGTCGATTTGAGTTCCGTCGTGCGTGAACGTCCAAATAAAAAGACTATACTCATGTCGCTATCACATAGTGGCATTTATCATTTCGACCTCATGTCCACTTCGTCAGAATTCTCTTCTCGCCTTCATTTCGAGATTCTCATTTCGACCTCGCTTTTGTTTTAGTATAGAATAAAATTTTCATAATTCATCCTTCTATGTTCTTTCGCAATGGGATCATGCGTCTTAAATACTCACGCTCTTTTGGGATAACATACCCATCATCATTAATAACCTTGAGATTTGAAATAAAATTTCAAATATTCATATCATAGTTCATCAGACTCATGTACTTCTTTGAATTTCAAGAATTCAACATAACATATTTGACATATAATGTCCATTTTGAGCATTTTCATCATTAATAACAATAAATCTTTATCAATTCCATGAATTCAAACATTTCATTTATCGACACATATTCGTCAATACTTTCTCGTATGATATTATCATAATTATCATACGCTGGTAGTGAACCAACAACTTCCCGATCATGATAACATCCTCCTCATAAACATCATTAAACCATGATATGTTGGTAGCGAACCAACAACTTTTCTTATTATTTCATCATTCTCAGACTTCATGACATGAAACTTCATTCGCAACATTTGCAATAACTTTCACTTTCAATAAATACTTTCCCGACATGAAACTTCATTTGCAACATTTGCAATAACTTTCATTTTAAATAAATCCTCATAACTTTCATTTCACTTGAAAAATTTTACAAAACTTTGAGAGACAATTATTTACTTAGCACAAATCAAACTCAGAAAGTTTTCCTTAAATATGCATCCCATACCGATATTGTGGAATCCTTTGAGTTTCCTTAAATATGCAATCCCATACCGCATATTGTGGAATCTCTTTTTTTTTAAAAAACAAAATCATTTTCATCCTTTCTCACTTTCAACTTTTCATTTCAAAGCTTTTGAAAAAAATCATTTACCTCATTCCGATTGAGCCTCGATGTGATGGAGTGTTTAGCGATGTCGATCGATTTCCAAATTCTAGTGATTCTAACTAGACTGACTTGAAAGAACATTTCGTGTTCGAGCAAACGAACCGCCTCGATACCACTCTGTAACAGCCCGACCGCTAATCCCGAAGACCGCCTTGTCGGACCACCCACCGGGTTTTGATTAAAGAAATGGAATTTAGTATTTGGTTTCTAACCATACCACCGATAAGAGAAACATGAATAATTGCGAAGCATAAGTGATAATGGGTCAATTCAAAGTTCGACCATACAAGAGTTGATTATGAAATCACTACTAGGGTATTCATGAGTTCGACATGTAACTAGAATTCAAAAGAGTTCGCAATGAATAAACATGTGAGATATGCATATGAAGATGCATTCTCAAGGTGTACCAAAATGTTCCATTTTCATCGACCAAAAGAAATCTCGCCAACTCCACCCATTCCATCATCACCAATCACACATTTAAAACAATATGCGGTGGTCGAGTACATGAATGCACTCGGACTCATGCCTAAAACATTTTATACTTTAAATTACATCGCTTTTCATGATAAGACACAAGGTTTTACTTGAAAAGGCCTTGTGCTTATTAAACATTTTCATAAATCGTCCGCCGACATTTTCTTTGTATGTATGATCCATATCCTTTCATTCCTCATATAACATTTCTCGAATCCCGAACGCCGTAGAAGGAGGCCTCCTCTACGTCACGTGACCGCCGTGAATTGTACTTACAAAGACACAACAACTTGAGGTACACGTTAATCCGTGCTATAAAGCACGTGATCCGAATTCGATTTTTCATGAATCGGGAGCGACCAAACAACTTTTCTTTCATTCATTGTCATAACCAACACATTGATATGATATATACATAAAAACATAAATATTTTGGGTGTAATTTCATAAACATCATTTTCCTCATCATTTCTCAAAAGAGAAAGCATCATAAATAAATACTTTTCATTTTGCATAAAGCATCATAAATAAATCATTTTATCCTCGAGGATAAGAAAAGAAAAGCCCACCTCAAGAATCGACCTTCTCGACATACATGATAGTGATCATTTGTCGCTTATTTACGCCCACGCCGGACCTTGTCAATGTAAGAAATATAATTCAATACATCATTCATTTTTTTCTTTGAAGCATCGTTAAGATTTAACGAACTCATTATCTTTTAAATCTTAGAGTTTCATGATTTTCATATCGATACGACTTAGTTAACAATCTATACTTCGCCTATTAGGTTTGTCTCATTATGACGATAGCAACACTGCCGCTGCATTCATTCCTTCCATCAATGTTTCTCCACATCGCTTCGTATAATTTACTTAATCCTAAGTTCATAACTAATCTTCGCCGCTTGTTAACGCAGATCGATAAATTCCAGTTTCAAAACCCATCCATAATATCAATATTTCTTCGTCATGTTCTCACCTCACACGTCCCATATTTTCTATTAAAGAAAATAATATCGATACTACACGATTAATAAGAATTTCTCTTACTTCAATCGCTCACAAAATAATCATTCTATAAACTCGAGTTACTTAGAAATAATATTTCTTAAGTATCTACTGACATAATCAACTCATTAATTAAATCTATGATTTAATTAATTAAATCCATAATTAATCTTAGTTAAACGGATTAAATAAAATCCAATAATATTTGATTAATCAATCAAATTAATTTAATTTATCTTAAATATCCACTAATTAGGATTTTATTCAAATCACCCTACATAAAGTCCATCTCATTACATACATAAATCACTTAAAAGAATAAATTTAAATTATCCCTTAACATAATTAATTAATTATGTTATTAAATATATATATATATATATATATATATATATATATATATATATATATATTTATTAAATCTCATGAGTTTAATTAACTCACTATAATTTATTTGATCTTTATATTACTCTTTAATTCAAGAGTCCATCCTTCATTTAATCTAGGACCCAACATTAAAATAAATCTAAGTCCACCTTAAATTTAAAGTATAGCTCATATCATATTAATTCAATAGTCCATCTTTTATTGAATTAAAAGCCCATGGTTCATTACTTAAAAGTCCATAGTAACTTAATTTCGGCCCATGGTCCATCCTATTATTCTCGGTCCATCTCAATTTAATTCCAAAGGTCCATCTGACATTAGGCCTATCCTCAAATTTTCGGCCCAAGTGAATTAAACATAATTAATCCCATAATATAAAATTAAGCCCAAGTCTCACATTCTCGCCCAAAGTATTATTCATAGGTCCATATAAATTATTTTACTCAATTAATTTCGGCCCAATACCCTTTTGGCCCAAAACAAATAAAACTAATTAAACTAATCTATCCTATTAAAATTCTAGGAGCCCTAGCCGCCCCCCACTCTCCACTATCAACAAAATGAATAACAAATAAATGAAAAGGAAACCCAACCCCTTCATTTACGCTCTTTCTCTCTACTCCAATCGAACACCCATTTACCAAATTAAAATATGTAACCAAGCAGCCCCTTCTCTCACAACTATCTCCTCCTTCTCACACACACACACGCAGCACCGACCGCCGCCGCCCCATAGCCGGCCGGCCAGTCGCCGGCCGGCGAGGTGCCGCCGTGACCAGCTCTCTCTCTTTTCCCTCGCTTTTTTTCTTCTCTCACGCTTCAAGCACACACGCACTATGTTGCACTGCCTTCCTCCTCGTGAAAACACCCCACCGCTCGCCTCGGCCGGGCACGCCATCGGCGATGAACCATGACGCCACCGCGACCTCCATTCATTTCGGTTCTCTCGAAAATATACATGCAAGCACGCACACACGCCGATCTATCTCTCTCGCCGATCTCTCTTCACTTTGCCGCCGTCGGCTTCCGATTCCGCGACGTGTGTCGTCGCCGCCGAGACTCCGATCCGAGTCATATATTTATTCCGCAGATCGCCGCCATCACCATATCTCCTATCCCCGGCTCAACTCTCTCACTCACGCCCACACGCCGCACCGCCCTATCTTTCTAAATCTCTCACCCTCGCCTTTATTTTCGTGTCACCGCCATGTCCGTGAAGGCCCTGCCGAGGGTGCTTGGTGTCGCCGCTGCGTTTCAGCCACCGTGAAGTCCTCGAGTTTGCCTCCATCGGCGCCAAGCCCAAGGCTCGTTCATATTCTAAGTTCATATTCTAACTTAGAATATTCTAAGTTCATATATGTATAGATTTATTTCAAACTCGTGGTAAGCTATGGTATATGGATTTAAAATTTCCGATTCAGACATGGATATAGTTTTATTACCTTGAAATGAAACCGGATCGACTTGTTGAAGTTCGAAGCAAGAGCTCGATTTTGGAAAGAAAAGAAACAAATGCGCTATGCAGTAGAATAGAATTAAATCAAAGATAAGTATTGGGAATAATTTACCCTTGAAGAAGCTAAGCTCATCTCATTCAACTTTCCTCCTCAAGTCGCTCGGCTCAGTTTGGAAATGGAGAGTGAATTGGTGAAGTGAATTAATTGAGTAGGAGAGAAATGAAGTCAGATAATAGTTTTCATAGGATTCTTTGAGTGTAATGATGAGGTTTGAAAAGAGTGATGAGTGTATTGAGTAAAGTCAAGATTTTATGGGATTTGTAATGATGTGTTGTGATGTGACAATTTATCCAAAGGCAAAACATCCGTTCGATTCAGAATCGATTCGCTTAAATTTTCATGTTCAAAATAAAATCGAATGTCGATTTATTATAAATTTTAATAATCGCCTAATATCAAAACCCGATTTAGCTAAATAAATTAATAATTCAAGGTTTTAAATTTCTCGGGTATTACAAGTTTAATGCAGCACAGAGAAGATTCGAATAAATACTTTTTGAACCGAAGATAGAGACAATTGATTTGAGACTCCAGTTTTGATCTTCTGAATTGTATCCTGTTTTTATATCTCAATATCGGATGGACGACAAGCTTTGAGATCACTAAGTAGTACATGCCACCTATGCTCACTCTCTATTGTAAAAATTCTATCATTGCTTAGTGTTTTAATTAGATTCCAAAACATCTTTGATGATTGCTCTGCTAATACAACATAGTGTTGCTCACATGTTAGGGAGCGACATTTTTATATCTACAGGTTTCAACAGAAGAATCATCAATATAGTCATTCAATACTGAAGGAGTTCAAAAAGCAGTATTGAAGTCAGTCATGTTGATAGAAGACTCAGTTACCTTGCTGAAGAAGCACTAACTTGGTGATACTTAAAAGTATCACTACTAAAGAGAAGTGCTTGAGGACTCAACAAGACTAAAGACGAAGAAGTCATGAAAATTACCAAGTGTCATTTTTGCATAATAAAAGACAAAGTTGTTGAAGATCTACATCAAATGAAGTGTCTGTTGAAGACTCAAAATCAAGATACTAAGATTACACGAAGTTCATTGTACTGAAGAAACGCAAAGCTAACTCTACTGAAGAGACCCGAAGTCAACTGTATTGAATAAACACGGAGTCAACCCTACTAAAGAAACATGAAATAATTTAAAGCGTTGGTGTTTGACTTTCAACGTGTCAGGGCAAATCTACAGAGAATCCTGACAAGCCAAAGATACGTATCAGACCTACAGAGCTCTTTTATACGATGTTGCAGACACGAAAAGTGACGTACAAGAATTCAATCGGAAAGAATTCAAACGATAAATGGAACGAATGTGATTGGTGTTCCCTCCAATGATACTATTCATCATCCCTCCTATAAATGCTCGTGAGATCCAACCTTTGAAGGCTACCGAAAACGCTGAGAACACAAGATCAAAAAGCTTTCAAGTTCATACTTGCAAACATACGAACAACGTATTTTTAAAGAAGTGAACTAAAAGTATTATTAGCAAATCCTAAGAGTATAAACATAATTATATACTCAAGATTTCAGCATACATTCCCTTAGTGTCTAGGCTTAAACTTTGTAATATTCTACACCTAGAACATATTAAGTTATTACTTGTAGCAGCTTAGTCATAAGTTAGAAAAACCAAGACCCCCTCTACAATACACCTGTTAGTGTTAGAAGTAGAAGTTGGTGAGTAAGCAACGAAGTGTTAGTTGTTGAAGTTTTCTTGCATCCATAAGTAAGAAGGATAGATCTGTTGTACCTGTAAGCAACCAGAGGTTTCTTTGCACACGTAAGTGAAGAAAGAGACGACAAATTAGTCGGGGTACAAATAAGGTGAAGTTTTGTATCTAGGTTTCTCTTATACCCGTAAAATAGAGCAATCTCAAGTAGTGGATTGACTTATTTATCCGTCCATGGATGTAGAAGTTGAACTCTTCGAACCACGTAAAAACTAAGTGTACTCCTTTTACTTTTAAGTACTCTAACTTTACATCTTATTGGACTGTCATCACACACAACATAGCATACTCCTGCAATCAGTACAACCCCCAAGGGACCATCAATTTGTAGGAAAATCTAATTTTAACCCTCTCCCGATGATCTATCTTAGATGTTTAATTCACCATACATTGATTATATTCCTAGCATGCACCTATATAATTAATTGCAACACGTTGGTGTTTTCTCGTGTTTACCTGCGAATTTGTCAGACAAGAATTGGATCAAGACTCGTGCTTTGATCTTCTGGACTGTATCCCGATTGTCTAATCTCCAATGTCGAGTGAGGACAACTATGGAGAGTACTGCAGAAATTCGCCTTCTTCCTTCTTTATATGTTTTCGAAAATCCCAACTTTGAGAAGTCTAGTTTTCGAAAATTTCACACTTAGGATTAGGGTTTGATTTTCTCTCACCTTATATTTATAATGCAACCCTAAATCCTATCCTGATAGGATTTCTGCATATCTAATAAAAAAATAATATCTCTTTAGATAGAGAGGATCAAAACAGAGTCCCAGAAGGACTCTAAAGGAGGTAGACGAATTTCTCTAAGCTCCAAGCCTTGATTGGCCAGCTCAGGGATCAAATGCAAGGAATAAAGATGAGTCTCAAATAAATTAATTATCTTATGTTCAGCCCATAACATAAATTAATTCATAAACATTTATTCATACCACTAGAGTATAAATGCTGACTTACCCCTTTATTTCCGAAGTTGAGTCGGGCTCGTACTTAGAGTTAACGAATCCCCGTATTTAAGATATCGTACGTCCATTAATATTTACAGCGTTCTGACTGCTTAAAATAATTAATTACTTTAATTCCTTAAGTAGTACCACTCAACCTTATTATTGTATTTGAGATAACTCAACCTGCAGGGTTTAGCACAATAAACCTTTTGAGCTCCTTAATTGAACGTCATCATCCTAAACGGATACGGTGAACTCGATACAGGCAACTAGCATGACATACAAGCACTGCCACCACCCAAGATGCGGAGAATATTAGGTTATCTCATGTAACCCTCACTCATAACAAGTCAAAGTGATGGTCAACAACTCATACTCACCTAATACCTTATCGAGGTTTAGATCAATGTAAAGTCACCGAGATCTAAGTTCTTCACGATGGTCAGATAGAAGAACTCATCTCACTGTGATCCATCAATATGTCAGAGACGTACCAATATAGACAAGCAACTAAGTCAAGTCACTTCTTATCTATACCACAGCCTATACCGACAACTCGTCCTCAAGCTGTCTCAACTGTGATTTTTTTTATATCTCATTATGCTTGACCAATCATACAGACTTCTGTGATCTACTACACACTGTATGATCTAACTTATATATGAGATAAGGGGACAAACATATGCAATCAAGTAAACAATTCAGATAGGATATTGTAATAGTGGTAACAGGAAACATTGTATACAAGCTCAACCAAAACTGCTTCCAGTATACAAATCCAACACAATTGGTATCAGAACGAGGTTTTTCGTAAAGAACTACTGACTCTTCTTGAGTATGGGTTCAACTGAACAAGATCCAAAGCTTATATCTTTTTGCATATTGTTGTATATTTGTTGTGATAGAAAATAACTACAGTAGGTCAACACCACTCCCCACTTTTACCGTTGATAACTATGAAATCTGAAATTTCATACTTAAAAGCTATCTCACTACCCAACATTTTTGAATGTGGGAGGTCATCATAAATAGGCCAATCATCATTAAAGAAAAAGATTCTCAAAGTTGGCAATGGCATAGAAAAAGACCTTGTATACAAGTAAAAGCAAAAGGACCGAGCTAATTTCACCTCAGAAGAAAGAAAATAAGACGAGCTCAACCATCTAGCAAAGAAAATCTTTGGAACCGTTCCCAACTCACACATTGGGAAAATAATGAAATGCAAAACACAAAGGAGATATGAGACGCACTTGAGAGCCTATGTGCTAGCTCAAAGAAGATCAAGGAGAACAAGCTGACCATATCTTGTTAAAAGCTTGATAACTTCAAACAAAAGAAGGGAGAATCCATTGATAATATGAAACTCAAATTCGCAACAATCATCAATGAGATCTCAGCCCTAAGAAAGAATAAATACACTTAGAGAGAAATCAATGAGATGTCAACTGACTGGGAAGTATAATCAATAGCTCTTCCAAAGAAGGCCAAATTCAATGAGATGTCAATTGAAAAACTCTTCTGAACACTGAGGGTTGATGAGTACGATATTAGGTGTATTTTAAGAGTCATCCAAGGTTGATGCATCTGAAGAAGAAGCTCAGTCAAAACGTCCAAATGTGCTACCCTCAAAGCTAATAAGAGCAAAGAAATAAATAAACCAACCAAAGACAAAAGACAGTGCAACAACGATAATTTGTTGACTCAGTACACATTGATGGCTGAAAGATTTGGGAGTATGGAAGCCCAACCGAAGAAGTACATCAAGTACCGAAAGGAAAGAAGCGACCATCATCGAAGTCGTAAAGAAAGATCCAACAAAGATAGGGCTGAGGACAAACCCAAAAGAACTGAATACAAGGAGGATGGGTGCTCCAACTGTGGAAAGAATTGCTTTCAGAATGTATTACCCTGAGCTGAGCTATAAAGAGAAGAAAGCACTCAGAGCCAAACATGATAGAAAGATCAATGAGCATAAAGTCATGGTTGTTAAGAATGACAGTTCCTCAAGCTTATCCAGTAGCTCTTCCAGCAACTCCTCCAGTACTGACGCGATGAAAGTTGGTGTCTAATGGCTAGAGAGATAACCATCTACATGGACAACTACATGGTTGGAATTAACAATGACATCGACGAACTAGAGGTAACACCCCGACTCTCTACTGAAAATCTATCCCAAACATTTGTATAATCTAAATAGTTATCAGAATCTAAGTGTGACGACCCGACTTCTCAAAGAAGTACGGATCATATGGATCGTCACTGGTATGATAAAGCAGCGGATATATACATAACTAATCGATATAATAAACCATTAAACTACTCATAAATGCACAGACTGGAAGGAATAAGCTGTTTCAATACAAACTCAAGTCACAGAAGGACTTGTCAAAAGGTTCAACATCGAAATATAACCCAATCAGGGCGCAATTCAAGGAACGAGGTACGACCTCACGTTCAATACGATATGAAAAGTAGTTATAATCAAAAGACACCAAACAATATCAGAGTTAGCAGCAATAAACGTGTGGACATACATATGACGATACATGTCCAAGGTTCTAGAAATCCTTTCTATTAAAGCAACAAAACAACTGCCACTCTCCACCACCTCACACCCATCATCAATCCCTGCTCAACCTGCACATAAAAAAAGAGATGCAGGGCTAAGTACAAAAGTACTCAATGGACTCATTTCCAAAAATATTTTCTTTGTTAAAGTTATTGAACTGCCCACAATAGCGCATGAGGATTTTAGTTGAAAAGACTCATACCTATCAAATATTTTATCATTTTCCAAAAGTGTCCGGCCGGACTATTTCATCCACGTTGTTCCATATCTGATCATTCTTTCGCGTACTATGGAGGTGGCCACCTACACATAGTCGCCGTGACCGATCGAGGTAGCTAACCTTAACACACAACACATCGGTACACAATCCGAATTAGTCCTTAACTAAGTCGGATCCGATCATTACCCTTTTTAACGCTAGGGACCAACACATTCACATACCACATCGATATATCAATCTCGATAGGATCACAACAAAACATAAACATTCGGCAATAATAACAGCTTATGCAATAATATTTCATAAAGCTTTTGGAAATCATGCTTTGAGATAGACATGCATGTCATTTTTGTTTCAAGAGAGCCCACCTGCTAGTCCGAAGTTTATAGTCCTAAGTGAGCAGGGTGTGGTTGTCCTTCCTCGCCATCTACGTACGATCAAACCCTTCATAAGAAAATAACCGTTCTTAGATTCTTTCTATCGAGGTCGTTTATAAATTACGACTTAAAGTTCCCAATTAGGGTTTTTTATGATTTCATGTGATGGTTTTAAGATAATTTCTATCATCTTACATTCCTAAATTCCCAAACTATTTTACTTCATCATTCATAGATGAACCTCAACTTATGATTCATATACTCCGAGTCTATCCTCGACTCTAACCTTAGTGTTCTTCCAACGTTATTACGTTATAGATTATTGGTACTCAAGTTATGATTGGTAAATTAGGATGTTCTCAAGCCACTAACTAGACTTAACAATTATAGTTACGTCCTAGTAGGTTATGCTTGACGACTTGTCGTATTAACACGACGAATGAAAGGGAATCTTGACTTATGATTCAAGTGATCTCATACTATCACATAAGTAAACAATTAGAGATAGATGAAGTTCTTTGTGAATACTAACTCGACCTTTGAGACATAAGGATCGAAGCCTTAGGTTCGAATATTTGCTTACACTTTACGATATTGTTTGTTTCTCTTAACTTGTCGGAGATTATATAAGTCGTATAATCACTATTCGTTGTCGAGTTGTCTTAACGCTCAATCTAATATCGTATTAGGATATCGTCGTTGAGTATTAACGTTGTAACTCAGCTTTTGGTTTCTTTAACTTAGTGTAATATCCCGTAGTTTTAAAGCTAATTTACGATAATAAAAATCGCTAATTAGGGTTTTATTCCGGTAATCGAAATATTGAATTATCGAAACTTGATTTCGACTACCCATTATACGACGATTATTATATCATATTCACTATTGATTAGTGAATTAATAAATATAGTTTATATTATTCCTTCGGACGTATTATTCTAACGTCGGTCAATTTTGACAGTTAATTTTACGATATTTTCTAAGTGATGAAGCTTAGAATTAAATTCCTTATTAATGAAAGGAATGAATAAAGTGAGTAAGACCTTATTACGCACAGTTTGGGAGATGATACCATTAGTGTCGGTTTAAGACGTTTTGAACGTCAACGTTTAGAGACGATTCGAAAACTTAGTATAATGATCAAGGAATTATATTATTTAAATTTCTATGATTATTTTATGAAATAAGAGCATTATTTAGCAGTAAAATAATGCTAGAGAATTAAAGAATAAAGATTGAACAATTTAGCTAATTTTCGAAAACCTTAATTTCAAAAAATAGGGTTTTGTGACATAGAATTATTTTAAATATTTTTCTATGATGTAATTCATCATCTAAGATTTATAGTATGTCACATAGCTATATATTAGCTATTTATTACAAGAAAATAAAATATATAGCATATGATTTTATGTGAAAATTTTGGAAAACAATAGTACATACATATATAATTATCGAAAATTTATTGAAAGTATTAAGATGAGATATAATTCATGATTTAATGATATTATAGCATATTAATGATGTATATTCATAATATAAGGTTGTATGAATTTATTGGAATTTCTAAGATTATTTCGAGAGCTACATAAGGAGAAATAAAGTGATGAAATTTTGTTTTATGCTAAGGATGGTGACATGTATTAATTAAGTGATAAGGTATCTTATTAAAGTATATAAGATAAGATTTAAATTTGTCCCTTATGTGCCACTTGATGGCCGATTTCTTTGACAAAGGAATAAGGTGTAATCATATCATTTTATGTGATAATTACACAACAAGTGGACAAGGTCTATAAATATAAGGTAGGATCAAACTCTCCCATTTTGACACCCTTATGACCGAAAATTATAGAGAAAAATAGAGAGAGAGTTCATCCATTTTCTTCCCAAATTTTAGATAGAAAACGTTGTCACCGATAATCAACGCCGATTAAAAGGTTAGAAATCGACGAGCCAGATTCATGTTAGAATTTTCAAATTCATCCATTTAATCTTATGTTATAAGTTTATATCATTCATGATGAAATTTTCAAACATATATATGTTCATATGCTATGGATTAGAAATTATGTTTATATGTTATTTCTAAGCATATTTTAAGAAATTAATGCAAAGTTAATCATGTTATGAAATTTTAGTTGATGACCGAAAACTTATGAGTATCATAGTTGATGAACATGATTTTAATTGTTGATTTGAGCATGAAATAAGGTTCTATAGTATTAAATATGCTTCTATGATTTTATGTGAAATTTTGGAAAACAATAAGACATACATATATAATTACCGAAAATTTATCAAAGTGTTAAGATGAGATATAATTCATGATTTAATGATATTATAGATATTAACGATGTAGATTCATAATATAAGGTTGTATGAATTTATCGAATTTCTAAAATTATTTCAACCCAAGTGATATTTTCGAAACGAGGTTCTAGGAATATTGACGTGGAAGTTATAATTGATGAAAATTATATTATGGTTATGACATATGGTGTTGATTATGTGTTATGTGATTTAATTAGAATTTTGAAAATGTTTGAAATATTCTTTCAAAATTACCAAAATTAATGATTATGGTATTAAAGGATTTAAATTTATTTTATCATATAATCACATAATATGTTCTAAAATATGTTTTAGACATACTATGATTTTATGTGATTTTAAAATAAGATATGTTATGTTTACGCCGAAATAAATTATCAAAAGACGAAAGTTGAAAAGTAAAGTGTTATGATCAATTAGATCATACTTATGCGTATTATTGAGCATGATTGTTGGAAAACGTGAAAAATCGAGACTTATGATAGTAGGATTGAAAATCAACTAATAATCAATTTATAAGTTTACTAATATATATAATTCAAATATATATATTATATATATAATAAAAGTCAAAGATGTTGACTAAAGTCAAAATATACGAAATACGTTAGTACGTGATTAAAGTGATGTGGTACGTCTAGTAGGAGTATAGTTTACGATGATTAGACACGCTAAGACGTGTAAGACGTATTAGAGAGTGATCGCTCACTTTTCTCACACGAAAAACGCGTAAGTATAAGGTAAGTCGAGTATCGTATCCACAGGGATTGCAATCCAAAAATACAGAAGCTAACTCTCTAATCCTTCATCATTATCCAAGCAACAGAATATGGTTTGAAAGGTTTATGGCTTCAGATAATTAAATCCAAAGCAAAGGTAACAACTTGAAAATAAACACAAGCAATAAAAACTCAAAGATGAATATAAGAGATAAAGACTAACCCTGGGATGCACTAATCCTATCCACAAAGATGTTTATCCCGCTTATTATTAACCGCTTTAATCCGCATAAGATGGAAGATCACATATGTAGCCAACAACTTCGCCATTACAATTGTGACAGCTTGATTACTAATTTTCCTATTATCATACGCCTCAGAGGTAAGTAAGCAACCCAAAAGGATCACAAAGAATATGCTTCCTACGAATGTTCCAATCTCGCCATTTACTCAAGGCTTATCCGTATCATGCATTCAAGATCGATCGACAATTAAAATCATACGTAATTAACTTGCAACTATGATATGCATCAAGATTGATCAAATCAACACATATAATTAAGCACTAAGAATCATGAATCAATGCCCGAAGGTAAATAACAATAGCAGGAATCACAACATATAGGATAGAATCATGCAAACCATAGGATTAGAATAGAAATTTAGCTAGACATAATTAACGGAATAAAATACGAAATAATCATAAAAGCAGAAATTAAATTGATAAAACCCGTAGGGAGACGTTTAAATAACAAAGGTTGGGTTCGCATCCAAACCCAAGCGAAAACGGAAAACGATGGAATTTGTTCGGACAAAAGCGCCCAAAGCGTCGACAATGCGTAAAACTAACGAGAATGATGGAAAACTAACACTAGAATGAATCTAAATCAAAGCTAAAGCGAAAATAAATTAGGAACAATGAAAAACCGAGAAAAGGTCCAAAACGCGCTGTGGAAGGTTGGAGGTGCGGGGTAGAGCCCTATTTATAGATATAGGGTAAACCCTAAAATTTCGCAACCAACCGCTTTTTCGTCCGAGCTCATGTCGCGATCTCGGTCGCGAGGCATCTTCCTCGCCTCGCCATCCTTCATTCTCTCGGCCGCGCAAGACATCCACTGTCAAGGCCACACCTAGCGGTCGCCAGTGTGGTCGCGTCATCATAATATCGCCGCGGCACGCCTCACGCCCGGGCGCCCCGCGTGCTCGCAATCCTTGGCGTGTGCTGGTGTTTCCTTGCGGCCGACCTAGCGGTCGCTAGGCTGGTCGCGAGACGTCTGTTTCGCGTGCATGCGCTCGCGCCCGCTTTGTCTTGGCTCGCGGCCTAGCTAGCGGTTGCGAAGGCGGTCGCTAGGCACTCATTTCGCCCTCATCTGCTTATCCTTCGTTCCATGCTTCGGTTTTCAACTTATAGGCCTACAAAACACCAAAATGGAACCCAAGAGCAGTATCTTCCAAAAATATGTAAAAGCATTGAAATCCAAGATATAAACGCACTTTATAGATCTAAAATCATCTTTAGAAATCAACAATAAACGTGTAAAATGCGCGTTTATCAACCCCCCAAACTTAAATCATTGTTTGTCCTCAAACAAAAACAAGACCAAAAAGAAAGAGAGAAAACAACAAAAGATCAACGAGCGTCAGCGAAGGTGATTAACACAATCAAGCCTCAGAAATATCTCAAATCTCAAAATTATTAGTGCACACGATGACATTAGTCAACTCGACAATGTACAACCATTGAAAGCAAAAATCTCATTCAATTCAACCCTCACAATGGCATGTGCGTAATATATAGAGTACACTCAACTCATAAAGAAATAAAGGATGTGTATGCACTCAATAATCAATGCAATGCAAAAATCTCACCATAGGCTTGCCATTTCTCTAATATCTCCACCACGTCAAATGTATTCATATTATGATCAAAAATGACTTTTCATAGGTTGTATTGTAGGCACATTGGTTAAGGTAGGATAATATATGGCTAAGTGACTCAAGTATACTCTAAGCACTTCCATCTATACAATCAACACATATGGACTTTGTCCATTTTTCTTTTCCTTTCCAACATGCTATTTCGACATTTATTCAACTCAAGGTACCATAAACTATGATAATTGACTTCCTTTAGGCTCACATTTTTCTCAACATTTTTTTTTTCTTTTCTTGACTTTGTAATAGAGCTTATAGGGTCTATTTTTTTTTTTACACGGGTACCATACTTTATCTTTTATCCCCACTTTGCATATCAAAACAAAATTTTCCTTCCATTTGATTCCCATATCCATCCTCACCTCCTATCATCCGGTTAATCGAAAGAATAAGGTCTAATAAAGGCTCAAAGAAGGCAACAAACGGTGTATATCATTGGGCTAGTGTTTAGGTAAATATGTGGTTTAACAAAGATGGCCTTTTATCCTTTCCATATTCAAAACACATATTGCAGCCTCGACACAGAAAAACGGCAAGTTCTAGAAGATAATTACATGCACGATATCACACAAATAAAAGAAACTGTAACAAGATGTGTATACAGTGAAGCTCAAGTCTCACGGTTTTAGCAAATGGTTAAAAAAAACAAGCTAAGCAATCTCAAGTTATCCATGCGTCATTTTCTAACATATCATGTGCACTCTCATTAAATATCCACAAAAAATTTCTATCGTCATTGGCCACATGGATTAACAACTTCACTTAACTCGTTGATCGACAGACACAACAACGAAAACAAAAGACAAGACAAAAGCCCCAACATATAATAACTTAACAAAACAACGCAAAACATAAAAAGACTCTCAACCACATCACACTCGACCACCCCCAAAACTTATTGTCAACAGCAGTGTGCAATGGAGACAACAATGTTTGCGTAAGAAAGTGATTGGGAGAGATCTTACCTCAAATGTCACATACTCTTGCGGTGGATAGAATCTCGCCATTGATGATATACCTTGGGACTTAAAACAAACAAACAAGACACAACATAACAAAGAAAACAAACAAAAAAAAACGAAAAACATAAAGCATGTAAAATGTTGGGTTACCTCCCAACCAGTGCTGGATTTATCGTCGCTAGCTCGACGTTACCTCTCGTCAATCGGGCGATTTGACAACTGTGGTCTTTCCAAACTTTTTCTTGCCCTTTTACTTAGCATTCACTGCAGACCACCAATGCGTGTGTGAGTAGCTTCCACTGAACTTGAACGAATCACTCGGATTTTTATGTCGAGTCCACTTCTTCCTTGCAGCATGCCCGTCGACTGATCGGTTGCCCTTCAAGTGCGAGACTTGACTAGCAGTAGCAGTAGTGATCGAATAACACTTTCGTGCTCGAACCGCCGTGTTGATTGATGGCGTCATATATTAAAATCTTGAGCTCTTCATCATTGACGCGAAACGTGAGGTCACCTTCCCGCACATCAATCAAAGCACCCACCAGCTGCTAGAAAAGGTCTACCCAAGATTAGTGGTTGATGTCAATTCGGGTATGTCTAATATAACAAAATCAGCAGGAAAGATAAAGTCCCTAATTTTACCAACACATCTTCAACAATCCCTTAGGGTATGTGGTCGACCTATCGCCCATCATCAATGAGATCTTTGTTGGCTTCATATTCCTAGCTCCGCACGGTTGAATACATTCAGTGACATTAGATCGATGTTGTTCCCAAATCGCACAACATATTGGGAATGTGCTCACAATCTCACACTCCAAAGTGAAGCTCCCGGATCTTTCTTCTTCGTGAGGCAACTTCCGTGTAAGATGGCACTCGCATTCTTCGATAGGTTAATTTTTTCAAATTTACCCAATTTCTTTTGCTTGCTAGTGCATCTTTCGTAAACTTCACATAACCCGCATGTTTCGCAGCTCAAAGAGAGGTAGATTGATATTCACTTTTGAAATATCTCCTGAATCGGGCGAACTCCTCGTCATATTTCGACTTAGCTAGCCGACTTGGAAACGGAACCGAGGCGATACATCGAATTTCGGTTCGGCGTCCTCGCGCCGCCCTCACGATCGCGAAAGCGGTCGCTAGGACCTCCGCTGCTTTCGCCGTCTTCAGATCTCGACGCGCTGGCGCTGCCCTCGCCTCGGCTCGCACGTTTCTCGCGCCGGCTCGCGATCGCGGGCTCGGCCGCGAGTGCTGTTCTTTCGCGTCGCTTTTTCCCCGCGCGCCGAATCGACCGATGCGTGATGGCTCGCGTCCGGCTCACATCCGAAGCTCGCCACGAGGTGCTCATCGCCGCCCCTTCTTCGTCCGGTGGGTCTGATCGCTGCTCCACTTCGCCCGGATGGCGGCATCGATTCTTTGGGTTCACTCAGACATACTCGGAAATTGGCCCGCCTTTGGTCAGGCATTCTGGCGTGCGCCATCCGACCGATCCGATTATCCAAAGATCTTCAAGTGTTTGCCCATGGCTGTCATGGTGGATTCCATGTGCAATTTTCTCGAGTAGTGCTATTGATGAACGAGTTCATTGCAGTGGCCATCGAATTATGATTCGTTGTCATTTGTTGGTTGCTCACAACCAATCACGCATCAACTCCTCTAAACCCCGCTTCTTCTCTTGGATCATACCATTCTCGCATGCTGAATCTCGAGGTTGTTGAAGTTATTGGGGTTGGCATCTGACGTGTTCGGATGGTTTCATTATTCGCATCAGATGCCGGATTTCCCCATGATTCCTCTGATCGATGTGATTGACCTCTTCTGTCTCGATCTGACTCTTCAAAAGAGTGAACTTCTTCATCAGATCGTCATATTTCGAATCACTCTCAACAGCAACAGCTTTTACCACTGGTGTTCTCTCCATTGGCCATTGATAACTATTGGCCGCCATCTCTTCTATGATGCGGCTGGCCTCCTCTACTCGGCGATTCAGCAGGCATCCCCCTGCCGATGCATCTACAATGCTCCTCGTATGCAGCGTCAATCCACTATAGAATTGCATGATCCGCTGCTCTTTGAGAATCCGTGTTGAGGGCACCTCTCAATAGCCCCAAATCTCTCCCATGCTCGAACAACCACTGCCTCCTTGTTGGAAAAAGTGGGAGATCTCGGCTATGATTTTCTACGCTTTCACCGGCGGAAAATATTTTGAGAGAAACTTCTCACAAAGTTTCCCCCAACTGTCTATCCCGGTTCGATCCGTGCTCTTGAACCAATCTTTGCCTTTGGTCACAGAGAGAATCCGAACATGCATCCGGATCGATCTTGTGGCACCCCATTTTGCTTGATGGTGTCACATATATCGAGGAATGTCTCCAGATGAGCATTCGGGTCCTCTGTGACTCCTCCCCCAAACTGCTCTCCTTGCACCATGCCGATTAGGGCCGACTTCAACTCGGTTATTAGCATTCACTTCGCCCCATCCGCCTCCTTGAACCGCCGAGTAGGAAAACGTATGTTAACCTCGCCCGAGGATCCATCTTGGGTGTTTAATTCACCATACATTGATTATAAACCTAGCATGCGCCTATATAATTAAATCGCAACACGCTGGGGTTTACACGTGTTTACCTTTGATCCGAAGAGGTCGATGGAACGAGATGAACGGATCGAACGGATCGGACTCGTGCTTTGACCTTCCGGACTGTATCCCGCTGCCCAATCTCCAACGCCGAGTGAGGACGATCTATGGAGAATGCTTCGAAAATCACCCAATGCTCTCACAACAAACTCTCGAAAATTCTCTCTCAATAATGAGATGACCAAATTTTCCTCTTAATTTGTGAGCATTAACCTAGACATTATCTCATACCTTATATTTATAATGCACTACCTTAATCCTATATGGAATATTACCATAATCCTATATGGAATATTACCATAATCCTATATGGAATATTACCATACTCTTAGATTATTTCCATACTCTTGGATTATTTCCATACTCTCAAGATTATTACCATAATCTTATATGGAAAGGATCTATGCATATACCATAAATATAATTATATCCTTGTGGATAAAGAGAATAAAATCTTGCCAATTGAGCAATAGGGGCGCGATTTTCCTCGATTACTCACGGACGGGATGGGCCGGCCAGGATCAAATGCAAGGAATAAAGATGGGCCTCAAATAAATTAATTATCTTATGTTCAAATCGTAACATAAATTAATTTATAAACATTCGATCATGCCACTAGAGAAAGAATGTTGACTTACCCTTTATTACCGGGTTGAGTCGGGCTTGCACTTAGACATTACGAATCCTCAGATTTAAGATATCGAACGTCCATTAATCATTTCTAGCAATCGATCGCTTAAAACGATTAATAACTTCATTTCCTTAAGTAGTACCACTCAACCTTATTATTGTACTTGAGCTAACTCAACCTGCGGGGTTTAGTACAATAAACCTTTGAGCTCCTTAAGGGACGCCATCATCCTAAACGGATACGGTGACTCGACTGAGATAACTAGCGTGACATACAAGATCGCCACCACCCAAGATGCGGAGAATTGGTTAGAACATATAACCCTCACTCATAACAAGTCAAAGTGATGGTCAAGAACTCATACTCACCTAATACCTTATCGAGGTTTAGATCATCGTAAGTCACCGAGATCTTGGTTCTTCACGACGGTCGAAAGAAGAACTCATCTCATCGTGATCCTTCAATACGCCGAGACGCATCAAAGATAGACAAGTAACTAAGTCAAGTCACTTATCTATATCGCAGGCCTAAACCGACAACTCGTCCCTTAAGTCGCCTCACCAGAAACTTTTATATCTCATTAAGCTTGACCAATCATACTGTACTCGTGATCTTCTACACAATGTATGATCTAACTTATATATGAGATAAGGGACACGAGATATATGCAATCAAGTATTCAAATCAGATAGGAGATTGTAATAGTGGTAACAGGAAACATTGTATACAAGCTCAACCAAACTGCTTTCAGTATACAAATCCAACAATCTCCCACTTATACTAAAGCAAACTTTTAGTATACAATGTGTCTTTCTACTAGCTATTACAAACAACCATCACTTTGCTTCTCCCACTTATACAAAAGTTTCCTTTCTAAGTGGGTGCCATCAAGCGCAATCCAAGTCCTCTAACGTGTTCATCGTAGACTTTTTGCGGCAGGCTCTTCGTGAATGGATCCGCTAGATTTTCCGTCGATCAATCTTTTCAATCAAGACGCCACCGCGTCTAACGATTTCTCGTATGACATGGTACTTTCTCTCATGTGTTTGGTCGCCAGGGTCCGTGGTTCCTTCGAGTTGCACATCGCACCGAAAGTTATCACAAGAAACTATGATACTCTTGGGCAAACCAGTACCACATCTAGATCCATGAGGTAGTTCTCGAACCATCAGCCTCCTTAGAAGCCTCCGGCAGCCTACATATTCGGCTTCCATGGTAGAGTCCGCAATGCATCGCCGCTTTGCACTCCGCCAGATACGGCTCCACCTCCCAAGGTAAACACATAGCCCGAGGTCGACTTTTTCTCATCACGGTCACTTGAAATCCGAGTTTGTATAACCCAAAGGCATTAGACTATCTCGCATGGTAAACCAGCCTATAATCTCGAGTCCTTTTCGTGTACTTGAGTATATGCTTCATCATAGTCAATGAGCTTGTCCAGGTTAGATCGATATCTAGCTACTATGCCTACCGCACAGCGTATATCGGTCTCGTGCATAGCATTGCGCATGAGACTTCCTACGGCGGAGCGTAAAGGAACTTGTCTCATTTCCTCTATCTCCTTTGCAGTCATAGGTGACTGCGTCTTAGATAAAGGAACGCCATGTCTGAAAGGTAGCAATCCTTTCTTGGCGGTCTGGCATACTAAACGAGTAATCACAGTATCAATGTAAGACGCCTGAGATAAGCTCAATATTTTCTTCTTGCGATCTCGGTAAACCTTGATCCCAAGAATGTACGCTGCATCTCCTAGGTCTTTCATTTGAAACTGATCGGATAACCAACTCTTTACGTCTGATAACAGCTTCACGTTGTTGCCAACTAGAAGGATGTCATCTACATAAAGTGCAAGAAATACCACATCACCGTTGACATCTAACCGATACACACAACTCTCGCTAGGCAACTGGTAAATCCATGGGACTTTACCACCTCGCCAAAGCGTAAGTTCCATGATCGAGGTTCGCTTGAGTCCATAAATGGACTTTAAGCTTCCATACTAGATGCTCTTCACCTTTACCACATAACCTTCAGTTCGATATAGATGTCTCTACCTTCCTCAAGGTAACCGCTTAGAAAAGCGGTTTTAACATCCATTTGCAAGACCTCTAGGTTCAAGTGGGCTGCTATGGCTAGAAGAATTACGATGGACTTGAGCATTGCTACACAGCGAAAAGGTCTCATCGAAATCGATGCCCTCAACTCGAGTGTACCCTTTCGCCACAAGCTCGGCTTTGAAAGTCGAAACCTCCATCGAATCTCTTCCCTCTTGTATATCCACTTACTACCTACGGCTTCCTCGCCATCCGGTAGAGGTGTCTTTCATATACATCCATAGTCGTTATGGACTCCATTTCTAAGTCCATAGCGGTGTGCCATGATCTTGCATCAATATCTTGTATCGCCTCCTTGTATGTCCATGGGTCGATTATTGCATGTTCGTCTGCTTGACTAAATCCAAGATTCACCCACGAACATAAATCGCTCGGGTCGACGAACAACCCTCCCACTACGACGAGGTTCTACGGTGCACTATGGCAACGGTGGGTGCGAAACTTGTGGTTCTCTAACTGCACAACTTGCGTGTAGGTACCACTCAGACGGTCGGTATCTCCAAAGGAACTCCACCCACTTCAATTTCTTGAAGTATCCGTGTCGATCCTCCCACTAGACTCGACATCTCGCACCTTTGGCCTAATCGGTGGTGGAATACGATCATCTTCTAATTCTCAAGAATGATTTCAACTTTGGACTTATGATTTTCATGTAGTCCTCTTCAAGAATCGAGCATTAGTGCTAATAATGACCTTCCGATCCTTAGACTATAGAATAAACCTCCTTCGCTCCTCTAGATAGCCATAAACGACCTTGCGTCGGATCTAGCCTCCAACTTGTCGCCTTCTTGTTCAAAGACATGTGCCGGATCGCCCATATCCTTATGTGGCTTAAACCGGGCTTGCGCCCAAACCACAACTCGAAAGGGTCTTTTCGACCGACTGGGCGGTACTAGATTTAGCAAGTATGTCGTCTCCCTAAGGCATACCCCCGAACGAAATAGGCAATGTAGCATAACTCATCATAGATCTAACCATTTCCAAAAGAGTCCTATTTCTTCGCCTCGACACACCATTTTGTTGTGGTGTGCCCGTGAAGTCTTGTTTGGGATGTAATCCCACACTTCACTAGATAGTCCATAAACTCGTTATCGAGGTATTCGCCACCGCGATCAGACCATGATGGACTTGATACTCTTACCTAGCTTCGCTCCACTTCCGCCTTAAACTCTTTGAATTTCTCAAAGCATTCGGACTTGCGGTGAAGCGGTATATGTATCCGCACTCGAGTAATCGTCAATGAAAGTGACAAAATACTGCATTCTCCACGAGCTTGTGTGGACATTGGTCCACACAGTCGAATGGACTAACTCCAACATTTCTTTGGCTCTATAACCCTTCGCTTTGAAGGGTCCGGTCGACATCTTACCTTCTATACAGATTCGCAGACCGGGAACGGAGTAACGTGAGATCACCCAACGCCCATTCTTAGCCGCCTTTGATCCTATTTAGATTGATGTGACCTAATCTAAGATGCCGAGAAAAAGTAGAGTCATCTTCGAAGAGAACTTTCTCTTTTTAGGTTTTGATGAAGATGCAACATAGTTATAGGTATTATGTTTTGCGTAAATAGTATAAAGCTTAATTATATAAGGTGCCAACACGTATAACTTCGTCATTTCTTATGATAGAAACACCACTATCAAAAATAACGAGAATATCCATGAGTAAATAATTTCAAACAGAACAAGGTTCCACCAAAATCCGCACATATAAAACGCCTTTCAAAACTAAAGCTGTTGTCCCAAAACATAAAGAACATCTCCAACCGCAACCTCGACTTTCGCGCTGCCCATGGAGATCGTTATCTCGCCATCAAACAGCTCCTTGTCCGCAGAACCCACGCAAGGTGTAACAAACATGATCGATTATACCGTATCTACTACCCAAGAATGGGTAGAACAAGTCGCTAAACATGTTTCACTAAAAGCAAACCCACTGAGCCTGAGCATAGGGCACTTGGCCTTCCAATGCCCGTCCCACCGCACTTGAAGCACTTGCCTTCTCCTTTGGCTTCTTCAAGCCTCCGGTGGCAACCATGTTCTTGTTCCCATTACTCCCACTATTTCCTTGCCTCTACCACCTTTGGCACCCCTTTTCTATTTCCATTTTGCGATGAAAATTTTGGGCCTTAGATGTGCTAGCAAGAGCATGTGCTCCTTTTCCCATAACTCCTTCCGCAGAACGAGATCATTAAGCAACCGACTAAGTGTAAACTCGGTCTTGCTCATGATCGCATTCACGCGAAAGTTCTCAAAAGACTTAGGCGTGTATTGAGGATGATATCGACCTTGGCTTCGCCGTCAATACCTCCTCCCAACCCATCAAGACTATCCATGAGATGAGTCATGGGAGACATGTTCATGGACCGAACTTCCTTCTTCCATCTTACACGCCAAGATTTCTCTCATTGTGTGGAAGCGGATCGTCCGATCCGACCGCCCAAACTTACTCGAGACTGACCAAATATCGTCGCTACCGCCATCGATCGATGCTGCAATGCAAGCCTTGACATCGTAGTCATCATATAGCATTTAGCCATATTGTTCGACTTATTCTAAAGTCTCGCCGACTCGCCGCTCATTAGTCGATCGTCGATAAGGGCATCGGGTTTAGGATAGTGAGAACAAACATGTGTTCTTCAATGATAAGAACATATTCCATGTTTCGCTTCCACTCGATGAAATTTGGACCGATAACTAATTTTGTGCGAGCATATTGATAATCGGCGAAGAGACATATCTGAAACGATAATGTAAACACATAAGCATACGATCGCAAATAATTCGTAATAATAATATTGTAACCTTTTGATAAAACAATATTAATTGAAACCTCCAATCGCCCAAGGAATCCCACATGCAAGCCACGCGTGTGGACGCTACACATGAACCCCCACCGCACTAAAATATACCTTTTAGTCGCTTAATTTCAATCCATGTCAACTTATCCTTATGACAAATGAAATTAATGATTGACCTTACTAGACCACATCACTATCGCAAGAAGGACTTCATGAAGTTGTACTTGAGGTGATGTCTACAATGACCACAATTTTAACAAAGAAGATGAATTCTTAGAATTGGTATACTCACTCGGACCATACCGCCCAATTCAAATTCTTTTGTTATCTCATTTTATATCTATCTTTAGAGAACTTATGAAAATCGCACATGCAAGCCACGCGTGTGGGCGCCATACATGAAACTCCCACTCTCAATAGATTTAAAATGTTTTATTTAGAAATCTCATCTAACAAACTTATGATAAACAAAGTGCAAGCAAGCCACGCGTGTGATCGCGTTTACTCACAGCGTCTCACTTTGTTTAGAGATTAAAAGTGGAGGTCTTGACATATTAATTTGAAAAATTAATTTGTCGGGTTGCTTGCTTAGTCTTTTTATTCAAAAGGTTTGTCCATGCAGATCACGTAATCCTAGCATGCTTTTCTATAGAACTCAACATGTAAAACATGCTCGCAGAATTCTAAAATATGCTTGATAAACGCGATAAACCTAGCATGCTTACTATGCGCATCCAATTACGTAAAACACTAAAAGGTTTGTCAACGTAATATAAACATACATAGCATGCTACTGCATAATTTAAACATCCACGACATGCATATGAACGATAAAAATAAAATAAAACGTTCATCGCGGCCCAATCGTGAAACCTGCACATTTAAATCTAATCTATTACATAGATTTACAAAGTACAGAATTAAACATCGAAAACGGGCCTCGCGTGCTCGGGCACGGACCGGATTCAACAAATGGGCCTCGCGTGCACGGGCACGGGCCGGAAAATCTGAAAACGGTGCGGGCGGATCGCCCAATCGGTCTTGGCCGTGCGTTAGGGCGAGGTCCACCACGCCAGCTCTTGCGTGCGCCGCCTGCCCGCGTGTTCCTCGCGGGCTACCTCGCGGTCGCTAATGCAACCGCGACCGTCGAGCTGCACGCGCGCGCTGCCACACCAGAGCACCGAACGCCTGCCGAGACGTCGCCGCCACGGCCGAAACTCGCGACCGCGAAGTTTCGCCGGCACCGGGTCGCCGCGCGCGAACGCGCCCGTCGCCCGCTAGCTCGCCGCTGCTCGCGACCGTATCTCGCGATCGCCGATCGCTCGGGTGGCGCCAGGATCTCGTGCGAACGCGCCGCCGCCATCGCCCCCGCGATCGCCCTCGCGATCGCGGTGCTCGCCAGCGAATACCGCCTGTGGACCGCCGAGAGCCTGTTTTCCCGTCGTTTCGCTCTTCGTTCTTTCGTCTTCGTTCTTCTTTTACGTATAAGATTTACATAATAAAATCTAATCTAACCACGGATTTTCTCGTGTAAAAACAAAACCAACAAAACAACAAACGAGCCACGATGAACGACAAATCCACAATAATTAAACGCACGTAATAATCAAACGTGAATTAATCCAACAGAGCCAAGATTACAACACGGCTCGATACCAATGTAGGAAAGCGTATGTTAACCCTCGCCCGAGGATCCATCTTGGGTGTTTAATTCACCATACATTGATTATAAACCTGGCATGCGTCTATATAATTAAATCGCAACACGTTGGGGTTTACGTGTTTACCTTTGGATGCAAGAGGTCGATGGAACGAGATGAACGGATCGAACGGATCGGACTCGTGCTTTGACCTTCGGATCAGTATCCCGATTGCCCAATCTCCAACGCCGAGTGAGGACGATCTATGGAGAATGCTTGGAAAATCACCCAATGCTCTCACAACCAAACTCTCGAAAATTCTCTCTCAATAATGAGACGACCAAATTTTCCTCTTAATTTGTGAGCATTAACCTAGACATTATCTCATACCTTATATTTATAATGCACTACCTTAATCCTATATGGAATATTACCATAATCCTATATGGAATATTACCATACTCTTAGATTATTTCCATACTCTCAAGATTATTACCATAATCTTATATGGAAAGGATCTATGCATATACCATAAATATAATTATATCCTTGTGGATAAAGAGAATAAAATCTTGCCAATTGAGCAATAGGGGCGCCGATTTTCCTCGATGCTACGGGTCTGGATGGGCCGATTGTGGATCAAATGTAAGGAATAAAGATGGCCTCAAATAAATTAATTATCTTATGTTCATTCCGAACATAAATTAATTTATAAACATTCGATCATGCCACTAGAGAAAGAATGTTGACTTACCCTTTATTACCGGGTTGAGTCGGGCTTGCACTTAGACATTACGAATCCCGTATTTAAGATATCGAACGTCCATTAATCATTTCTAGCAATCATTCGCTTAAACGATTAATAACTTCATTTCCTTAAGTAGTACCACTCAACCTTATTATTGTACTTGAGCTAACTCAACTGCGCGGGTTTAGTACAATAAACCTTTGAGCTCCTTATGGGACGCCATCATCCTAAACGGATACGGTGACTGACATGGATAACTAGCGTGACATACAAGACTTGCCACCACCCAAGATCACGAGAATCTTGGGTTAGAACATATAACCCTCACTCATAACAAGTCAAAGTGATGGTCGCAACTCATACTCACCTAATACCTTATCGAGGTTTAGATCATCGTAAGTCACCGAGATCTTGGTTCTTCACGGCGGTCGGAAAGAAGAACTCATCTCATCCGTGATCCTTCAATACGTCGAGACGCACAAAGCATAGACAAGTAACTAAGTCAAGTCACTTCTTATCTATACCGCGGCCTAAACCGACAACTCGTCCTTAAGTCGCCTCAACGGTTGTGAAACTTTTATATCTCGTTAAGCTTGACCAATCATACGTACTTCGTGATCTTCACACACCGTATGATCTAACTTATATATGAGATAAGGACATGATATATGCAATCAAGTATTCAAACCGGATAGGAGATTGTAATAGTGGTAACGAAACATTGTATACAAGCTCAACCAAACTGCCAAGATACAAATCCAACAAGTAGGAGGTCGGTACATAAAGTTCAACGGTCACGTCTCTGGAACAGGGAAAAGGAGTCCCATATTCACCATCTGGCGCTACATCTCTGCGAAATCAGCTAGCATGCGTGTAACTTGCTCGGGAGGAATGCCCTGCTTACGTGGATTAGCTGCCATTGCAGCCCTTCTTCTCTCGCCTCCTCTCCTTTGGAAATTTTCGATCTACGGGTCAAGATTTTGCTCGGAGGTCCCCAGGACCTTGTGATCATAAACTACCCGGAGAAAAGAGAGCTTAACTGACAAGAATAAATAAATAATATAATATATAACTTGAATTAGTAAATCCAAATCGCCAAGTTATTCCTATGTGATCTTAACAATCCCGAAGCGGCGCTAAAATTTGATCGCTTACTTTTCTCACACGAAAAACGCACAAGTATAAGGTAAGTCGAGTATCGTATCCACAGGGAATGCAATCCGAAAATACAGAAGCTAACTCTCTAATCCTTCATCATTATCCAAGCAACAAAATATGGTTTGAAGGTTTATAGGCTTGAGATAATTAAATCCAAAGCAAAGGTAACAACTTGAAAATAAACACGTGCACTAAAAACTCAAAGATGAATATAAGAGAAAAGACTAACCCTGGGATGCACTAATCCTATCCACAACGATGTTTATCCCGCTTATTATTAACCATTTTAATCCGCATAAGATGGAAGATCACATATGTAGCCAACAACTTGATTTACAATTGTGATAGCTTGATTACTAATTTTCCCTATTATCATACGCCTCTAGAGGAAAATAAGCAACCCAAGAGGATCACAAAGAATATGCTTCCTCGAATGTTCCTATCTCGCCACGACTCAAGGCTTATCTCAGATCATGCATTCAAGATTGATCGACAATTAAAGCATTACGTAATTAATCGGTAACTATGATATGCATCAAGATTGATCGTAAATCAACACATATAATTAAGCACCAAGAATCATGAATCAATGTCTGGAAGGTAAATAACAATAGCAGGAATCACAACATATAGGATAGAATCATGCAAACCATAGGATTAGAATAGAAATTTAGCTAGACATAATTAACGGAATAAAATACGAAATAATCATAAAAGCAGAAATTAAATTGATAAAACCCGTAGGGAGACGTCTCAAGAACAAAGGTTGGGTTCGCATCCAAACCCAAGCGAAAAACGAGAAAACGATGGAATTTGTTCGGACAAAAGCATTCCGAAGCGTCGACAATGCGTAAAACTAACGTAGAATGATGGAAAACTAACACTAGAATGAATCTAAATCAAAGCTAAAGCGAAAATAAATGAAGAACAATGAAAAAACTGAGAAAAAGGTCCAAAAACGCGGCTGTGGAAGGTTGGAGGCGCGAGGGGGTAGAGCCCTATTTATAGATATAGGGTAAAACCCTAAAATTTGCGTCGACCGCCATGCTCAAGCGGCCGAGCTCAAGATCATGAGCTCGGTCGTGAGGCATCTTCCTCGCCTCGCCATCCTTCATTCTCTCGGTGGCGCGCAGATCCATTGCTTGCGGCCACACCTAGCGGTCGCTGGGTGTGGTCGCGTCGACATAATATCATCGCAGCACGCCTCACGGCCGGGCATCCTCGCGTGCTCGCAATCCTTGGCGTGTCTTGGTGTTTCGCTACCGACCTAGCGGCTCGCCAGCCGGTCGCGAGATCGCCCGACGGCGCGCATGCGCTCGCGCCCGCTTGTCTTGGCTCGCGGCCTAGCTAGCGACATGAAGGTCGCTAGGCACCTCATTTCGCCTCATCTCGCCGCCCTTCGCTCCATGCTTCGATTTTCAACTTATAGCCTACAAAACACCAAAATGGAACCCAAGAGCATATCTTCCAAAAATATGTAAAAGCATTGAAATCCAAGATATAAACACACTTTATAGATCTAAAATCATCTTTAGAAATCAACAATAAACGCGTAAAATGCGCGTTTATCAGAGAGATTCCAGAATCGTATTAGACTTGGACGTTTTAGAAAAACGTGACCAACGTACTAAATTAAGTTTCAAACATAGAGATGGAACGCGACGTGATCGTTGACGTTAGAAAAAAAAGTTGTTGAAAAGCTACGTACCAGGTGGGCTTTACTCGAAAACCCTTTTATTTATTTTGCCTTCTGCAAAATGCAAAGTATTTATTTACAAAGCTTTCAGTTGAGAAATGATGTTGAGAAGTGATATGATTACCTGCCCAAAGTGTTTATGTTTTGTGTATGAATCCTATCGAGCTGTTGGTTCGCCAACTGAGAAAGAGATACAGTTGTTGGGTCGCTCCCAACTTTATAGAATGAATTCGGGTCCTGTGCTAGAGGGATGAATTCCTGGTCTATTCCTAGCCTGGAGGTTGAATTCGGGTCCTGTGCTAGAGGGATGAACTCCTGATCTAATTCCTAGCCTGGATTAATGTGCACTAAGGTGGTCTGTGTGCTGAAAGGACAATTTTCGGCCGGTCCCAGCGACGTAGAAGGAGGCCTCCTTCTACGGCGTTTAAAGAGAATGTTATATGAGACAAGTTTATGAGAAGTGATATGGATCATGCACACAAAGAGAAAATGCCTGCGCAGGCGATGTTTTTGAGAAAATGAGAAAATGTTTTAGTAAGCTCAAGGCCTTTTCAATAAAACCCTTGTGTCTTACCCAGAAGGGGCAGTGTAATTTAAAGTAAAGAAAATGTTTTTGGCAATGAGCCCACTGAGTGCATTATTTGTACTCAGCCCTGCATGTTTGTTTTTAAATGTGCAGGTTGAGCTGATTGATGGGATGGAGCAGTGTTGAGCAGTCAGGTCATTTGTTGCTGATAGTAGAACCTTGAATACACATCGTCATATGTGTACTTCACATGTTTTCCGCTGCTAGATTATGAGGTCATATGTATGTTATGTTTTGTTAAACCCTAAACTCATGAAGTTCCAGAAATATTCCCGATATATGTCGCACCATTCAGTGTTCCATGTCATTATTCGCTACTTAATCTCGTTTCAATTAACAGTCCCTGCTAATCCGTACTTTGGGTTGGCGGGCTGTTACAAAGTGGTATCAGAGCAGTTCGTTCCTTGAACCCAAATTTTCTTTCAAAGTTAAGTCTAGATTGAGTCACTAGACTTCTAGAGATCAGCTGACTATGCTCAACACTCCATCACATCAAGCTCAACCGGGAAAGAGGTAAATGACTTTCTCAAAGTTTTGAGAATGAGAATGAGAAGTTTGAAAGTGAAAGTTATTAAAGTGAAATGATTTTTCAAGAAAATTAAAGTTTTGAAATAAAAGAGAAATCTTTGAATTCAGAGAATTCAATGATTGTTATTGACACTGATATGTCAAAAGAGAAATCTTTGAATTCGTGGAATTCAATGAGAATTTTTGTTATGAAAGTTGTTGGTTCGCTACCAACGTATGATTATGTTATGATAATGTTATATGAGAAAGTGTTGACATTGATATGTCGAAAGTGAAATCTTTGAATTCGTGAAATTCAACGAGCATGATTATTATGAAAGAGTTATGTTATGAATGTTTAAAGTTCTGAAATTTCCAGTTATTTTGATGATGGATATGTCATCCCAAAAGAACATAATCGCTTTAAGTCGCATGATCCCTTTTGCTAAAGAACATAGAAAAAGAACTATGAGAATTTTAGTCTGTCATGAGACAGAAACGAGATTGAAATGAGAATCTCGAGTTGAATAATGAGAACAAAGAGAAGAAAATCAAAGAGCAAAGACGAGAATGATGATTTAGAGATAATGAATGTCACTATACTACAATGACATGAGTATAGTCTTATGTTTGGATTTTCACGTATGACGGAAATCCAAATTGACTATGACTTTCTCGTTAGAAATGAAATAAGAATGCGATCAAAGAAACAGTTGATACTGATCTTGTGACGTACATAGAACGAGAACCCTACAGTGTGACAGGAATCTTAGAACGCTACTAGAAAGTAAGATTTCCAATAGTACAAGAAGAGTTATAGCATATGTGTACATGAGAACCTTGGATCACAACTAAAATGAGTTGAATAAGGTTTCAAATCTTCTTCATAGCCCAAAATTCTGTCATTGAGTTTAACTCTATGATCTAGTTTCGATTGAGATATCAATTGAATTCTCACTTTTTCTGAAAGAAGTTTGCAACCAGAAAATTTCATAAAGCGTTCTTTCGAAATCAAACCTTCATGTGACTGAGAAAGTATTTGTGACGGGTCTGGCCACCCCATATGACCAAAGAAATCTCAGTTGGTGTTATTCTGGTCTTCTGACCCTATCTCCCAATTATTCAAGTTTACAGAACATATTGTTCCAAACCTTCAGAGTTGTTATCTTGGATTGTGAACCCATACCTCTTTTAAGTTCTCATGATGAGTTTTCTTCAATCCTTGAAACCAATAAGTATGATGAAGGATGACGTATCTTGTCACCTAAAAGTTTCAGATCAGTAAAGTTATAGACATCAAAATATGATGTAAAGAAGTTCTCGATGAGACGAGATATATTTTTCTTATGATACACATAGGTAGATCGACCCTTGATGGGCTTTCCCAGTACTGATAACAGTAAAGCTATACCTCCACGTGAGTGTATGATGACTAAGTTATGAACGAGATACTCTTTAGCATTAAGTGCTAGAGTAGAAGTAAAGAAAAGCATATGATATCCTTGGGATATCACCTCCTCTTAATATGTCATAATGAGAAAGAATACAACTTATCTTTAAAGATAGATTGAATGTCCCTAAAACCTCGTTAGTAGGTCGGACGTGTTTAAAGTATGGAGATGAATAAGACTCAGTTGATGAATATAAAGGAATGATAGTATCTCAGTATCAAGTTTTCCGCTTTATCCATAAATCGATAAAGACTATGTTTAAGTAGAATCGTTCCCAAGTATTTGAGACTTTGGTTAAACCAATAATAGTGTGATCGATGGATCAAATAATGAGGTATGTGAATAGCTAGGCTGTTCCTAGTATTTAAACCAAGAATGGGGGAGATACCCCGAAGTTGAGACTTGGCAATAGAACATTGGTACTTGGAATCTAAGTTATGGTATACAAACGTACTACCTTACCCATATAGATTAGAATGATGACGGTCTTAATCCTAAAAGTGAGAATCAAAGTATAACGAAAGTAATATAACTTCGGATACCATGCCCAAGAAAAAAAGGGCAAGAGTTAAGAATAGCTGAGGAAATTACCAGCTATACAGTTATGAGAAAGCCCGGAACATGAAATAAGTTTTTCAAATAGTTTGATTACGATAAGTAAAGTAAATCCTTTGAAGGAAGGAAGAGGGTTAAGAAGTAGATTTGTTATTTGAGATAAAACCATCATACTCTAAGTATATAGAGACAAAACGCTTATCTTATGTGCGATTTAGTAATTATTAAGCAATATAACTTTTTAAAGACGATTGCGAAGGAAATACGTGCAAGCGAACAAAGGAAGGGATTCACAAGGAAGGACCTTAAGGTGAATCTAATTGAAAAGTTATTCCTCATATTTATGAGATGACCCATAAGGTGAAATATTGGGTACCTCAGCATTGAAAGGAAGTAAACGTTATTCCTCATATTTATGAGATGACCCATAAGGTGAAATATTGGGTACCTCAGCATTGAAAGGAAGTAAACATAGAATGTCGAGAAGATAGTAAAGATATATGACGTCAAGGCAAAAGTATGATGCGTTCTCAGCAAACAAGGGATTTTAACTTATGCGAAACCACTTAGTCAAACCAATGGAGATTAAGAGAAATGACGTATATCCAAAAAGGATATTACGTATGATAGCATAATAAATGCTAATATAGGGATTCTTCTTGAAAGGATTTTAAAAGAAAGAATATATGGAAGATATATTCTAAAGTGCGATAAAGAGGAAAAAGGAAGCTGAATCATCCATACTGGTTAGAAAGTATGATAATGATAGAACGAACAAAACCAGGAAAGCCTGGTAGGTATGAGAAAACTTCTTAGCATACTTAAAATACTTTTGTTCGAGACAAGTGCTTCACATTCTGTTATCACAAGAATAGTAAGAGCATGCATGGACACGTTAGAACTCAAATCAGAATAAGCGAATCAAAGGATGAGAATTTCTTTACTTAAAGGAAGAATCATGGCCACCACATGTATCTACTCGAACTTAGAATTTAACCTAGAATCACTTAAGACTTTAGTAAAGAACTTGAACATAATACCTTCTTGAGACGTAGAGATAATCCTAAGAATGGATTGGTTAGTCGAAAACCATTCCACAATCCTGTGCGAGGAGAGAGAAATTTTTGTCCCACTTCTGCGGACAAGAAGCTACGAATTTCTATGGAATCCACATGGGGAAGAAAATTCCGACCATATCCGCACTGCAAACAAAGAGAATAGTAAACAAGAAGGGATGTCGAGCATTCCCTGTTTATCTAAGCAGAGAATAAAAAGCGGAAATGAAGGTCGAGGATGTGGAAATTGTTCGAAAATTTTTAGATGTTTTCCGACAACTTATCAAGATTACCCCCTGATTGGCAGCTGGAGTTTCACTATCAAATTAGAACCATTATTAAACCGTCTCAAAAGTACTGTTATTGAATGTCTTCAAGGAAATTAAAAGGATAAAGATTCAAATTTAAAGGCTATAGAATCTAAGTTTCATCGGACCTAGTGTACCACCTTAAGAAACACCTAGCTTGCTTGTCAAGAAGAAAGATAGCCCATTAAGAAAGTGCATAGATTATTGAGAGTAAATAATCCAGTACCAAGGATAAATGAGTATTCAGTTAGTGGAAAAAGAGCAAGAGTAGTCCTGAGAACCGATCTCAATTAGGACTATAATCAATTTAAGGTACGAGCTAAAAATGTACCCAAAATGGCCTTCCGAACAAGATGTGGCTACTATGAGGTTATAGTTATGCCGTTCGGACCAACTAATGCGCCAACCATATTCATGAACCTCAAAAATCAAGTGTTCCGCGCATACTAAGACAAATTGTCTCAAATCTTCATAGATGATATTCTCATCTATTCGAATGGCAAGAAAGAGTATAAAGAACTCTTGAGAACTATCTTGCAGACATCAAAAGTCAAACAAATTTTCACCAAGTTTATTTAAGGCGGATTCTGTTTAAAGAAATAATATTCCTTAAACACTTTGTGTCTTCCGAAGGAATCCATGTGAACCCGACAAGAGTAAAAAGCAATGCAAGGAAGGAAGCAATCAACGACCCAAAAGAGATCAAGAGTTTCATAGGATTCGCAGGCTGCTATCGGAGATTCATTGAGGATTCTCTAAGATAGCATGGCCAACGAAGCAGCTACTCCAAAAAGGAATAAAGTTTACTGATAAACGCGCATTTTACACATTTATTGTTGATATTTAAAGATGAGTTTAGATCATTTAATGTGCGTTTATGTGTCGGATCTTAATGTTTCTATCTATTTTTAGAAGATGCTGCTCTTGGGTGTTATTTTGGTGTTTTGCAGGTTTATGAGTTGATAATCGAAGCAAGGAACGAAGACGAGCCAAAACCAAGTTCTCGCCTAGCCCAAATGACCAGCCTAGTCGCTAGGCTGGTCATGGCATACCCAAGCCCGAGGAGGACGCGGTCGCAAGTCTCACCCGCAAGCATCGCCTCAAAAACCGAGATAGCTACTGCCCTGATTCTTGCGATCATGGCGAGCGACCGCTAGTCAGGTCGCGAGGCAAACCCGGGCGGCATAAGCGAGACCGCGAGCGAGAGGTGCAAGACAGTTATCCTCGCGACCGTGTTAGCGATCGCTAGCCATGGTCGCGAGACGGCGCTAAGAAGAGAAATTAGGTTTCCACCCTTATCTATAAATAAGGGAGCACATCCCTTGCACCTACCTAGACCCAGACGCCCCCAGAGAGCTTTTATTCAGCTTTTTCCTCAGTTTTTGCTTTTCTTTCGCCCGCTTAGTTCTAGATTTAATTTTGCATTGTTCTAGTTTAGTTTATCGCTTTGCTATCGCTCGAACGCTTTGTCCAATCGCTTTCCTTTGTTTTCCGCTTATCGCTTGGGATTGGATTCAAGACCAACCATTGTTTATCCAACGCTATTATCCGGTTTTATGCATTTAATTTCTATTTTATGGTTAAATCGTATTTTATTCCGCTTATTATGTCCGCTAGATTTCCGCTCTAATCCTAGGGTTTGCATGATCCGATCCTATATGTTGTGATTCCCATTATCGATATTTACCTTCCGCATTGATTCATGATTCTTGGTGCTTATTTATATGTGTTAATTTACGATCAATCTTGATGCATATCTAGTTGCCGCTAATTACGAATCAGATTAATTGTCAATCGATCTCGAATGCATGATACGGATAAACCTTGAGTCATAGTCGAGATAGGAACATCCGTAGGAAGCTTATTCTTTGTGATCTGTTTGGAGTTGCTTGTTTTCACCTAGAGACGTAATGATAATAGTGAAAACTCGTAATTCATCGCCGCAATTGTCGTGAATCAAGTTGTTGGTTATATATGTGATCTTCCATCTTGTCTGGATTAAAATTGGCTAATAGGAACAGGATAAACATACGCTGTGGATAGGATTAATGCATCCCTAGGGTTAGTCGTCCTTATCTGTTTTTACCATCCGAGTGTTTATTGCTTTATTTTATTTTCTCGATGGTTACATCCGCTTGGATTAAATTCAAGCCCTTAAACCTCTCACCCAATTTCGTGCTTCAATAATGATGAATTATCGCTGAGCTAGCTTCAGTTTCAGCCAGACAATCCTCGTGGATACGATACTGCTTACCTTATACTTGCACGCTGTGTAGAAAAGTGAGCGATCTTTTACTTAGATTGATAAATGCAAGGAGAGCTTCCAACAGTAGATTAGAATGTATAATAATACAAGAAAGAAAGGTGTTAATCTATGCATTACGATAACTTAGACCAAATGAATAGAACTACCTAACTCACGATTTAGATTTGCAACAGCAATACACGTATTAAGTTTTGAGACATCACCTTTATGAAGTGTGGTGTGAGATCTTCACTAATCATAGAAGTTTGAAGTACTTTTTCGAGCAAAGAGATTTGAACATAAGGTAAAATAGATGGCTCGAATTAGTAAAAGACTACGACTGTGGTATAAATTATTACCCAGAAAAGGCAAATGTAGTAGTAATGCCTTAAGTCGTAAAATCTACCCAAATTGGGAAGTCTCTTTACGAAGAAAGAGAAACTAGTTGAAGAGTTTGAAGGAATGAAAATAGAGATGGTTGAACAAACCAGAGACGATCATGAGTTGTATTGCTACACTCACTCTGGCGTCTGATTTAAGGAAAAGGATAATAGGAGAACAAGGGAAAGATGTCAAAGTCGAAAGAGAAAACACTGCTATATGGGTGGTAGTGGATCGATTTACTAAAAAGGCTTATTTTCTGCCTATGCGAATTACTCATGAATCCGATGAGTTAGTTCAAAAGAGATCGTACGTCTATATGAGTACCAAAATCTATCATATCTAATAGAGGTTCTAAGTTTGCACTACTACACAAACCACTTTTCTCTGCACCTTATAGTACTCACTTTTTAGGTAAGCGTAGTCTATAGGTATAGACCACGCTTTTATCAAAAGCGTAGTCTATGTGCTAATTTTTCAGTATAGACTACGCTTAACAAAAACGTAGTGTATGTGCGTAGTCTATAGTGGTATAGACTACGCTAAAAAGCGAGGTGTATGTCGTGTTTTAATAAAAGCGTAGTCTATATCATAAATTTAAAAATCATCATCGCTCGTATTGAAAATCATCAACGTTCTTAGATTTCAAATTGAAATCGCGTCATAATCACCTTTGCGCGATTATTTTATTCCATATCATATTGTTCTGTTGAATTTTTTCCTGAGGCGCAACTAGGGTTTACCCTTTGTGGGTGCCGCCTTCCGCGAACTCCGCTTCCTCACCGGCGAACACCATCCAGCCGGCGGCGGCCTTCCCCCGTCTACCAGAACCCCCAACCCCACCATACCGAACAAATCCTCCCATTCTCTATATATTATTCTGTTCAATTTGCGTGAGTTCTAACCTCTGGTTTTCAGGTGTCTCGAGCTCCGTAGGGATCTGTGGTTCGCGGCGCGGTGGTGACCTCCATTGCACCTGTGGCGGTGCCTGTGCTCGACCTACAACACGGAGAAGACCCCCTCTCCGGCGGGAGTTTCTGAACCGAGGCGACGCTTGGTGTTCTGAGGCGGCGTAACCCCCAATTTCTCACGGCGCTTCATCTGTGAACAGCCTGGGTATCGCGACTCCGGCGAAAGCGGCGCTAGGGTTCCGACCAGTTGAAGCGGCGCTAGGGCTCCGATTTCTCGTAGGGCGCCACGCCCACCCCTATTGTTGGAGACGACGACCCACCATCTGAACCTGTGGAGGCGAATCTTCCTCTCCTCCGGTGACTGGGCTGAGCTGCTGGAGTCACGACTCCGTGTCTCTTGACTCAGGCGAGAGCCACTGTTCACGGCGGCGCCGGAACTTTCCTCTGAACAGTACCAGGTTTATTTGTTCATAACAGATTCTTCTTAGCACTTCTTCTTCTTAGCATATATTGATCGATGCAGAAGAAGTTTTATAGCATGGTTCGTGTCTTAAATGAAAGAGCATGGGTTAATTAGCTTAACAGATTCTTCTTAGCACTTCTTCTTCTGCTTTGGCGCTTTGCCAAAATTTGAACTTTGAAGCCAATTACGTAGTGCTCTCATGTGAATGACATCTATCATATGTAAATGTATCTATAAAATAAAATTGTGATTTCGGTGAAATTATTTATCTGGATGGATTCTGATTGTTTTTTCAATATGACGAATTGAAACTTGTTGTATTACTTGTTGTATTACTTGTGAGTATGCTCTATGAAACTTGTTGTATTACTTTCGATTTTGAAGAATGAATTTCTGTTTGTTGCTCTTTATTTTTGACATAAAAGTTTCTATTTGGAGAAAAGATAGTCCTCGTGCTCTTGGCAAAAGGATGTAGGTTCAGTAAAGTTTTTTTGCTTTTATCCTATATATACTCGCTTGAAATTTGGCTGCTCCCGTGACAAGGAAAATTCTTATTTTGTTCGGATGGAATATGATGTGTGCAGATAGCTAGCACAATTTTGTATTCGTCTTTTTGTTGATGCTTTAAGTGCGCCATTTATTTTCTGAGTTGTAATTATAAAATGGTCAACCTTGATATCTGTTGGAGTGTGTTAGGATTTTATGCTAAAGTTGATAATGAAGTGAGTAGATACTACCTTTTGCACTGGCAAATTTAAAGAATTGCCATATACTTAATCATACATAACGAAATGTATAAAGTTTGACTTTTCTGGCATTTTAGCTCTTCATTGCCAGCTTGTTGTAGTTGTTTCAGATTAGTTTTTCATTCCCTGACTTCATTATTTTTTACATTAAAATATCTAAGATCAAAAAGATGGTGGAGATTTGACGTGGCATTTAATACTGTCTTATGCAACATTACATATCTTTCAGGGGTTGCCTTATGAAATTTAAAGGTTAAAGTGTTCTATATTGATCGCTCCTTTTTCACACGTAAAAAGTGTAATGATAGGGTAAGCGAAGTATCGTATCCACAGAGATTGTATCACGAAAACATAGAAGCTAGCTCAACGACAATTCATCATTATCCAAGCACATAATTTGGGAAATAGGTTTAAGGGCTTCGGAATTTAATCCAAAGCAAAGGTAACCAAACAGAAATATAAAATAAAGCAACAAAATCACGAAAGATAACTATGGAGAAAGACTAACCCTAGGGATGCACCAATCCTATCCACAACGATGTTTATCCTGCTTATTATTAACCGTTTTAATCCGCATAAGATGGAAGATCACATATATAACCAACAACTTCATTCACGACAATTGCGGCATTGATTACTAATTTTCCCTATCACGCTTCGCCTCTAGAGGAAAATAAGCAACTCAAAAGGATCACTAAGAATATGCTTCCTACGAATGTCCTATCTCGCCATTTAATCGCGCTCATACGTATCATGCATTCGATAACGATTGACAATTAATACAATTACGCCATTAACCGACAACTAGATATGCATCAAGATTGATCGAAATCAACACATATAAATAAGCACAATCGAATCATGAATCAATGCCTCGGAAGGTAAATAACAATAGCGGGAATCACAACATATAGGATTGAATCATGCAAACCCCAGATTAGAACGGAAAACTAGCCGACATAATAAACGGAATGAAATACGATTTAATCATAAAAGCGAAATTAAATATATAAAACCCGTAGAAGCGTCGGATGAACAATGGTTGGTCTTGAATCCAATCCCAAGCGAACGAACGGAAACGATCGGACAAAACGTTCCGATCGATAACGAAACGATAAACTAAACTAAAACAACGTAAAAGCAATACTAGAATGAAACTAAGGAAGATTAAAGACTTAAAGCTATAAAACCGAGGAAAACCGAATAAAACGCAGTCCGGGCGCCTAGGTTGTGTTGGGGACGCAGGGCTCTCGCCTATTTATAGAAAAGGTGGAAACCCCAATTTGCGCCTCGTCGCGCCGCCATGACCGTCCTCGCGATCGCTAGTGCGATCGCTAGGTATGTCTCATGCGTTCTTCTCGCCGCGCCGCTTTCTTTCGCTTTGTACCTCCGCGACCCGGCTAGCGGTCGCTAGTCGCTATGAATGGTCGCGAGAAATCGTCCAGTGAATTCTCGACGCTAGGCTTCGCTCGCGGGCACGAGGTCGCGGCCGTGGCTCTTCTGGGCGCTCGCTGGTTTGCCTCGCGACCAGCCTAGCGACCGCTAGGCTGGTCGCTAGAAACTGGACAGATTGTTCATTTTGTTCGTGCTTCGTTCCTTGCTTCGATTTTCAACACATAACCCTACAAAACACCAAAATAACACCCAAGAGCAATATCTTCTAGAAATAGATGAAACATTAAGAATCGATACATAAACGCACATTAAACGAGCTAAACTCATCTTCAAATATCAACTAAATACGTGTAAAATGCGCGTTTATCAAACCCCCCAAACTTAAAGCATTGTTTGTCCTCAAACAAAAATAGAACAGAAAGACAAACGAAAGATCAACGAGCGTAGCAAAGAGGATAACCATTCTAGGCCTCAGAAACATATTAACGCTCAAAAACATTAACGCACATGACGACGTTAGCCAACTCAACACAAAAAACCATCGAGGGCAAAAACTCATTTATTTCAACCCTCACAAAGGCATGTGCGTAATATATATAGGATACACTCAAACTCATAAAGAAATTAAGGACGTGTATACACTCAACGATCAATGCAATGCAACATCTTACCATAGGCTTGCTGCTTCTCTAACATCTCCACCGCACAAATATGTTCAAATAAGGATCAAAGAGGTCTTTGATAGGTTATAATGTAGGCACATTGGTTAAGGTAGGATAATATATGGCTAAGTGACTCAAGTAAACTCCAAGCACCACCATTTATATATTTCGACACATATGGACTTTGTCCATTTTCCTCTTCTCTCCCAACGTGCTAAATTGACGCTTTATGCCTCATAAGGTACCTATACTTTGATTAAAGACCCTTTATGCTCAACGCTCATAGTGAACTTAACATTTTTCTTTTCTTTCTTTTCTAGAGCTTATAGGGTTTAATTTTCACGAACAAGGTACTATTCTTCACCACGTATGTATTTTTCTAAAAAAACTTTTCTCATCATAACTACATCAAAATTTCACCCTTTGATTCCCATATCCATCCTCACCTCCTATCATCCGTTAATCGAAAGAAAAGTCTAATAAAGGCTCAAAGAAGGCGACAAATGGTATATAACATCGGGTTAGTGTTTGGGTGAATAAGTGGTTAACAAAGATGGCCTTTTATCCTTTCCAAATTAAACACATATTGCGGTCCTCGACACGTAAGAATGGCAAGTTCTAGAAGATAATCACATGCATGATATCACACAATTAAAAGAAATCAGATCAAGATGTTTATACAGTTGAAGCTCAAGTCTCACGGTTTAAGCAAATGGTGAAAAACAACAAGCTAAGCCATCTCATGTCATTCATGCGTCATTTTCTAACATATCATGTGCACTATCATTAAATTTCACAAAATTTTCTATCGTCATTGGCCACATGGATTAACACACATCACTTAACTCGCTGATCGACGATTAACGCAAACGAAAAAGAAAAATGTAAACACGACAAAAACAACGCGAACGAAAAACACGACAAAACACGAAAACAAAAAAAGAAAAACGCTGGGTTACCTCCCAACAAGTGCTTATTTAACGCCTTTAGCTAGACCATCACTAACCTCGCTAATGCAGGCGTTTTGGTAGCAATAGACATCTTTCCCGATGTTGATTTGTATATTGAAAGCGCTTGGTTGAGCTTGTATACAATGTTTCCTGTTACCACTATTACAATCTCCTATCTGCTTTGAATACTTGATTGCATATATCTCGTGTCCCTTATCTCATATATAAGTTAGATCATACAAAGGTGTAGAAGATCACGTAAGTCTCGTATGATTGGTCAAGCTTAATGAGATATAAAAGTTTCACAAATGAGACGACTTAAGGACGAGTTGTCGGTTTGAAGCCGCAGATAGATAAGAAGTGACTTGACTTAGTTGCTTGTCTATGCCGGGTATGCGTCTCGACGTATCAAGGATCACAGTTGAGATGAGTTCTTCTTTCTCGACCGTCGTGAAGAACCAAGATCTCGGTGACTTACGATAATCTAAACCTCGATAAGGTATTAGGTGAGTATGAGTTGTCGACCATCACTTCGACTTGTTATGAGTGAGGGTTATATGTTCTACCCAAGATTCTCTCGCATCTTGGGTGGTGGCAAGGTTTGTATGTCACGCTAGTTATCTCAGACGAGTAACCGTATCCGCTTAGGATGATGATGTCCCCTTAAGGAGCTCAAAAGGTTTATTGTACTAAACCCCGCAGTTGAGTTAGCTCAAGTACAATAATAAGGTTGAGTGGTACTACTTAAGAAATAAGGATATTAATCGCTTAAGCAATGATTAGAAATGATTAATGGACGCTCGATATCTTAAATACGGGATTCAGAATGTCTAAGTGCAAGCCCGACTCAACTTCGTAATAAAGGGTAAGTCAACATTCTTCTCTAGTGGCATGATCGAATGTTTATAAATTAATTTATGTTCAGGCTGAACATAAGATAATTAATTTATTTGAGGCCCATCTTTATTCCTTGCATTTGATCCCTGGGCTGGCCCATCCAGGCCCATAGCACTGTGAAAATCGGCGCCCCTATAGCTCTCGAAGGCAAGATTTTATTCTCTTTATCCCACAAGGATATAATTATATTTATGGAATATGCATAGATCCTTTCCATATAAGATTATGGTAATAATCTTGAGAGTATGGAAATAATCCTAAGAGTATGGAAATAATCCTAAAAGTATGGAAATAATCATAAGTGTATGGTAATATTCCATATAGGATTATGGTAATATTCCATATAGGATTATGGTAACATTCCATATAGGATTAAGGTAGTGCATTATAAATATAAGGTATGAGATAATGTCTAAGACTCACTCAAAAATTACAAGCAAGAATTTTCGCCACCCTCATAGTCTTGAGAGAGTTTTCAAAATTGTGAGAGCTCGGGTGATTTTCCAGTATTCTCCATAGCTCGCCCTCACCGGCGTTGGAGTTTGGGTATCCGGATACAGTCCGTAAGGTCAAAGCACGAGTCTCGACCGCTCAATCAGCTCATCCCGCTCGCTCCACCTCGATGCGGATCCAAAGGTAAACACGTGTAACCCCAACGTGTTGCGATTTAATTATATAGACGCATGCTAGGTTTATAATCAATGTATGGTGAATTAAACACCCAAGATGGATCCTCGGGGCGAGGGTTAACAAATGTTTTCCCTACAATTGGTATCGAGCCCGGGATCGTAATCTCGCTCTGCTGATTAATTCACGCTTGATTATTACGCATGCTTTTATAATTGTGGATTTGTCGTTCATCGTGGCTCGTTTGTTTTGTTGGTTTTTGTTTTTACACCACGAGAAAATCCGTGGTTAGATTAGATTTTATTATGTAAATCTTATCTGTAAAAGAAGAACGAAGACGAACGAACGAAGAACGAAACGACGGGAAAAACAGGTTCTCGGCAGTCTTCTGGGTGGTTTCTCGCGAGCGAGTCTCGCGGTCGCTAGGGCGATCGCGAGGGCTGCGGCGACGGGCGCGTGCTCGCTGGATCCCCGGCGCTTAGCGAGCGAACTCGCGATCGCGAGGATTACCCGCAAGTCGCTGACGTCTGAGAAAGCGGGCGGCGGGCGCGCTCGCGCGCGAAACCCGGCGCCAGCGAAAGCGTACTCATGGTCGCGGGTATGGCCGCTGGCGACGGCGTCTCGGCGGACGTTCGGCGCTTGGGCGTGGCCGCGTGCAGCTCGATGGGTCGCGGTCGCTAGCGACCGCGAGGCAGCGAGCGAGCGCGCGAAAGCGGCGGCGCGCTGGTCGGGCGCGACCGGCTTTGCCCTCAGCGCGCCCAAAGACTCTTTGGGCCGACCGCGCCCGCACTCCGCTTCAGATTTTCCGCCCGTGCCCGCACGCGAGGCCCAATTGTTGAATCCGTCCGCGCCCGTGCACGCGAGGTCTGCCAAGTTTAATTATCGTATTTTGTAAATCTATGTAATAGATTAGATTTAATTATCTGTTTCACGATCGGGCGCGATGAACGCTTTATTTTATTTTTATCGCTCATATGCATGTCGTGGATGTTTAAATTATGCAAGAGCATGTTATGTATGTTTATATTACGCTGACAAACCTTTAAGTGTTTTACGAATTGATGCGCATAGTAAGCATGCTAGGTTTATCGCGCTTATCAAGCATATTTTAGAATTTCATGAGCATGTTTTACATGTTGAGTTCTATAGAAAAGCATGCTAGATTACGTGATCTGCATGGACAAACCTTTTGAATAAAAAGACTAAGCAAGCAACCCGACAAATTAATTTTTCAAATTAAAATGTCAAGACCTCCACTTTTTGATCTCTAAACAAAGTGAGACGATCATGAGTAAACGCCCACACGCGTGGCTTGCTTGCACTGCTTATCATAAGTTTGTTAGATGAGATTTCTAAATAAAACATTTTAAATCTATTGAGAAGTGGGAGTTTCATGTAAACGCCCACACGCTGCGGGCTTGTATGTGCATTTTTCATAAGTTCTTTAGAGATAGATATAAATGAGATAACAAAAGAATTTGAATTGGGCGGTATGGTCCGAGTGAGTATACCAATTCTAAGAATTCATCTTCATTGTTAAAATTGTGGTCATTGCTTAGACATCACCTCAGTACAACTTCCGCCAAGTCCCTTCTTGCGATAGTGATGTGGTCTAGTAAGGTCCAATCATTAATTTCATTTGTCATAAGGATAAGTCGACATGGATTGAAATTAAACGACTAAAAGGTATATTTTAGTCCGGTCGAGGGTTCATGTGTAAACGCCCACACGCGTGGCTTGCATGTGGGATTCCTTGGGCGATTGGAGGTTTCAATTAATATTGTTTTATCAAAAGGTTACAATATTGTTACGTAATTATATGCGATCGTATGCTTATGTGTTTACATTATCGTTTCGATATGTCTCTTACGCCGATTATCAATATGCTCGCACAAAACTGTTATCCGTCCAAATTTTATCGAGTGGAAACGAAACATGGAATATGTTCTTATCGTCAAGAACACATGTTTGTTCTCACTACTCCTAAACCCGATGCCCTCATCGACGATCGACTAATGAGCAAAGAGTCAAGTAGACTTTGGAAAAAGTCAAACAATATGGCTAAATGCTATATGATGACTACGATGTCCAAAGGTTTGTAGTACATGCAGATCACGATGGTAGACGCGACCGATATTTGGTCAAGTCTCGAGAGTAAGTTTGGGCGTCGGATCGGACACCGCTTCCACACAATGAGAGAAATCTTGGCGTAAGATGGAAGAAGGAAGTTCGGTCCATGAACATGTCTCCACACGACTCATCTCATGGATAGTCTTGATCGGTTGGGAGGAGGTATTGACGGCGGCCAAGGTCGATATCATCCTCAATACACCGCCAAGTCTTTTGAGAACTTTCACGTGAATGCGATCATGAGCAAGACCGAGTTTACACTTAGTCACTGTTTAATGATCTCGTTGTCATGGAAGGAGTTATGGGAAAAGGAGCACATGCTCTTGCTAGCACATCTAAGGGCCCAAAATTTTCATCGCAAAATGGAAATAGAAAAAGGGGTGCCAAAGGTGGTAGAGGCAAGGGAATTAGTGGGAGTAATGGGAACAAAAACATGGTTGCCACCGGAGGCTTGAAGAAGCCAAAGGAGAAGGGCAAGTGCTTCAAGTGCGGCAAGACGGGGCATTGGAAGGCCAAGTGCCCTATGCTCAAGGCTCAAGGTACGCCATTTGCTTTAGTAACGGAAACATGTTTAGCGACTTGTTCTACCCATTCTTGGGTAGTAGATACGGGCGCAACTGATCATGTTTGTTACACCTTGCAGGGGTTCCTGCGGACAAGGGAGCTGTTTGATGGCGAGATAACGATCTCCATGGGCAACGCGGCGAAAGTCGGTTGCTGCCATTGGAGATGTTTCTTTATGTTTTGGGACAACAGCTTTAGTTTTGAAAGACGCTTTATATGTGCCGGATTTTCTGCTGAACCTTGTTTCTTTGCTTTCGAAATTATTTACTCATGGATATTCTCATTATTTTTGATAGTGGTGTTTCTATCATAAGAAATGACGAAGTTATCTCGTGTTGGCACTTTATATAATTCGCTTTATACCATTTCGCAAAACATAATACCTATAACTATGTCGCATCTTCATCAAACCCCAAAAGAGAAAGTTTTCTTCAAGATGACTCTACTTTTCTCTCGGCATCTTAGATTAGGTCACATCGCCTAAATAGGATCCAAAGACCGCTAAGAATGGAGTTGGTGATCTCACGGTTACTCCGCTCCCACCGCGAATCCTCATGATGAAGGTAAGATGTCGACCGCACCCTCAGCTGCGAAGGGTTATAGAGCCACGTAAATGTTGAGTTAGTCCATTTCGACCGTGGGACCGATGTCCACACAAGCTCGTGGAGGGTACGAGTATTTTGTCACTTTCATCGACGACACTCAAGGTACGGATACGTATACCGCTTCACCGCAAGTCCGAATGCTTTGAGAAATTCAAAGAGTTTAAGGCGGAAGTGGAGACGGTTAGGTAAAGTATCAAGTCATGCGCCCGATCGCGTGGCGAATACCTCAAGAACGAAGTTTATGGACTATCTAGTGAAGTGTGGATTACATCCCAACAAGATTTCACCGGCACACCACAAAAAATGGTGTCGAGCTAAGAAATAGGACTCTTTTGGAAATGGTTAGATCTATGATGAGTTATGCTACATTGCCTATTTCGCTCGGGGTATGCCTTAGAGACGGCGCATACTTGCATAAATCTAGTATCGCCCAAGTCACCGAAAAGACCCTTCGAAGTTGTGGTTTGGGCGCAAGCCCGCTTAAGCCACATAAGGATATGGGCGATCCAAAGACATGTGCCGAACAAGAAGGCCGACAAGTTGAGGCTAGATCCGACGCAAGGTCGTTTATCGGCTATCCTAGAGGAACGAAAGGTGGTTTATTCTATAGTCCCAAGGATCGAAGGTCATTATTAAAGACTAATGCTCGATTCTTAGAAGAGGACTACATGAAAATCATAAGTCCAAAGTTGAAATCATTCTTCAAGAATTAGAAGATAATCGTATTCCACCACCGACAGGGCCAAAGGTACGAGATGTCGAGTCTAGTGGGAGGATCGACACCGATACTTCAAGAAATTGAAGTGGGTCGAGTTCCACCGGAGATACCGACCGCATAAGTGGTACCCACACGACAAGTTGTGCAAGTTAGAGAACCACAAGTATCTGCACCCACCGCGCCATTGTGCTGTGAGAACCTCGTCGTAGTGGGAGGTTGTTCGTCAACCCGAGCGATTTATGTTCGTGGGTGAATCTTCTGATTTAGTCCCAGCAGACGAACATGCAATAATCGACCCATGGACATACAAGGAGGCGTCTGAAGATATTGATGCAAGATCATGGCACACCGCTATGGACTTAGAAATGGAGTCCATAACGCTATGGATGTATATGAAAGACACCTCACCAGATGGCAAGGAAGCCATAGGTAGTAAGTGGATATACAAAGGAAGAGAGATTCCGATGGAGAGGTTTCGCTTTTAAAGCCGTGCTTGTGGCGAAAGGTACACTCGATTGAGGGCATCGATTTCGATGAGACCTTTCACCTGTAGCAATGCTCAAGTCCATCGTAATTCTTCTAGCCATAGCGAACCCACTTGAACCCAGAGGTTTGGCAAATGGATGTTAAAACCGCTTTTCTAAACGGTTACCTTGAGGAAGGTAGAGACATCTATATGCAAAGAACCTCAAGGTTATGTGGTAAAGGGTGAAGAGCATCTAGTATGGAAGCTTAAGAAGTCCATTTATGGACTTAAGCAGCCTCCCGATCATGGAACTTACGCTGACGAGGTGGTAAAATCCTATGGATTTACCCGCTGCCTAGCGAGAGTTGTGTGTATCGGTTAGATGTCAACGGTGATGTGGTATTTCTTGCACTTTATGTAGATGACATCCTTCTAGTTGGCAACAACGTGAAGTCGTTATCGGGCGTAAAGAGTTGGCTATCCGATCGCTTTCAAATGAAAGACTTAGGAGATGCAACACATTCTTGGGATCAAGGTTTACCGAGATCGCAAGAAGAAAATGTTGAGCTTATCTCGTGCGTCTTATTGATATCGTGATTACTCGTTTAGTATGCGCACCGCCAAGAAAGGATTGCTACCTTCGCACATGGCGTTCCTTTATTCAAAACGCAGCCACCTATGACCGCAAAGGAGATAGAGGAAATGAGACAAGTTCCTTACGCTCGCCGTAGGAAGTCTCATGTACGCAATGCTATGCACGAGGCCCGATATCCGCTATGCGGTAGGCATAGTAGTTAGATATCGCCTAACCTCGACAAGCTCATTGATCTGCAATAAAGCATATACTCAGGCACCGAAAAGGACTCGAGATTATAGGCTAGTTTACCATGCGAGATAGTCTAATGCCTTTGGGTTATACTGCACTGGATTTCCAAGTCGACCGTGATGAGAAAAAGTCAACCTCGGCTATGTGTTTACCTTGGGAGGTGGAGCAGATCCTCGCGGAGTGCAAAGCAATGATGCATTATGGACTCTACCATGGAAGCCGAATATGTAGCCGCTCGAGGCTTCTAAGGAGGTCAGTATGGTTCAAGAACTACCTCATGGATCTAGATGTGGTACCGGTTTGCCCAAGAGTATCATAGTTTATCGTGATAACTCAGTGCGCTGCAAACTCAAGGAACCACGGACCCACAAGGCGACTAAACACATAGAGAAAAGTACCATGTCATACGAGAAATCGTTAGACGAGGTGACGTGCTGATTGAAAAGATTGATACGACGGAAAATCTAGCGATCCATTCACGAAGAGCCCGCCGCAAAAGTCTACGATGGACACGTTAGAGGACTCGATTGCGCTTGATGGCACCCACTTAGAAAGGAAACTTTTGTATAAGTGGGAGAAGCAAAGTGATGGTTGTTTGTAATAGCTAGTAGAAAGACACATTGTATACTAAAAGTTTGCTTTAGTATAAGTGGGAGATTGTTGGTTTGTATCTTGCGCTTTGGTTGAGCTTGTATACAATGTTTCCTGCTACCACTATTACAATCTCCTATCTGCTTTGAATACTTGATTGCATATATCCGTGTCCCCTTATCTCATATATAAGTTAGATCATACAAGTGTAGAAGATCACGTAAGTCCGTATGATTGGTCAAGCTTAATGAGATATAAAAGTTTCACACCGAGACGACTTAAGGACGAGTTGTCGGTTTAGGCAGCGATAGATAAGAAGTGACTTGACTTAGTTGCTTGTCTATGCTTTGGTACGTCTCGACGTATTGAAGGATCACAATGAGATGAGTTCTTCTTTCGACCGTCGTGAAGAACCAAGATCTCGTGACTAACGATAATCTAAACCTCGATAAGGTATTAGGTGAGTATGAGTTGTCGACCATCACTTTGACTTGTTATGAGTGAGGGTTATATGTTCTAACCCAAGATTCTCTCGTCTTGGGTGGTGGCGATCTTGTATGTCACGCTAGTTATCTCAGACGAGTAACCGTATCCGCTAGGATGATGATGTCCCTTAAGGAGCTCAAAGGTTTATTGTACTAAACCCCGCAGTTGAGTTAGCTCAAGTACAATAATAAGGTTGAGTGGTACTACTTAAGGAAATAAGGATATTAATCGCTTAAGCAATGATTGCTAGAAATGATTAATGGACGCTCGATATCTTAAATACGGGATTCAGAATGTCTAAGTGCAAGCCCGACTCAACTTCGTAATAAAGGGTAAGTCAACATTCTTTCTCTAGTGGCATGATCGAATGTTTATAAATTAATTTATGTTCGGGTGAACATAAGATAATTAATTTATTTGAGGCCCATCTTTATTCCTTGCATTTGATCCTGGGTCGCCCATCCAGCCCATAGATCTGAAAATCGGGCGCCCTATAGCTCTCAAGGCAAGATTTTATTCTCTTTATCCCACAAGGATATAATTATATTTATGGAATATGCATAGATCCTTTCCATATAAGATTATGGTAATAATCTTGAGAGTATGGAAATAATCCAAGAGTATGGAAATAATCCTAAAAGTATGGAAATAATCATAAGTGTATGGTAATATTCCATATAGGATTATGGTAATATTCCATATAGGATTATGGTAACATTCCATATAGGATTAAGGTAGTGCATTATAAATATAAGGTATGAGATAATGTCTAAGACTCACTCAAAATTACAAGCAAGAATTTTCGCCACCCTCATAGTCTTGAGAGAGTTTTCAAAATTGTGAGAGCTCGGTGATTTTCCTGTATTCTCCATAGCTCGCCCTCACTCGACGCTGGAGTTTGGGTATCCGGGATACGCCCGTAAGGTCAAAGCACGAGTCTCGACCGCTCAATCGCTCATCCCGCTCGCTCCACCTCGATGCATCCAAAGGTAAACACGTGTAAACCCCAACGTGTTGCGATTTAATTATATAGACGCATGCTAGGTTTATAATCAATGTATGGTGAATTAAACACCCAAGATGGATCCTCGGGGCGAGGGTTAACAAATGTTTTCCCTACACCCGACTTGTGGGACCTCCTAAACTTCGCATTCACGGATGACCACCACTGACTATGGAAGTGGCCCCCCCCAAACTTGAATGATACACTCGGAGTTCCATGCCGAGTCCACTTCTTTCTTCTCACAGATTCCTCGATTGGTCGAGTACCCTCTAAACGCGAGACGTGAGCGGCAGCAGCATTCATGATCGAGCAACAATCTTCCGACTTTCCAACGTCGTGTTGCTTGATGGCGTCGTATATGGAAATTTTGAGCTCCTCATCGTTAACACGAAACGTGAGGTTTCCTTCCTGCACATCAATCAACGCACGACCAGTTGCTAGAAAAGGTCTACCAAGGATTAGTGGTTGTTGTTTGAATTCGGGAATATCTAAAATAACAAAGTCAGCAGGAAAAACAAAATCCCGAATTCTTACCAACACGTCTTCGACGATACCTTTTGGATATGTGACCGATCGGTCATCATCATCGCGAAATCTTCGCCGGCTTCATCTTTCCTAGGTGTAGCCGGTTGAAGACGCTCAATGGCATCGATTGATGCTCGCCCCGCATCGCACAAAACATTTGGAAAATTACGCTCGGCGATCTCGCACTCTAACGTGAAACCGCCGATCCTTCGCTTCAAAGGAGTTTCTTTGCAAGACGGCATCGCATTCTTCGGATAGGGTAATTTTCTCAAATTTCCCCTTCTTGCTTGCAAGTCGCCTTTAAGAATTTCATGTATCCCTAGATGTTTCGCAGCTTCAAAGAGAGGCACATTTATCTCAACTTTTGAAAGACCTCTTGAGGCGAGCAAACTCCTCGTCATATTTTGACTTGACAAGTCGACTCGGAACGGACCGGAGGAGTGTGCGTGCGACGATTAGCTTCGGGGCGCCTCATGTCGACCTCGCGACCACCGGAAGGTCGCGAGGTATCCGCTGCGCGATCTCCGCTCGCGGCGCGAAGCTTGGGGCGCTCGGGTCGCCATGAAGCCGCTGTGGCGCGCACACTCGATGGCTCGCGGTCGGGTGCGCTGGCGTGTGCTCGGTCGCGGGCTTCGTGGAGAATTTTTCGGATGGCTCGCGATCGCGAGCTCGGTCGCGAAGCTCGCTCGAGACGCTTTCTTGCTCTTCTTCCTCGGTAGGGCTCGGGCAGGCTCGCCCACCTCGTCCGGATAGCAAAGCATTGATTCTTCGGGTTTACCTCCGTATTACTCGGAAATTGGCCCATCTTTTGTAGTGCATTCACTTGAACGGCTATTTGACCAATTTGATTTTCCAACATCTTCATATGCTTCCCCATAGCCGCCACAAAGGACTCCAAATGATTTATATTTTGCCGGTGTTGCTTATGAACGAATTCGATTGTTGCCAATTGTTGGTTGCTTACAACCAACCGCCGCATCATGTCTTCGAGACTTGGCTTCCTCGGCTCTTGCATCAATTCGAACATTGAAGCCTCTTTGAAGGTTGTTGAAATTCGAATGATTCCTCCGATTGATGTGGTCGACGTTCTCGCCTCAATCGACTCTTCAAAAGAGTGAACTTTTCATGAGATCGTCATATTTTGAATCACTCAACAACGGTGCTTTGAACGATGGCGTTCTCTCCGCTGGCCATTGATAACCGCTGGCGCCCATCTCTTCTACAATACGGCTTGCCTCGCTCAACGGTCGGTTCAATAAGCGACCCCGCCACGACGCATCCACCATGCCCTCGCCCGCCATGTTAGTCCACCGTAGAACTGTGTGATTTGTTGCTCCTTGAGAACCCATGTTGTGGACATCGTCTCAATAGACCTCTGAATCTCTCCCATGCCTCGAATAATGATTCGTCGTGGTTTTGGCAAAATGAGATTTCGGCGATGATCTTCATGCCACGGCGGAAAGTATTTCAAAGAAACTTCTCGTAAAGTTTCCCCAAGTGTCGATGCCACTCGGTCCAAACTTTGAACCAATCTTTTCGCCGTCACAAGAGAGAAGCCGAACATGCGCATCCGGATCGTGTCTTGTGGCACCCCATTTTGTTTGATGGTGTCACAAATATCGAAAATGTTTCGAGATGCGCATTCGGTCTTCCGTGACTCTCCCCAAACCGCTTCTCCTCGACCATACCGATCGTACGGTTTGAGCTCAAAATTATTTGCATCTACGCAGGGCCCCAACCGCCTCCTTGAACCTGCTCGGTAGGATGTCGGTACATGTGGTTCGAGGTCTTTCCTCCGAGCAGTGGACAATGATTCCCATGTTCGCTATCCGACGCCGTGATCTCGCAAAGTCGCCTAGCATGCGTGCTACTTGCTCGGGAGGAATGCCCCTGCTCATGGATTGGCTGCCATTGCAGCTGCCTCTTCTCTCGCCCTCTTCTCCTTTGAGAGCTTTCGATCTCTGGATCTAAAAATACTTGTGAGGTCCCCGAGATCTTGTGGCATAAACCACCCGAGAAAGAGAAGGTTAGACCGACAAAAATAAATAAATATAATATATATAACTTGAATTAATAAATCCAAATCGTCAAATTATTCCTATGTGATCTTAACAATCCCGAGAACGGCGCCAAAATTTGATCGCCCTTTTCACACGTAAAAGTGTAATGATAGGGTAAGCGATATCGTATCCACAGAGATTGTATCACCAAAACATGAAGCTAGCTCAACGACAATTCATCATTATCCAAGCACGTAATTTGGGAAATAGGTTTAAGGGCTTCGAATTTAATCCAAAGCAAAGGTAACCAAACGTAAATATAAAATAAAGCAACAAAATCACGAAGATAACTATGGAGAAAGACTAACCTGGGATGCACCAATCCTATCCACAACGATGTTTATCCCGCTTATTATTAACCTTTTAATCCGCACAAGACGGAAGATCACATATATAACCAACAACTTGCCATTTATTAATTATGGCAGCTTGATTACTAATTTTCCCTATCATAGTTACGCCTCTAGAGGAAAATAAGCAACCCAAAAGGATCACTAAGAATATGCTTCCTACGAATGTCCTATCTCGCCACGACTCGAGGCTCATACGTGATCATGCATTCGATAACGATCGACAATTAATACGCACGTCATTAACCGACAACTAGATATGCATCAAGATTGATCAGAAATCAACACATATAAATAAGCACAATCGAATCATGAATCAATGCCTGGAAGGTAAATAACAATAGCAGGAATCACAACATATAGGATTGAATCATGCAAACCCTAGGATTAGAACGGAAAACTAGCCAGACATAATAAACGGAATGAAATACGATTTAATCATAAAAACGGAAATTAAATATATAAAACCCGTAGAGAAGCGTCGGATGAACAATGGTTGGTCTTGAATCCAATCCCAAGCGAACGAACGGAAAACAACGGAAAACGATCGGACAAAACGTTCCGATCGATAACGAAACGATAAACTAAACTAAAACAACGTAAAAGCAATACTAGAATGAAACTAAGGGAAGATTAAAGACTTAAAGCTATAAAAACTGAGGAAAACTGAATAAAAACGAGTCTGGGGCGTCTAGGTTGTGTTGGGGGGCGCAAGGGCTCTTGCCCTATTTATAGAAAAGGGTGGAAACCTAATTTGCGCCTGTCTGTCGCCGCCCGACCGTCCGCGATCGCTAGGTATGTCTCATGTGCGTTTTCTGCTCGCCACCTTCTGCGCTCCGCTTTGTACTCATGACCCGCTAGCGGTCGCTAGCCGTTATGAATCGGTCGCGAAATCGCCCGATGAATTCTCGACGCTAGCTTCGCCATGATCACGAGGTCGCGTCATGCTCTTCCGGGCGCCATTGGTTTGCTTCGCGACCACTTAGCGACCGCTAGGCTGGTCGCTAGAAACCGGATGATTGTTCATTTTGTTCGGTGCTTCGCCTCCTTCGATTTTCAACACATAACCCTACAAAACACCAAAATAACACCCAAGAGCAATATCTTCTAGAAATAGATGAAACATTAAGAATCGATACATAAACGCACATTAAACGAGCTAAACTCATCTTCAAATATCAACTAAATACGTAAAATGCGCGCTTATCATATATTGATCTTTTATTGTAATTCTTGGTCGCTTTAACTAATAGCACATTGCGCTTTTCTATACTTCATGTCGCTGCTTTATGGTATTATAGATCCATCGTAATTCAACAGATAATGATGAATGGTCTCGATTAAGCTAGAATTTGCCTCCTTTATATTTCTTCATTTCAAAGGATGTAATGTGAGAAGAGAAGGCATTGGGATGACCATAGTGATTACTACGGCGGATGTCGGACGGGACCAAGATCACATCAAAGATAAAGACCGCATTCTCTCAAGCCAAATGCAAATTGATGAGCAGTCCGATAGATTGTGGTTTTCCATTTTATAGAAGTGGTGAGAAACTTCTTCCGCTATTTAGTTCTTTTATCTTCCGGTTGTCCCATTATTGGCATCTTCATCTTTCTTTCTTTTTCTCTACAAATGAGAAATACACTCAACCCAGTCGATGGAGGATGACAAGCAACAACTAGAGGTTAGTTTTTTTTTGTGTTGTTGTAGCTTATGCCTTATATTGTGGTGCGCCTCTTTCGACTTTGCTTCACAAGAAAAACTTTATTTTGCTTTTCATATACCGATATACAATAAAATAATATTTCAAAGTCTATAATCTTAGTTATGCGATGCAAGAAAAGAAAATGCATACAAGGTGGTAGGATTGAATGTGAGGTATATGTCACGACTCAATGGGACGGAGGGTAGGTCGTATTAGTCGCTTAATTGTCATCTTTACCCAAACTTGTTCACTCATAGTATAACCTGATGCCCCTCTTAGTGCTCTCAAAAGATCATGGTTACTTTTGTTAGTTCATAAAATTTTGGTATGTCCACCCAATGTTATTGGTTATTATGAAATTATGTCCTCAAGATTCATATTACAAAATTTTGAGAACATTTGCTTTCTTCTTTAATTCTAAACTGTAATATTGGTGCTTCTTGGACAGATTTACCTAGAGGATAAGGTCAAGGAAGCCGATTCATTAACTTTCAAAATTCATGAGCTCGAGACACAACTTTCTAAAGAGAAAGAAGAGGGGAAAAGGTATTACTTTTAAATGACTTCTAGGTTCCTATCAATTGTCATCTGATAGTGTGATTTATTTTGGAGAAATCTATTACAGTTTACATTGCGCTCCGATTGAACTTTTTCTTTAGGTTCACTACAAAGATAAAGAAGTTCATTAAAGCACATAACCGTCACTTGCGGTTACAAGACGAACTGAAGAGGTATGCATTTGGCTTGATAGTAGTATTTCTCTTTTCCTTTTTATTGCCTTAGTCTCTCGGTCTCAATTAAGTTTGTAATGACTTGCATGGAATTTGTGGTTATATAGATCATGTGCTCGACGTGAAGTTAGGTGGCGACTTGATTTAGATGTTGGGGCAGGCAATGAAGTTGAATTATTTTGTACTGTGATATGGGGGATACGGTCTTATTGTTTTGTTATGTGATGTGTATAGTATTTTTGTATAGTGATTTTGTAGCTGTAATGAAAATAGATTGTATATTTTTGTATAGTAATTTTGTAGCTGTAATGAAAACATATTGTATATTTTTGAATAGTGATTTTGAACGTAGTCGCAAGTATATTTTAATCTCATTTGCTTGTGCGTTATTAATTGTACGTGTTTAAATAAAGAAATTAACTACGTTGAAATTGAAAACCGTAGTTGTTATTAAATCGACTACGGTTGTAATAGAAAAGCGTAGTAAATTTGGCATTAAAACCGTAGTAAATAAACTCAAAAATCGTAGTTAATACATATAGACTACGACAAAAAGCGAGTGTATGTGTAAAAGCGTAGTCTATAGTGGTATAGACTACGACAAAAAGCGTAGTGTATGAGCCAACTATCGTAGTTTGTTGGTATAGACCACGCCGTAAAAGCCGTAGTCTATGTGAGAAAAGCGTAGTCTATAATGGGTATAGACCACGAAAAAAGCGAGTGTACGTGCCTTTTCCGTAGAGTCATGGGTATAGACCACGCCGAAAAGCGTAGTCTATGTCGAAAAGTGGCATATACTGGTATAGACCACGCTAAAAAGCCGCAGTGTGTCGCGCCGCCTTTTCACCCGTGAGTGCAGGGTATAGACCACGCCGTAAAAGCGTAGTCTATGTCGTAAAAGCGTAGTCTATAGTGGGTATAGACTACGCTTAAAAAGCCGAGTGTATGCGCCGCCTTTTTTCTACACCACTTTTCACACTCACGAGATGCACACACACCACACATAAAACGTGTAGTCTATAATCGCTTTTTGTAGTAGTGTTGCTTCTAGATTGGATTAACCTACAAAAGAGTTCGACATGAAATTAAACTTTAGCATAAATTTCGCTCACGCATAAACCGACAAATTGGAAAGAAACAATATGAACACTTTAAGATATGTTGAGGACATTAGTGTCAAAATAGAGTACACATTGAAATCGCTTTCCACTTATTAAGATCACTTATGACTACAAACACAAAAGAAATCAATATAGCCCATATGAGGTATAGTACGAAAGAAAGTGTTGATCACCTCTTTATGGTGATAATGAAAGTAAGAGGAAAGTTTTAAAGCTGATATTGTGAGTGAAATGGTTAAAGATGTTTGCCAAGATAGGCAAGGAATAAAAGAAGCTTGTGCAAGATAAAATGTCTTACGCTGATATGCGTAGAGATGAACTGCATTTTGAATGCAGAGATAAAGTTTTTCTTAAAGTTCCTCCATTGAAAGAAATTATTATGTTAGAGAAAGAGGAAAGTTGAGACTACGTTTTATTAGGACATTACGAGATCCTAGAGATGATAGACCCAGTAACCTATAGATTGGTACTTCCACCAAGTTTGGGGAATGTACAGAATATTTCCACGTGGCATAGTTAAGAAAGTGCGTGTATGGTTCAAAACACGTGATTCATCATGATGATGTTATTCTTGAACCAAGATATGAGTTATGAGAAAGTACCTGCGACTATTTTGATCGTAAGATTCAACGGTTAAGAATTAAGTGTACACCTAGGTAAACGTCCAATGGAGAACCCATGGACAAGAGAAAGCCACGTGAGAACTTGAGAATGTTATAATGCAAAGATACCCCATACTGTCCTAAGGTATGCAAATTTCGGGACGAAATTTATTTTAAGGGGGGTAGAATGTAATATCCCGCAGTTCTAAAGCTAATTTGCGATAATAAAAATCGCTAATTAGAGTTTTATTCCGGTAATCGAAATAGTGAATTATCGAAACTTGATTTCGACTACCCATTATAGGAGGATTATTATATCATATTCACTATTGATTAATGAATTAATGAATATAGTTTATATTATTCCTTCGGACGTATTATTCTAACGTCGGTCAATTTCGACAGTTAGTTTTACGATATTTTCTAAGTGAAGAAGCTTAGAATTAAATTCTTTGTTAATGAAAGGAATGAATAAAGTGAGTAAGACCTTATTACGCACAGTTTGGGAGATGATACCATTAGTGTCGGTTTAAGACGTTTTGAACGTCAACGTTTAGAGACGATTCGGAAACTTAGTATAATGATCAAGGAATTATATTATTTAAATTCCTATGATTATTTTATGAAATAAGAGCATTATTTAGCATTAAAATAATGATAGAGAATTAAAGAATAAAGATTGAACAATTTAGCTAATTTTTGAAAACCCTAATTTCGAAAATTAGGGTTTTGTGACATAGAATTAATTTAAATATTTATCTATGATGTAATTCATCATCTAAGATTTATAGTATGTCACATAGCTATATATTATCTATTTATTACAAGAAAATAAAATATATAGCATTATTGCTACAGGTAATTCTCGAAAATTTATAAGTGTGGGAAATTGAATTTAATTCTTATCCAAATGATGATGTATTGTTATAATTACATTTTGGAGATATTATTAGGGATAAGATGAGGTGTATTATCAACTTGCACAAGTGGGATACCAATTGTTATTGAAAGTACCGAAAATGTGTCATTTTATGTGACATAATTGATAAATATCATGCTTTAATTAATGTGAGGATAAGATTATGATATTAGCATGATATTAGATGTAAAGTAGAGGTAGTTATCAATTTGATCAAGTAACCTACACCTTTGTACACTAGTGGCCGAAAACTTTGACAATAAGTGTGAAAAAGATAAAAATATCATGCTCTAATTAATGTTATGTTATTATGATGTTAATAAGATATTATTATAAGATAAGATAGAGCATGTTATCAAATTGAACAAGTAACCATGGCCTTTGGATTGTAGTGGCCGAAATTTAGGACTTTATGAGGTGAGAAAATAATTCTTCCAACTTTGAAAATGACACTTTATCCTAAATGTAAAATTTTGACTTTTCAAATATGATCTTATCTTATAATATTAATATAGTATATGATTGTATAAAAAAATAAAATTTAGCCTATGGTTTAGAGATGGCCGAGAGCTACATAAGGAGAAATAAAGTGATGAAATTTTGTTTTATGCTAAGGATGGTGACATGTATTAATTAAGTGATAAGGTATCTTATTAAAGTATATAAGATAAGATTTAAATTTGTCCCTTATGTGCCACTTGATGGCCGATTTCTTTGACAAAGGAATAAGGTGTAATCATATCATTTTATGTGATAATTACACAACAAGTGGACAAGGTCTATAAATATAAGGTAGGATCAAACTCTCTCCCATTTTGACACCCTTATGACCGAAAATTATATAGAAAAATAGAGAGAGAGTTCATCCATTTTCTTCCAAAATTTTAGATAGAAAAACGTTGCCGCCGATAATCAACGCCGATTAAAAGGTTAGAAATCGTACGAGCTTTGTATTCATGTTAGAATTTTCGAAATTCATCCATTTAATCTTATGTTATAAGTTTATATCATTCATGATGAAATTTTCGAAACATATATATGTTCATATGCTATGTGGATTAGAAATTATGTTTATATGTTATTTTTAAGCATATTTTAAGAAATTAATGCAAAGTTAATCATGTTATGAAATTTTAGTTGATGACCGAAAACTTATGAGTATCATAGGTTGATGAACATGATTTTTAATTGTTGATTTGAGCATGAAATAAGGTTCTATAGTATTAAATATGCTTCTATGATTTTATGTGAAATTTTTGGAAAACAATAGTACATACATATATAATTACCGAAAATTTATTGAAAGTGTTAAGATGAGATATAATTCATGATTTAATGATATTATAGCATATTAATGATGTAGATTCATAATATAAGGTTGTATGAATTTATTGGAATTTCTAAAATTATTTCGAACCTAAGTGATATTTTCGAAAATGAGGTTCTAGGGAATATTGATGTGGAAGTTATAATTGATGAAAATTATGTTATGGTTATGACATATGGTGTTGATTATGTGTTATGTGATTTAATTAGAATTTTTGAAAAATGTTTGAAATATTCTTTCAAAATTACCAAAAATTAAAGATTATGGTATTAAAGGATTTAAATTTATTTTATCAAGTATAATCACATAATATGTTCTAAAAATATGTTTTAGACATACTATGATTTTATGTGATTTTTAAAATAAGATATGTTATGTTTACGTCGAAATAAATTATCAAAAGACGTAAAGTTGAAAAGTAAAGTGTTATGATCAATTAGATCATACTTATGCGTATTATTGAGCATGATTGTTGGAAAACGTGAAAAATCGAGACTTATGATAGTAGGATTGAAAATCAACTAATAATCAATTTATAAGCTTACTAATATATATAATTCGAAATATATATATTATATATATAATAAAAGTCAAAGATGTTGACTAAAGTCAAAATGTACGAAATACGTTAGTACGTGATTAAAGTGATGTGGTACGTCTAGTAGGAGTACAGTTTATGATGATTAGACACGCTAAGACGTGTAAGACGTATTAGAGAGATTCACAATCAGATAGACTTGGACGTTTAGAAAACGTGACCAACGTACTAAATTAAGTTTCTTACGTGAGATGGAACGCGACGTGATCGCCGACGTTAGAAAGGAAAGTTGTTGAAAAGCTACGCACTGGTGGGCTTTACTAAAAACCTTTTATTTATTTTGCCTTACGCAAAATGCAAATTATTTATTTACAAAGCTTTCGGTTGAGAAATGATGTTGAGAAGTGATATGATTACCGCCCAAAGTGTTTATGTTTTGTGTATGAATCCTATCGAGCTGTTGGTTCACCAACTGAGAAAGAGATACAGTTGTTGGGTCGCTCCCAACTTTATAGAATGAATTCGGTCCCTGTTAGAGGATGAATTCTGGTCTATTCCTAGCACGGAGGTTGAATTCGGGTCCCGTGTTAGAGGGATGAATTCCTGATCTAATTCCTAGCCTGGATTAATGTGCACTAAGGTGGACTGTGTGCTGAAAGGATAATTCTTGGCCGGTCCCAGCGACGTTGAAGGAGGCCTCCTTCTACGGCGTTTAAAGAGAATGTTATATGAGACAAGTTTATGAGAAGTGATATGGATCATGCACACAAAGAGAAAATGCCTGCGCAGGCGATGTTTTTGAGAAAATGAGAAAATGTTTTAGTAAACTCAATGTCTTTTCAATAAAACCCTTGTGTCTTACCCAGAAGGGGCAGTGTAATTTAAAGTAAAGAAAATGTTTTTGACAATGAGCCCACTTAGTGCATTATTTGTACTCAGCCCTGCATGTTTGTTTTTAAATGTGCAGGTTGAGCTGATTGATGGGATGGAGCAGTGTTGAGCAGTCATGTCATTTGTTGCTGATAGTAGAACCTTGAATACACATCGTCATATGTGTACTTCACATGTTTTCCGCTGCTAGATTATGAGGTCATATGTATGTTATGTTTTGTTAAACCCTAAACTCATGAAGTTCCAGAAATATTCCCGATATATGTCACACCATTCAGTGTTCCATCTCATTATTCGCTACTTAATCTCGTTTCAATTAACAGTCCATGCTAATCCGTACTTTGGGTTGGCGGGCTGTTACACTTAGGATCTCACGTTTGAGTATCATATTGCTAATAGAGAAACCCTAATTCGTGTCTATCTTCGATTCTCATTAATTCCTTCTTACGTTGTCGAAATTGGTCGATTTCTTTTGGATTCTCGTACAAAAAGTATTATGTTGTTTACGTTTGGGGTTTTGTTTGTCAGTATAATGTAAATAAAACCATACGACATCATCCAACACCATACACATTATATATTATACTAAAGCATTAGAAAACCTTAATTTCTAACATAATACACAATCATTATGTATGTGTGCATAATTGTTCCATTGATCCATCAAAATCACATACCATTCATTCCAAGCTTATAGATTAACTATCATAGCATCATTTACCATTAAAAATGAACTCATACTTAACCATTTTGCTATGTTTTCGGTAATTAGCATAAGTATCCAATAATTACTAATAAAATCATGTTATACTCATATCATACTATAGAATTAAATTACCAACTCAATATCATCAAATAAAATTTAAAAACATGAGTAACTAAGCATATAGTTTTCGATAATTGTGAATTATTGAACATTGGTGTTCAATAAATTCCACAAAAATCATATCATGCTATACTAAACATGAAATATCATCTTATATCATACATTAAAATTAAAACATATGCTTATCTCTATATATATGTTTCAAGAATTATATATATATATATATATATATATATATATATATATATTCAATAAATTCCATTCACTTCATAATATGTTTATATTATGCAATAAATATGGAATATTAACTTTAACATCAACTAAATATTTATAATATGAACTAAATGCTTGCAATTCTTTTTGTCCTCACACATATATTGTATATGTGTTTAATAAATTCACAACAATGCATATTAGGTTCATATTATTTCTAAACATCACATATCATATTATTTTCAACAAATAAAAATCAAACAAACCTATATATATATATATATATATATATATATATATATATATAGTTTCGGTCCTTGTAAGAAAAATAGCAGTAGTGTCTCAAAAATATCAAGATTAATATATGATGTTCATATCATATATTAAACACTATACCTCAACCATTTTTCAATAAATAAAATCAAAATAATTTCTAAAAATTATATATAAGTTTCAGTTTCTGCATGAAAATATGAGAAGTGTTCCAAAAATTTCAAGATTAATATAAGATGTTCATATCATATATTAAACACTATATCTCAACTATTTTCAACAAACAAAATCAAACAATGGTCTATATATATATATATTCGGCATTTTTTGAAGAAAATAGGAGATGTGTTTAAAAAATTTCAAGATTAATATATGATGTTCATATCATATATTAAACACTATATCTCAACTATTTTCAACAAAAAAAATGAAAACAATGGCCTAAAAATCCTACATAGCTCTCGGCCTTCTCAAGAAAAATTTAAGAAAAAATCCAAAATTCCCATATTTATTCTACATGCTCCTAACACATCAACAAGCAACAATATGAAATAATATTTACAAAAGCATGCTATGTATTCTATAAAAAGAATTATAACAAAAATTAAAAAATATTAAACATGCTCCAAAAATTCCCAAATTTTAAAAAAAACCTTAGAATATATTTCTAAGCATATTTCATTCATGGCTTGAGAGAATTTGGTGGCTCAAAAGCCACGAAATTGAAGGTGTCGAAACTAGGGTTTCAAAATGAAGAAAAATTCTAAAAAATTTCACTCCATTAGGATGGAAGAGGATGATGAATACTATCTTTGTATGGTCTTAGAAACTGATTTTGAGAGTTGGAATGGTTTGAAATGGGGGATTGAAGCTTAAAAACTTGGAAGAACAAAAAAGAGAATTTGAAATAAGAGAGATTTTGTCTCGAAGAGACAAGGATATGGATGAAATGGGTCTGCATTGGTGCAGCAAAAGAGCTGTTATAAGCTCATCTGGGATCTCTGTGTGGTAGTTCGGAGAAGGAATGGTCAAATTACCCGATTTGTCATGTTAATATCGGTTCTTCAAGTTTTATCGCGCTTTCGATTGATTTCTCGAAACCTTAAGGTTTTGTTTTATAATAGCCTTAAAAAGACTTATTTCATAGTTTATAATAATTTCATGAAGTTAGGATGACATCCGATAAGTCAATTCCGAGTTATCGTGGAAAAACAGCGTTCGCCGATTAAATTATGTTCATTCAAAATTCTATTGAATTCTTAAGCTTTCATAATTAATTTGAGTCTTATAAATCATTTCTTATTGATTTAGACCATTGGTTCGAGTTTCGGTTCGTTCGGATCAGTTTAGGATTTTTCCGGTATATATTCCCGGCGTTCGGTTAAGTCCATGATTTTGATTGTTATCATAAATTTTCATGATTAGCACGACTGGAAGTTGATCACGCTTGTGAATTGTATTTTTGAGACTGACCGGGCGAGTATGCCCGAAAATTCTAATTCTTTGGTTTCTCACATGTTTTCGCGAGACGATTCTGGAAATGAAATCCTTTTTGTTGAGATTCATTCTCGATCTTTCATTCTATGTTCAGGCTATTCAGAAAACCCTAATCCGGTAGGACTAGTCACTAGTTTTTTATTTCTCTAGTTTTCGATCTCCGAATCGATTCCAGTTCGTTTCGTTGGTCACCTTAAACATAATTAAGGTCTTAGCACTCTAAGTAATTGGTTTAAGCATCGCTAATAAAAGTTTTAAATTTTTTGGGTTATTACATACCATCCTCCTTAAAATAAATTTCATCCTGAAATTTGCTAACCTTGGAAAAGATCTGGGTATTTCTCTTTCATAGCTGATTCTAATTCCTAGGTTGCTTCTTCTTGTCCATGGTGTCGCCATAAAACTTTTACTAACGGTATCTCTTTGTTCCTTAGCTTTTGGATACGTCGGTCCAAGATTTCCGTAGGTAGTTCCATATAGCTCATATTGTCATCGAGGACAATATCTGTCGGTGATATTACAGGGCTGGGGTCATGTATGTACTTCATGAGTTGCGAAACGTGGAACACATTGTGCACGTTCCCAAAGCTTGGCGGTAATGCCAGTCTGTAAGCTGCTGGCACTATCCTTTCCAAAATTTCATTGGGTCCTATGAAACGTGGTTGCAACTTTCCTTTGATTCCGAACCTCACGATTCCTTTTGATGGAGAAATCTTCAAGAAGACTTTGTCTCCCACTTCAAAATGCAGCTCTGTGCGACGATTGTCGACGTACGACTTCTGTCGGTCTTGGGCCTCCTTGATCCGTTGACGGATCTGTCTCATAGCATCATTTACCATTAAAAATGAACTCATATTTAACCATTTTTCTATGTTTTCGGTAATTAGCAATAATTAGCATAAGTATCCAATAATTACCAATAAAATCATGTTATACTCCTATCATACTATAGAATTAAATTACCAACTCAATATCATCAAATAAAATTTAAAAATATGAGTAACTAAGCATATTGTTTTCGGTAATTGTGAATTATTGAACATTGTGTTCAATAAATTCCACAAAAATCATATCATGCTTATATCATATACTAAACATGAAATATCATCTCATATCATACATTAAAATTAAAACATATGCTTATCATTATATATATGTTTCAGTAACTATAATATATATATATATATATATATTCAATAAATTTCATTCACTTCACAATATGTTTATATTATGCAATAAATATGGAATATTAACTTTAACATCAACTAAATATTTATAATATGAACTAAATGCTTGGAATTCTTTTGTCCTCACACATATATTGTATATGTGTTCAATAAATTCTCAACAATGCATATTAGGTTCATATTATTTCTAAATATAACATATCATATTATTTTCAACAAATAAAAATCAAATAAACCTAAAATATATATAAAGTTTCTATCCTTGTAAGAAAAATAGGAGTAGTGTCCCAAAAATTTCAAGATTAATATATGATGTTCAATAAATAAAATCAAAATAATTTTCAAAAATTATATATAAGTTTCGGTTTCAACATGAAAATAGGAGAAGTGTTCCAAAAACTGTAAGATTAATATATGATGTTCATATCATATATTAAACACTATATCTAAACTATTTTCAACAAATAAAATCAAACAATGGTCTAAAATGTATATATATATATATATATATATATATATATATATATATATATATATATATATATCAGCCTTTTGAAGAAAATAGAGATGTGTTTCAAAGATTTCAAGATTAGTATAACAATACAACATCGCATGTTTCAATTAAAAATCACACATCAATATATACATATACATATGCTCGCCTTCTTAAAACAAATAGGTAGGATTTTCTAAAATTTCAATAAATCATAGGTGCATAAATCATACTCAAGATCAATTATATGCAATTGCATGTCATGAAATAAATTCACACACTAATATATAAATATATACATGTTCGATTTTTTTGAAAAATAACATAGATTATTCCAAAATGCCAAATAAATTTCTATGTACTCCCAAACATCATAGATCAATAATTCCACATTGCATGTATAAATCAAAATCATAAATCCACTTATATATTTTTATATAAGCTTCGCCTTTAACAAATAAAATAGGAAAATGTTTTAAAATTTTCAATTAAATACCATGAACACATATAACATTATAGATCATAAATTCATGCTCAAATCATCCTCTCAAGCTCGGCCATTTCAAATATTTCTCATACATTTTAAATAAATTCTTAAAATATGAAACAAGCTTTTAAAATAGCATGCTATACATTATTAGAACACAACATATTCATAGATTCAAAAGATGTTCATGTTAGATCATACATGAGTTATTTTAAACAAGAACACTTGTTTAACATTCTCTCATCATCAATACACATACAATAATTAAATCATACAAACATGAATCATCTAGAACACATGCAATAGCTGACCATTTCTTCAAAATTTTCGAAAGCTTCATGAACCAAACAAGATCCTATTCAACTCCTACCAGGCTATGGATGGATTGAACAGTACAAGGTTTTAAGGTGTTGTATGGAGGTGAGAAGAGAAAGTTGAGGCTTGGAGAGAGGAGAAGCTCGTGCCATGCAAAAAATAGGAAAAGATGAAGTTTTGGGAGAAATGTGGCGGATTGAGAGAATGAGGGTGTAGAGTGTTTAGGTGTTTGAGTGAGGAGAGAATGAAAAATCTGAACAAGACCCCCCCCTATAGCTCTTTTATGTCTCGCCACTCTCTCTCTCTCACACACGGGAGACCTTCAACTTTTAATACTAGTTTAATCACTAATGGGTTCCCAATCATTAGTGTCTTACACACTCTCTGGAAATAGCTAGAATACATCATTAGAGGAGATTTGTTGTTATAAAATCTGAAATTATACATACATACATGCAAATGTGAGATAAATGAAACAATTAGAATTTATATATATACATATGTAGTTCTCGACTTTTTGGAAGAACTATAGGATAAAATTCATATTTCATGCTAATCTTAGATATATAGATCATAATATATAATTTAGATGATATTTAATATCATAGGTTAATTAAATAGTATAAGAGAAGAAAGAATTTCAACTTATGTACAACAAAATAAATTTATCGGCTATTTAATTAATTCATAGGTTAAAATTTTTATTTCACGACACTAATAGGTATATACACCTGGTATATGATTTAAATAAATAATCATAGCATAGGATAATTAAAGGGCAAATTTCAAGAAAACCCTAATTTCATAATATTAGGTTTTCAAACTAAGTGTTGAGCCTTATTACTCATTCCTATGTTCACGCATTAATTAAATGCTTATTAGTACTGTAATATCATAAAATACCATAAGAAATAATTTCCTAAAGTTTCTTGATCATTAAAACCATCGCTCATCTTATCTTCTAAACGCTGACGCTTGAAAACGCCTCAAAACGTTACGATCGACTCATCTTTAAAATGGTCGTGAATACTGTAATCTCATCATAACAATTATTCCATTAATAATGGAATATAATTCTAAGCTTGATTGCTTAAGAATTATCATAACATTTCAATAGTCGATATGATTCGACGTTAAAACGATTGTCGATAAAGGTTAATATTTTCGATTTCTTTCATTCACTAACTTCGAGGTGTGTAACAGAAATTATTCCTTGTAAAAGGTGAAATCATGTTCGACTTCATATCGATTTAGTTTCACCAAAATTTTATTTTACGGGTTTTAAAGACCGTAATTCAGTTTTTAAAACTACGGTTATTACATCCTACCCTTAAAAGAAATTTCGTCCCAAATTTGTATACCTTCAAAGAATAACTGGGTATCGCTCCTTCATTTGTATCTTCTAGCTCCCACGCTGGCTTCTTCGTCCGTGGTGATTCCACAAGACTTTGACCAAATAAATTGATTTGTTCCTCGCTTGTTGAACTTTATGGTCTGTTATTGCAACAGGTTCTTCTTCATAACTCATGTCCCGATTGAGAACTACGCCGCCTCGACGGATCACGTGTTTTGGATCGTATACATATTTCCTTAGTCGAGATACGTGAAACACGTTATGCACACTTCCCAAGTTGGGCGGAAGAGCCAACTTATAGGCACATCGAGCCCATTCTTTCTAGGATCTCATATGGTCCTAGTAGCGGGTCTTAGTTTTCCTCACACCAAATCTCATGATCCCCTTCGATGGAGACTTTGAAATACTTTTCTCCAACTTCAAACGCATCCGATCTACGCCAGATCGATAGATTTCTCATCTTGAGCTTCCTCGATTCTTTGTCTATCCTGACGGTTTCAATCATTTCATTCACCGCTCGCCCCCGTTATCTTCCTTTCACCTACCTCATCCCAAAGAAAGTGGTGATCTACATTTCGCCATACAAAGCTTCATATGGGGCCATATCAATCGTCATTGATAACTATTGTTATAGGCAAAACTCAATAAGAGGTAAATGTCTTCCCATTTAACACCCTCGATCTAGTACTACGGTTCTCAAAGATATCTTCTGTTTGGATTGTCCTTCTCGACCGCCCATCACTTGTGGGTGAAATGTCAGATCAAGTTTAACTTTGTTCCCAATTCTTTTGTAGGCTCATCCAAAATTTTGATGTGAACTTGAGTCTCTATCTCGATGTAATAGATTTTGGTACTCCATGTAGTCGTATCACTTCTTTTACATAGATTGGGCTAGTCTATCACCCATATGTATTTTGAATTGGTAAGAAGGAGCGAATAAATTCTCAAATATGATGTTCATATCATATATTAAACACTATATCAAAACTATTTTCAACAAAAAAAATGAAAACAATGGCCTAAAAATCCTACATAGCTCTCGGCCTTCTCAATAAAAATTTAAGAAAAATTTCAAAAATTCTCATATTTATTCTACATGCTCCTAACACATCAACAAGCAACAATATGAAATAATATTCATAAAATCATGTTTTATATTCTATAAAAAGAATTATTACAAAAATCGAAAAATATTAAACATGCTCCAAAAATTTCCAAATTTCAAATAAAACCTTAGAACATATTTCTAAGCATATTTCATTCATGGCTTGAGAGCATTCGGTGGCTCAAAAGCCACAAAATTGAAGTGGTCGAAACTAGGGTTTCAAAATGAAGAAAAATTCTAAAAAACATTCCACCCCATTAGGATGGAAGTGGATGATGAATACTACATTTTTATGGTATTAGAAACTGATTTTGAGAGTTAGAATGGTTTGAATTGGGGGATTGAAGCTTAAAAACTTGGAAGAACAAACGAGAGAATTTGAAATAAGAGAGAGAATTTGTCTCTCAAAGAGAGAGAGGGATATGGACGAAATGGGTCTGCATTGGAGCTGCAAAAGAGCTGTTATAAGCTCATTTGGGGTCTCTTGGTGGTAGTTGGGAGAATGAATGGTCAAATTACCTGATTTGACATGTTAATACCGTTTTTAAGTTTTATCGCTGCTTCGATTGATTTCTCGGAACCTTTTGGTTTTATTTTATTAAATAGCCTTAAAAGACTTATTTCATAGTTTATAATAATTTCATGAAGTTCGGATGTCATTCGGTAAGTCAACTCCGAGTTATCGCGGAAAAACAACGTCCAACGATTAAATTATGCTCATTCGAAATTCTATTGAATTATTGAGCTTTCATAATTAATTTGAGACTTATAAATTATTTCTTATTGATTTAGACCCTTGGTTCGAGTTTCGGTTCGTTCGGATCAGTTTAGGATTTTTTCGGTATATATTCCCGACATTCGGTTAAGTTCTTCAGGAATTTCATTCAGAAATTGATTCTTATCAATTCTAAATTCATAATAATATATTCCTCCATGATTTTTATTGTTATCATAAATTTTCATGATTAGCACGGACTGAAGGTTGATCCGGCTCGTGAATAGTACTTTTGAGATTGACCGGGCGAGTATGCCCGAAAATTCCAATTCTTTGGCTTCTCACATGTTATCGCGAGATGATTCTAGAAATTAAATCCTTTTGTTGAGATTCATTCTCGATCTTTCATTCTATGTTCAGGCTATTCAGAAAACCCTAATCCGGTAGGACTAGTCACTAATTTTTTATTTCTCTAGTTTTTGATCTCCGAATCAATTCCAATTCGTTTCGTTGGTCACCTTAAACATAATTAAGGTCTTAGCACTCTAAGTAATTGGTTTAAGCATCACTAATAAAAGTTTTAAATTTTTCAGGTTATTACACTAAGTTACCTTAGTTAAATGGGATGAAATACAACAAATCATGGTAGACTATCGAATGATTATAAAATTGTGTGAATGGGCCATGACTGAAAACTACAAGCTTAATAAGAAACTTCACCACCGAGAAAAGTCGTGATCGATCGCTCCCATCAAGTCGAGATAAAGCTCACTTCTGAGGTGAAGAAATTGAAAGAAGAACATGCTGATCAAGTCAGCGTGATAGAAGAACTGAAAGTTGAACGATCTCAGCAAACTAGGGAGATCTTACAGCTAAAGACTGAACTTTGAAGTTAGTCTCAGTTCAGTTTACTTAAACAGAGTGAAGCTTCACTACAGGATAAGATCAACACTTTGAACAGAGCATCAAAGAAGCTCGAGTCTATTCAATCAGTTCAGAGATGTCTACTGATCAAGATTAGATTAGGGTATTGTCACGACCCAACTATTTAACTACTTAATTAATCAAATAATCAAGCCGTGACTGGTTGAATCAACAATAATCTTCCAACAACAAGTAATTTAAAGAATTTGGTTTTTGAAACAAACGGACATCATAACGTTTGAAAATGAAATAAGTCAACCTGAACTCAGAGAATATCCAACAACAATATAAACACAAACGAGGGCACAACCTCAAAATACATACATAAGAGTTTTCAAAAATATTTACAAGGTTATCAAAAGTACGGTTTCAATGTTTCTAGGTCTTAGCAGCGGAATAGTAATGAATATCATGTGTAAAGACATGATATTCAAACACATCTAATTTAAGTAAGAAAGTAAAATAATATTTCAGCTCAGTTTCCCGCCACATCTCCTTTATGCTCAACCTGCATCAGAGAAACATTTTGGGAGGGTATGAGTACCAGAAAGTACTCAGTGGATAATGCCAACATATTTTTCGAAATTTATAACTTCATTGAAAGAGGTATATCCTTCAATTAACATTAAGAACACAGTTGATAAATCCTACATAAGAATTTCCATTATAATAGAAAGATCACCACATTTTATCTTTTGAAACATACCGGCATAACATACCCGAGTTGGTCCCGAAGGATCACAACTACGGTCATACCTATCTACGCTATTTGGTAAGGGAAGTAGGCCTCCCCAAGCACCATGGCCGGCCTACATGGGCAAGCTCACGACCATCTACCCGCACAAGACATAACATTTTCCTACCGTAGATAGGTACATCGTCATATACCCACAATGTGGTAAAACATTCATTTTCAACATATTCATCATGTGGTGATTGAAATTAATTTCATAATAAAACAAGTCCAAGCTTAACAAAATTCTTTCACATAAAATAACTTTAAGAAGCATTACCCACTGAATACGCTCAATCCAACAAGTTGGGTTCTTCGTTCTTTACTTCCGATTCCTCTCGCTTGATCCTTGTAACATAAGATTATCGTTGACTTTAGTAATCTTTCTTACTTATTTATACTATTAGTGATCAAGTAATATCTCAAACGCCTTATTCATATCAATTTCGCCAAAATTTCTAAACAGAACATCCGTAATATGTATAGCCCAATCATACCAAACTACTTCAATATCATCCCAAACTCCTCAATATCATCACCATATACTTAAATATACACTTAGGAATTTAAAACAAGTTTAAATTCATTCATTTATACATTAATCGGCTAATGCCCTTCAACTACATGTTTATAAGATTTCAATATTTTTAATATCCAAAATCCATTAATTATCAAATATCATATAGTTATACTCAATTAACATCAATAATCATAAATTCATGATCCATTCAATCATAGATCAAGTATATCACCTATAAGTATAACTTTAGTTTAAACTTTAATTTTCTAACTTTTGATACCTATGTTCAAAAATTTCCAATAATTCTACTTAAGCATTATTTTTATCATAGATCTCAAATATCAATTCAAATCCATCAAATAAAATCAAGAAATCAAAGTTCATGGTATGCCCTTCATTTTCGAAAATTAGGGCTATTAGTATATGGTTGAATTAAATTCCTATAAATTCATTTTATACATTATTCATGTCCCTAAGCATGATTATCATGTCAAATTCATCAATAAAATCAAAATCATTAAGTTCCTACTAATCCTCATTTTCAAAATTTTGGAAATTTAATAAGCATGGTTTAATTTTAATTTCTTCATTCATATGATGTTTATAATCATCCCTAAACATATGTTCAAGCTTAATTCAATCATATCATAACATGTGAATCATATTCAAAATTAGGGTTTCATGATCAAACTTTAATTTTGAAATTTCATGAATTTAAGGAATTTAAATCCATAGCTTATGTTAATCAAGCTCCATATTCATAATTAAATCAATAAACATAATAAAATTGAAACAAATCATCCATACTCAACATTTCATAATTTTCAAAAATTATAGGAATATAGAACATGCTTTTCATGAATTTAAATTGCATAATCTTAAGCTAAATCAAGGAATTACCTTACTTGGGATGATTTGCCCTTAATTCCAAGGTTAATTATGTATTAAAATTGAAAAGAAAATTTTTGTGTGTGTGTGAGTGTGTGAGGGCCGAAAATGGGAGGTGTTTTGAGGTTGAAGATGGTTTATCTTATGTATTATAATTCTAGAAACTTAATTTAAATTTAATGTGCATTTATTTAAAATTTCAAGATAATCAAACACAAATTTCAAAATATTATAATTACACCCCTATTCTTACTAATTCCATACCATAATATAATTTATTTAATAGGATCATATTTCAATTAAATTATAAAATCTAATGCAACTTATATTCATAATTGAATTTAGATTCATATAGCATAATTTAAATCCTTTCATATATTAAAATTCAACTAATTATTTAATTGCTTCCTAAATTTCAAAATTACACCAATTAATTCTTTTATCACTAATTATTAATAAAACAATTTATTCAAGATATTTAATATCTTAAATAATATTTTATCTCATTTTATAAGAAAAATAACATGCAAAATAATTAATGCATTTCATAGCGTAATTTCTAATTAATAGCATTTTCATGCAAACATACATAAATAAACGATATTTCACATTTTATCACAAATAAACTCATTTCTAATAAATCTCTACATTTTCCAATCCCATATGTTCAAATCTTAAATTAATTGGATTCATGCCGATTAATATTTCATTATATTGAATTTTATAAATTTTAGGGCTTAAATAGCTTTTAAACTCTTAATTACACCTAATTAAGCTTTAATAATTACTAATAAATTTTCTACTACTACATTCCTCCCCTAAAGAAATTTCGTCCCAAAATTTTCGTGCAGATATAAACAAGTCGGGGTACTTCTCTCTCATTTGATCTTCCAGTTCCCATGTCACTTCTTCTGGACCATGATGTTTCCATTGAACTTTCACTAGAGGAATAATTTTATTCCTTAACTTATGTTCTTTTCGGTCCAGAATGAATTCAGGTTCTTCTTCATAGCTTAAGTCAACATCGGGAACTATTTCGTCATAATGAAGAATATGATGTGGGTCATAAACATACTTCCTGAGCTGAGATACGTGGAAAACATCATTTACGTTAGCGAAGTTTGGAGGCAACGCTAACCTATAAGCTACAGGTCCGATTCGTTTCAATATCTCGTAAGGTCCAAGAAATCTTGGTTTGAGTTTTCCTTTTTTTTTTTTTTTCCAAAACGGTGAACTCCTTTTGTTGGGGAAACTTTGAGAAAAACCTTGTCCCCTATTTCAAACCTCAATTACATTTACGATTATCGGTAGAGGACTTTTGTCTGCTTGAGCTTCTTTCATTCTTTGTCTTATCCGTCGCACAATTTGGACCATTTCTTCGATCGCTTGGGCAAGAATCTTCGTTCTCCCACTTCATCCCAATACTGGTGATCTGCATTTCTTGCCATAAAGTGCTTCGTAGGGAGCCATGCCGATTGTAGCTTGATAACTGTTGTTGTAAGCAAATTCGATCAATGGTAGAACTTGTTCCCATTGGTCTCCCCGATCAAGCACCACGGTTCTGAGCATATCCTCCAGGGTCTGAATTGTTCTCTCGGTCTGACCGTCTGTCTGAGGATGAAAAGCGGTACTAAAATTTAATCGAGTACCTAATTCTTTTTGAAAAGTAGTCCAAAACCGAGAGGTGAATTTGGCATCACGATCTGAGGTGATTGAGACCGGCACTCCATGTAGACGAACAATTTCCCGAACATAAATCTGTGCCAACTTATCTGCTCCATACGTTACCGGAATTGGAAGGAAATGAGCACTCTTGGTTAATCGATCAATGATTACCCATATGGCAGTATTCCCTCGTCTAGATTTGGGTAATCCAATAACAAAATCCATCGCAATGTGATTCCATTTCCATTCTGGAACTTCAAGAGGCTGTAACTTTCCATATGGTCTTTGATGCAAAGCTTTTACTTGTTGGCACGCTAAACACCGTTCGACGTAGGAGGCAATGTCTTGTTTCATCCCCGTCCACACGAACTTTTGTTTGAGATCCTGGTACATCTTCGTACTTCTGGGATGTGCCGCATATGGAACTTTATGAGCTTCATTCATAATTTCATTTTTCAATACTGTATCGTTAGATACATATATGCGATTACCAAACATAATCGCATTATCCCCAACTTCATAATATTCCGGAAAATTTCCCATTCGAATCTTTGCTCGCAGAGTTTCGAGTTGTTTATCTCTTCTTTGCGCTTCAATAATAAGAGCTCTCAAATCCGGAAGTACCACTAACGATGCTATAATTCCTTGAATGTTTTGAGGAGGTAGCACGGTTTCCAGCTTCATTCTCTCGAACTCTTTTAATAATTCTCCTTGGTCCGTTAAAAGAGTTCCTAACCTTTCCTGAAATTTCCTACTCAGAGCGTCTGCGACGATGTTGGCTTTTCCTGGATGATACTTAATCTCACAGTCGTAATCCTTGACCAACTCGAGCCATCTTCCTTGCCGCATATTCAAATCTTTTTGTTCAAAGAAATATATCAAGCTTTTGTGATCCGTGAAAATCTCACATCTTGACCCGTATAAATAATGTCTCCAGATTTTTAAAGCATGAACCATCACGCGAGTTCCGGATCATGAGTGGGATAGTTGTGGTCGTGAATCTTCAACTGTCGTGAAGCGTGATGACAACCTTTCCTTCTTGCATTAAGATGCATCCTATTCCATTTCTCAACGATCGGTGTATATGGTATAATCTTTCTAGATCGTATAGTTAGGATAGGGCGTTGGTCAATCTTTCTTTGAGTTCTTGAAACCGTCTTCGCATTCCGGGTCCATTGAAATTTTATTCCTTTCTTCAACAACAGTGTCATTGGCTTAGCAATTTTAGAAAACCCTTCGATAAATCTTCTATAATATCCGCTAAGCCTAGAAAACTATGAATCTCATTCGAGTCGTAGGTGACTTCCACTCTGCATCATTGGACCTTGGAAGGATCCACTTTGATTCCTTCACTAAAACTATATGCTCCAGAAATCGACTTTTTTAGCCGTAAGTCGATTTGCTAAACTTAGCATATAATCGTTGCATCCTTAGTTTTTCCAACACGATTCTCAAATGCGCTTCGTGTTCTTGTTCGCTCTTCGAATAGATCAGAATATCATCGATAAACACTAACACGAATTTATCAAGATATTCGTGGAATACACGGTTCATGAGGTTCATAAATACAGCTGGAGCATTGGTTAGTCCAAACGGCATCACTACAAATTCGTAGTGTCCTTATCGGGTCCTAAAAGCGGTTTTGGGTATGTCCTCGGGCTTGATTTTCACTTGATAATAACCCGATCTCAGATCAATCTTCGAAAATACCCTAGCTCCTTTTAATTGGTCGAATAAATCCTAAGTCCAAAAGTTCCTGTAATTGGGCTTTCAATTCTTGTAATTCCTTAGGATCCATCCGATACGGTGCTTTGGAAATTGGCGCAGATCCTGGTTCGAGATCGATCGCGAAATCCAATTGTCGATCCGGCGGTATACCGGGTAACTTCTCTGGAAATACATATGGATATTCTCGAACAACTAGTACATTATCAATCTTTCTATCCTTCTTGTTTTCCTTGCTTAGGCATACAAGATAGGCACGATTTTCATTACATCTTATCAACCTTTCTGTCTGCATAGCTGATATCATAGGCACCCTTATTTTTCTCTCATCGATCCCATAAAAGCACGTGAGTTCTTTTCCTGGTGGTTGAAACACGATTTCTCGTTGTTCACAACGAATCGTTGCCAAATTCTTCGTTAACCAATCCATACCTAAGATAATATCTACATCCCACATTCATAAGAGGCATAATGATTCACTTTTAATTGAAGTAATCCTAACTCAAATTCTACGTTAGACATACTTTATCAACTCATCGTCGCCCACCTATTGGAGTAAGCACTTTGAAACCTACTTGAGATGATTCTACGGAAGTTCAAGATTATCTACACATGCAAGAGAAATGAAGGAATGCGATGCTCCGTATCAAACAAAACTATAATGTATACCTTTAACCGGGCCATACATCCAAATTTCCGCACTCTTTTACGGTTGTTTCGCTTCAATGCATCGCTTTGTTGGTGTTGAGATTGAATTTGTAGAGATTGAGATGATGCTCATGAGTCAAGTTTCGGAATTGTAGTCACTTGTGGTGAAGGGAGTCGATAACGGGGTGGTTGTGAGTACCGGTCATTGCTTTCACCGCTTGGGCGGGTCGAGGATTTCATTCTTTCTCCTTTCCTCACCACATTCATGCAGTATGGACGAGCGAAGCAAAGTGGCCGAACTGTCCACATGCATAACAGGTGTTGCTACCACTTCTACATAGACCGAAATGTGGACGATTGCACTGAGGGCACATGGGTGGTCTTATCTGATTCGGAGAAAAGAGTGGTTGTCCAGTGGTCGGCGGTCGGAATGATCTCGACGTCGTAGGTCCCTGTCTCTGAAACGGCCTTTTGTTTGAATTTCCTCGCGTCTCCCACTTTCTTTTTCCTTTATATCTTTGTTCCATTTGGAAGGATCTTGATGGTATAGTTCCTTGTGGTACACCAGTATTTGACTCGGTAGCATTCTTCTCTGCTTGTATCTCCATTTCCATGTCTAACGCACGGTTAAGAGTTTCTGCGTAAGACATGGGTGGTTGAGCAGCTAAAATAATCCGGATTTCAGGTCTCAATCCGGAGCGAAACATCTCAGCCATCTTTTCATCGGTTTCTACCTTGTAAGGTGCGTATCGGGATAATGTGCAGAATTCCCGATCGCATTCACCACGCCCTATTTCCTTGTTTTAAATTCATAAATTCAATTTCTTTCTGATTCCTATAGCTTCGAGGAATAAACTTAGCGTACAGTTCTTCCTTGAACTGTTCCCAAGTAAAGTTCGCCATTTGTTCTGGAGTAAGAGTTTTCTGTCTGGCCTCCCACCAGAAGTCTGCGGGTCCTTTCATAAGAAAGTTTATACACAACAAGCATTCTTGATCACTACATTCCAAAAACTTAAAGATTCTCTCCACAACCGCACTCCATTCTTACGCTTGGTGGACTACCAGCCCCTGTGAAGTTAGGTGGGTTCTGACGAAGAAAAAGTTCGGCTATTTTTCTGTTCGGGGGAGAGGGTTCACGATTATAAAGGTTTTGTTCAGGAAAGTTTTGGGGAGTGATTTGACTTGCTCTTTCTTCCATGTTCTGGTTTCGTCTTCGATGAGGCATTTCACTTCAAAAGAAATTTATTATTTTCACAACAGTAAATAAAATATCAACAAAGGAAAAGGATTTTAACATGCAACAACAACAAGATATAATCATCAACAAAAGATAGAGGCATAACTATTTATCGCATCAAAGATAACAAAACAGTTTATAATTTACAAGAAAGTTGCCTCATCGAGGACTTTTACACACAGATTAGTTTCATATGTACAGGCTGGTAGTTCCACCTACTATCTTAGTTAGCTAACCTAATTTCTCCTTATCCATCTACATTCTCTTCAGGATTCTCTTCTTCAGGAGTGAAAGTGTGATCAACAAACGAATTAGCTGGCTCTCCTGGCATGAGAAGGAATGGATCCGACAACGAAGGCATTTCATTAGTAGACAAAGGTTGTAAGCTAGAAGTGCCAACAGACGGTTGTTGATCAAACTCATGTCCTACCTCAGTGGAAGACATTATCAATGGAATTTCAGGAAGAGGAGATAAGGGTGGTGAAGGGGTTTTCAGTGCAAATGGTTGATCAAATAAATCTAGGTCATCCATAGTCCACTGAGGTCCAAGTGGGAACAGAGTAGTATTATCATCATCACAATATTCATATTTAAGACTGGCTCTAACAAGCTCATGAGATACAGGTTTAATTCTTTTACTTTTTGGATCAAGGATATCATCTAGAATTTGATGAACTGTAGGGATAAAGTAATCAAAGGGACGGTGAGGAATGTATGGAGGATTTTCCCCCGTCCTGTATTGGTTTTTAAGGATTCTTATGAACTTCTTGAGATTACCGATAATTCTACACTCCATGTCAGGATGCACATAATTGAAAGCTATTTCGGCTGCCCATCCCCTCCAGTCAGGAGGTAAAGCTCCCACCAAATGAAGCAACCCGTCAAGCTCGGTTACTCCACACTTCAGAACCGATCGCCACATGACCTTGTAATGATGAAGGAAGAACTGCATGCCCTGTTCCGGTCTCATTCGTAGTGCGTAAAATTTATTAATATCTCCCAAGCCCGACGGCCTATAAGCAACGTTCTTTCGAGCGGTAGATTTTCTTCTTACCATCCTATCATCAGATATCATTTACGTACTAATTAAAACAAAGATAATCACGCATCATTTATGTTCATACATACAACCAATTAATGTTCATCATAGTCACATTTCATTCAAATATACACATCATTCATAACTTACTTTTCCTGGTTGAGCTGAAGAGATGAACTGGAACGCTGAGCCTTTACCAAAGAATCAAAAATTTTCAAGAAAGGTTGGCTCAAAGAAAGAAAAATTTACAAGATCAAAGCGAACAAATGCTCTGATACCACTCTGTCACGACCCAACTATTTAACTACTTAATTAATCAAATAATCAAGCCGTGGCTGGTTGAATCAACAATAATCTTCCAACAACAAGTAATTTAAAGAATTTGGTTTTTGAAACAAACGGACATCATAACGTTTGAAAATGAAATAAGCCAACCCGAACTCGTAGAATATCCAACAACAATATAAACACAAACGAGGCCTGACCTCAAAATACATACATAAGAGTTTTCAAAAATATTTACAAGGTTATCAAAAGTACGGTTTCAATGTTTCTAGGTCTTAGCAGCGGAATAGTAATGAATATCATGTGTGAAGATATGATATTCAAACACATCTAATTTAAGTAAGAAAGTAAAATAATATTTCACCGCTTCCGCCACATCTCCTTTATGCTCAACCTGCATCAGAGAAACATTTTGGGAGGGTATGAGTACCAGAAAGTACTCAGTGGATAATGCCAACATATTTTTCGAAATTTATAACTTCATTGAAAGAGGTATATCCTTCAATTAACATTAAGAACACAGTTGATAAATCCTGCATAAGAATTTCCATTATAATAGAAAGATCACCACATTTTATCTTTCGAAACATACCGGCATAACATACCCGAGTTGGTCCCGAAGGATCACAACTACGGTCATACCCTATCTACGTCATTTGGTAAAGGGAAGTAGGCCTCCTCCCCAGTACCATGGCCGGCCTACATGGGCAAGCTCACAGCCATCTACCTGTGCACAGTACATAACATTTTCCTACCGTAGATAGGTACATCGCCGTCATACCCACAATGTGGTAAAACATTCATTTTCAACATATTCATCATGTGGTGATTGAAATTAATTTCATAATAAAACAAGTCCAAGCTTAACAAAAATTCTTTCACATAAAATAACTTTAAGAAGCATTACCCACCTGAATACGTTCAATCCAACAAGTTGGGTTCTTCGTTCTTTACTTCCGATTCCTCTCTTGATCCTTGTAACATAAGATTATCGTTGACTTTAGTAATCTTTCTTACTTATTTATACTATTAGTGATCAAGTAATATCTCAAACGCCTTATTCATATCAAATTACCAAAATTTCGGTAACAGAACATCCGTAATATGTATAGCCCAATCATACCAAACTACTTCAATATCATCCCAAACTCCTCAATATCATCACCATATACTTAAATATACACTTAGGAATTTAAAACAAGTTTAAATTCATTCATTTATACATTAATCGGCTAATGCCCTTCAACTACATGTTTATAAGATTTCAATATTTTTAATATCCAAAATCCATTAATTATCAAATATCATATAGTTATACTCAATTAACATCAATAATCATAAATTCATGATCCATTCAATCATAGATCAAGTATATCACCTATAAGTATAACTTTAGTTTAAACTTTAATTTTCTAACTTTTGATACCTATGTTCAAAATTTCCAATAATTCTACTTAAGCATTATTTTTATCATAGATCTCAAATATCAATTCAAATCCATCAAATAAAATCAAGAAATCAAAGTTCATGGTATGCCCTTCATTTTCGAAAATTAGGGCTATTAGTATATGGTTGAATTAAATTCCTATAAATTCATTTTATACATTATTCATGTCCCTAAGCATGATTATCATGTCAAATTCATCAATAAAAATCAAAATCATTAAGTTCCTACTAATCCTCATTTTCGAAAATTTTGGAAATTTAATAAGCATGGTTTAATTTTTAATTTCTTCATTCATATGATGTTTATAATCATCCCTAAACATATGTTCAAGCTTAATTCAATCATATCATAACATGTGAATCGTATTCAAAAATTAGGGTTTCATGATCAAACTTTAATTTTGAAATTTCATGAATTTAAGGAATTTAAATCCATAGCTTATGTTAATCAAGCTCCATATTCATAATTAAATCAATAAACATAATAAAATTGAAACAAATCATCCATACTCAACATTTCATAATTTTCAAAAATTATAGGAATATAGAACATGCTTTTCATGAATTTAAATTGCATAATCTTAAGCTAAATCAAGGAATTACCTTACTTGGGATGATTTGCCCTTAATTCCAAGGTTAATTATGTATTAAAATTGAAAAGAAAATTTTTGTGTGTGTGTGAGTGTGTGAGGGCCGAAAATGGGAGGTGTTTTGAGGTTGAAGATGGTTTATCTTATGTATTATAATTCTAGAAACTTAATTTAAATTTAATGTGCATTTATTTAAAATTTCAAGATAATCAAACACAAATTTCAAAAATATTATAATTACACCCCTATTCTTACTAATTCCATACCATAATATAATTTATTTAATAGGATCATATTTCAATTAAATTATAAAATCTAATGCAACTTATATTCATAATTGAATTTAGATTCATATAGCATAATTTAAATCCTTTCATATATTAAAATTCAACTAATTATTTAATTGCTTCCTAAATTTTGAAAATTACACCAATTAATTCTTTTATCACTAATTATTAATAAAACAATTTATTCAAGATATTTAATATCTTAAATAATATTTATCTCATTTTATAAGAAAAATAACATGCAAAAATAATTAATGCATTTCATAGCGTAATTTCTAATTAATAGCATTTTTCATGCAAACATACATAAATAAACGCATATTTCACATTTTATCACAAATAAACTCATTTATAATAAATCTCTTCATTTTCCAATCCCATATGTTCAAATCTTAAATTAATTGGATTCATGCCGATTAATATTTCATTATATTGAATTTTATAAATTCTTAGGGCTTAAATAGCTTTTAAACTCTTAATTATACCTAATTAAGCTTTAATAATTACTAATAAATTTTCGGGCTACTACAGGTATGATCCGAGTTCAGTTGTGAATGGTGTATCCACAAATGACACAAAAACTCTATTTGTAAGTCTAATGAGAAGCTTAAGGCTCTAGTGACTGTACAAAATGACACAAGGCATATTGAGAAAACAAAAAGGCCTCAATATAAATTACTCAGATGTGTTAGCCCTAGGTCACCCAACTGAGGTACTCTCAGCACAAGAATCCTCAGTAGAGAAAACCTATGCTGAAAGCACATCCAACAGGAAATATGCTACTACATATGTTCCAGTCTACTATAGATGTCCCCCACACCGTAAAACTCTAGGGAAATATGATTTTTTATGCTACAGAGGATTTATCTTGGATATTTGATTCACCATACATTGATTATATTCATAACATGCTCCTATATAATTAATTGAAACACATAGGGATTTTCTCATATTTACCTATGAATTTTTGGTAAATCTGATCAATGGCTGACTCCAGCTTTAATCTTTTGGACTGTGTCTCGAATGCTTGATCTCCAATGCTGAGTGAGAGCAATTTATGGAGAACACCAAACTTTCTATCCCACTATGAAAGTTTCGAATTCTACTACTTGTAGAATGATGTTATTGACTTTCTCTTTGTATTTATAGTGCTCCCCTTAGAATCTTAATTTGATCAAGATACTGTCATATCTAATTAACATAATATTTGTCTTCTATCATGAAGAAAATTACCTTATAGAATAATTATCTCTTGATATCTTTAGATATCAAATAATTTCTATCTAGAGTATGAGATGTATTAAATTAATAATACAACGAACAAAGCCCAGTGCCAGTTGGATACTAAGGGGAACAAAAATTCCATGGTCCAGAGGCATTGATGGGCCAGTGGATCAAATATAAGGAATAAAGATGGGTCTAAAATGAATCAATTATCTTATTTTTAGTCTAGAACATAAATTAATTCATAAACATGTATTCATTGTATTAGAGAATAAATTCTTACTTGCCCCTTTATTATCGAAGTTGAGGTCGGGCTTGTACATAGACTTATGAATCCTCTTATTTAGAATATCACACGTCAGTTTATTATTTATAACACTATGACTGTTTAAAATAATTAATCTCTTATTAGTTCCTTAAGAAGTACAACTTAACTTTATTTTCGTACTTGATCTAACTCAACCTGCAGGGTTTACTTTGATAAACCTTTGGAGCTTCTTAAGGAACATCATTATCCTAAATGGATATGGTTACTCGATAAAGATAACCAGCATGACATACAAGCACGACCACCACCTAAGATGTGGGTAATATTAGGTTATCTCATGTAACCATCACCTATAATATATCAAAGTGATGGTCAATAACTCATACTCATCTAAAACCTTATCGAGGTTTAGATCAATGTAAAGTCACTGAGATATAGGTTCTTCACGATGATCAGATAGAAGAACTCATCTCAATGTGATCCATCAATGCGTCAAGACATACCAGCATAGACAAACAACAAAGTCATGTTACTTCTTATCTATAATGCAGCTTACACCAATAACTCGTCCTCAAGTTGTCTCAGATGTGATCCATTTTGTATCTCAATTAGCTTAACCAATCATACAAATTTATGTGATCTTCTGTATATTGTATGATCTAACTTTTATATGAGATAATGAGACTACATATGCAATCAAGTAAATAATTCAGATAATAGATCAAAATAGTGGTAACATGAAATATTATATACAAGCTCAACCAATTTGGTTTCAATATATAAATCCAATAAAAACTTCTTTTACACCTTCACCTAAAAACATTCATACATAGTATCAGCACAAGCACAAACCAAAATCACCTGCCAAACCTGCACAACAGAAGTTCAAGCCTTAGTCTCGGCAGCCAAGGACATTTTATATAGATTTCCAATGAAGACAAATCCGACCTAGCAACAACATCAGAATATTAGATCAATTTGGATTTATAACGGAACCACTAATGTGTAAGGACCCAATTCTTACTTTGTACCTAAAATATAATTTTTACAGGTCGTGCTGATCAGCCACAAGAAGAAGAAAAACCTTTTAGCCCAAAAAAACATATGGTACTTGGACAGTGGATGTTCAAGATACATGACTGGCTGCAAGGATTATCTTTCTAAATACATGGAGAAAGAAGATAGGAAAGTCGCATTTGGTTATAATTATATTGGTTACACCAAAGGATATGGTATCATGTTGATCGATAACGCTAATGTTTACAATGTTAATTATGTTCTTGGCTTGAACCATAATCTCTTATAGGTTAGCCAATTCTGTGATAATAATTTTATGGTCAAAATCAAAAAGAATATTTTCATTGTAAGAAACAGCTCAAGGCAGATCGTACTGAGAGAAACAAGACATAGAAACTTATACGTTACATCATAGGATGACATCTCTCTTGAAACTTGTCTTGTGGTTGAATCACCTGAACTTCAAGACCATCAATAAATTAGCAAAACACTCGTTTGTTGAAGGACTAGCAAGTTAGGATTCCAGAGAGACCAAGTGTGTGAAGCATGCTAAAGGGGTAAATAGACTAAAACATCATTCATAAGCAAAACTACTCCCTCTATTGATCAAGTATTACAACTGTTGAACACGGATGTATTTGGACCAGTAACTTCAGTCAGCTATAAAGGTAGAAAATACACCTTCGTTGTTATTGATGATTATTCTAGATTTACGTGGATTTTATTTTTGAATAAGAAAAAGCAAAACATAGTAGAAGCTGCCTATACCATTGAAGAAGCTCACCACAAAGAAGCAGACTGATATATTCACAATCAAATTAGATTGAGGAATTGAATTTCTAAATGTTGTGATATATAAGTATTGTTAGAAGAAATGAATTAGTCATCAAACGGCTGATTCTCGAACACCTCAACAAAATAAAGTAGTTGAATGAAGAATTCGAACACTGAAAAAAACATCAAGAACAATGTTTGCTGCTAGCTCAAAGCAAGTAATCAACATAGCGTGTTATCACTACAAGAATTTCGCTAATAGACCACGGGGAATGCCCATGGTCTATTTCAAAAATCCGCGTGGTCTATAAAGGTATAGTCTATTACGTGCGGCTATAGACCACGCGGATTTCCCCGTGGTCTATTCGATTATGACCACGGTGAAAACGCGTGGTCTATAATGTTATAGACAACGGCCACACGAAGGTGAACTACGGCCTTTCCCCGTCGTCTATGACATTATAGACCACGCGGTTTTCACCGTGGTCTATAACTGAATAAACCACGCGCATTTCCCCGTGGTCTATAACTGAATAATATATTTTTGTTATTTTATTATTTATTTAATACCTGTTTTCATAATTTGAATGCATGTTTCTGCTAATTAAAAATAATAATCCAAAAATAGATATAAAATATTCTCATAATATTTATATCAAAATCAAGGTACACATTTCATAAACATTCAAAACGTTATATCCAGGAAATTCCCAATCTACATGTATTTTCTAACTAGCTACAAATATTTTCTAACTAACTACTAAAATTTATCCAAAAACATCCATTCACCATCTTCAACAACAAATATTTTCTAACTAGCTACTAAAATTCATCAAAAAAAAATCAACTTCACCATCTTCAAGCATTTCACCATCTTTGCTTCAACAACATCAATCATCTAACTTGATCTCATCTACATTATCGAATAAGATGTAAAATGGTAAGAAATAAAATTTAGTACATCAAAATCATTATGTTCAACAAAAGTATGAAACTTACCATCGCAACCACCATAGAATCGTGACTAACTCGGACCACTCTATACGGACTTCATCGATTTCTTTTTCGAGTAAAAGCCATTAGAAAACTATTAAAACAAAATAAACATTCTATTAGTAAAAAAGTAAAGAATTAGTATTTAGAAAATTATGGATTAAAATGCCACTTTATGATTACCATAGTAGGAATTGCAATGGTGTTATCCGAACCATAACCCTCAATAATATCTCTAATGTAGCGCATGACATAGAATCCACATTGCCTTCCATCAGATTATTCTTGACACTATGTGAAATGCATAATTAGAGTTATGTACATTTTGAACGACAAAAAATTTCATAATTAAGTGTTCTTGACACTATGTAAATTGTCTTACAAACCGATAGTAGATATCATGAATCTCCACCACCTACAAGATGTCCTAATGCCTTTGGCACAGTGAATTTTTTTCCCTACTTCTTTAATGACTCGGACACTATAGAACAATGTCACAAAATGTCTAATACAGCTTCGAAAACTACAAAACCCAATTGCCCTTTATCGAAAGAAGCTTTACTCGGATTGAACTCTCAACCTCAATATATATAGAAAGAGAGGGAAAGGAGATTACCACTCTACTATTTCCACCATCCACATCGCCTTATTGCGATCACCACAAATGGGAAATTTTCAGATCCATGGGCTAGCTGCTGAGAATAATTTTTCTTTCATTTGTTTGTTTCCATTTTCCCATTTATAAGGATATATATGAGCAATTACATTAGGATGAAAAATATTTCATTATCAAAAACATCAAACTCATGGCTTCCGATTCAACTGAATTACTCAAGTAGTCTAAGCATTCTCGAGTAACATTTGGCAATATGTCATAAGGAATTTCAAGTTGCAGTAACGTAAAGCACCTTCTCACGTGTGTCCCAACATGATGAACATGTTTAAAGGTGAAATCCTACAAAGGCTGCAACTTTACCGTACAATAATCATTCCCTTTTGCATATATAAGCATTCTATTTTCCTTAATGGAGAAAAAGAGGTCTTTGTTAATTTAAACCCATCACAAGGCACTATGCTTGCGGAAATGAGGTTGAACCATGATAAGAACTAATTTCATGCTCAAATATAAAATTGAAGGAAAATGATCGGTGAACTTGTGCTTATATCAATTTGAAGGAAAAAGCAAGTTAATCAAGGAGGCATACTCATCGTTAAAAAAAAAAAAGGAGGCATTCTCGTAAGAAAATAAGAACTGCAAATACCGAATCAAGAACTCTTCCTCCAATTATTAAGATTGTCAAACGATTTCATGACATTGACATCATAGATAAGCACAAGCAATCAAGACCACGGTAAAAAGCAACCCCAAGACTTTGAAATCTTTCTTGGCAACAACAAAACATATAACAAAATTCATAGCAATTTCCAAAGAATAATTTAGAAGAGGTTTAAGCCATTTCACACGCCGAATTTGAGTTGTTCAGAGGCGACTCTTGGCAACGAGAGGCGCCAAGAGTCGTAGCTATATCAAATTTAGGAAACAAGGATCGGGTGGTTTAGCTTGAACAAGTCGATTCAAATTAAAAAAAAAACCATGGCATAATCATATAAAATAATTTGAGTGTGAAATTATATATATGATAAACAGAGAATAAGGGAAAAGAATGGGGAATTACTTGTTTTATGTTAAATACCGAGAGGAGAGGTCCGACGGCATGGCGAGCTCGACGAGAGCAGGAAGACGACGGCGATCGCTGGGCGGCGGCGGCTGAGAAGGGCGAAGATGATGCAATTGTCGGTCAAATGAATGGCTTCGGTCGGGGGATGGAGATTCCGAAGAAAGCTCGATTCGGGAGGCGTCGAAGAACCGAGCAGCTCGAATTCGAGTGAATCAGGCGGATAAATAGGGCGCAAGGCGGCGAATTAGTGAATCGACGACATCATCATGCTTGCTTGAGCATGCTATGCTTGCCGATCGAAAAATCAAATTAAATGGTAGTCATGATTTTTAAACTTTATTTTTAATTAATATTTGTTTATTCAATCGGTTTTGGTGTAAAAATAACCCAACCGAGAGATTCCGATTTTTCCAAATTTTCTTCGAAAATTAAGAGAACATAAGCATTTTCTAAAGTACGGACAACTCGCAAATGATATGACTAGGAGCTCTAGCATCCTATTCTATTTTGGATTTAATATGTCGAGAAGGCAAACACTCAAGAACAAATGGGCCTCTGCTCCAACCCCGTAAAACATACGAAGAGGGCGACTTCAAAACACGAAATTGATGGAAAGATATGGGGAACAAAAGCAAATTACAATATTACAAATAAAATTATAAAACGTGAATCAATTGCTAACCGAACCAACACCATTTCCACCCCGAGAACAAAGGTCATTATAAGATGAAAAGAAGAAGGAGAAGAGAGAAGGAAGATTTGCAAAGCGAAAATGTATTTTCTAATTCTTGAATGCAAGCGAAGAAGCTCGCTTAAATACAAAGGTGATAACAAACCACGACAACTAACAAACTAATAAAAGCGGTTTAACAACTTTGTAAACCGTGTAACAACTTTCAACGAACTAACAAACTAACAACGAAAGCTAACTTTTAATATACACCCAACACAAACAATGCGCAACACCACTTCATCCTGGAGGCGGCAAAGAAGGCAATCGATCATGTAGATTAAGTTTGTCACGCGACATACAAAACCGTTGCTCGAAGCGGTTTGGTAAACAAGTCGTGATCGATCAATAAGCGGGAGCGTGGCGAACTTCCACAATTTTGGCTGCACTTTTCACGAACAAAATGAATATCAACTTCAATGTGCTTAATGCGTGCATGAAATCTTGGTTCTTTGCAAGAGAGACCGCACTAGAGTTGTCACACCAAAGTTGATGAGGAGAGGTAACCAAGATACCAATTTGAAACAAAGGTTGCGACGAAGAACCTCGGTTGTGATGTTAGCTAAGGCTCTATATTACGACTCGGCACTACTACGAGAGACACGGGCTGCTTTTTGAACTCCACACCACAAGATTATTTCCAAAGTAAACACGGTAACCTCCGGTGGACCTCCGATCATCCGGACAGGTGGCATAATCGTCGTCGATAAAGCCAACTATTCGATTATGAGATGAAGGTGTGAAATGAAGAGCCAAAGTCATGGTTCCTTTGAGATAACGTAAAGTAAACACATGCAGCCCAATGCTCATGCGTTGGAGCATGTAAAATTGACTTAATTTGTTGACGAGTATGCAATATCCGGCGAGTGGCGTAAGATATTGAAGGATCCCACGGTGCGCCGATATAGAGAGTGCGAAAAGGATGACCACCAAATCGAGACAACTTGGTGTTAGAAGCCATTGGAGTAGAACAAGGATGACAAGATCCCATGTTAGTTTTGTGTAGAAGGTCCACAAATATTTAGTTTGACATAAGGCGTAGGCGATTCGGACTTGAAACCTCTATGCCCGAAAAATAGTGAACTTCCCGGAGAAGTGAGCAAATCTGTCATGCAACCGAGTAATGATCTTTTGAATTTCAAAGATTGTCATCCCGATTGATAAGAATGTCGTCAACATATATCAAAATGATAATTAAAGTATCATGTTCCGTCGAAGAATAAGGAGCGATCAAAGTGCACCGTAAATTGGGTGATAGAGATAACCTCGCGACTTATCGTACCACGCACGCGAACTGTTTGAGACCATCTGAGACTTCGCAACTTACACACATAATCGGGATGCTTTTCATCCTCAAAACCCTTCGGTTGAGTCATATAAATGACATCTTCAAGGTCTCCATTAAGAAAGGCATTACGAATATCAATTTCTTTGAATGGACCCGGCGATGAGTAGCTGCAAGAGCAAAGATTAACGATGGATGATGCCTTGATCACGGGACTGAAAGTTTCAAGAAAATCAACGCCACCAACCGTTGAAAACCCGAGCTACAAGCCGTGCCTTAAGCTTGTCGAGATCCATCGACAGGGTTTTAACCACGAACACCCATTTATTCTTGATGGTTTTATAAAGGGGTGAAGGAGGAATCGGCAACCATGTACCCTTAATCAGAAAGCTCAAGTTCTTTGTTCATTGCTTCAAACCGGCCGGGATGACTCACGACACAGATCGAGAAAGAGGAGCGATGGGTAGCGGAGAACCTTCACATTTTAGTGGTGACAATGAGAACTTCATCGATGATCGAATCAGCGGAGATGTTAGCACCAAATCCTCGGTGGCAAGATTGAATTTTGAGTCGACAACATAGCTCTTGGGCTTGAAAATTCCATTCTTTGATCGGGTGACCATAGTGTGAGAGTTTGTAACGGTGGGGATCTTTGCGGAAGGGCTATAGAAAGAGACTCAGGGAGGATATTGATGAGGGTAAAGCAGTGGGTGAGGGAAGAAATATGAGATGGGGCGACAAGTCGGTGATGATTGAGAAGATAAATGAGCTGGAGGCGAAGGAGAGGTTGTAGAAGGTGAGGGTGGAGGTTATAGGCAGGTAAAGGAAGAATAGGCAAGCTATAGGGGTTAAAATTGTAGTCGTGGAAGGCGATGTTGGAGAAGGGAAGAGTGTGGGATATGGGAATTGGTTCATTGAAGTGAGCGGTATCCGAAATGTATAAGCGACCATTAGGACCGAGACACTTATAGCCTTTATCGTATCCTTTGTAACCCAAGAAGACACACTTAGTGGAGCGAAAAGATAGCTTATCTTTGATTATAGGGTTTAGATAAGGAAAACATGCGCATCAAACACTTTGAGAATAGAGTAATTGGGAGTTTTGTGGTGGCGATTGAAAAGGTGATATATGACTTAGAGGCGGAGAAGGTGATGCATTTATTAAGAAAATTGCAACTTGAAACGCATCCACCAAAATTTATATGGTAACGACGAATGAGCTAGAAGAGTTAAACCCGTGTCAACAATGTGTTGGTCTTTCTTTCAACCCGACCATTTTGTGGGTGAATGTGAGGCGAGGTGTTGAAAGTGGATGCTGGGACTAAGGTACTCAACAAGAGGTCGAAATTCCCACCCCAATCGATGCGAATGGACTTAATAGGCTGCTGGCCGACATTTAACTAAGGAAATGAAGTTTTGACGTTTGAGCGACTTGAGATTTGAGGTGAGAGGATATATCCAGTGAAGCAGTGAAATCATCCACGAAGATTATATAATATCTATAGCCAGAGAAGATGAAGAGTGAGAGGGACCCGAGTGCAGAATGAATTAAATCAAATCTTTGCGAGTGGTTTGTATAGGCTTAGAGATATGACATTGTTGATGCATTTGCCTATTTTACATGCTTCGCAAAAGATATAACGAAGCTTTAAAGGGAATATTAAGTGAGAACAAACTTTAGATAGAGCATAAGGAGCGGGATGACCCAAAGCTTTATGTAACTTGTCTAAATTCATAGTACATGTTCCAAAGAAAATTAGGTGATACATTGACGAATTGAAAGCAAAGCGAATTTGAATCTAAAGGCGAGCGATTTATGCGCTTTGATGAGCAAAATTCTAGACAAAAGCGAATTACGATACCGGTAGATGGTTTGTAAAATGAAGAGATCTAGTTGATAGAGTCCTTTAGTGAGATTTCCTTGATGAGAATCGACTTGTGCGCATGTCCTTTACAAAGCGAAGAATGGTTAAACTCGATAGTGACTTGGTTGTCTTTGGTGGCGAGATATACTAAGCGATTTTGGTTATCGAGGAACATACAATATGTTATTGAGCGAGAAGAGTAAGGGAAGAGGTATAGAAGAAGCACCTATGGAGTTGATTGGAAGAGTAGCACCATTGCCAACCACAAGATTCTCACCGCCACTTGTAATCGGTCAAATGTCGGTTGTTTAGATCATTAGTGATGTGACGGTTGCACCACCGTCCACATACCAACTTGGATTAGCTTGAGTAGAGTTACTGAGACAAGTATTAGCCATGGACACACGAGATGAGTTGTTAGTTGCGACGAGATAAGCTTGAGGCGCATGAGAAGTAGAATTATCTGTGAAGTTTATGTCGAACCGTTTGAAACATTTAATGGCAACATGACCATTTCTACCGCATAATCGACATATGATAGATTTGCACGAGCTAGGTTTGAATCCTCCACGAAAACGTAACGAGCTTCCTCTAGAACCGGATCACGAACCTCGATTAGAAACAAAACCACGACCTCCACCCGCACAACAACATTTGCGGCGGTTGAAAGGCGAAGAATGTTGTTGGTGAAGGCGTATTCATCGCTTGGAATGCATCTTGCATTTCTGTGAGATTTTGAACCTCCGATCTATTCATGACATTAACCACGAGCTTCATACTCGGGACCAAATCGAGAAAGGATATACATGATCATTCGTCATCATTAACCATCGACCAACAGCGTGAGTTGATCGACAAAACTTCTCATTTTCGAAAAAATCCTCAACCGAGAGATCCTTTCTTTGTCGTTTGAAGAAAAAGCCTTAATCGCATTATCGTGCCTTCATTGCGACATGAATAGGCGTTCGGCCTTTGTCCGTAAATCATAAGAACTTGTACACGAACAACGTGGCCAAGCATTGATTATTGTCGAAGATAACATCCGGTGAGAAGAAGTTGATCATTCGAATCCACCGATTATATCTTTGGATTATGGTATTCTCCCAGACGAGGATGGAAGAAAGGTGGAGGAGTGTTAACAGGAGCGAAATATACTCATGAAAACCATGAGCACGTATGGCGAAATTGCACGAGCACGCCAAATCGTAATTCATGCGATCAAGCTTAATGATCGAAGGAAAGTGCGGATGAGATGCTGAATTTCTTGAATCCATGGAAGTTTGCTCTGATACCATGTTACAAGATGAAAAGAAGAAGGAGAAGAGAGAAGGGAAGATTTGCAAACTGAAAAATGTATTTTCTAATTCTTGAATGAAGCGAAGAAGCTCGCTTAAATACAAAGGTGATAACAAACCACGACAACTAACAAACTAATAAAAGCGGTTTAACAACTTTGTAAACCGTGTAACAACTTTCAACGAACTAACAAACTAACAATGACTAACTTCTAATAAAGGCATACCATTTTCAAGAGAATTGCAAATACGGTGAAGCTATTATCGATACACACAACAAGTCGGGCGAGTTACGAACTTATCTAATCGCAAATGGTGGTGCGGCGGGGAGTCGACTCGAACCGAGTGACTCAAAGAGCAACGATCGTGGAGGAGTCACGACGAGGCAACGATGGGCAGCGGTGAAGATGGGCGATGGTGGGGCGGCGAATAACCTTGTTGTGTGGTGGAATTGAACTAGTGGGTAAGAAATTGAAGAAATTGATTTCCATCTACAACTTTGCCGTACAGATCTATGTTTGGTATGATTTTGTGATGATTCTTGGTATTGTTTTACGTGTCATTTTCTATGGTTTGTCCTATTTATGCCGTTGGTTTGATTAAGATTTATCGATTCGAACTTACTTCATTCGTTTCGATGTTTTGTAGGAAAATGGCAGAAAATAGGATGAATTGGATCCGCCAAGAATCAATTATAACGAAGAGCATCTCAACAGGAGTTCGTGACTGGAAAACCGTGCGCTAATCGGAGTTCGAGCGAGGAGAACGAGTCAACGTCAAAGTCGCGCCGGTACCCGTCGCATGGCGCAGCGCCTCGCGCCGCGCCCGTCTCACACGCCGCCAGCCAGCGCGTGACCCCAGCGCACACCCACGCCCACGCGCCCGCCCGGCCGCGCCGCCCGCGCGCCAGCCTCGCCAGCACCGCCGCGCCCAGCGCCCGCTTCCACCAGCGCTTCGCTCCGGCCAGCGTTCGCCATTCCCTCGGCGCTCGCGGCGTTGCCCCAGCGCCTCGCCTCGCCCGTCCGGTCTTGACGCGCAGCGCCTCGTCCATGTGCACTCAAGCGCCGAGCCCCTAGCGCCAGCATCTCTCGCACGCCCGGCGCCGCAGCGCGACGCCCAGCCTGCGGAGGTCGGCCCACCGCGTGCCGCCCGCTCGCCCCATCTCCGTGCGCCTCGCTCAGCCACGTCCGGCGCTGGGAGACAGCGCCAAACTCAGCGCTCCGCCCCGGCGCCTCGTCGCATCAAGCGCACCTGCGCTAGCAATCCACCGGCGCTCGCACCCATCTTCAACGCGCGTTCAACCTGAACGCTAGCTCATTTATGGGATAGAAACAATTCCACACCGGCATTCACTCTGATCCCCGCTCACTTTCAAGTCAGAATGTTTTCTGAGCGTGAGCTCATTATGAACCGGTGCTCACCTTTATTTTATATATATATTCGCGCATTAGGTCAAGAGTTGGCTCTAGTTCTTGATTCGATTTTTCTTGATTCTCGATTCCACGACCAAGCAAGCTTTTGTTCTTCAATTTCTTCCGGAGTTTAATTTCCAGGCAACAATAGATACAGATTTTTAGAATATTAATTCTTACTTTTGTTTCTTTTGATTATTTGCTTTGGATCCAGGTTGAATTTCATTTCGTCAATTATTTGCTTTACCTTTGGAATTATTGCTGAATCAAATTTACAGTATTATTGTTGTGATGATCCTTATTGAATTCGATTCCATAGTGACAATGGATTGTGTTCATACCTTTAATTTATCATGCTTTCGATTTATTTCATGTTCTTGTTAGATGATTGTTGATTATGTTTTTATGTGCAATTTGATTTAGATTAGGGATTGACAAACCCTATGAATAATATGATTGCATATGCTTTTGTTTACCGCTTTCGATTTATCCTGCTTTCGTAGTTCAACTAGGGATTGACAACCCCTAGTCTAGATTTATCGCTTTATTAGTTTAGCTCGGGATTGACAACCCCTGGCTTAGGATCGTTGTTTATTTCTCGTATTTCAATTCCTGCATGTTCCAAACCTTCGTTGGTATTAGAATGTTTAGGATTTAATCGCTTTCTGTGCGCAACACGAACAATGGCCCTGTTAAGTTTTCCTTGAGAGACGCCTCGTGTTAACTTATCACACTATGATTACCTCATACGATTGCGAGTGAATTTGAGTGTGTTTTTAGCTCGATCAATTTTGGCGCCGTTGTCGGGGAAAACTTTAGGCGTATTGTTTGTGTTGTTTGTTTTATGTGTTTCTTTTTGTTCTGTTTCGTTATTTTCTCCCCCTGGTGTGTGTGATCTTGTTTTTGTTGTTGGTGTCTGTTAATGCAGGGTTACCAGCAAGATGCGAATGTGGTCAAGCGGTGGGGGAGGAAAGATAAATAGATTGGGCAAATTCTTCTCCCGAAGAAGGAGCCCAATTTGTTTTTTCGAGGAATACCCGTTGAGGCTTGAGCATCAAGCCTCGATCCCTACCCTGAGCAACAAGCCTATAATCCATATTGGGATCAACCACCTCCACCGTACTATGAGGATCAAGCCTCCAATCCCTACTGGGAACAACCGCCTCCGTAGCACTATGAGGATCAATCCTACAATGCCTACTGGGAGCAACCACATCCTCCACCTCAATATGAGTACCCACAACAACCACCTCCACCTCAGTACTCATACCCGCAGCAGCCACCTCCTCCTCAAATGCCAACTTGGGATGATAAGTTCACAAAAGTTGGATCTTGCCACGACACCAAAATCAAAGCGCTTGCAAGCAAAATTAGAAATGATGTCTGAGAAGCTAGACGAGTTGCAGCAACAAGATGCAATAGGGGAGCCTCCAAGCTCACCCTATGAGGCTCAGGCGACCACTGACCATCAGAGTTCGCCATTGGATGATAGAGACGCAACTCTTGAGCGTTTAGAGGAACAAATGGGACTGATTACTGCTAAGTATTTTGAGTATCAACGGCAACTTGCAATGAGGGAACTTTCAAACCAATCCGGTCAGGTCCAGGCGGTCACTGTTCTAGTAAGTGACCCAATTATTGAGAATGGGGTGGGAGAGATATCTGACGAGTTGCTGCAAACAGAGGAGGTGGAAATGGTGGAAAAATGGGCACGTGAGGATGAGGAGCAAAATCGAGCCACAAGGAAGTTGATACCGTATGGTGACGAGGAAGAGTGGGCGTTGCGGTTGCAAAGCCCACTCGTGATTGCACTACCTCAACAATTGGATACGGATCCCGATGAGGACAAATCGAGGACAAAGGTTGAGGTAACATCCTTGATTTGTCAACTTCCTAATTCTCCAAAGTATTGTGCTTTGGGAATTGAAATTATCTATTTCACTTTGGAGAATAGGATGTTCGACTTGAGCTTAAATGATTTGTTATTTTCTTTCTTTACTGTTCTTTGTGCATATGTGGTTACTATTGATGCTCTGGTCGAGATGGTATTCCTGCAGGTGAAGGACTATGGATAGTCCGTTGTTGTCTGGTTTACGTCGGGCTCACGACGTTAAACTGAGTACTACGTGGGAGTTTACCCAAGATTTTTTTTGCTTTTCTTTCTTTCTTTTATGCATCTTGTTTTGTTGCTCTTGTTGATCTATCCGTTGTTGTTGAGTTTGTTTTGCTCGGATCCGGAAAGTCGTCGTGGTGAGATGAAGTGGGATGCTCAACTTTACATCGCACATTAAATCGATTATCGAGGAAGTATCATCCTCTATGGTTATTTTGAGCTTTTAATGTTTTGAGCACCGGGGCGGTGCTCGATTTAAAATGTGGGGATGTTTGCTCGCCATGTGCGTGATATCTTGTTTTCGTATGTTAATGACGTGCCCTTGTGCTTATTTTGATTGTTTGAGCGTAAGCTTTGTCTATGCGAGTAAGTTAGGTTTTGATTTGTGCAACCGAACTCGTGGTATTGATCAAACCGATTTTAAATTTCGAAACTTTTGGTGATATATGATTTGAGTATAATGTGAATTGACGAGACTGTGATTGATAGAAATTGAATAGAGGAAATTGATGTGATTTGTCCGCTAATGTTAGGGGAGTGTTAACATTGTGGTTGCCTATATACTTGTTTCATTTTATATATAAATAAAAAAATGTGAAAAGAAGTAGAAAATGTGGAGAATGAAAGCTCCGAGATCTTGTTGAGATTGTTAAAATGGAGGATGGGATTATGTCCCTCTTTCGAAATTTGAGAAATGGACATGGAAACCACGTTAGGAGACTCGAGTTCATCGAGAGTTCACCTTCAATTTTGTTCCAAAATCATTAAAACATTCTTTGTGCTTTATAAAAGAAACTTGTTGCTAAAGGTGACCACATTAATTAGTTCACCCTAACGGAGAGTTGGGTCCGAGCGAGATTACCTTTTATTTATTGGAAGTCAATTGCCGTTCTTGATTCATTTCGCATTATCTTTGAATTCAGAAACACCAAGTTTGGGGAATTGCAAAGAGATTTGATTGATTAGAATAAGAGTTAAGTTGCATGAATTATCTTCCCTATTCTTATTAGTATAGACTTTGCTTGAGGACAAGCAAATGGATAAGTGTGGGGGAGTTGTTTGGTATGATTTTGTGATGATTCTTTGTATTGTTTTACGTGTCATTTTCTATGGTTTGTCCTATTTATGCCGTTGGTTTGATTAAGATTTATCGATTCGGACTTACTTCGTTTGTTTCGATGTTTTGTAGGAAAACGGCAGAAAATAGGATGAATTGGATCCGCCAAGAATCAATTATAACGAAGAGCATCTCAACAGGAGTTCGTAGGCAAAAACCGTGCGCTAATCGGAGTTCGAGCGAGGAGAACGAGTCGAACGCAAAGTCGCGCCTGGCACCCGTCGCATAGCACGGCGCCTCGCGCACGCCCGTCTTGCCACGCCGCCAGCCAGCGCGTGACCCGGCCCACGCCACGCCCGCCCCAGCTTGCCAGCGCCCACCGCGCCCGATGCCGCTTCCGCCCAGCCGCGCTGCTCCGCGCGTTCATATTCCTTCCGGCGCTCAAGGCCAGCCGGTGCTCACCTGGCGTTGTCCCCAGCGCCTCGCCTCGCCCGTCCGGCGCGGCCGCGCGATGCCTCGTCCATGTGCACTCGGCTGGCGCCGAGCCCCGCCAAGATCTCTCACACGCCTGCCAGACGCGCCGCGCCGCGCCTCAGCCAGCGGAGGTCGGCGCCAGCGCCGCGCTTCTCGCCCGTCTCCGCACGCCTCGCTCGGCCACGTCCCGCACGCGGGAGCCAGCAAAACTTCGGCGCCCGCTGCCCGCGCCTCGCCCGCATCTTGCCTCACTGCGCTAGCAATCCACCGGCGCTCGCACCCATCTTCAACGCGCGTTCAACCTGAACGCTAGCTCATTTGTGGGACAGAAACAATTCCACACCGGCGTTCACTCTGATCCAGCGCTCACTTTCAAGTCAGAATGTTTTCTGAGCGTGAGCTCATTATGAACCGGCGCTCACCTTTATTTTATATATACATTCGCGCTTTAGGTCAAGAGTTGGCTCTAGTTCTTCAGTTCCGATTTTTCTTCAGTTCTCGGTTTCACAGCCGCGGCGTTTCGCTGTTCTTCAATTTCTTCCGGAGTTTAATTTCCAGGCAACAATAGATACAGATTTTTAGAATATTAATTCTTACTTTTGTTTCTTTTGATTATTTGCTTTGGATCCAGGTTGAATTTCATTTCGTCAATTATTTTCTTTACCTTTGGAATTATTGTTGAATCAATTTTATAGTATTATTGTTGTGATGATCTTTATTGAATTCGATTCCATAGTGACAATGGATTGTGTTCATACCTTTAATTTATCATGCTTTCGATTTATTTCATGTTCTTGTTAGATGATTGTTGATTATGTTTTTATGTGCAATTTGATTTAGATTAGGGATTGACAAACCCTATGAATAATATGATTGCATATACTTTTGTTTACCGCTTTCGATTTATCCTGCTTTCGTAGTTCAACTAGGGATTGACAATCCCTAGTCTAGATTTATCACTTTATTAGTTTAGCTCGGGATTGACAACCCACGGCTTAGGATCGTTTATTTCTCGTGTTTCAATTCTCGCATGTTCCAAACCCCCGTTGGTATTAGAATGTTTAGGATTTAATTGTTTTACATGCGCAACACCTAACAATGGCCCTGTTAAGTTTTCCTTGAGAGACGACTCGTGTTAACTTATCACGCTACGATTACCTCGTACGATTGCGAGTGAATTTGAGTGTGTTTTTAGCTCGATCAATCTACAGCTTCAATCGGGCGAATATCAGCAACGCAAGACCACACATTCCGCATTACCGTCCAAAATATTTACTAGTGAAATAAACTCTAGTAATTGCAGCGTGATTTCACGGTTTCCTTACGGTATTGGGGGTTTCGGATGACACGGGCGCGTTTCAAGCTCGGTGAGAAGACGTTGAAAGGTTCCCACCACGGTGGCGTCAACTGCTTTTGCGACTTCGGACGATCGAGTGGTTCTGCGCGGTTGTCGCCATTGCCAACGCCGAATAATCAAAATTTGATAACCCTAGAAATCGAAACATCACAAGCTACAAAAATTTCGAAGCGAATAGAGGAAGAAAGGAAAGGGTTAGGGCGGGTTTAGATGTCGTTAATTAATTAGAATAACCGATTCCAGATAAAAATATACTTTAGAGTTAGATATGAAAATGATACGGACAAAAGCTTCACCTCTTTCAATGAAACAAAAATTATTGGGGAAATAAAAAAATCAAACATAAAAAGAATTGTACTATTGTCGTCTATTTTTGTGGAGAAATACTGATACGATCTTCCAGAAAAATGCTAACGATTCAGCTCATAAAAAGAATTGGAGAAATAAATTAAAGGTCGAAAACTTGGTATTGTATTTGTGGCTTGGGGAAGAAGAGTTGGCAGAAAAAGGGTAGATTATGAGGGTGTTTTTGGTGAAGGTTGTCACGTTACCTCCAACGACAGGTTTTTTATTCTTAAGAAATTAAGAATTTCTTAAAAATCAAATATTTTTAGCATTAAAATTAAGATTATGTGGTAAAAAATTGAGAGTTAACTCTTTCAATAATAATTTTTTTTTAAAAAGGTGAAGAAACCAACTTTTTATTATATAGATATACTTAACTTGATATTTTCTACAAAGTTAATTTCTGAAAATTTAGGAGATGAGAAACAACGCAGATTTGAAAAATTAGGGCCAAATTCCCCAAATTAATTAAGTGTGAGTAAAAAAAATTAGCTAAGGCATGAAGATGGGCTAAAAGACCACATGGCTAAGTGGCGAAAGACCACGCGGCCTAAGCCCGTGGTATTTAGTCGACGTGGATGTTAGACGACATGAAAAAAGCCGTGGTTAATAAAAGTTAGGCACTAATAGACCACACGGTAAGAGCACCGTGGTCTATCATATGAAAAAAACGCTAATAGACCACGCGGTTCTCTAGTCCGTGGTCTATAACCGTTTAAAAATATGGTTATAGACCACACGTTTCACCACCCACGTTGTCTATGTCATAATAGACCACTTTAGTACTAATGTGCGTGGTCTATGATGGGTGGTCTATGAGCAAAATTCTCGTAGTGTATACCCAGAACAATCATTTTTTACTCAAAGATATGGGAAAACACTATTCAAAATATGGAACAACAGAAAGCCTTCTATATCTTATTTTTGTACTTTTGGTTGTTTGTGTTATATCTATAACAATGTCAAAGTGCAGTTAAAATTGGATAAGGAATTTTCCTTAGATACTCTTATGCTGAAGAATCCAATAAAGCGTATCGAGTCTTTAACAAGCAATCTTATATTGGGAAAATAACACCTCATGTTGTATTGATGAATCTACTACTGAGTACATGAATCAGGTCAACACGGAAGCTGCATCAACCTCTTAGAAAATCTCCACTCCCCATATCATAACAAATGAAGTACTTATTTGGGACTAGGAGAAGAAGATGAAACATATGATGTTCAACAAGTCCATGAAAAGGAATCAGCACAGTTGGAAGTTCCTCATTGTTCAGAACCAGTCATAAGTCAACGGGGAATTGAACTAGCTGAACATCTTGCTTATGAAGCACAAGCTACTCACAAGGTAACTCATTAGCAACATACACCTACATAAAAAAATCCTACTAATCTACATCCTACTGATCAGTCGTCTGCTGATCAATATACTGCTGAGCTAGTTCCAGCATCAGATTAATTTCAAAAACATCGAAGATGGTTTGAAGATCGTTCAACTAAAAATATCCTAGGTGACCTTACTTATCAAGTTAGAACTAGAAGATCAATTACTGACTTAGCCAGTGTCGCATAACAGTTGACTAGCACAAAATCAGCTATGTTCAACTATTTCTATTCATAATTAGAACTTAGGGATATTCTCAAAGCTTGTCAATGATGTTAGTTGGACAAACGTCATGCAAGAAGAACTGAACGAGTTCTTAAAAATGCAGTAGAGAGTTAGTGTACAGACCAGACGATTATAAAGTGGCCGGACTGAAATAATTTAAAGAGTAAGAAGGATGAGAATGGTTTTTATTTAGTACGATTTTGTGCTTATTCTTGGTATTCTTTTGCATGTCATTTTCAGTAGTTTGTCCTATTTATGTCGTTGGTTTGATTAATATTTATCGATTCAGACTTATTTAGTTTGTTTCGATGTTTTGTAGAAAAATGACATTAAATAGGATAAAATGAATCTTCCAATATCATCGCCGCAATATATTTTAGAGAATCCTATATAGGCATAAACAGATTAGAGAATCTCGATGCGAGTCCATAGGCATAAACAGGATCGTAATTTGGAGTTCGGACGAGAATCGTTGTCCCCGCCTCCAGGATAGACCTCTAAACCACATGTATCGACATCCCACCGAATGGCTCCCAAGGAGGCGGTTGAGAGCTCAAACCGCCCCGATTAGTATGGTCCAAGGAGAGCTTTGGGAGGAGTCACAATCCGAATGCGCATCTCGAGACGCTCAAATATGACGACTTCATGAAGAAGTTCACTTTGAAGAGTCGATGAAATGTAGAACGCGAGCCACATCAATCGAGGAGTCATTCAAATTTCCAACAACCTTCAAGAAGCTTCAATACTTAATTCGATTCAAGAGCCGAGAAGCCAAGTCTCAAGACATGATGCAGCAGCTTGGTAAGCAACCAACAATTGGCAACGAATCGTAATTCATTCATCAAGAACACCGCGTAAGATAAATCACTGAGTCGACTATGACGGCTATGGGAAACACATAAAGACGTTGAAGCTCAAATCGGTCAAATTGCCGCATGAAGTGAATGCACTACAAAAGACGGGCCAATTTCCGAGTAATACGGAGGTGAACCCAAGAGTCAATGCTTCGCCATTCGTTTAGGAGGACGAGCCCACCCGAGCCCCACCGAAAGAAGAGCAAGAGAACATTCTGACGCAGTAAACTGCTGACCGAGATCGCGACCGTGGAGCCCGATCGCAGCCATCCTAAATTTTGTCCACGACACCATGATCGAAGCTGCCACAAGACCCGATCCATGAGCCATCCAAGCATGCGAGCGCCAGATTTTCTCGCGAGCGACCTAACGCCCGCAAGCTCGCAGCGAACAAGGAGATCAAGACACGCATCCTCGCGACTATCCTAGCGGTCGCGACGACCGCAAGGCGCCCAGGCTAATCTCGCACGCACATTCCTCCGGTCCCATTTCCGAGTCGATTTGTCAAGTCGAATATGACGAGGAATTTGCTCGTTTCAAAGAGGTATTCCGTAGTTGAGATAATTTGCCTCTTTCAAGCGCTATAAACATGCCGCTACATGAAATTTTAAAAGACTCGCTTGCAAGTAAGAAGAAACTGGAAATTTGAGAAATTTCCTATCCCAAGAGTGCAAAGTCGCCTGCAAAGGAAGCTCCTCTCGAAGCGTATGATCCCGCAGCTTCATCGCTAGAGCGAGATCGCCGAGCAAAATTTTCCAAATGTGTTATGCGACTCAGTACGAGCATCAACTGATGCCATTGAACGCTTTCAACCGGCCACACCTAGGAAAGATGAAACCGATTTAAGATTTCATCGATGATGGTCGATCGATCACCACATATCCAAAAGGTATCGTCAAGACGGTTGTAAGAATTGGGATTTTGTTTTTCCTACCGACTTTGTTATTGAGCGTCGGCCCAGGAATGCCAGCGCGTTCAACCTCAACGCTACCCTCCAGGCGTGCGTTCAGCTTAATGCTGCTTATGTATCTCACCCGGTGCTCCATGCCCCCGCGCGATGCTTCCACTCAGCGCCACACACAGCGCCCGCTCACATGGCTTCTGACGCTAGTGCTTCCCGCTTCGTCCATCCCGCGCGCACTATATGGCCAATGCTCGCTCAGTCCAGTGCACTCTCCCACACCGCGCGATGCTGCCGAGTCCATCCGGTGCTAGGTGATCCGCAACACCTGCTCGCGCTTCCCAACAGACGTTCCATCACTCATCATGCGCCTCGCTCTCCTCTCGGTCGCTCAAGGTGCCTCCCCATCGCCTCGCTAGCGCTCGTGAACCTCGATGGCGCTGCTCTCCAAAGCGCTTCAAATGACACGGCGTCCGAAGATACAACCTCATCCCGTGTGTCTGATGCTTTCCTTTCGTTGGGCTTCTCTCACTATTCATTCTAGAATCTACTCGCGTCCGGTGCTCCACTCCGTCCGGTGCTGCGATACTCTCTCTAACCTTTCCAGAGAGCGCTCACGTCTGGCGCTTCGCCCCCGTCCGGCACTGGGCATGATATTTGGGCCCGAATTCGACTGTTTTTGTGGGCTTTTTCGAGGTTATATAAATTGGATTCAGCTGCTATTCCCATAACTCTCACACAGACGCACGATTTCTTCTTCTTTTCTTTTCCTTTTCTTCCATTTAATTATTTTGCATTTGGATTAACAATTGGGATTGTGCGATTCCGAACTTTTGGAAGATAAATTTGTCTATGAATGGTTTGTAAGTTTTTCTCGTTTCATTATGTCTGTGTAATTGATATGGGGATAATTTCTACTATGAGATGAATTATTGATTTGTTGAGAAATAAATGTTGGATTATTCTTATCTTGAATCGTGATTCATTATGTTGATTATTTGTAATTTTTTTATCCATATAAATTGTTTATTTCATGATTTCACACATGGTGTTCGAAAGAATAGTGTAGGTTGATTGTGTGCTTATATTTGATTATGAAGTTATGCTAGAGCAGATTTATATTAGATATAAGTTTGACAACGAACGTGATCGAGAGATTGATTTGTTGTTGAGTAATTAATATATGTGGATAGGGTTTTTGTTATCGTGTGCTTTTGTAGTTAAATATCATTTGTAGTTGATGGCGGGTTGATTGAAAGATCCCCCGCCATTAAGTTCGAGTCTAACATTGACGTGGTCGAGAGATTAGTTAGTGTTGAACGCTTGGTGAGAGGCGTGGGTGTTTTATGCATTGTGTACCGGTCCTTGATTTGTTAAAAGCGAAGATAGATTTGAACCATAGAACACCGTCTCCAATTCCTTGTATCTGCCAATTCCTATTTTTGTCCAAGTGCATCCCATTTTTCCTCCTTTATTTTATTTCGTGCTTTTGTCCGTTCCGTGACAGACCCCCTTATTTTAGGACGTTAGTATTTCTTTTCTGTTTTCGTGTTTGACATAGAACCGTAGCCCTGTTAAGCCTTCCTCGAGAGATTCGACTTGGATCGACCTTACCGCTCTATAAGGACCTCGTACTATTGTGAACGACTTAAAAAAACAATTTGGTTGGAATTTTTTTTTTAAATTGCAAATCATCAACCCAATTAATCACAATTTAAGACAAGAACAATCCAACATATATTTCTCAATAAATCGATAATTCATCTCATAATAGAAATTATCCCCATATCAATTACATTGACATAATAAAATGAGAAAAACTTACAAATCATTCATAGATAAATTCGTCTTCCAAAAATCCGGAATTGCACAATTCAATTATTAATCAGAGTACAAGAATTAAACGGAAAGAAAAAGGAAAGGAAAAGAAAAGAGAAAGAAAAGAAGAAGAAATCGTGCGTGTGTGTGAGAGTTATGGGAATAGCGGCTGAATTCAAATTATATAACCTCGAAAAAGTCCACAAAAATAGTCGAATTCGGGCCCAAAAATCATGCCAGCGCCAGACGGGGCGTAGCGCAAGACGTGAGCATTCTCTGGAAAGGTTAGAGAGTATCGCAGCGCCAGACGGAGTGGAGCGTCGGACGCGAGCAGTTTTTGGAATGAATAGTGAGAGAATCCAAGCGCCGGAAGGAATGGAAGCACTAGATACGCGGGACGAGGCACCCGATGAGGTTGCAGCATCGGACGCCATGTCTCTGGAGAGCGCGCTGTCGAGGGCGCACGAGCGCTAGTAAGTGGAGGGCGTTGGGGAGCGCATTGGAGAGGAGATCGAGGCGTATGATGCGGGATGGAACGTGTGCTGGGAAGTGCGAGCGAGTGTTGCGGATCGCCCTGCACTGGATGGACTTGGAAGTGTCGCGTGGTGTGGGAGAGTGCGCTGGACTGAGCTAGCGTTGGCCGCACAGCGCGCGAGATGGACGAAGCGGGAAGCACGAGCGCCAGAAGCCATGTGAGCAGGTGCTGTGTGTGGCGCTGAGTGGCTGCGTCACGCGGGGGCACGGAGCACCGGGTGAGGAGCTGAACGCGTGCTGGGAGGGTAGCGTTGGAGGCTGAACGCTACTGGGCTGCTGGAGCGCTACCGGCGTTCCATGGACGTGCTCGCAGCGCGTCGTCGCGACCATTGCTTCATTCCGCTATCTCGTCCGAACTCCGAATTGCGATCTGTTTACGCCTATGGACTCCTATCGAGATGCTCTACAATATAGGATAGATCTTGGGAGATTGATTTCTTCCTATTTAATGTCATTTTTCTACAAAACATCGAAATAAACCAAATAAGTTTGAATCGATAAATATTAATCAAACCAACGGCATAAATAGGATAAACTACTGAAAACGACATGCAAAATAATACCAAGAATAAGCACAAAATCATACTAAACCACTCATCCACACTTAAACCTTTGCTTGTCCTCAAGTAAACCTTATCACCACAACACGAGAAAAGAAATCGAGAAAACAAACATTCAAATGGATCATACCACGACATCACGTCTTTCTAGAATTTCTATACCAATACACTTCTCAACATGGTAATGAATCAATAATTGATTGAGTATGCGGCTTAATCTAAGAAAATCACAAATCTGATCTACATGTATTTAATAATCGAATAGCCAACTCATATAAACACCTTGCATAAAACATCTCATATTTAACATACTAAACAACTTTCAATACCAGATGTGACGACTCAAGGAGGATTATAGGAAAATATTCATTAAGTCAAACCTTCGAGTTGAAAACCCGAGTATCCTAATGTGGTTTTCCATACTTATCACTTTTGAGCTTCCATTCGAGAAGCAACATGGAGCGAGAGGAGTAGAGCCCCTTATTCCAACCTTAAGCTCACTTATTAAATCCATCAACAACTTATTCCAACTCTTTTATTTTTGTTTTTATTTTTATTTTTATAACAATTTTTTTTTTATTTTTTTTCGAGATAAGACACGCAAGGGGACCATATAAATAGCCACGACAATCAACCACACATATCACTTCATCATAATTTACTTTAACGTGCCCCACGGCTAGATCAATCATCAATAATTATCAAGCTAAGTCACGCATCGATAAGAATTACTAGAAATCAGTTTGGACGTGCATACCCAATCAAATCATGCTCACTCAACTCTACTCGTATACTAGACGATAAAGCATACTCAAATCCAAACGAAAGGTACAAAATAGAGGATGACACATCCAAACAAACACAAGTCACATGCAACACACAAAGACAACAAGCACATCTCCACACTTTAGAAAAAAATCAAAAAGATAAAATGTAGAAGTTAACTTCCCTGAAATTGGGAGAGCATGTGAACTAGGTACAATGGTGACGACGTCCAGTGGCTTGAGTGTTCATGATATGCAGCTCGCCACAATTCTCATCTCACTTATTAAAAACCTGAAAAGAAAAAGAAAAAAACAGATAAAAACAAATAAACTCGTGGGTTACCTCCCACGCAGCGCTCGTTTTAATGGCACGAGCTCCACCAATGAAAAACGGACTATCCATAGTCCTTCACCTGCAGGAATACCATCTCAACCAGAGCATCAGTAGTAACAATGTAAGCACAAAGGACAATTAAGGTAGCAAATAATGAATTAATTAAGCGCAAATCATACATCCTATTCTTCAAAGCAAAATAGATAACCTCAACTCCTAGAGCACAATACTTTAGTGAATTAGGATGTTGAAATATTATGGATGTTACCTCAATTTTGTCCTCTCCTCATCCTCCAACTAGTTAGGAAAGAGATCAGGTTGTCCATACTTAGTCTCAGTTTGATAAAACCTTGACTCTTCACTTTCATCATCTGTCCTGATTCTCTCCTCAACTTCATCATCTTCAAAGAATATGACAGAAGAAGTCTACTCCAGTTGACTCGGCATCTCCTCCACACTTTGGTTGTAAACCAATTCTTCCATTGTCCTGGCTAACTGACTGACTTAGATCATTACATGTTCGATAGATGCTTCCAATATTTTGAACCTTTGTTGACTCGTCTTTATTAAAGACATCAGTGTGTCTTCCAATGTTGGCTTCAATGGCCGGCTCGATTGAATGAAAGCCTGCAATGTATCCTCCAATGTCGGCCTCACCGAGTGACTCTCCTGAATGAAAATATGTAATGTATCCTCCAATGTCGGTTTTACTGATGGACTCGCCTAGATGAAAGCATGCAATGTATCATCCAATGTCGGCTTCACCGGCTGACTCGCCTGAATGAAAGCCTACAATTTATCCTCCAATGTCGGCTTCATCGGCTGTTGCTGGAACAAGATGTCTTGACTATATGAAGAACTCTGATGATGCCTCCAGTAGGGATCATAGCCTTGATGCTCACAGCCTGACGAGTATTCCTCAAAATAGTCGAATTGGGCTCATTCTTTGTAAGAAGAATTTACCCAATACGACGATATTTCCTCCTCCAGGCCTGTTTGACCATATTCGTATCGCTGATAACCCTGCATTAAAAGAAACCAACTACAAAAAAAAGATCACACGCACCTGTTGTTGGATTTGTATACTGAAAGCTTTTGGTTGAGCTTGTATACAATGTTTCATGTTACCACCATTATAATCTCCTATCTGAATTGATTACTTGATTGCATATATTTATGTCCCCTTATCTCATATATAAGTTAGATCATATAGTGTGTAGAAGATCACAGAAGTCTGTATGATTGGTCAATCTTAATGAGATATAAAAGTATCACACCGAGACAACTTGAGGACGAGTTGTCGGTATACATCTTGATATAGATAAGAAGTGACTTGACTTGGTTGCTTGTCTATACCGGTGCGCCTCTCGACGTATTGATGGATCACGGTGAGATGAGTTCTTCTATCGACCTTCGTGAAGAACCTAGATCTCGGTGACTTACGATGATCTAAACCTCGATAAGATATTAGGTGAGTATGAGTTCTTGACCATCACTCGACTTGTTATGGGTGAGGTTACATGATTTAACCCAAGACTCTCTCGCATCTTGGGTGGTGGCGGTCTTGTATGTCATGCTAGTTATCTCAGACGAGTCACCGTATCCGTTTAGGATGATGACATCCCCTTAAGGAGCTCAAAGGTTTATTGTACTAAACCCCGCAGGGTTGAGTTATCTCAAGTACAATAATAAGATTGAGTGGTACTACTTAAGGAATTAAAGATATTAATTATTTTAAGCGATCGAATCGTAAATAATTAATGGACGTCGATATCTTAAATACGGGGATTCGTAAAGTCTAAGTGCAAGCCCGACTCAACTTCGTAATAAAGGGTAAGTCGAAGATTTATTCTCTAGTGGCATGAATGAATGTTTATGAATTAATTTATGTTCGGGCCGAACATAAGATAATTAATTTATTTGAGGCCCATCTTTATTCCTTGCATTTGATCCCTGGGCTGGCCCATCCAGGCCTGTAGCTAAGGTGATTTTCGCCCATCTCTCTCTCAGTCCTACCGGGACTCTAACTTGGTCATCTCTATCCTAAAGGATATTATTATATTTATTTGATATGCAAAAATCCTATCTAGATAGGATTTGGGAGTGCATTATAAATATAAGGTGAGAGAGAAAATCAAGGCTACTCTTCATTCATTATTTTCGAGAATTGCTATTACCAAATAGTGAGAATTTTCGAAATCTTTGTGAGAAGAAAGAGGGTAATTTTCTATAGCATTCTCCATAGACTGTCCTCACTCCACATTGGAGATTAGGCAACCGGAATACAGTCTAGAAGATCAAAGCACGAGTGTTGATCCGTTCTACCCCGACAGATTCGCAGGTAAACACGAGAAAACTCCTACGTGTTGCAATTAATTATATAGGCGCATGCTAGGCATATAATGTCACGCCCAAATTCCCGAGGGAAGGCACGGATTCCGGGGTGTGATTAGGGGTAGGGGTTAAGAAGCGGGGAAGAAGGGGGAGATACATATAACATACACGATAAGAAGATGTGACCATGAAATCAGCAAAGATCTCCTCTATAACTAGGACATATCCTGAAGGGAAGGGGTGCGCAAACAATCCACCAATAGAATAATATCGATACCATAACTTCAATGAAACATGATCTTGGTTTACAATAAGTAATGCAAGGAAGCAAAATAGCATTACACCCTGTTGACTAGACCGGTCAACCACATAGCATGCTCATGTCGAGACTCACAGCATAATAACATAATAGCAAATCTTGTTCCCAATCAGAAAGCAAAACAAGGGACAAGAATACATCAACATCAGAATCCGTATATAATACAACATCGCAGAAGCATAGCATGAAGAACCCGCAGCTCCACCCTCGGCGTCGCCGGTCCATTTCTCCATCCGTGAAAAGATTTGAAAAGAGTTTGGGGTGAGTACTAGCGCACTCACCGGGTTTTATCATAAATCAAAAGAATCATGATGCAGCGTTCGAGCACTTACCTTAGAAGGTTTTAAAACGTAAATCACTTCTAAGTAAGCAAAATAGATTTTTCGTTTTCGATGCCGATCTGTTATTCTTGTTGTTCTCTTCATAGAACCAAAGAACCACGGCTCGAACGTATCCCGCCAGCCCATCACATCTCATTCATTCGCCCGAACATATCCAGCCAGACCACAATATCTCGGCCCGGAACATATCCAGTCAGCCCATGCCCGGAATGTATCCAGCCGGCTAACTCGATGTGGACTTCAGGGGTTAAATCCCCGTCAGAACCATAACCACCTCATTACCATTTCCGTGTGGACTTCCGGGGTCTATCTCCTTTAGAACCATAACCACGTGTTCGGGGTCTATCCCCTTACGATCAATACTCAAGATGGTGATCAACCCACCGAATAAAGATCCATGCACAACCACAATAGAACCACATCTCGGATCAGAGAGCAGTAATAACTTCACCAAAACATTTTACGGCGCACATGTTTTTTTTGAAATATCAGAGTAAATAACTGATCGCTTGATTTTCTAACACGAAAAAGTGTAAGTATAGGGTAAGCGAAGTATCGTATCCACAGGGATTGCAATCCAAAAACACAGAAGCTAGCTTAGCGACAATTCATCATTATCCAAGCATAGAAAAAGGGGTGAAAGGTTTAAGGCTTCAGAATTTAATCCAAAGCAAAGGTAACCAAGCAGAAATATAAATAAAGCAATAAAATCACGGATGATAAAACAGAAAATAAAGACTAACCCTAGGGATGCATCAATCCTATGCACAACGATGTTTATCCTGCTTATTACTAACCATTTTAATCCAGACAAGATGGAAGATCACATATATAACCAACAACTTCGCCATTTACAATTCGGCGGTTGATTACTAATTTTCCTATCACGATTCGTCTCTAGAGGAAAATAAGCAACTCCAAATGGATCACTAAGAATATGCTTCCTACGAATGTCCTATCTCGATTCGACTCGAGGCTTATTCGTATCATGCATTCAAGATCGATTGACAATTAATACGATTCGTCGTTAATCGGCAACTAGATATGCATCAAGATTGATCGTAAATCAACACATATAAATAAGCACCATGAATCATGAATCAATGCCTGGAAGGTAAATAACAATAGCAGGAATCACAACATATAGGATCGAATCATGCAAACCCTAGGATTAGAACGAAAACTAGCCAGACATAATAAACGAAATAAAATACGATTTAACCATAAAAACGGAAATTAAATATATAAAACCCGTGATGAAGCGTTGGATGAACAAAGGTTGGTCTTGAATCCAATCCCAAGCAAAAGAACGGAAAACAACGAAAAGCGATCGGACAAAACGTTCCGATCGATAACGAATTGAAGAACTAAACTAGAATAAAGCACGAATTAAATCTAGAACTAAACTAAAGCGAAAGAAAGACAAAACTGAGGAAAAACTCTCTAAAAAACGTGTCTGGGGCGTCTGGGGTTTGTTGGGGGCGCAAGGGCTCTTGCCCTATTTATAGATAAGGGTGAAAACCCTAATTTGCGCGTCTGCCGCCTCTCCTTGCGATCGCTGCTCGTGGTCGCTAGCTCGACCGCGAACCATCTCCCGCGCGCGCTCTTCTTCGCTCGCGGTCTCTCCTTGCGCTCGCATGGTACCTCGCGACCAGGCTAGCGGTCGCTAGCAATTCAAAAGCGGTCGCGAGAAATCGTCTGATGGCTTTCTCGGCGGGCTTCGCTTCGCTGGCACGAGGTCGCGGTCGGCTCTTCTCGGGCGTTCACTGGTTTGCTCATGACCAGCCTAGCGACCGCCAGGCTGGTCGCTAGAACTCGACAGATTGCTCATTTTGGCTCGTGCTTCGCTTCCTTGCTTGATTATCAACATATAAACCTACACAACACCAAAAGAACACCCAAGAGCAATATCTTCTAGAAATAGATGAAACATTGAGAATCGATGCATAAACGCACATTAAATGATCTAAACTCATCTTTAAATATCAATAATAAACGTGTAAAATGCGCGTTTATCAATAACTCAAAATAAGCATATATAACCCAACCTGAACAGACGAAAACGTCAACAGGGAGCTAACCACGAATCCAATAACCTCACCGATCGCACTGGTAGGTACCTGGTAACAAGACGGAACAAATTTTGGGGTCACATCCCACAAAGCAAAGCAACATCGTGATCCAAACCAAGATCGTAGAAAAACTAGGGTTTTCGACTTTCTGAACCCGCATTTGGCACTCTCCGGGTTTTCAAATCAACTCGATGCAGAAGGAAAATATATTCAGGGCATCAAGACCTATAATAGGGTACTTTCAAAATGTGCATGCATGCAAGTTGTCTCAAATCTTAGCAGCGAAGAAGCTTCAAAAATCGATGCCTATCCTCAGATCTAGGATAAACCATCCAAAATCGATGTATGAAAATGGAAACATAAGCAATATGCATAACGACGAATATGGAATGACAAACTATGTTGAAAATGGATAACCCGGGCATGTACTTCCTTTAGAAAACTCGAAGCAACGGAAAACATCCCGACATGCGTAAATGCGAAAATGTAAAAACGAATCGGTACTTTAGTAGAATGCATGGCCGGAACTCAAAACCTAAAGGAACCGTAGCTGGTGGCCGTCGGCCACCAAACGGCGACCAACAGACTCACGGCGGCGGCCTTGGGCGGCGGTTTCGCCAAATCGGTGAGCCTCCGTCCGTTTTCCCGCCTCGTCCCTTTAGAATCCCGAGTTCTATGCTATCGATCTACTAAAAGGAGAAATCAAAACAAGAGAAGGACAAAACAGAAAACGGGCTGTCGGGAGGGATGATCGGCGGTGGTGGCGGCGGCAAGATAATGGCGCCGCCGAGCCTCCCTGCCGATCCCCACTCCTCCAGCTGCTTCATGCAGCACTGGCTGCTCGGCTCTTCCGTAAACACGAGAGGCGAAGGAAATGAGCGTTGAAAATGAAGGCCCTAGCCTCCTATTTATAGGAAAGCGGGGGCACAAATGCTACATGCAAGCGACCTTTTTCGAAAACGCATAAGCGACGTAACTTTTAAACGGACTCCAAATTTAGCAAACTTAGTACCCATGGACACGAAATAAAATACCGGACACAACGGCTATAAACAAGATATGTTTTTCAAAGACCCATGAAAAGTCCGATTTTTCGATAACTTCCCCGGAGTGCCAAACCTTCGTGGGTGGTCGAAAACCTGAATACTTAGTGTCTGTGAATTTGTCATAAGACACTCTTCACAACGCCTGATGTTTCGTGACGGTCGTATCACTGAAACAAAAAGTCAACCTTTTGACCTTTCTCGAAAAATGTGCCATGCAAACCTGGTGCTTAGAAAAGAGGGGTATTACATCCCTCCCCTCCTTAGAAAAATTTCATCCTCGAAATTTCAAACACGTGGAGAAAACAACTCAGGGTACTGAGCCCTGAACTTGTCTTCCCACTCCCACGTAGCTTCTTTTCGCCATGGTGATTCCACAACACTTTCACCAGCGGAATCTGCTTGCTCCTCAACTCCTTGACTTCTCGTTCCAAGATAGCCACTGGCCTCTCCTCGTAACTCAGATCCTGAGCAAGAACCACTTGGTCATGCTTGATCACGTGTTTTGGGTCGAACACGTACTTTCTCAACTGAGAAACGTGAAACACGTCGTGCACATCTCCGATGCTAGGCGGCAAAGCTAACCTATAGGCAACGGGGCCTATTCTCTCAAGAACTTCAAAAGGTCCAACGAACCTCGATCGCAACTTACCTCGTTTCCCAAAACGAACGACTCCTCTCGTCGGGGAAACCGTAAGGAAATCACGATCTCCGATCATGAACTGAAGATCCATACGACGCTTGTCCGCATAGGACTTTTGCCTGTCCTGAGCTTCCTTGATCCTTCGCTTGATCTGATCGATAACCTCGACCGTCTGTTGAACCATCTCTGGTCCTAACATCTTTCTCTCGCCCACTTCGTCCCAATAAAGTGGCGATCGACACTTCCTTCCGTACAACGCTTCATAGGGAGTCATTCCTATGGTGGCCTGATAACTGTTGTTATAGGCAAACTCCACCAAAGGTAGTATCTCTTCCCAATTTCCTCCTCTATCGGCCACGACTTGCTCGCAGACATATCTTCCAACCCACAATCGTTCTTTCCGATGACCGTCGATCCCGAGGATGGAAGGTCATCTTGAGATTGACTTGGTCCCCATGGCTTCCTCAGACTCCTCCAAAACCTTGGCGTGAACCTCGGGTCACGATCGTATGAATCGGTACCAAAGGCCCATGTAACCGTGCGATCATTCTAACGTAGAGTCGAGCAAGCTTATCTAACTCGTGCGTCATTCGAATCGGTAAGAAATGAGGTGACTTCGCCGCCTATCAACGAAAACCCATATAGCGGTGTTTCCTCGCGCTGGCCTTGGAAAACTCACCACAAAATCCATACCGATATGATCCCATTTCCACTCTGGGATTGGTAGCGGTTGCAACAAACCTTACGGACGTTGGTGTACAGCTTTCACTTGCTGACAAGCCAAACAACGTTCCACAAACGCGACTACATACTTTTCATCCCTTCCCACCAAAAGTTCCTCTTAAGGTCTCTACATTTGGTGCTTCTGGATGAGTCAGATATGGTGCCTCATGAGCTTCACTCATGATCTTATCCCTCAATTCCCTATTGAGTGGCACACATAGCCTTCCTTGGAATAATAGCGCGTTGTCTTTCGCTTCTGTGAAACCCTTGCTATCTTCTAGCCTTGCTTTCAAACGCATCTTCTCCGAGAATTGTCTCCTCGTTGCGCTCACGATGGCTTCTCTCGGATCTGGTTCACCACAAAGCTGCGATGAATCCTTACCTTTGATTCCGGTGAATGAATGATGTTGGATTTGTATCTTGAAAGCGGTTTGGTTGAGCTTGTATACAATGTTTCTGTTACCACTATTACAATCTCCTATCGATTTGAATACTTGATTGCATATATCGTGTCCCCTTATCTCATATATAAGTTAGATCATACGATGTGTAGAAGATCACGAAGTCCGTATGATTGGTCGAAGCTTAATGAGATATAAAAGTTTCACGGTGAGGGCGACTTAAGGGCGAGTTGTCGGTTTAGGCTGCAGATAGATAAGTGACTTGACTTAGTTGCTTGTCTATCTTTGTGCGTCTCGACGTATTGAAGGATCAACGATGAGATGAGTTCTTCTTTCGACCGTCGTGAAGAACCAAGATCTCGGTGACTTACGATGATCTAAACCTCGATAAGGTATTAGGTGAGTATGAGTTCTTGACCATCACTTTGACTTGTTATGAGTGAGGTTATATGTTCTAACCAAGATTCTCCGCATCTTGGGTGGTGGCGATCTTGTATGTCATGCTAGTTATCGTCAGTCAGTCACCGTATCCGTTTAGGATGATGGCGTCCCTTAAGGAGCTCAAAGGTTTATTGTACTAAACCCTGCGGGTTGAGTTAGCTCAAGTACAATAATAAGGTTGAGTGGTACTACTTAAGAAATGAAGTTGATGTCGTTTTAAGCGGTCGATTGCTATAAATGATTAATGGACGTTCGATATCTTAAATCTGGGATTCGTAATGTCTAAGTGCAAGCCCGACTCAACCCGGCAATAAAGGGTAAGTCGACATTCTTTCTCTAGTGGCATGATCGAATGTTTATAAATTAATTTATGTTACGGGCGAACATAAGATAATTAATTTATTTGAGGCCCATCTTTATTCCTTGCATTTGATCCTCGGGTGGCCCATCCAGGCCCATGTAGCATCGAGGAAAATCGGCCCAATGTTGCTCTCTATGGCAAGATTTTATTCTCTTTATCCCACAAGGATATTATTATATTTATGGTATATGCATAGATCCTTTCCATATAAGATTATGGTAATAATCACGAGTATGGAAATAATCACGAGAGTATGGAAATAATCCTAAGATTATGGTAATATTCCATATAGGATTATGGTAATATTCCATATAGGATTATGGTAATATTCCATATAGGATTAAGGTAGTGCATTATAAATATAAGGTATGAGATAAAGTCTAGGTTAATGCTCACATATTGTAAAGAGGATTTTCGGCCATCTCATACACTTTGAGAGAGAGAATTTTCGAGAGTTTTGTTGGTGAGAGCATTGGGTGATTTTCCGAAGCATTCTCCATAGATCGTCCTCACTCGACGTTGGAGATTGGGCAATCGGGATACAGTCCAGAAGGTCAAAGCACGAGTCCGATCCGTTCGATCCGTTCATCTCGTTCCATCGACCTCTTGAGATCCAAAGGTAAACACGTGAAAACCCTAACGTGTTGCGATTTAATTATATAGACGCATGCTAGGTTTATAATCAATGTATGGTGAATTAAACACCCAGATGGATCCTCGGGCGAGGGTTAACATATGTTTTCCCACAATTGGTATCGAGCACAGGATCGGAATCTTGGCTCTGTTGGATTAATTCGCGTTTGATTATTACGTGCGTTTTAATAATTGTGGATCATCGTTCATCGTGGCTCGTTTATTGTTTTGTTGGTTTTGTTTTACACCACGAGAAAATCCGTGGTTAGATTAGATTTTATTATGTAAATCTTATACGTAAAGAAGAACGAAGCGAAAGAGCGAAGAACAGCACGACGGGAAAACAGTAGCTCGGCGAATATCGGGCGGTATCTCGCGGCGAGCCTCGCGATCGCTAGGGCGATCGCGAGGCGCGGCGACAGCGTCGCGGCGTCGCACGAGATCTCTGGCGCCACGCGAGCAATCGGCGATCGGCGATCGCGAGTGCGGCCGCCAAACAAGCGGCGGCGAAGAAGCGGCGGCAGGCGCGTTCGCCGCGGCGACCAGCGCATGGCAGACTTCGCGATCGCGAAGTTTGACGGCTGGCGACGACGTCTCTCGGCGGGCGTTCGGCGCTCGGGGAAAACTCGCAAGCATGCTCGACGGTCGCGATCGCCTTTGTGCCCGCGAGAGCACGGGCGGCAAAGCGCCAGCTAAGCCTTGCGGGCTTTGCCCTAGCGCGCCAAGACGATTGAGCCGACCCGGCCCGGACCGATTTTCAGATTTTCCGGCCCGTGCCGTGCACGCGAGGCCAATTGTTGAATCCGGTCCGTGCCCGTACGCGAGGCCCGTTTTCGAAGTTTAATTACATGCTTTGTAAATCTATGTAATAGATTAGATTTAAATGTGCGGGTTTCACGATTGGGCGCGATGAGCGTTTTATTTTATTTTTATCGTTCATATGCATGTCGTGGATGTTTAAATTATGCAGTAGCATGCTATGTATGTTTATATTACGTTGACAAACCTTTAAGTGTTTTACGTAATTGGATCGCATACTAAGCATGCTAGGTTTATCAGCGTTTATCAAGCATATTTTAGAATTACTGCGAGCATGTTTTACATGTTGAGTTCTATAGAAAAGCATGCTAGGATTACGTGATCTCGCATGGACAAACCTTTTGAATAAAAAGACTAAGCAAGCAACCCGACAAATTAATTTTTCAAATTAAAATGTCGAGACCTCCACTTTTTGATCTCTAAACAAAGTGAGGCGACTTTGTGAGTAAACGATCCACAGCGTGGCTTGCTTGCCTTGCTTATCATAAGTTTGTTAGATGAGATTTCTAAATAAAACATTTTAAATCTATTGAGAAGTGGGAGTTTCATGTAAACGCGATCACGCAGCGTGGCTTGCATGTGCGATTTTCATAAGTTCTCTAGAGATAGATATAAAATGAGATAACAAAGAATTTGAATTGGGCGGTATGGTCCGGTGGTATACCAATTCTAAAATTCATCTTCTAACTATTAAAATTGTGGTCATTGCTAGACATCACCTCAAGTACAACTTCCATGAAGTCCTTCTTGCGATAGTGATGTGGTCTAGTAAGGTCCAATCATTAATTTCATTTGTCATAAGGATAAGTTGACATGGATTGAAATTAAGCGACTAAAAGGTATATTTTAGTGCAGTGGGGGTTCATGTGTAAACGTCCACACGCGTGGCTTGCATGTGGAATTCCTTGGGCGATTGGAGGTTTCAATTAATATTGTTTTATCAAAAGGTTACAATATTATTGTTATGAATTATTTGCGATCGTATGCTTATGTGTTTACATTATCGTTTCGAGATATGTCTCTTCGCCGATTATCAATATGCTCGCACAAAATCCGTTATCCGGTCAAAATTTTATCGAGTGGAAGCGAAACATGGAATATGTTCTTATCATTTGAAGAACACATGTTTGTTCTCACTACTCCTAAACCGATGCCCTTCTTGCGACGCGTCGACTAATGAGCAATGAGTCGGCGAGACTTTGGAATAAGTCGAACAATATGGCTAAATGCTATATGATGACTACGATGTCCAAAGGCTTGCAGCTGCGACATCGGTCGATGGTGAGACGCGACGATATTTGGTCAAGTCTCGAGAGTAAGTTTGGGCGGTCGGATCGGACGATCGACTTCCACACAATGAGAGAAATCTTGGCGTGTAAGATGGAAGAAGGAAGTTCGGTCCATGAACATGTCTCCACATGACTCATCTCATGGATAGTCTTGATCGGTTGGGAGGAGGTATTGACGGCGAAGCCAAGGTCAATATCATCCTCAATACTGCCCCAAGTCTTTTGAGAACTTTCGTGTGAATGCGATCATGAGCAAGACCGAGTTTACACTTAGTCGGTTGCTTAATGATCTCGTTCTTTGCGGAAGGAGTTATGGGAAAAGGAGCACATGCTCTTGCTAGCACATCTAAGGGCCCAAAATTTTCATCGCAAAATGGAAATAGAAAAGGGTACCAAAGGTGGTAGAGGCGAGGAAATAGTGGGAGTAATGGGAGCAAGAACATGGTTGCCAGGAGGCTTGAAGAAGCCAAAGGAGAAGGGCAAGTGCTTCAAGTGCGGTGGCCCAGGCATTGAAGGCCAAGTGCCCTATGCTCAAAGCTCAAGTGCGCCGTTTGCTTTAGTGGCGGAAACATGTTTAGCGACTTGTTCTACCCATTCATGGGTAGTAGATCTGACATAATGATCATGTTTGTTACACCTGCGGGGTTCCTGCGGACAAGGGAGTCTGTTTGATGGCGAGATAACGATCTCCATGGGCAACGCGCGAAAGTCGAGGTCATTGCGAGTTGGAGATGTTTCTTTATGTTTTGGGACAACAGTTTTAGTTTTGAAAGGCGTTTTATATGTGCAGTTTTGGTGAACCTTGTTTACGTTTGAAATTATTTACTCATGGATATTCTGTTATTTTTGATAGTGGTGTTTCTATCATAAGAAATAACGAAGTTATCTGTGTTGGCACCTTATATAATTCACTTTATACTATTTCTGCAAAACATAATACCTATAACTATGTTGCATCTTCATCAAACCCTAAAAGAGAAAGTTTTCTTAGCAAGATGACTCTACTTTTCTCTCGGCATCTTAGATTAGGTCACATCAATCTAAATAGGATCCAAGGCGGCTAAGAATGGGCGTTGGGTGATCTCACGGTTACTCCGTTCCCGATCTGCGAATCTGTATAGAAGGTAAGATGTCGACCGGACCCTTCAAAGCGAAGGGTTATAGAGCCAAAGAAATGTTGGAGTTAGTCCATTCGACTGTGTGGACCAATGTCCACACAGCTCGTGGAGAATGCAGTATTTTGTCACTTTCATTGGCGATTACTCAAGTGCGGATACATATACCGCTTCGCAAGTGCGAATGCTTTGAGAAATTGAAAGAGTTTAAGGCGGAAGTGGAGACGAAGCTAGGTAAAAGTATCAAGTCGCTGTGATCCGATCGCGGTGGCGAATACCTCGATAACGAGTTTATGGACTATCTAGTGAAGTGTGGGATTACCTCCCAAGCGCTTCACGGGCACACCACAACAAAATGGTGTGTCGGGCGAGAAATATGACTCTTTTGGAAATGGTTAGATCTATGATGAGTTATGCTACATTGCCTATTTAGATTACGGGGATATGCCTTAGAGGCGGCTGCATACTTGCTAAATCTAGTACCGTCCCAAGTCGGTCGAAAAGACCCTTTCGAGTTGTGGTTTGGGCGCGAAGCCCGCTTTAAGCCACATAAGGATATGGGGCGATCCGGCACGTGTCTTTGAACAAGAAGGCGACAAGTTGGAGGCTAGATCGGCCTTAAGGTGTGTTTATTGGCTATCCTAGAGGAGCGAAGGTGGTTTATTCTATAGTCTAAGGATCGGAAGGTCATTATTAGCACTAATGCCCGATTCTTAGAAGAGGATTATATGAAAATCATAAGTCCAAAGTTGAAATCATTCTTGAAGAATTAGAAGATGATCGTATTCCACCACCGATTAGGCGAAAGGTGCGAGATGTCGAGTCTAGTGGGAGGGGTCGACACGGATACTTCAAGAAATTGAAGTGGGTCGAGTTCCACTGGAGATACCTACCGCATGAGTGGTACCTACACAGCAAGTTGTGCAAGTTAGAGAACCACAAGTATCTGCACCCACCGTTGCCATTGTGCTGTAGAACCTCGTCGTGAGTGGGAGGGTTGTTCGTCGACCCGGCGATTTATGTTCGTGGGTGAATCTTGGTTTAGTCCCAAGCAGAGACGAACATGCAATAATCGACCCATGGACATCTGAGGAGGCGATACAAGATATTGATGCAAGATCATGGCACACCGCTATGGACTTAGAAATGGAGTCCATAACGGCTATGGATGTATATGAAAGACACCTCTACCGGATGGCAAGGAAGCCATAGGTAGTAAGTGGATATCTGAGAGGAAGAGATTCCGATGGAGAGGTTTGACTTTTAAAGCCGAACGTGGCGAAAGGGTACACTTTCAGTTGAGGGCATCGATTTCGATGAGACCTTTTACTTTGTAGCAATGCTCAAGTCCATCGAAATTCTTCTAGCCATAGCAGACCACTTGAACCCAGAGGTTTGGCAAATGGATGTTAAAACCGCTTTTCTAAGCAGTTACCTTGAGGAAGGTAGAGACATCTATATGCGACAACCTCAAGGTTATGTGGTAAAGGGTGAAGAGCATCTAGTATGGAAGCTTAAAGTCCATTTATGGACTTAAGCGAACCTCCGATCATGGAACTTACTCTTTGACGAGGTGGTAAAGTCCTATGGATTTACCAGGTTGCCTAGCGAGAGTTGTGTGTATCGGTTAGATGTCAGCGGTGATGTGGTATTTCTTGCACTTTATGTAGATGACATCCTTCTAGTTGGCAACAACGTGAAGTCATTATCGAGGCGTAAAGAGTTGGCTATCCGATCGGTTTCAAATGAAAGACTTAGGAGATCGCAGCGTACATTCTTGGGATCAAGGTTTACCGAGATCGCAAGAAGAAAATATTGAGCTTATCTCGGGCGTCTTACATTGATCTTGTGATTACTCGTTTAGTATGCGAGACCGCCCGAAAGGATTGCTACCTTTCGGACATGGCGTTCCTTTATCTAAAACGCAGTCACCTATATTTACAAAGGAGATAGAGGAAATGAGACAAGTTCCTTACGCTTCCGCCGTGTAGGAAGTCTCATGTCTGCAATGCTATGCGAGGCCCGATATCTACTATGCGGTAGGCATAGTAGCGAGATATCGATCTAACCACGGACAAGCTCATTGAATTGCGATGAAAGCATATACTCAAGTACACGAAAAGGACTCGAGATTATAGGCTGGTTTACCATGCAGATAGTCTAATGCCTTTGGGTTATCTGAGACTCGGTTTCCATCTTGACCGTGATGAGAAAAAGTCGACCTCGGGTATGTGTTTACCTTGGGAGGTGGGCCGTATCTGGCGGAGTGCAAAGCGGCGATGCATGCGGACTCTACCATGGAAGCCGAATATATAGCCGCTTGGAGGCTTCTAAGGAGGCTGTATGGTTCAAGAACTACCTCATGGATCTAGATGTGGTACTGGTTTGCCCAAGAGTATCATAGTTTCTTGTGATAACTTTCGGTGCGATGGCAAACTCGAAGGAACCACGGACCCACAAAGCGACCAAAAACATAGAAAGAAAGTACCATGTCATACGAGAAATCGTTAGGCGAGGTGGCGTGCTGATTGAAAAGATTGATCTGACGGAAAATCTAGCGGATCCATTCACGAAGAGCACCGCCGCCAAAAGTCTACGATGAACACGTTAGAGGACTTGGATTGCGCTTGATGGCACCCACTTAGAAAGGAAACTTTTGTATAAGTGGGAGAAGCAAAGTGATGGTTGTTTGTAATAGCTAGTAGAAAGACACATTGTATACTAAAAGTTTGCTTTAGTATAAGTGGGAGATTGTTGGATTTGTATCTTTGAAAGCGGTTTGGTTGAGCTTGTATACAATGTTTCTGTTACCACTATTACAATCTCCTATCGGATTTGAATACTTGATTGCATATATCCGTGTCCCCTTATCTCATATATAAGTTAGATCATACGATGTGTAGAAGATCACGAAATACGTATGATTGGTCAAGCTTAATGAGATATAAAAAGTTTCACAACGAGGCGACTTAAGGGCGAGTTGTCGGTTTAGGCTGCGGTATAGATAAAGTGACTTGACTTAGTTGCTTGTCTATCTTTGATGCGTCTCGACATATTGAAGGATCAACGGTGAGATGAGTTCTTCTTTACGACCGTCGTGAAGAACCAAGATCTCGGTGACTTACGATGATCTAAACCTCGATAAGGTATTAGGTGAGTATGAGTTCTTGACCATCACTTTGACTTGTTATGAGTGAGGGTTATATGTTCTAACCCAAGATTCTCGCGTCTTGGGTGGTGGCGATCTTGTATGTCATGCTAGTTATCGTATCAGTCACCGTATCCGTTTAGGATGATGGCGTCCCATAAGGAGCTCAAAGGTTTATTGTACTAAACCACTGCAGGTTGAGTTAGCTCAAGTACAATAATAAGGTTGAGTGGTACTACTTAAGGAAATGAAGTTGTGTCGTTTTAAGCGATCAGATTGCTATAAATGATTAATGGACGTTCGATATCTTAAATACGAGGATTCGTAATGTCTAAGTGCAAGCCCGACTCAACTTCGGCAATAAAGGGTAAGTCGACATTCTTTCTCTAGTGGCATGATCGAATGTTTATAAATTAATTTATGTTAAAATTTGAACATAAGATAATTAATTTATTTGAGGCCCATCTTTATTCCTTGCATTTGATCCACAGGCTGGCCCGTCCAGCCCGTAGACTTGAGGAAAATCGGCGCCAATGTTGCTCTCTATGGCAAGATTTTATTCTCTTTATCCCACAAGGATATTATTATATTTATGGTATATGCATAGATCCTTTCCATATAAGATTATGGTAATAATCCACGAGTATGGAAATAATCACGAGAGTATGGAAATAATCCTAAGATTATGGTAATATTCCATATAGGATTATGGTAATATTCCATATAGGATTATGGTAATATTCCATATAGGATTAAGGTAGTGCATTATAAATATAAGGTATGAGATAAAGTCTAGGTTAATGCTCACATATTGTAAAGAGGATTTTCGGCCATCTCATACACTTTGAGAGAGAGAATTTTCGAGAGTTTTGTTGGTGAGAGCATTGGGTGATTTTCCGAAGCATTCTCCATAGATCGTCCTCACTCGACGTTGGAGATTGGGCAATCGGGATACAGTCCAGAAGGTCAAAGCACGAGTCCGATCCGTTCGATCCGTTCATCTCGTTCCATCGACCTCTTCAGATCCAAAGGTAAACACGTGAAAACCCTAACGTGTTGCGATTTAATTATATAGACGCATGCTAGGTTTATAATCAATGTATGGTGAATTAAACACCCAAGATGGATCCTCGGGGCGAGGGTTAACATATGTTTTCCCCACAAATGACTTCGCTGAGCTTCTCAAAATCTCGAATAAGCTCTTTCTCTTACGTGAGAAGATATCCCAACTTCGCTCTCGATTTGCGACTAAGGGCATCTCGCTACGACATTGGCTTTCCGGGTGATAGGCGATAGAGCAATCATAATCCTTTACCAACTCTAGCCATCTCCTCTCGCCTCATGTTCACTCTCTTTTGTTCAAAGAAGTACTTGAGGCTCTTGTGATCTGTGAAGATTTCACACTTAACTCCATAGAGATAGTGCCTCCAAATCTTGATGCATGAGCATCGCTGCTAACTCCGGTCGTGAGTTGGGTAGCTCAACTCGTGCGGTTTCAAGCGGCGAGACAGCGTAGCTATAACCTTCCGTTACGCATAAGAACACAACCTAAACCAAGCTTGGATGCATCGGTGTGACCACAAACCCATCGTTCCTTCGATGCGGCTAACACTTTGGGCGGTTGTTAACTTCTTCTTCAACTCTTGGAAACTTGCTTCATAAGTTTCGACCATGAAAATTGATCCCTTTCACGAGTTGTTGCGTCATCGGCCTTGCCAACTTGAATACCCTTCGATGAAATATCTATAATATCACGCGAGCCTGAAAGCTTGAACCTCATTGGCATTAGTCGGAACCTTCCGGTTACTTACTGCTTCAACCTTCACTGGGTCGACTTTGATTCCTTCTGCAGACACGATGTGTCCAAGGAATATCACTTCTTTGAGCCAAAACTCGCACTTACTATACTTGGCATACAACCTCTTTGCTCGTAACTTTTCGAGCAGTGCGGAGGTGTTCTCTATGCAACTATGCATTCTTGGAATAGATGAGAATATCATCGATAAAAACCAAGACGAAACTATCCGAATCTCGATGGAAAACTTCGATTCATCGGATCCATGAAAATCGGCGGCGCATTGGTCAAACCAAACGGCATCACGATGAACTCGTAGTGCCCATACCTTGTTACGAGCGCGGTCTTAACGCCCTCCTTCACGATCTTCACCGATGGTAGCGACCTCAAATCGATCTTAGAGAAGACACTCGCTCACTTGAGCTGGTCAAACAGATCGTCGATCCTGGAAGAGGATATCATTCTTGATCGTTAGCTTATTCACTCTCGTAGTCAATGCACATCCGCATTGACCCATCCTTCTTCTTGACGAACAGGCTGGCGCTCCCCACGGCGACACGCTGGGTCGATAAAACCTAGATCCAACAGCCTCCTGCAATCTAGCTTTCGCCTTGCAATTCTTTAGGTGCCATTACGTATGGTGCCTTTGATCATCGGTCTTGCTCCCGGTTCCGGATCAATAGTGACTTCCACTTGTCTATCGGTGATGGCCCGGCAAGTCCTCGGGAAACACGTCCGGATATTCACACACCTGGCTCCTCTTGCAATCGCTTGCGCTCTTGATGCCTCGTCGAACTCACTAAGAAAGTCCGATAGCTTCCTTCCCGATCATCCTCACCGCCTTCGGTCTTTGAGATCATAAACACGCAAATACCCATCCTTATGCCGTGGAAACAAACTTCCACTCCTTCGGCTATTCGAAAAGCAACTTCTCTCTCGAGACAACGTATAGTTGCCCTGTGCTTTTCCAACCAATCCATGCCAAAGATGACATCGAAATCTTCCATTCCGATGACATGCAAATTGACAAAGACCTTCTGCTCACAGATTTCTACCTCCTGGTTTGGGCATATCTCTTTTGCCTTTAGCACTTCCCCTGATGGGATGCTAATTTCCAGGGTACTCTGTGATTTCTTGGGTACCAAACCCAACCTCTCACACGCGATTCTCGAAACGAAAGAATGTGAGGCTCCTGTATCAAACAAAGCGAAAACGGGTATATCACTCATATGGATTATACCTGCAAGATTTCCGGGTGATTGTCTTTTCTTCTTGATTCAAGGCGTACACCATTGCTTGCTGCGGTGGCCTTTGGTTTGCTGGCCTAGGGTGACCTCCTGCTCCGTTGTTTGTCCTCGGCGGAGCTTGGTTTTGCCTCTGCGGAGCTGGATCTTTGCCTCATCGGCGGCCGCACGCACTGACCTCGATGGACAATCTCGGCGTAATGTCCAAACTTCCTACAATGATAACACTCAACGTAACCTTGCCTGCACTCGCCCAAGTGATTCCTCTAGCATTTCTGGCACCAAGGCCTTTCTGCACCTTGTCGCATGGGTTGGAAATTCCTTCCCCAAGGTTGCCTTTCTCTTCCGAATACCCGTTCCTCGGAATCACTGGACCGCTCGGGTTCCCATGGAACACCTGGTTGCCTTTCCCTCGATCTTCCCATTTCCTCTTACCTCTTCCTCCATCAGCTGGCTGTCCGGGTGGCATCGTTCTCTCCTGGGGCAACATTGACTCAATGTTTAAAGCCGGTTCGAGGGCTCGCGATACGTCGATCTCCCGGATGAAGAGCAAAATTCGATCTCGGGTGGAGTCCTCTCTCGAACACATGCGCTCGGCGACCTCTATGCCGACTCAGTGCGTAGCATAACGTGACGTAGCGATTGAGCGGCGATCGTGCTCGGTGACCGTCCCTTCTCCTCGACGAAGATTCCGAATTCATTACGCCTTCGGCTGCACAAAACGCCAGGCACGTACTTTTCCATGAGTTCTTCCTTGAAATCTTCCCACGTATACCTTGCCCACTGAACTGGTGTCATGGTCCTTCTCACGGACTCCCACCAGAAATCAGCCTCATCGGTTAGCTGAAAGATCGCGCAATTCAGCTTTTCTGCTTCTTCGCAGCCGATGTATTCGAAGATCCTTTCGGTGGATCGTATCCAGTTCTCAGCGTCGATCGGTTCGCCGAGACCGTCGAATGTAGAGGGATTCTGCCTACGAAAACTCTCGATCGCATGCCGTTGAACCAAAGGTGGTTCTTGGGCTTCTTCCACATGATTGTTCCTCTGGTTCCTTGTTCTCGGCATTCTGTACCGACGTTGAAACATTAGAAACACGTTCGCATAGATAACCGGGTATCATCGCACAACATACAACATCACCCATATCACATATCATCACATATGTCACATATCACGCACGATCACATATAATCATGTAATCCTGTCAACATATCATTGTTATGCATCTCACATAACATCACCACATACCACATAGATCATATATCATCATCACATAGCTCATATCACATATAAGCATCAAAACATAAACATTACATCATAAGCAAATTAGTATTAGTTTTATCCGGTCATCCACGAAGGATTTGTCAAAATACAAGATCAAGGTATGTCAGTCAAAAAGGTCAGATATGAGCAAAAGAATCTGACTCCGGTTACTGCCAAAAGATGTCGCTCTGTCCATGCTATAGCAGACTCTGCGACTATCACTGTACACACTGACAGCTTGATCTCTGTTCCCCCATATCTGTCCACTACTCTCCGTTTGTTTCAATGGTTCCATTCTGCCTTTCCTCATCCTCTCTCTCTCTTCCTATCAGGGCTTGGATTCGGGCTGCCGTTTCGGCGAAGCGATCCTGCATGGAAGCAAGTCTCTCGTGGGTATGATCCCATCCAAGCTGCGCTCTGATTGCCTGAGTATCAGGTGAAAGCTGTGCCTGAGGCCCTGTCTCTGGCGCTTGCCCTTCCTCAACATGCTCGACCTCATCAGAGTCATCGGCTATCTGGATCACCGGGTCCTCTGAGCCCTCACTATCCTCCTCGTCCTCCTCTGGGTCCTCCTCCTCCTCAGAGTCTCCTTCCCTGGATGCCAACCTGATCTTCAGTTCGGTGGCATGAAGATTCGATCCTGGGCTTCTTCCCTGCCATTGTCGGATGGACAATCTCTCGCCCGGAGGTTCCTCGCCTCAAAATTGTTCCGGGTCCTTCTGAAGGTAAGGATCGTTGATGGAGGTGTAGTGGTGGTGTATCTGGACTTGGTGATCGTCGGCGATGGCTGCTCTCCCAAAGGCTCTTCGGGAACATCATCCCTATCATCAATCTGGATCGGTCCTCGAACATGCCTTGCTATCACATCCTCCTCAGATGGTATACCTCGATGATCGGTCCACTGTCTCCATACTCGATCAACGAACTCGGTGAAATCAAGGTAAGGTGCCTGGTGATAGGATCCCGTCTGAACATCACGTATCCTTGCTTTCTCGCCCACGGCTGCCAACCTGTTGGTAGCCTCTCTGTCAACCGATAGTAAGCTTCATACTCTGATACTTTCCCACTGTCTCGGATCTTTCTCCACAATCCAACAAATCTCCCTAGAAATACTCCCAACGGCTCATGGACATTCCTGGTACATTCCCTGAACTTACGGATCTGCTCATCCATCCTGTGGGATCTTAACCAACGTTGTCTGGGCCACTGAATATCCATAAACCTACATGTTAGTTCATCAAAATAACAACAAATATTCACGTTTCCTTTTTCTGCCCCAGTCATCTGGGTAATCATGTCTTGAGACACATATTCACTTTCAACACATATCAACATCGATATGGATATTCATAACAATAATCACGTAAACAATTACATGATTCACTTACAAGCACTCGTTTATCAAAATAAACAAGATTTTCAATCAACAACGCGTTGCTATGTAAACACATAGACTTACATCAACCATACGTGATCACATTAATCACATCATATCATATAAACGATTTCCACATCACAGTCGCATAGGCCCTTCCGTCCCATCGACAAATCATTTCCACATCCACATCAACACCCAACCATACCACATCCATCTCACCTCAACATCCACATCACGTTTACATCACGTAAACTCTTACCATGGCAAAGCACATGAAACCAAGATCATATCCAGCATCACGTAACCACATAAAGCATCAGCAAATAAACACATACCTCATCCCCTTTTTAAAGGAGGCGGCCTGACGGAGAGGCGAGGGTAGTCAGACGATAAATGCTTTAGAAGGATAAGTTCTAAACACTCAATTTCAAGAACGTATAAGATATAAAGCAAACGAATCGCTTTGATATCAAACAATATGACACATACCCAAAGCGAGAAAAATCGCTCGATACCACCGGTATCGGATAACAAAGATAGATGTCGGGGCCAAGAACATCGCTCGATACCTGCATCACGCCCCGATTCGAGGAAGGCACGGATGCGGGGTGTGATTAGGGGTGAGGTTAAGAAGGGAAGAAGGGGATACATATAACATACACGATAAGAAAATGTGACCATGAAATCGGGTAGCATCTCCTCTATAACTAGGACATATCCTGAAGGGGAGGGGTGCGCAAACAATTCACCAACAGAATAATATCGATACCATAACTTCAATGAAACATGATCTTGGTTTATAATAAGTAATGCAAGGAAACAAATAGCATTACACCCTGTTGACTAGACCGGTCAACCACATAGCATGCTCATGTCGAGACTCACAGCATAATAACATAATAGCAAATCTTGTTCCCAATCAGAAAGCAAAACAAGGGACAAGAATACATCAACATCATAATCCGATATAATACAACATCGCGAAGCATAGCATGAAGAACCCGTAGCTCCACCCTCAGCGTCGCCCGTCCGACTCTCTCCATCTCGTGAAAAGATTTGAAAAGAGTTTGGGGTGAGTACTAGCGCACTCACCGGGGTTTTATCATAAATCAAAAGAATCATGATGCCGTGTTCGAGCACTTACCTTAGAAGGTTTTAAAGCGTAAATCCACTTCTAAGTAAGAAAAATAGATTTTTCGCTTTTCGATACCGATCCGTTATTCTTGTTGTTCTCATCATAGAACCAAAGAACCACGGCTCGGAACGTAACTCTCCAGCCCATCACATCTCATTCATTCGGCCCGGAACATATCCAGCCAGCCCACAATATCTCGGCCCGGAACATATCCAACACCCCATGCCCTAACGTATCCAGCCGGCTAACTTGGTGTGGACTTCAGGGGTCAAATCCCGTCGAACCATAACCACCTCATTACCATTTCCGTGTGGACTTAGGGTCTATCCCCTTCGTAACCATAACCACGTGTTCGGGGTCTGTCCTTCGATCAATACTCAAGATGGTGATCAACCCACCGAATAGAGATCCGTGCACAACCACAATAGAACCACATCTCGGATCGTAGAACAAGAATAACTTCACCAAAACATTTTACGGTAGACATGTTTTATTTTGAAATATCGTAGTAAATAACTCAAAATAAGCATATATAACCCAACTCGAATGTACCAAAGCGTCAACGGGAGCTAACCACGAATCCAATAACCTCACCGATCGCACTGGTAGGTACCTGGTAACAAGACGGAACAACTTTTGGGGTCACATCCCACAAAGCAAAGCAACATCGTGATCCAAACAAAGATCGTAGAAAAACTAGGGTTTTTGACTTTACAACCCGTGATTTGGCACTCTCCGGTTTTCAAATCAACTCGATGCGTAAGGAAATATATTCAGTGGCATCAAGACCTATAATAGGTACTTTCAAAATGTGCATGCATGCAAGTTGACTCAAATCTTAGCAAATAAGAAGCTTCAAAAATCGATGCTATCCTCGATCGGGATAAACCATCCAAAATCGATGCATGAAAATGGAAACATAAGCAATATGCATAACGATCGAACATGGAATGACAAACTATGTTAGAAATGGATTACCCGGCATGTACTTCCTTTAGAAAACTCAAGCAACGGAAAACATCCCGACATGCGTAAACACGAAAAAGTAAAACGGAATTGGTACTTTAGCGTAATGCATAGCCCGAACTCAAAACCTAAAGGACCCATAGCAAAAGTGGCCGTCGGCCACCAAACGGCGACCAACAACTCACGGCGGCGGCTTGGGCGGCGGCGGTTTAGCCGTCGGTGGCCTCCTGCCGTTTTCCCGCCTCGTCCCTTTAGAATCCCGAGTTCTATGCTATACGATCTACTAAAAGGCGGAATCAAAACAAGAAAAGGACAAAACAGAAAAACGGGGCTGCCGGGGAGGGGATGATCGGCGGTGGTGGCGGCGGAACAAGAATGGCGCCGCCGCCGAGCCTCCCCGGCTCGATCCCCACTCCTCCAGCGCTTTCGCAGCTGCACTGGAGCTGCTCGGCTCTTCCGTAAACACAGAGAGATGAAGGAAATGAGCGTTGAAAATGAAGGCCCTATCCTCCTATTTATAGAAAGCGGTGGCTTGCGCTCGCTGCTGCCCTTTTTCGAAAACGCAAAAAGCGACGCAACTTTTGCAAACGGACTCCAAATTTAGCAAACTTAGTACCCATGGACACGAAATAAAATACCGGAAACAACGGCTATAAACAAGATATGCTTTTCAATGACCCATGAAAAGTTCGGTTTTTCGATAACTTCCCCGGAGTGCCAAACCTTCGTGGGTGGTCGAAAACCTGCATACTTTGTCTATGAATTCGTCATAAGACACTCTTCACAACGCCTGATGTTTCGTGACGGTCGCATCACCGAAACAAAAAGTCAACCTTTTGACCTTTCTCAAAAATGTGCCATGCAAACATGGTGCTTAGAAAAGACGAGGTATTACATATAATCAATGTATGGTGAATTAAACATCCAAGATAGATCCTCGGGAGAGGGTTAAAATCGATTTCCTACGGTTGGTATCGAGCACAGGATCGATATCTTGGCTCTGTTGGATTAATTCACGTTTGATTGTAACGTGCGCAATTAATTAATTGTGAATCTGTCGTTCATCGTGGCTCGTTTTATTTTTGTCGGATTTTATTTTTCACCATGAGAAAATCCGTGGTTAGATTAGATTTTTTCCTGTAAATCTTATCTGTAAAAGAAGAACGAAGATGAAAGCACGAAGAACGAGACGATTGGAGGTCACCGGAAAATCGGACGCATGGCCGAGGTTGTACGGCCGACGGCACACGGACGTGCTCGGCGCTCGCAGCGCACCGCTCGGTAGTGTGCACACGTATCTCGACAGGTCTCGGCGAAACAAGGCAGGCGGGTAGCACGGCAGCATAGGCGAGATGAGGCGGCACGGCTCGGTAGCCGGGCGTGCGGGGTGCATGGTTTCGCAAACGCCTCGGCACCCCTCGGCGCTGAGCGTGCACGCTCGGCGGTCGTCTTCGGTAGAATGCGGATGAGGCAGTGCGCGTTTATCGTGCGAAAGCCTCAGCACGCCTCGGCAGGTCACGCAGGAAACCTCAACGTAACCTCGGCATGGCTCGGCAGACACGGGCGACGCAGGGGCGCGTGATTCTCGCGCGATGTCTCGACAGCGCTCGGCGGTCTCGGTGCAATTCTCGCACAGGAAACCTCAAAGTGGTCGAGGGCTGGACGATGCGGGGTGCGTGATTCTCGCAGACGCCCTGGCAGTGCTCGGCGTAGGGTCTCGGCAGGACCTGGGTGAGATAGCGCGCGGCGTGGTGCGCTCGATGCGCGTAGACCTGCACGCAATTCTCGGCGGTCAGTCGGGCGACGCGCGCATGGCGGCGTCTCGATGGGCGGCGGTTGCATGGGTGAGGCTCGATGGGCTGTGCCTAGCGCCGCGCCCACCGCTATATGCTGATCCGGCCCAGTTTGTTTTGGGCCGACCCGACACGATTCGACCCTGACCCGTTTTTCAGCCCAGATTCAAATTTTTTGACCCGCTTCCAGATTTTGACCCGTTCGGCCCGTTCCAATGATCCGGCCCGTTTTCATTTTTCGGCCCAAATCCAGTTTTGACGAATCCGTGCACGCGAGGCCCGTTTTTGAGTTTTTGAAGATTTGTACTTGCAAATTTATGTAATAAATTAGGCAGGGAAGTACTGGATCCACGAGTGGGCCGCGATGAATGATTTTTTTTTTTATCGTTCAAAGCATGTCGTGGATGTTTAAATTATGCAGAAGCATGCTATGTATGTTTAGTTACGTAGATAAACATGTTATATGTTTTCTTGATTGGATGAGCATAGTAAGCATGCTAGGTTTATCACGTTTTTCAAGCATATTTTAGAATTCTGCGAGCATGTTTTACATGTTGAGTTCTATAGAAAAGCATACTAGGATTACGTGATCTGCATGGACAAACCTTTTGAAACAAAAGACTAAGCAAGTAACCCGACATATTAATTTTTAAAATTAAAATGTCAAGACCTCCACTTTTTGATCTCTAAACAAAGTGATACGCACTGTGAGTAAACGTCCACATGCTTGGCTTGCTTGCACTGTTGGTCATAAGTTTGTTAGATGAGATTTCTAAATAAAACATTTTAATCTATTGAGAGTGGGAGTTTCATGTAAACGCGATCACGCGTGGCTTGCATATGCGATTTTCATAAGTTCTCTAGATATAGATTTAAAATGAGATAACAAAATAATTTGGATTGGAAGCGGTATGGTCCTAGTGAGTATGCCAATTCTAAGAATTCATTTTCTGCTGTTAAAATTATAGTAATTGCTTAGACATCACCTCAAGTACAACTTCCCGCTAAGTCCCTTCTTGCGATAGTGATGTGGTCTAGAAAGGTCCAATCATTAATTTCATTTGTCATAAGGATAAGTTGACATGGATTGAAATTAAACTACTAAAAGGTTTATTTTAGTGCAGTCGGGGGTTCATGTAAACGCCCACACGCGTGGCTTGCATGTGGAATTCCTTGGGCGATTGGAGGTTTCAATTAATATTGTTTTATCAAAAGGTTACAATATTATTTTTACGAATTATATGCGATCGTATGCTTATGTGTTTACATTATCTTTTCAGATATGTCTCTTACACCGATTATCAATATGTTCGCACAAAATCCCTTATCCGGTCTAAATTTTATCGAGTGGAAACGAAACATGGAATATGTTCTTATCGCTGAAGAACACATGTTTGTTCTTACTACTCCTAAACCCGATGCCCTTCTCGACGCGTCGACTAATGAGCGGCGAGTCGTCAAGGACTTTGGCATAAGTCAAACAATATGGCCAAATGCTATATGATGACTACTATGTCCAAAGGCTTGCAGCTGCAGCATCAGTCGATGGTAGACGCGATCAAAATATGGTCAAGTCTCGAGAGTAAGTTTGGGCAATCGGATCGAACAGTCCGCTTCTACACAATGAGAGAAATCTTGGCGTGTAAGATGGAAGAAGGAAGTTCGGTCCATGAACATGTCTCCCACATGACTCATCTCATGGATAGTCTTGATCAGTTGGGAGGAGGTATTGACGGTGAAGCCAAGGTCGATATCATCCTCAACACACTGCCCAAGTCTTTTGAAATTTTCGCGTGAACGCGATCATGAGCAAAACCGAGTATACACTTAGTCAGTTGCTTAATGATCTCGTCGCCGCGGAAGGAGTCATGGGTAAAGGAGAACATGCTCTTGCTAGCACATCTAGGGGCCCAAATTTTCCGTTGAAAAATAGAAAAGAAAAGGGACACCAAAGGTGGTAGAGGCGAGGAACTAGTGGGAGAAGAACATGTTCGCCACCGAGGCTTGAAGAAGCGAAGGAGAGGCGAGTGCTTCAAGTGCGGCAAGACGGGCATTGGAAAGCCAGTGCCCTATGCTCGAGGCTCAAGGTACGCCATTTGCTTTAGTAACGGAAACATGTTTAGCGACTTGTTCTACCCATTCTTGGGTAGTGAACACGAAAGTCTGATGATCATGTTTGTTACACCTGCGAGGGTTCATGCGGACAAGGGAGGCGTGTGATGGCGAGATAACGATCTCCATGGGCAACACGGCGAAAGTCGAGGCCGTTGCGATCGGAGATGTTACTTTATGTTTTGATAGGGACAGTTTAGTTTTGAAGGCGTTTTATATGTGCGGAGTTTCATGAACCTTATTTCCGTTTCCAAACTATTTATTCATGGATATTCGCTATTTTTGATAGTGATGTTTCTATCATAAGAAATGACGAAGTTATCTGTGGAGGCACTTTATATAATTCGCTTTATACTATTTCTGCCAAACATAATACCTATAACTATGTTGCATCTTCTTCAAACCTTAAAAAGAGAAAGTTTTCTTGGCAAGATGACACCACATTTCTCTGGCATCTTAGATTAGGTCATATCAATCTAAATAGGATCCAAAGACTGGCTAAGAATGGAGCGTTAGGTAATCTAACATTTACTCCATTCCCAGTCTGCGAATCCTGTATAGAAGGTAAGATGTCGACTAGACCCTTCAAAGCGAAGGGTTACAGAGCCAAATAAGTGTTGGAGCTAGTCCATTCGACTGTGGGACCTATGTCCACACAAGCTCGTGGAGGGTACAGTATTTTGTCACTTTCATTGACGTTTACTCAAGTGCGGATACATATACCTGCTTCACCGCAAGTCTGAATGCTTTGAGAAATTCAAAGAGTTTAAGGCAAAAGTGGAGACAAAGCTTGGTAAGAGTATCAAGTCACTGCGGTCTAATTACGGTGGCGAATACCTCAGTAATGAGTTTATGGACTATTTGGTACAGGTGTGGGATTACCTCCCACTCACTACACCCGCACACCACAAAGAAAATGGTGTGTCGAGGCGAATAAATATGACTCTTTTAGAAATGGTTAGATCGATGATGAGTTATGCAACATTGCCTATTTCGTTACGGGGTATGCCTTAGAAACGGCGACATACTTGCTAAATCTAGTACCATCCAATCGATCGAAAAGACCCATTTTGAGTTGTGGTTTGGGCGAAGCTCAGTTTAAACCACATAAGGATATGGGCGATCCGGCCATGTCTTTGAATAAGAAGGCGACAAGTTGCGTGGCTAGATCCGACGCAAGTCTGTTTATTGGCTATCCTAGAGGGACGAAGGTGGTTTATTCTATAGTCCTAAGGATCGTAAGGTCATTATTAGCACTAATGCCCGATTCTTAGAAGAGGATTATATGAAAACCATAAATCCAAAGTTGAAATCATTCTTCGTGAATTAGAAGATGATCGTATTCCACCACCGATTAAGCCAAAGGTACATGATGTCGTGTCTAGTGGGAGGATCGACACGGATACTTCAAGAAATTGAAGTGGGTCGAGTTCCACCGGAGATACTGACCGTCAAGTGGCTCCTATCCGACAAGTTGTGCAAGATAGACAACCACAAGTTACTTGCACCCACCGTTGCCATTGTGCGATGGCACCTAAATCGTAGTGGGAGGGTTGTTCGTCAACCCGAGCGATTCATGTTCGTGGGTGAATCTTGGATTTAGTCTAGGAAACGAAAGCGGGCAATAATCGACCCATGGACATCAACGGCGATACAAGACATTGATGCAAGATCATGGCACACCGCTATGGACTTAGAAATTGAGTCCATAATGACTATGGATGTATATTTAAAAGACACTGCACTGGATGGCTAGGAAGCCATAGGTAGCAAGTGGGTATACAAGAGGAAGAGATTCGATGGAGAGGTTTCGCTTTTAAAGCCGTGCTTGTGGCGAAAGGGTACACTCAGTTGAGGGCATCGATTTCGATGAGACCTTTTCACCAGTAGCAATGCTCAAGTCCATCGTAATTCTTCTAGCCATAGCAGCCCACTTAAACCTTGAGGTTTGGCAAATGGATGTGAAAACTTTTCTAAACGGTTACCTTGAAGAAGGTAGAGACATCTATATGCAAAGAACTCGAAGGTTATGTGGTGAAGGGTGAAGAGCATCTAGTTTGGAAGCTTAAGAAATCCATTATGGACTTAAGCAAGCTTCACGATCCTGGAACTTACGTTTTGACGAGGTGGTAAAGTCCTATGGATTTACCCAGTTGCCTAGCGAAAGTTATGTTTATCGTTTAGATGTCAACGGTGATGTGGTATTTCTTGCACTTTACGTAGATGACATTCTTCTAGTTGGCAACAATGTGAAGTTGTTATCAGACGTAAAGAGTTGGTTATTCGATCAGTTTCAAATGAAAGACTTAGGAGATGCAGCGTACATTCTTGGGATCAAGGTTTACCGAGATCGCAAGAGGAAAATGTTGAGCTTATCTCAGGCGTCTTACATTGATACTGTGATTACTCGTTTTAGTATGCAGACCACCAAGAAAGGATTGCTACCTTTCAGGCATGGTGTTCCTTTATCTAAGGATCAGTCACCTATGACTGCAAAGGAGATAGAGAAAATGAGACAAGTTCCTTACGCTTCCGCCGTAGGAAGTCTCATGTATGCAATGCTATGCAAGAGACCCGATATCTTCTATACGGTAGGCATAGTAGCTAGATATCACTCTAACCCTGGACAAGCTCATTGGACTGCAGTAAAGCATATACTCAAGTACCTGAAAAGGACTCGAGATTATAGGCTAGTTTACCATGCAGATAGTCTAATGCCTTTGGGTTATTTAGACTCGGATTTCCAAGCTGATCGTGATGAGAAAAAGTCTACCTCATGCTATGTGTTTACCTTGGGAGGTGGAGCCGTATCCTGGCGGAGTGCAAAGCAGCGATGCATTGCGGACTCTACCATGGAAGCCGAATATGTAGCCGCTTTGGAGGTCGCTAAGGAGGTCAGATGGTTCAAGAACTACCTCATGGATCTAGGTGTGGTACCTGGTTTTCCCAAGAGTATCATAGTTTACTGTGATAACTCAGGTGCACTGGCAAACTCGAAGGAACCACGGACCCACAAGGTAACCAAACACATAGAGAGAAAGTACCATGTCATACGAGAAATCGTTAGATGAGGGGCGTCTTGATCGAAAAGATTGATCTGACGGATAACCTAGCGGATCCATTCACAAAGAGCCTGCCGCAAAAAGTCTACGAAGTTCACATTCAAGGACTTGGATTGCGCAAGATGGCACCCACTTAGAACGGAAACTTTTGTATAAGTGGGAGAAGCAAAGTGATGGTTTTGTTTTTAATAGCTAGTAGAGACACATTGTATACTAAAAGTTTGCTTTAGTATAAGTGGGAGATTGTTGGATTTGTATCTTGAAAGCAGCTTTTGGTTGAGCTTGTATACAATGTTTCTGTTACCACTATTACAATCTCCTATCTGAATTGATTACTTGATTGCATATATCTATGTCCCTTATCTCATATATAAGTTAGATCATACGATTGTGTAGAAGATCACGTAAGTCCAGTATGATTGGTCAAGCTTAATGAGATATAAAAGTATCACAACCGAGACAACTTGAGGACGAGTTGTCGGTATAAGCTACTGATATAGATAAGTGACTTGACTTGGTTGCTTGTCTATACTGGTACGTCTCTGACGTATTGATGGATCACAGTGAGATGAGTTCTTCTATCTGACCTTCGTGAAGAACCTAGATCTCGGTGACTTACGATGATCTAAACCTCGATAAGGTATTAGGTGAGTATGAGTTGCTGACCATCACTTTGACTTGTTATGAGTGAGGGTTACATGATTTAACCCAAGACTCTCTGCATCTTGGGTGGTGGCAGTGCTTGTATGTCATGCTAGTTATCTGTATCGAGTCACCGTATCCGTTTAGGATGATGACGTCCCCTTAAGGAGCTCAAAAGGTTTATTGTACTAAACCCCGCGGTTGAGTTATCTCAAGTACAATAATAAGGTTGAGTGGTACTACTTAAGAATTAAAGATATTAATTATTTTAAGCGAATGAGCAGCGTAAATAATTAATGGACGTCGATATCTTAAATACGGGATTTGTAAAGTCTAAGTGCAAGCCCGACTCAACTTCGGTAATAAAGGGTAAGTCAAGATTTATTCTCTAGTGGCATGAATGAATGTTTATGAATTAATTTATGTTCGGGTGAATATAAGATAATTAATTTATTTGAGGCCCATCTTTATTCCTTGCATTTGATCCTGGGCGGCCCATCGGGCTGTAGCTAAGGTGATTTTCGCCGTCGTCTCTCGATCCCATGGGACTCGACTTGATCCTCTCTATCCTAAATGATATTATTATATTTATTAGATATGCATAAATCCTATCTAGATAGGATTTGGGAGTCATTATAAATATAAGGTGAGAGAAAAATCAGGCTAATCTTCATTCCTTATTTTCGAGAATTGCTATTACCAAATCACGAGAATTTGTGAAATCTTTGTGAGAAGAAAGAGAGTGATTTTCTATAGCATTCTCCATAGACTGTCCTCACTCGACATTGGAGATTAGGCAACCGGAATACAGTCCAGAAGATCAAAGCACAAGTGTTGATCCGTTCTACCCTGGCAGATTCGTAGGTAAACACGAGAAAACTCCTACGTGTTGTAATTAATTATATAGGCGCATGCTAGGCATATAATCAATGTATGGTGAATTAAACATCCAAAATAGATCATCGGGAGAGGGTTAAAATCAGATTTCCCTACACCTGTTGAAGAAAAAGTAACAAAGAAAAAGAAAAAAAAAAGAAATAAAAAGAAGAAGCGCGGGGAAAGAAACAGAAAACAAAAGAAAACAACGAAAACAAAGCGACACAAAATACAAAGCCTTCCTTGGCAACGGTGCCAAAATTTGTTCCGACCAAATTATTCTTTTAAGTCGCTCGCAATAGTACGAGGTCCTTATAGAGCGGTAAGGTCGACCAAAGTCGAATCTCTCGAGGAGGCTTAGGCTTAACTATGTCAACATGAAAGCAGAAAAGAAATACTAATGTCAAACATAAGAATTCAAGCAGACGAAAATAAATACTAATGTCACTAAAATAAATTGGCGGATACGGAATTGGAGATGGTGTTCTATGGACTATCTTCGCTATTAACGAATCAAGGACCGGTACACAATGCATAAAACACCCACGCCTCTCACTAAGCGTTCAACACTAACTAATCTCTAGACCACATCAATGTTAGACTCGAACTTAATGGCGGGGGATCTATCAATCAACCCGCCATCAGTTACAAAGAATATTTAACTACAAAAGCACACGATAGCGAAAACCCTATCCACATATATTAATTACTCAACAACAAATCAATCTCTCGATCACGTTCGTTGTCAAACTTATATCTAATATAAATCTGATCTCGCATAACTTCATAATCAAATATAAGCACACAATCAACCAACACTATTGTTTCGAAAACCATGTATGAAGATCATGAAATAAACAATTTATACGGATAAGAAAATTGCAAATCATCAACCCAATTAATCACGATTTAAGACAAGAACAATCCAACATATATTTCTCAATAAATCGATAATTCATTAGAAATTATCCCCATATCAATTACATAGACATAATGAAATGAGAAAAACTTACAAATCATTCATAGATAAATTCGTCTTCCAAAAATACGGAATCGCACAATTCAATTGTTAATCCAAGTACAAGAATTAAACGGAAAGAAAAAGGAAAAGAAAAGAGAAAGAAAAGAAGAAGAAATCGTGCGTCTGTGTGAGAGTTATGGGAATAGCGGCTGAATCCAATTTATATAACCTCGAAAAATCCCACAAAAACAGTCGAATTCGGGCCCAAAAATCACGCCCCGTGTCGGACGGGACGAAGCGTCGGATGTGAGCGCTCTCTAGAAAGGTTAGAGAGTATCGCAGCGTCGGACGAAATGGAGCGCCAGACGCGAGCACCTTCTGGAATGAATAGTAAGAGAAGCCCAGCGCCGGATGGAAGGGGACCGTCGGATGCACGGGATGAGGCACAGGATGAGGTTGTAGCATCGGACGCCGTGTCACTGGAGAGCGCACTGTCGAGGGCACACGAGCGCTAGCGAGGGAAGGGCGTTGGGGAGTGGGCTGGAAAGGAGAACGAGGCGTGCGACGTCGGATGGAACGTGCACTGTGGATCGCCCAGCATCGGATGGACTCGGCAGCGTCGCGCGGTATGGGAGAGTGCGCTGGACTGAGCGACGGTTGGCCGCACAGCGCGCGTAGGATGGATGAAGTAGGAAGCACGAGCGCCAGAAGCCATGTGAGCGGGCGCTGAGTGGCAGCGTCGCGTGGGGGCATCGAACATCGGGTGAGGAGCTGAACACGCTACGGAGGGCAGCGTGGAGGCCGAACACGCGATGGTCACATCCATGTGTATCATAGGGAAAATATCTCGTCTCATCGATTTTCTTTATCATAATTTCTTGATGCTATTACTTTCTTGATGCGAAACTTTTAGGTGGCGAATATGTCGAACCTATATCATACCCGATGTTTATCGATTTACTAATTAGTACTTAGGTGACAAGGTAAGTTAACATTCATCATACTTGATGGTTTCAAGAATCGAGGAGAATTTATCACTACTACTTACGAGAGTCTTGTCTGCAAATTAAAATAACATCTTTTAATGATTGAATCTATATGCTCTTTGAATTTGAATAATTGGGATCTAGGGTCCGAAGACCGGAATGACGACTCTTGAGATTTCTTTGGTCATATGGGCTGGCGGACCGTCACAATTATATTCTCGATCACTACGAGGCTTGGTTTGAAAGGATACTTTATAAGATTTACGATTGTAAATTTTCTTGAGGAAGTGTGAAATTGAATGATTTCTCAATTGGGACTAGTCGTAGAGTTGGCCGGAGCGCCTTGGGCGTTCAGCCCGCCGACGCCGCCGTGCGGTCTTGTGCGCGCGACATTGTTCACCCGCTCTCCTGTCCGAACTCCGAATTGCGATCCGTTTGCACCTATGGACTCCTATCGAGATACTCTACAATATAGGATAGATTTTGGAAGATTCATTTCGTCCCATTTAATGTTATTTTTCTACAAAACATCGAAACAAACCAAATAAGTCTTTTTAGATGTCTATGATATGAGATGATATGCTTCCGGGACTATAAGCAAGCAATCGGTGATGACATCTTCATAAGTTAATCAGTATACCAATGATAAGTAAATTTGGAGTTAGAAACCATCGTATGAACCTGAACTAGAAGGTGGAACCTTCAGTTTGTATCTGAGTATTCCTTGTATGAACTCTACAATTTCCTCGATGGAGAAATCTTAGAAACTTATTCTGCATAAAAAATGCGATTCGGTCTACATGTCGGTAAAGACTATTATGCATCACGAGCTTTTCTTAGATAAACTATGGTGCGTCGTGAACAAAAAGTGGTACAACGTTCCATGCATTGATTTAACATTAATGGTCTCGTGTTCTTAAACATCCATATTGTCGTGGTGGACATCTACGTTGGTTCAATCTTGTGTATTAACAAAACCCGTTATAAAATTCATTGCCATGTCATTCATTTTCATTCGTGTATCTCAAGTTATAACCTCTTATAAGGTCATTGCTACAATGCCTTCATTTATTGATAGCAGACAATGCTCGACAATATGGTTATATCTCATTTTATTCCTTACTCTCTAACTTTTCTCGTAAATCATAATATCTCTTAATCTTTTGGTATGGCGGTATGAGAAGGTCGTAATTTCACTCATGGTTTCTTTCTAAGCTCATTATTGCTTGAAATATGTATAATCCTTCAAGACAATATGATATTGTCAATGCTTAAAATCCTTGACTCTTCATTCCTTATCTTAATTTGTATTCTATTCCATTTCATCCTTTCTCCTTTCGTTTATCATCCTTTTCTTTAGTCGTATGTATGGCGTGAGAATACAACTTCGTTAGTTCTGATTGCCCGTATTTGTTTCATTTCTTAAACTCTCAATGAGTTTTCCTTTTCTATAGGGACATATCAAATAGGGTGAAGTCTTGAAGACTTTGAACTTATACCCTTGTTACTATCAAGTCGTGAGTTGGGAATTTCTATTCGCGTGGCTTAAGTTCAAACAAACCAAATAAGTCTGAATCGATAAATATTAATAAAACCAACGGCATAAATAGGACAAACTAATGAAAACGACATGCAAAAGAATACCAAGAATAAGCACAAAATCATACTAAACAGTTTTTCATCAAGAACAAAGCAAGGCTAATGACTAAAGGATACATCCAAGAAGAAGGAATAGACTAAGACAAAAGTTTTTCTCCAGTTGCAAGATTGAAAGTCATTCTTCTATTCCTAGCCTATGTAACACACAAATGATTCAAGGTGTATCAAATGGATATGAAGTGTGCATTCCTAAATGGTATTCTCATGGATGAAGTGTATGAGGAACAACCACCTGGTTTTGAGATTGAAGGTCCGCATCAGGTATACAAACTGAAGAACACCCTCTATGGATTCAAACAAGCTCCCAAAGCTTGGTATGACACTCTGTTATTATACCTGGAAGAAAAGAGGTTCAAGAAAGGCTCAATAGACATGACTTTATTTACACTCAATGATGGAGATTACATTCTCATGGTCCGAATCTATTTTGATGATATCATATTTGGATTAAAGTCATAAGATGTTCGTTGATGTTATGACTGGAAATTTTTAGATGTCTATGATATGAGAGATGATATGCTTCCTAGGACTATAAGCAAAGCAATCAGCTGATGACATCTTCATAAGTTAATCCAAGTATACCAATGAGCTGATAAGTAAATTTGGAGTTCAGGAAACCACATCAGTGAAGATTCATATGAACACAAACTAGAAGGTGGAACCTGGTATTGAAAGAAAACAAGTGGATCACACCAAGTATATAGGAATATTTGGATCATTGCATTATCTTACTGCAAGCAGACCAAATATATCTTATGCAGTAGGAGTATGTGCTAGATATCAAGTTGATCCAAAGAAAGCTCATCTGGAAGCAACAAAGAGGATACTGAGATATCTCAAGGGCACGCCAAACAACGGTTTATGGTATCAAGTTGATGATAATTTTGAGCTTTCAAGTTATTCTGACTCTGATTTTGTAGGTTGCAGAATATACATTGATCGCTCCCTTTTTCACACGTAAAAGGCGTATATAGAAGGTAAGCAGAGTATCGTATCCACAGGGATTGTAATGCGAAAACACAGAAGCTAACTCAACAAGGATTCATCATTATCCAAGCAACATAAACGGTTTGGTAAGATTTTAGGGCTTCGGACTTCAATCCAAAGCAGAGGTAACAAAATAGAAAATAAAATAAAGCAATAAACACTGGATGTTAAAAACAGATATGGACGACTAACCCTGTGGATGCATTAATCCTATCCACAACGATGTTTATCCTGCTCCTATTAACCAATTTTAATCCGCATAAGATGGAAGATCACATATATAACCAACAATTTACATTACGAAAAGCGGTCAGAGATTACTAGTTTTCCCTATTATCATACGCCTCTAGGTGAAAACAAGCAACCCAAATAGATCACAAAGAATATGCTTCCACGAATATCCTATCTCGCCACGACTCAAGTGCTCATTCGTATCATGCATTCGAGATCGATCGACAATTAATACAATTACGTAATTAACCGACAACTAGATATGCATCAAGATTGATTAGAAATCAACACATATAAATAAGCACAATCGAATCATGAATCAATGCCTCGACGGTAAATAGCGATAACAGAATCACAACATATAGGATCGAATCATGCAAACCCTGTGATTAGAACGAAAATCTAGCCGCATATAATAAACGGAATAAAATACGAATTAACCATAAAATAGAAATTATATAAATGAAACCCGATGAAGCTGCCCGATGAACAATTGTTGGGCTCAATCCCAACCTCAAATAAAACGGAAAGTTGAAAGATTATCCGACGAAACGCCCGGATCGTAGACAAAACGTAAAACTAATGAAGAACAATGATTAAATCAACTCTAGAATGAAAATAGATGGAAGCTAAAGCTAAAAATCTGAAAACCGATGAAAACCGAGTAAAGAGGCTCGAATCGTGTGTCCGGTTAGGCGCGGGGTGTTGCCATATATAGGCACACCCCAAACCCTAATTTCTCCTTCGCCGCCGGACTCGCGACCACCCTTCGCGATCGCTAGGTCGATCGCTAGGTATGTCTCGCGCTTTTCGCCGCGCCGCCTCCTTGCGCAAGATGGTTACCTCGCGACCGACTAGCGGTCGCTAGCCACGGTCGCGAGAAATCGCCCAAGAGCTTTCTCGCGGGCTTCGCGGGCACGAGATCGCGGTCGCGTCTCGCTGGGTTCTCGCTGGTTGCCTAGTGGCCAGCCTAGCGACCGCTAGGTTGGTCGCTAGAAACAGCCGATGTGTATTTTGCTCGCAAGGCCGCTCCTTGCTTCGATTTTCAACATATGGACCTACACAACACCAAAAGAACACCCAAGAGCAAGATCTTCTAGAAATAGATAAAACATTAAGAATCGATACGTAAACGCATTATTAAACGAGCTAAACTCATCTTCAAATATCAACTATAAACGTAAAATACGCTATTATCGTACATGAAATCAACTTCAGGGACGTGTCAATTTCTTGGAAGCAAACTGGTTTATTTGTTCTCCAAGAAACAAACATCAGTCACCATATCCACTACTGAAGTTGAATATATAGCTGTTGACAATTGCCGTTCTCAAATACTTTAGCTGAAGCAACAATTGAAAGATTATGAAGTCACAACAAGTGAAGTATCCATGTACTACGACAGCTACATCGCTATAACAATCACCCTCAATCAAGCCTCTTGGATTTGTATACTGGAAGCAGTTTGGTTGTGCTTGTATACAATGTTTCATGTTACCACTATTACAATCTCCTATCTGAATTGTTTACTTGATTGCACATCTATGTCCCTTTATCTCACATATAAGTTAGATCATACTGTGTGTAGATTATCACAAAAGTCTGTATGATTGGTTAAGCTTAATGAGATATAAAAAGGATCACAACTGAGATAACTTGAAGACGAGTTGTTTGGATAAGTCGCGTATATATGAAGTGACTCGACTTGGTTGCTTATCTATACCGGTACGTCTCTGACGTATTGATGGATCACAGTGAGATGAGTTCTTCTATCTGACTGTCGTGAAGAACCTAGATCTCAGTGACTTTATGTTGATATAAACCTCGATAAGGTTTTAGGTGTGTATGAGTTGTTGACCATCACTATGACTTGTTATGGGTGAGGGTTACATGAGATAACCTAATATTCTTCACATCTTGGGTAGTGGCAGTGCTTGTATGTCATGATAGTTACCTGTATCGAGTCACCGTATCCATTTAGGATGATGACGTCACCTTAAGAAGCTCAAAAGGTTTATTGTACTAAACCCTGTAGGTTGAGTTATCTCAAGTACCATAACAAGGTTGAGTGGTACTACTTAAGGAATTAAAGAGATTAATTATTTTAAGCAGTCAGAAAGCTATAAATAATTAATGGACGTGCGATATCTTAAATACGGGGATTCGTGAAGTTTAAGTGCAAGCCCGACAAAACTTCGGTAATAAAGGGGTAAGTCAGCATTTATTCTCTAGTGGCATGAATGAATGTTTATGATTTAATTTATGTTGGGTGGATATAAGATAATTAATTCATTTGAGGCCCATCTTTATTACTTGCATTTGATCCCTGGGCTAGCCCATCAAGACCTGGACTGCTGGAGATTTTCGCCCCTCAGTAGTAGACTCCCACTGGGACTCTGTTCTGATTCTCCTTTATCTGAAAAGATATGATTGTATTTATTAGATATGCAGAGATCATATACTAATAGATTTCTAGGGTTGCATTATAAATGCAAGGTAAGAGAAAATCAGCATAAACTATTCCCATTACTATGATTTTCGAGAATTGCAGTGTGAGGAAGTAGGCGAATTTTTGCAATACTCTCCATAGATTGCTCTCACTCAGCATTGGAGTTTTGGCAAACGGGATACAGTCAAGAAGATCAAAGCACGAGTCTTGATCCTACTTTTGTCCGACAAATTCGTAGGTAAGCACGAGAAAAACACCAACGTGTAGCAATTAATTATATAGGTACATGGTAGGTATATGATCAATGTATAGTGAATTAAACATCTAAGATAGATCATCGGGAGAGGGTTAAAATCAGATTTCCCTACAATTGGTATCGAGCCCGGATCGTGATTCGCTTAGTGGATTATTTCACATTTGATTATTACGTGCACAATTAATTAATTATGGATCTGTCGTCCATCGTGGCTCGTATATATGTTTTTTATTTTTTTATCGGATTTTATTTTTCACCACGAGAAAATCCATGGTTAGATTAGGATTTATTTTTATAAATCTAATCTGTAAAACAAAGAACGAAGACGAAGAACATGAAGAACGAGATGAGACGACGAAGTCCCATCGCACAGCACGACGGGAGGCTCGTCGGAAGTCGGGCGCTTGGCCGGACGCACAGCGTGAGGACGTGCAGGCGACGGCACGCTAGGCGTGCTCGACGCTCGTAGCACGCATCTCGGTAGTTGGGCAGAAGTCTCGAAGCTCGTGTGACTTCTTGGTAGATGGGTGAACAAGTTCGGCAGCCTCAAAAGCTTGTGGTATGCGGTCGGACGTCTCAATAGCCGGGCGTGTGGGGCGTGCGTTTGTTGCACGGATGCCTCGACAGATTGCGTGTAGACATCGACAGACCTCGACGGATGAGCAAGACGTGTACGAGAGGTCGGGCGAGGCTAGGCGAACGCGTGCGATGGGGCACGTTTCTGCACGTAGACCCAGGTGCACGTTCAGTAGCTCACTTGCTGATGCTCGATAGCTCTCGACCCTTCTGGATAGCAGATGTGCGTGCGGTATCCTCGACAGCGTCGGTAGGAATCGAGCGACACGGCACGTGTTGCTGGGCAATCTCTCGATGCTCGATGACCCTGGGCGAACTACTGGCTAGGCGTGGCTTGACAATGATGGGCGATGAGGTGAGATGGATTTCTCGGTAGGTCTCGGTGAGAGGGATGGCGGGTTATGCTGGCACGCTGGTCAGTGCTTCAGCGCACGCCCCCCCCCATCCCGGGCCGACTGCCCGCTTGTGGCCCGACCGATTTTTGGCCTAGACCCGATTTTTCGACCCGCATCCATATTTTTGACCCGACTCGGCCTAAATTCACTGTTCTGACCCGTTTTTTGATTTTCAGCCAAAATACAGTTTAGACGAGTCCGATCTGTGCACGCGAGGCCCATTTTCGAGATTTTTGAAGATTTGTACTTTGCAAATTTATGTAATAAATTAGGCAAGGAAGTACATGATCCACGAGTGGACCGTGATGAACGAATTTATTTTATTTTTATCGTTCAAAAGCATGTCGTGGATGTTTAAATTATGCAGTAGCATGTTATGTATGTTACGTAGATAAACATGTAATATGTTTTCAAGATTAGATGCGTATAGCAAGCATGCTAGGTTTATCGCATTTTGAAGCATGTTTTATGTTCCGACCAAATTGTTCTTTTCAGTCGCATAATAGTACGAGGTCCTTATAGAGCGGTAAGGTCGACCCAAGTCGAATCTCTCGAGGAAGGCTTAACAGGGCTACGGTTCTATGTCAAATACGAAAATAGAAAAGAAATACTAACGTCCTAAAATAAAGGGGATCTGTCACGGAACGGACGAAAGCACGAAATAAAATAAAGCAGGTAAAATGGATGCACTTGGACAACAATAGGAATTGATAGATACACGAAATTGGAGACGGTGTTCAAGGGTTCAAATCTATCTTCGCTATTACTGAATCAAAGACCGGTACACAATGCATAAAACACCCACGCCTCTCACCAAATGTTCAACACTAACTAATCTCTCGACCACGTCAATGTTAGACTCGAACTTAATGGCAGGGGATCTCTCAATCAAACCGCCATCAACTACGAAGGATATTTAACTACAAATGCACACGATAGCAAAAACTCTATCCACATATATTAATTACTCAACAACAAATCAATCTCTCGATCTCATTCGTTGTCAAACTTATATTTAATATAAATATGCTCTCGCATGATTTCATAATCAAACATAAGCACATAATCAACCTACACTATTCTCTCAAACACCATGTATGAAGATCATGAAATACACAATTTATACGAATGAGAATATCGCAAATCATCAACCCTACAATTACAATTCAAGATAAGAACAACCTAACATGTATTCCTCTACAAATCGATAATTCATCTCATGGCAGAAATCATCCCCATAGTAATTACATAGACATAATGAAACGAGAACAAACCATTCATAGATAAATTCGTCTTCCAAATATCCGGAATCATTCAATCCCAATTGTTAATCCAAATGCACAATAATTAAATGAGGAAACTGAAAAGAAAGAAGAAAATAATGAAATCCGTGCGTGTGCGTGAGTGTGTGAACTATAGGTTTTGCGGGTGTTGTTTATATTTATAAACCCTCAAAGCCCATTAAAATACGCTGAATTGGGCTCGAATCACACCCGGCCGGACGGATGAAACCAACGCCAGCGAGGATCTCTATCTGGGCAAACGGATGGCACCCAACGCCGGACACGGCCCAGCTAGCGTTGGGTGTAAGCTTTTGTCTGGGCAAACGGATGGCACCCTGCGCCGGACGCGGCCCAACGAAAGCGCCGGTGTGAAGCTTCGTCGGGCAAACGGATGGCACCCAGCACCGGACGTGGCCCACCGAGCGCTGGGTGTAAGCTTCTGTCTGGGCAAACGGATGGCACCCAGCCGGGACGCGCCCAACGAAAGGCCGGTGAAGGCTTCGTCTGGCAAACGGATGGCACCCGCTGCCGGACGCGCCCGCCGAGCGCTGGGTTTAAGCTTCTGTCTGGGAAACCGGATGGCACCCAGCGTCGGACGCGGCCCAGCGAGCATTGGGTGTAGCGTTTGTCTGGGCAAACGGATGACATGCAGCGCCGGACGCGGCCTAGCGAGCACTGGGTAGTGTCTGGGCTACATTTTTGTTTCGTTCCATTTTCCCTCGTCCGAACACCGAATTGCAATTCGTTTGCCCCTACTGACTCTTATCGAGATGATCTTTAATATATTTAATTCTTGGTACATCCATTTCATCCTATTTAATGTCATTTTTCTACAAAACATCAAAACAAACCAAATAAATATGAATCGATAAATAATAATCAAAACAACGACATAAATAGGACAAATCACGGGAAACGACATGTAAAAGAATACCAAAAATAAGTACAAAATCATACTAAACAACTCCTCCACACTTAAACTTTTGCTTGTCCTCAAGCAAACATTATCATCACGACACAAGAAAAGAAATCGAGAAAACATTTATTCAAGTGGATCATACCACGACATCACGTCATCCTAGATTTTCTAAACCGATACACTTCTTAACATGATAATAAATTAACAATTGATTAAGCATGCGGCTTAATCCAAGCAAATCACAAATCTGATCTCTATGCATTTAATAATCGAATAGCTAACTTATAGAGATCCTTATTGCATAACACATCTCATTTTCAATATAACACACAACTTCCAATACCAGATGTGAAGACTCAAGGAGGATTATAGGACAATATTCATTAAGTCAAACCTTCGAGTTAAAAACCCGAGTATCCTAATGTGGTTTTCCATACTCATCACTTTTGAGCTTTCATTCGAGAAGCAACATGGAGCGAGAGGAGTAGAGCCCCTTATTCCAACCTTAAGCTCACTTATTCAATCCATCTACAACTTATTCCAATTTTTTTTATTTTGTTTTTATTTTTATAACAAATTTTTCATATTTTCATAATTTTTTTTCGAGATACGACACGCAAGGGGACCATATAAATATCAACGACAATCAACCACACATATCACTTCATCATAATTTACTTTGACGTGCCCCACAGCTAGATCAATCATCAACAATTATCAAGCCAAGTCACGCATTGATAAGAATTACTAGAAATCGCCTTCGACGCATACCCAATCAAATCATGCTCACTCAACTCTACTCAGATACTAGATGATAAAGCATACTCAATCCCAAACAAAATGTATAAAATGGAGGACGACACACCCAAACACACACAAGTCACATGCAAACACACAAAGAAATGTAGAAGTGAACTTCCCTGAAATTGGGAAAGCAAGTCAACTAGGTACGGCGGTGATGACGTCCAATGACTCGAGTGTTCATGATATGCAACTCTTCACAATTCTCATCTCACTTATTAAAAACCTGAAAAGAAAAAGAACAGAAACAAAACAGAAAAATAAGTAAACTCGTGGGCAGCCTCCCACGTAGCGCTCGTTTCAATGGCACGAGCTCCACCAATGAAAAACGGACTATCCATAGTCCTTCACCTGCAGGAATATCATCTCAACTAGAGCATCAGTAGTAACAATATAAGCACAGAGGACAGTCAAGGTAGCAAATAATGAATTAATTAAGCTCAAATCATACATCCTATTCTTCAAAGAAAAATAGATAACTTCAACTCCAAAAGCACAATGCTTTGGAGAATTAGGATGTAGAAAAATTATAGATGCTACCTCAACGTTTGTCCTCTCCTCATCCTTCAACTAGTTCGGGAAGATATCAGGTTGTTCATATTTAGTCTCGGTTTGATGAAACCTTGACTCTTTAATTTCATCTTCACTGATTCTTCCCTCGACTTCATCTTCTTCAAAGAATATGAAAGAAGAAGTCTGCTGCAGTTGACTCGGCATCTCCTCCACACTTTGGTTGTGAACCAATTCTTCCACTGTCCTGGCTAACTGACTGATTTGGATCATTACACGTTCGATAAATGCTTCCAAAATTTCAACCTTTGTTGACTCGTCTGTATGAAAGACATCAGTGTGTCTTCCAATGTCGGCTTCAACGGCTGACTCGGCTGAATGAAAGCCTGCAATGACTCCTCCAATGTCGGCATCACCGGCTGACTCGTCTGAATGAATGCCTACAATGAATCCTCCATTGTCGGCTTCACCGGCTGACTCGCCTGAATGAAAGACTGCAATGACTCCTCCAATGTCAGCTTCACCGGCTGACTCGCCTGAATGAATACCTGCAATGAATCCTCCAATGTCGGCTTCACCGGCTGTTGTTGGAAGAAGAGGTCCTGACTATATGAAGAACTCTGAGGATGCCTCCAGTAGGGATCATAGGCTTGATGCTCACAGCCTGATGGGTATCCCTCAAAATAGTCGAATTGGGCTCCTTCTTCGTAAGAAGAATTTGTCTAATACGATGAGCTTTCCTCCTCCAGGCCTACCTGACCATATTCGTATCTTCGGTAACCCTGCATTAACAGACACCAACTATAAAAACAAGATCACACGCACCTGTTGGAGAAAATAGTAACAAAAAAAAAGAAAAAGAAATAAATAAAAAGAAGAAGCACGGGGGAAGAAACATAAAAAAAGGAAGCACGAAAAACAAAACGACACAAAACCCAAAGCCTAAAGCCTTCCCCGGTAACGGCGCCAAAATTTGTTCCGACCAAATTGTTCTTTTCAATCGCTCGCAATAGTACGAGGTCCTTATAGAGTGGTAAGGTCGACCCAAGTCGAATCTCTCGAGGAAGGCTTAACAGGGCTACGGTTCTATGTCAAACACGAAAATAGAAAAGAAATACTAACGTCCTAAAATAAAGGGGATCTGTCACGAAATGGACGAAAGCACGATAAAATAAAGCTGGTAAAATGGATGCACTTGGACAACAATAGGAATTGGCAGATACACGAAATTAGAGACGGTGTTCTAGGGTTCAAATCTATCTTCGCTATTACTGAATCAAAGATCGGTACACAATGCATAAAACACCCACGCCTCTCACCAAACGTTCAACACTAACTAATCTCTCGACCACGTCAATGTTAGACTCGAACTTAATGGCAGGGGATCTCTCAATCAAACCGCCATCAACTACGAAGGATATTTAACTACAAATGCACACGATAGCAAAAACTCTATCCACATATATATTACTCAATAACAAATCAATCTCTCGATCACATTCGTTGTCAAACTTATATTTAATATAAATATGCTCTCGCATGATTTCATAATCAAACATAAGCACATAATCAATCTACACTATTCTCTCGAACACCATGTATGAAGATCATGAAATACTCAATTTATACGGATGAGAATATCGCAAATCATCAACCCAACAATTACGATTCAAGATAAGAACAACCTAACATGCATTACTCTACAAATCGATAATTCATCTCATGGCAGAAATCATCCCCATAGTAATTACATAGACATAATGAAACGAGAAAAACTTACAAACCATTCATAGTTAAATACTTCTTCCAAATATCCGGAATCATTCAATCCTAATTGTTAATCCAAATGCACAATAATTAAATGAGGAAAACGAAAAGAAAGAAGAAAAGAATGAAATTGCGTGTGCGTGAGTGTGTGAACTATAGGTTTTGCGGCTGTTCTTTATATTTATAAAACCCTCGAAAGCCCATTAAAAATACGCTGAATTGGGCTCGAATACACCCGCCACGGACGGATGAAACCGCGCCGGTGAGGATCTCGTCGGGCAATGGATGGCACCTGTGCCCGACGCTGCCCGCCGAGCGCGGGTGTAAGCTTCTGTCTGGCAAATGGATGGCACCCACGCCGGACGCGGCCCAACGAGCGCTGGGTGTAGGCTTCTGTCTGGGCAAACGGATGGCACCCAGAGCCGACGGGCCCAACGAACGCCGGTGTAAGCTTCACCAGGCAACGGATGGCACCCGGCCGGACGCGCCCAACGAGCAGCCAGCGTGAAGGCTTCTGTCTGGGCAAACGGATGGCACCCAGCATCGGACGCAGCCCAGCGGGCGCTGGGTGTAAGCTCTGTCTAGGTAACCGAATGGCACAAAGCGTCGGACGCGCCCGCCGAAAGGTTAGGTGTAGCGTTGTTCAGGCAACGGATGACATGCAACGGACGGACGCGACTAGCGGGTAGGCTGGTGCTTAGGCTACATTTTTGTTTCGTTCCATTTTCTCTCGTCTGAACTCCAAATTGCAATTCGTTTGCTCCTTGTAACAGTCCGCCAACCCAAAGTACGGATTAGCAGGGACTGTTACTAATAACCGGGATTAAGTAATGAATAATGACATGGATCACTGAACGGTATGACATATATTGATAACATTTCTAAAGCTTCAAGTGTTTGAGGTTTGACAAAACATAACATACATAAGACTTCATAATCTAGCAGCGGAAAACATGTGAAGTACACATGTGACGATGTGTATTCAAGGTTCTACTATCGAAGAACAAATGACCGACCGCCAACACCGCCCCATCCCATCGATCGCCTCAACTCGCACATTTACAAACAAACATGCAGGGCTGAGTACAAGAATGCACTCAGTGGGCTCATTGCCAAAAATATTTTATCAATTTTAAATTACACTGCCCCTTCTGAGTAAGACGCAAGAGTTTTATTGAAAAGGCCTTACGCTACTAAAACATTTTCACATTTCTCAAAACGTCACAGCAGTTTTTCTTTGTGTGTATGATCCATATCACTTTCTCATAACTTTTCACATATAACTTTCTTTAAACGCCGAGAAGGAGGCCTCCTTCACGTCACCGAACCGCCGAGAATTATCCTTTCGCACACACCCACCTTAATGCGCATCAGCCTGTGCTAGAATAGACCAGAATTCATCCTCTAAGACAGACCCGAATTCAACTCCAGTTAGAATAGACTAGGAAATTCATCCCTCTAGCACAGATCCGAATTCATTCTATAAAATTGGGAGCGACCCAATGGGAGCGACCCAATAATCGATTCACTTTCATAGTTGGCTCGCCCAACAACCGATCGTCATTTCAACAACATGATAGGATTCATACACAAAACATAAACACTTTGGGCGTGTAATCATCTCATCATCATTTCTCAATGTAAATATCAGAATAAATACTTTTCATTTGCGTAAAGCAAATAAATAAAAGAGTTTTCAATAAAGCCCACCTGGTATATGCAGGTCTTTCTATAGTCCCTTTCTATGTCTCTGCTCAAATACACGTCCCACCTTAACGTAAGAACTATTTTAGTACAAACAAACATGCAGGGCTGAGTACAAGAATGCATTCAGTGGGCTCATTGCCAAAAATATTTTATCAATTTTAAATTACACTGCCCCTTCTGAGTAAGACGCAAGGGTTTTATTGAAAAGGCCTTACGCTTACTAAAACATTTTCACATTTCTCAAAACGTCTTGTGAGCATTTTCTCTTTGTGTGTATGATCCATATCACTTTCTCATAACTTTTCACATATAACTTTCTCTTTAAACGCCGTAGAAGGAGGCCTCCTTCACGTCACTGGACCGCCGAAAATTATCCTTTCGCACACAACCCACCTTAATGCGCATCGCCCGTGCTAGAATAGACCAGATTCATCCTCTAAAGACAGACCCGAATTCAACTCTGTGCTAGAATAGACTAGGAAATTCATCCCTCTAGCACAGATCCGAATTCATTCTATAAAATTGGGAGCGACCCATTGGGAGCGACCCAATAATCGATTCACTTTCATAGTTGGCTCGCCTAACAACCGATCGCTCGCCAACAACATGATAGATTCATACACAAAACATAAACACTTTGGGTGTAATCATCTCATCATCATTTCTCAATGTAAATATCAGAATAAATACTTTTCATTTGCGTAAAGAAAATAAATAAAAGAGTTTTCAATAAAGCTCACCGGTATATGCAGTCTTTCTATAGTCCCTTTCTACGCCTCTCGCCAAATACACGTCCCACCTTAACGTAAGAACTATTTTAGTACACCGTCACGCTTCGATAGTGACTAACATCGCCTAACGCCTACAAATCAAATAAGGTCGACGTCAGTTTATTTTGATGTTCCTTAATCAACATGATGTCGATTATGAAATTGTTTCTCATATAAGAGATATTCCATCTCTTTAACACATAATGTGCGCTTTAATGTACTTACGTAACGAAGTTACATTGTTATCAAACGCACTACGCCACAAGATCACGACATCGAATTTCGTGCGATTTGACCTTGGTCAACGTTTTTGGTCAACGATTTTGACTTGGTCAACATTTAGTCAACATTTTGACTTCAAAGTCAACATTTTGACTTTTTCAACTATATATGAAATTTTGTTATTTTATGTGCAATTTTGTTCTAAAATTCTATAAAATCATACTATGTTTAAAACATTATTTTAGAACATATTATGCAATTATATCTTATAAAATAAATTTATAACATTATTACACATAATATATGATTTTCGGTCATCTTATTTAAATAACCTAGACTTGTGCAAAAATTATAATAAATTCACATAACACATAATTATCCATAAGCATCCTTACTATAACATAATTTTTATTTATTGTGAACTATTTATTAAATCTTCCTAAGTCATGTTCGAAAATTTGGACTTAGGTCCAAATAATTTTTAATAAATCCAATAAATTTATACAACACTATATTATGAATCTACACTATCAATATGCTATGATAACACTTAAACATGGATTATATCACAACATGTTATCATATTCTAAAATTTTCGAAATTCATATACTTACATACTAAACTTTTCCAAAAATTCTACATAAAATCATATAAGCATAATTAATACCCTAGATCATTTTTTCATGCTCAAATCAACAATTAAAAATCATAATCATCAACATATTGGGTCCACATATTTTCGGTCCACACTTAACTTTTAATAACATGCTTAATTTTGTGATATAATCATACTACATGCTCAATAACATCATATAAATACAATATCTAAACATCTTAACACAAGTTCCATGATTTTCTAAAATCACACATATGAACTAAGCTTATAATATGAATTCTAACGGATGAAAATAAAAAATTCTAACATGTATACGAAGCTCGTAAGAAATCTAACCTTTTAATCGATATCGATTTAATCGGCGAAGGTTTATTTGTCTAAGATTTGGGATCAAACTTGAATGAACTCTCTCCTTTTTTTTTCTCACAATTTTCGGTATTAAGAGGTTCAAAATGAGAGAATGAAGGCTTGATCTTATATTTATAGAATTTCTCAACTTGTAGTGCAATTATTACATGATAAGATAAACATACCACTTGCTTAATAAATTCTAAAATTTCGGCCAACTTGGTATGCTAAAGACAAGATATTAATCCTTATCATAATATATTTTAATGATAGCATATCTTATTTCTTAATTGTCCACTTGGTAAAGCATAAGACAAAGTTTTCTTTTCTTCCTTTTTATTATCAGAATTCACGCAACTTATGAATAATCGAATTTAAATTTTTTCCATTCTTATTCATACAAGGCTTACGGTAATCATGGAATCAAAATACAATATTCACACAATTCCATACAACTTTCGATCCATGCTTTAGGATAATCATTATATATATATATATATATATCATATTATCACATAAATCATGAGCATTACTAAAATATTTACGTAACAATTAAAAATAACCACCTTAGACTATATATATATAGGTGTCGGCTATTGCTTGTTCTTGAAGGATAAATTTTATTTTATCCTATCAAATGTTATGATATTACTATATGATAATGACATTTTGAAAAGTCAAAAATAAACACAAGATATTTATTTATGTTCACATTTAATTGTCAACATTTTTAACTACTAGCAAACAAAATCCATAGTTACTTGTTCAAATTGAAGACTACCTCTACTTTACACCTAATAACATGATAAGATCATACTCATCACTTCTCATTAATTATAGGATGATAATATCACATAAAATCACACCTAAACCCATCAAATTTTCGCCACTTTTCATGTTGGTGTCATCCAACTTGTGCAACTTGATATACCACTCATAATATCCTTAAAAATATCATTTTAATATAATAATTATGATATATCATCAATTGGATAAAAATTAAAATTAATCTCTCACATATATGATTTTTGAAAATCACCTTATAGAATAATGCTATATATTTTGTTTTCAAATAAATAGCTAATATATAGCTATGTGACATATTATAAATCCTAGATGATGAATTACATCATAGGAAAATATTTAGAACAATTTTGGATCACAAAACCCTAATTTCGATTTTAGGGTTTTCGAAAATTGCTAAATAATTCAATTTTGATTCTTTAATTCTCTAGCATTATTTTGATGATAAATAATGCTCTTATATCATAAAATAATCATAGAATTTGAATTTTGTCACGACCCATTCCGACCAACCCGGACCTGGAGGCGACTAATACTAGGAGTAGTATTTTAGGGATTACACGGTAAAATAAAAAATGCATAAGAATAAACTAACATGCTCGAGCGTAATATAAGGTGATGTTATAATGTTTTTGAAAAGGTTTAGCCATCGGACCCCAAAACTCGGCCCGATCCGATGGACCTCGATAGTTTGTAACATAAAGCATAAATAAAGGAGTTTCGTGAGTATAGCAATGAGTGTGTGAATACATATATGACGATATGTATTCAAGGTATAACCCAAAAGTTTAAGTAAATCGGTCGGGGACACCTGACTCTCAACACATCCCCATCATCACTATCAGAGCTCAACCCGCACATTTAAAACAAACATGCGTGGCTAAGTACAAGAAATTGCACTCGGTGGACTTATGCCAAAATATTTTGATAGAATTTGATTACCGCCAATATCGAGTAAGTCACAGTGGTTTTAGTTAAATGCCTCAGGCTTACCAAATCATTTTCGTTCAGAAACATAGCCGCCTGCATTTTCTTGGTGTGTATGGTCCGTATCTCATAGTCGCAATACATAATAATAATAAATAAATAAACGCCGAGAGGAGGCTCCCATCTACGACGCCGTGACCGCCGTAATCCCAGACAAAGACACAATACTGCAAGCATATGTTAACACAACAGATAGTTCCAACCTTCACGCCAATCCTAGCTGTGCATTTATCATCCCAAGACAGACCCGACATTAAAAGGTCATGCTACCACAACAATTGATATAATAGTTCCAACTATCTCCACAGCCCTACCCGGCATAACAGATAGATCCATACACAAAACGAAATATTTTCGGCGTGTAATGCAAGAAACATTTGTTAAACAACAGCGGGATAAGTGTCAAATAAACTCATTTGAAATAACAAGAAGGTCACGCTTTAGTGGGGTAAGAAAAGGCCCACATTTAAAAGATAAGAAGCCCACCGACTACGGTTCGTTGTAAAAGTACTAGTTCGATCGTCATTCAAAATCCCGTCATTGCGTTTGGCCCACACCTTTATGAAAAGCGAGGCTTTAGTACGTCGCTCAAGTCTATCGAGACTTTCAAAACTTAAGATAGCTTTGATATTTCATATCGATGTGAGACTGAATTCCTTAGTGAATTCAATACGCCTCTAATACGATACGATCGACTTTTCTCGCTCCTCGAGATACGCTCAACGATAAGCACGTTTTGATATATGGATTTCATTTGTGAAATCCTTTCTTACTAATGAGGTATCATACTCAATTAGTATATCTTACGCCGCATCGACGATTTATAAACGATAATCGCACGCTTGACTTTGAAAAGTCAACGAAGTCAACACTGGTCAACAAAGTCAATGATTTTGACTTTTAAATAGTAATTTCTTACTATTTTGCTTTATGAATTGAATTTGATCGATTTGAAAACGTAAAGTCCCATTTCTCGATTTATCTTGTAAATCAAGGACTTATAAATATTTTCGTATTTTTAAATACCCTTTTTATAAATAAAAAGCGTATTTTGGTTTTAAAACGCTTATAAAGGGGACGTTTGTCTCAAACATAGCAACCTATGTTTATAAAATTTTGTAACATTTAAAACTGTCCAGAATATTATTTTACCAAAATTTATAATTAAATGCTTTTAAAAGGATTTATAATCCTTATTAATTATCGAAATTTTCGATAATTGTCCTAAAAATAGCAAACGACCCTTGAAAAATTTTCTAAATTAATATAGTGTATTATTATACACTATGGTCCAGAATATGAATTTATTAAATTCATATAGTACTGTTTGCCATTTATTTATATATATACATATATATATTCACTGTAATTCCAATAAATAGGAATAATCATCCAAAATTCCCAAAATTGATATATACCTATTATAATATCCCAACATCAGTATATAATATTTACATAACCCATAGTTCATCATAACTATTTATTTCAATATATAATATTTCACGGTAATTATAAGATAATTACCAAATAAATAGCAAACAATTTCTAAAAATTCTAAATAAATTCCAACATCAATAAACATTGTATTATAACATTGTAACATCATAAAATCAACCAAACTAATTTAAATCGTCACCATATGAGCTTGTGATGCTCTCGCTTTTTCGATTTATTTAGTATATGGTTTTCAAAATTCCAACAATTATATACTATGTTTATACACTATAGTATAGTAATATAACATCATAATATTTATCAAAACCAATTAAATCATCACCTTCAAGAGCATATCACCACGGTTTATTTGATTTAATTTAGTATTTGATTTCAAAAATTCTAATTAATTCACACAATGTATAAACAATATACTAAAGCATTAATACACCATCAGATGTTCAAAATAAAATCATACACCAACCTATATATTTATAAAGCTCACGGTAGATTTCTCAAAATTTAAGCTAGGGTTTTCTTAAAAATTTCTAAATCAATACTATAGTCTTAAATCATATCATAGATCAATAATACATGCTTAAATCATACTATGAAGCATTCGGCCTTCATCCAATATTTTGTATCATTTTCGAAAGCTATATTGATTCATGCTTGGGTTTCGAAAATCATACATAGGCAAGGTACACTCATACATTTCATATATAATATCCTATGTTCATCCAAGCACATATTCTCATATTTTCGAAGATAAAAACCATCAAGAACATACATATTACAAAGGCTCATGCTCAAGAACATTTAAACACATGTGTACACATATATATATAACTTTCGAAACCTATATATATATATAAAACAGTTTCGAAATTTTCAGTTTAGAAGAGGATAAAAATCGAAGCTAAAGACCATGTATTACCTTGAGAATGTCTAGATGACAAGAACACTAAATGGTATCAAGTTTGGGAGGAGAAATGGAGAGAAGAAAGAAGAAAATTTCTGAAATTAGAGGTGGCTCTCGATTTTCAAAAGTAAAAATGGGTGGAATGAGAGTGTTTGTGAGTTTGAAATGTTTGTGAGATGAATAATGGTAAAATGAAAAGCCTCTCCCTCTAATCTCTCTCATTACACGGCCACACACACACATATAGGGAAATTATGGCTGCACTTTGGGAAGGAGATGATGATTAAAGAGTGCAAAAGGAGCCTTCCATGTATCGGGTGGTTTTAAAGTGGAAATCATTCAGATGGGGAAGAGATGGAATCGCGCATGGGGAATGGTTTAGGGTTGATTTAATTCAATTTTGTACATAATATATGTATTAATCATAGTATAGTTCATAGATATATAATACATGCCAATAAAAATAATTAAAACATAATATATGCACAAATCGATATTACCGATCCAAAATTGGAAAAATAGGATTAAAATATAAATTACACCTATTATTGATACTCATGTAATTTTCATCCCAAATATACACATATATATCATAATATATGATTTAGATATTAAATAATAGCATAGGATAAAATTGTTACACATTTAGAGAAATAAAAACCCTAATTTCGCAAGTTTGGGTTTAAATTTTATAAAAACTGAATCCTTCGATTTATATGGCTGAAAATCTGATTTAATGCTTAATATTATTCATATATATCATATTATAAAGTTTAGATACCATAGGATAATTTAATGGTATCATTTCATGTGATAAAACCCTTATTTATAAGATTAGGGTTTTCAAATTGATTTCAAATAATCGAGTTTAATAATTCAAATAATGATTTTAATAATCGTTAATACTGTAATTATATAAATAATAATAGGAAATTAATTATTATAATTTCCGAGCATTAAACTCATTTTTCAAAACGCCTCAGACGTTAACGCTCAAAACGCCTCAAACGCTCAAATCGACTCATCTCAAAATGGTCGCAGTAAGTTCATACTTACTAAGTAACTATATTCCATTTAATAAAGGAATTAAGATGGAAATTAATTCCAAGTCGCACCGCCGTAAAATTTCATGAAAAGTCGACGCTCGACACGCTGCTTGACGCTTAAAAATATCGACTAATCATTTCGTAATATTTCAATCCTTCAATTCACAATCCTTAGTGAATTATGAAAAGGAATTCGTTATAACGATATCGTATCGAAAACACAAGGTTCGATGTCGTAAAACATAATATACGGCAAAACCCTAATTACGGTCTCGTATACCGTAATCGATATTCGCTTCTTTGAATATTACATTCCACCCTTACGAAAAATTTCGTCCCGAAATTTGTATACCTTAGAAAAATAAGTCGGGTATTTTTCCTCATTGCTTCTTCAAGCTCCCACGTGGCTTCTTCGTCTGCGGTGTCTCCACAAGACCTTAACTAACGGAATCGACTTGCTCCGTAGTTGCCGAACTTTGTGGTCAAGTATGGCTGCGGGTTCTTCCTTATAGCTCATGTCCGCCCGAGGATCACGCCGCCTTGATGAATCACGTGCTTTGGGTCGTGAACGATTTTCAGAATCGTGAGACGGGAAAACATTATGAACATTTCCTAGATTTGGTGGAAGAGCCAACCTATAAGCTACTGGACCTATCCTTTCTAGGATCTCATAAGGTCCTATGAAACGGGGTCTAAGCTTTCCTTTCAGGCCAAACCTGACAATCCCCCTTGATGGAGAGACCTTAAGAAATACCTTGTCTCCATCCTCAAACTGTAGCTCGGATCTACGCGTATCAGCGTAAGATTTCTGTCTGTCCTGAGCCTCTTTTATCCTCATCCTAATTTGTCGAACGATCTCGATCATTTCACTCACCGCATCAGGCCCTATAACTTTTCTCTCACCAACTTCATCCCAATAAAGTGGTGATCTACACTTTTTGCCATACAAGGCTTCGTATGGGGCCATGCCGATCGTCGCTTGATAACTGTTGTTGTAAGCAAATTCAATCAGAGGTAAAATATCTTCCCATTTTGTACCGCTATCCAAAATTACGCCTAAGCATATCTTCTAGCGTTTGATCGTTCTCTCCGATTGTCCATCGGTTTGTGGGTGGAATGTCAGATCAAGTTTAATCTTGTACCAGCCTTCTCGCAAGCTAATCCAAAACTGGATGTGAACTTGGAGTCTCGATCGAGGTAATAGACTTTGCACTCCATGTAGTCGCACAATTTCCTTAACATACACCGGGCCAACTTATCGGATCCATAAGTGCTTTGAATAGGTAAAAGTGAGCACTTTTGGTAAGCTATCCACAATTACCCATACGGCTGTGTTTCCTCTTCTCGATTTGGGTAAGCTTGTAACGAAATCCATCATATATCGTCCCACTTCCACTCGGGATTTCCAACGGTTGTAACTTCCCATAGGGTCGCTGGTGTAAAGCCTTCACTTGTTGGCAAACATGACAGCGTTCTCTGAAGCGAAGCTATGTCTCGCTTCACGCCTTCCCACCAAAATTTTTCCTTCGTGTCCCGGTACATCTTAGTACTACCGGGTGGGCGGTGTAGGGCGATCGTGAGCCTCACTCATGATTTCGCTCAAGCTCACGTCATCGAACGATATCCTACCTTCAAACAACAAGGCTATCCGTGCCTCTTGAAAATTCTTGAATCCTTCGCACCTTAGTCTTTCTCGGATCTTTCCAACTTTTCCTCAACTTTGTCTCTCGACAATTCTCTTTCTTAGATCGATGTCGCCAGTGAGTGTAGCGACATGACCACAATTGTCTCTGTGGTTCCACCAGCTCAATCTTCATCCCGCCAAACTCTTCAACGAGTTTTTCCTCTTGTACAAAGAGACATCCTAACTTGGTATGGCTCTTACGACTCAAGGCGCCGCCACTACATTCGCCTTGCCCGGATGATAGTTAATACCACAATGTAATCTTTACCGCCAAGCCATCTTCTTTGTCTCATATTCGATCCCTTTGTTCAAGAAATACTTCAAACTTTTATGATCCGTGAAGATCTCACATCTCACACCATAGAGATGGTGTTCCAAATTTTAGGGCATGAACTACGGCCGCTAATTCCAAATCGTGGTCAGTAGTTCACTCGTGGGTCCGAGTTGTCGAGATCGTAAGCTATCACTTTTCCTTCTTGCATCAAAACACAACCCACTCCAGTCTTAGACGCGTCGGTATAGACCACATACTCCTTGTCTGCTCCTGGGACTGCTAGAACTGGTGCACTGGTCAATTTCTCTTTGAGTATTTGGAAACTCGCCTCGCACTCATCAGTCCAATTGAACTTGATCCCCTTCCGGAGTAGCTGGGTTATTGGCCTTGCAATCTTGGAGAATCCTTCGATGAATCTCCTATAGTAGCCAGCTAATCCTAGGAAACTTCTAATTTCGTCTTTGTGGTTCTAGGTGATTTCCATCCTCGCACGCCTCTACTTTGGTCGGATCTACTTTTATACCTTCACAGACACAATGTGTCCAAGGAACATAACTTCCTTCAAATTAAAACTCGCATTTGCTAAACTTAGCAAAGAGCCTTTCATTTCTCAAGGTTTGCAAACCGTCAGATGTTCCTTATGATCCTCTTCATTCTTTGAATAAATAAGGATGTCATCTATGAAGACCAAAACAAACCTATCCAAAAATGGATGAAATACTCTGTTCATGAGGTCCATGAACACGGCTGGTGCATTGGTTAACCCGAATGGCATAACTATGAATTCATAGTGGCCATATCTGGTTCGGAATGCAGTCTTCGGTACGTCTTCAGGCCGTATTTTTAGCTGGTGGTATCCTGACTTAAGATCAATTTTCGAGAATACACCCGCTCCTCGCAATTGATCAAACAGGTCATCAATTCTGGGTAAAGGGTATTTGTTCTTTAGTGTCATCTTATTTAGTTCTCTATAATCGATGCACATCCTCAAAGAACCATCCTTCTTCTTAACAAACAAAACAAAGCGCCCCAAGGTGAAACACTCGGTCTAATGAATCCTGCATCCAAAAGCTCTTGATTTGGATCTTCACTCTTCTAGCTCCTTTGGGGCCATCCTATAGGCGCCTTCGACACTTGGGGCTGATCCGGCTCCAAGTCGATGGTAAACCCAGCTTGTCTCGTTAAGGGTAGTCCCGGCAGATTTTCGAAATACGTCCGAAATTCTCTGACAACTTCAATGTCTTCTACCCGCGCTTCGGGTTTATCCTCATCATTTAAATAAACAAGGAATGCATGGCATCCCTTCTGGTTCATCATCCTCCTAGCTTGTAGTGCGGATACTATCGGAATCCTCCTTCCCATGCTGATCCCGTGAAAATGCGTAGCTTCTCGTCCAGGAAAATGAAACGAAATTTTCCTTTCCTTACAGAGAATCGTGGAATGATTCCTAGCTAACCACTCCATTCCTAGGATTATGTCTACATCGTCCATGGGTATTATGTTTAGATCGTTAGCCAGAACCTTAAGTGATCCTAATGTCAATTCTAGGTTCGAGCAAAAGTGGTAACGGCCATAATCCTCCTATAGGCGATGAGATTCTCATATCCTCGCTTGATTTTTCGCACCTAAGGCTCAAGATTTCTACGCATGATTTTGCAATAAAAGAATGCGAAGCACCCGTATCGAACAAAGACTATAACGGTGAGGTTGAGAAGAACTCCCATACCTGCCAAGTTTCCTTGGTTCTGTTCGTTCTGCCTCCTGTGCAGGGCGTAGGCTCTGGCCTGAGCCGGCTGAGGCTGACGGGGCGCTGGTCCTTGTTGATTTGGCGGCCGCCGCCTGCCTGCTTGCTGCCGCTTTGGTATTGGCGCGCGTGGTTGCCGCTTTGTTGTTGCTTGTTGTTGTTGGGGCGGTGGCTGCCACTGTGGCTGCAGGATTTGTTGCTGCGTCTGTTGCCATTGTTGCGGCTGTTGGGGTTGTTGTTGTTGAGGCTGGGGTGTTTGCCACCGAGTTGCTTGGGTTTGGGCCGAACCGCGGCGGTGGTGGGTCAAGTCAGATAGCCCTCAATGGCCGAGCATTGCCGGCTGGTTCGGCCTTCCATCCGAACGTGACATCGGGCAATTGTCATGTAATGCCCGCTCACCCCGCATTTGTAACAGCCACCACGCTTGCCGTGCACACACCCTTGTGTGCTTTATGGCATCTAGGCATTGAGGTGCCTCGACTGCTCCTCGTGGTCCCTCTGCCGGTGGAGCATGTCGCTCTCTTCCGCCTCTGTCCTTGTTGCGCTGTGTTTCGCCACGGCGCCAGGACTTGCTTCTCCATAGTTTCATGGTTGTTATTCCCGCTGTCAGTCCCAGCCCTTTTCCTTGTCCAATTACTGCAGGTCCGTGGATTTACACCATCTTATTCTCGGCCATGGTCACTAATATCCAAAGCTCGTGCGAGAGCTTCGTAAGATAGGTCTCCGTGGTCGGCAAGAGACATGCGATTCCATTCTCACCCCGACCGAACTTTTCCGACATTTTCAAGTCGGTGTCCACCAGATCTGGCGATATCTCGACATCTCGCAGAAGTGCGATCATAGTCGGTCACGGATAATTTTTCTTGTTTTAGCAGAAAACTCCCGCCTCTTTTCCCTATAGCTTTTGGGATATACTTTTCGACAACTCTCTTGAAATCCTCCCACGAGAACTCTTCTAGCTGCTCACCAGAAAAGTCTTCTTCCGGCCTCCCACCGTAAGTCACCGGTCCGATGGTGGAAGGTAACACACGACATCCTTTCTGTGCCAGTGCACCTTAGGAAAGTGAAAACTGCTCAATGGCCCTAACCCATTGTTCGGCTTCTTCCGGCCCCTTCCGTTAAAAACAGGAGGGTTTTGCCTCAAGAATAGTTCTTCGATCCCGCGATCGGCCGAGGTGGAGGCGGTGGTTGGGGATTATCTTCGGTTCTTGTTCGTGATTCTACCCTTCCTCTAGGTCTTCCTCGACCTCCGGGTTCTCTTTCTCGGTTTCTTCTGAGGCATTCTCGCTATATAAAACATACCATCGTTAATTATTAAACGCTACAACTTAACAAAATAAGGTTTTCATAGCTTCTTTTTAAAGCGATATAAAAGTAAAACAATTCATCCATAGATAGACAATCGCCACCAAAAAGGCCCCACTGGGTCAAAAATATATGTGGATAGATAATCAAGGTTTGTCAAAACAAGATGTCTAACATCGAGAATCATAGAAATAGAAATAACAGGTTTCGGGCCCACACGCCAAAAGAAAATCCAAGTCCTAGAACCATGGTATTGAAAATAAAGGAAAAAGCTAGCACACATGCTAGTCATAACGAAATAGATTCTAATTAAAACATCGCCAAGGTCTTCACGAGTTTCCTTCCTACTCCGCCTTCCTCGTGGTCTTCCTCCTCTTCGAGTCGCCTTCCTCATCCGAATCGCCCTCACGAGGTCGCACTGATGGTCCCGCACCGCTTTCCATCATCGGTATGTCGCGCAGGGTCCAAAGTTGTCCGCTACCGTATAAGTCGTAGTTGTGGCGGATCGGACCGTAGCATACCGGGTCGGATCATATCCGTGGAAGGTATCTAATACTCATCCGCTGTCCGTCGGAAGGGCTCTTCGCCTTGGTGGTGGTGGATCGGATGGTGGTAGGGGCGGTAGTGGCGACGATCGGGTGTCCAAAACCGCCGGTGGCAACACGGGCCTCCCAAGGCTCTGGGCGGCCGCCTATCCACCTCAGACATCCTACCTCGCCCACTGCATGTGGGTATCACCGATCAACCTGCCTCGAACCTCAAGGTACAGCCACTCGGGCGACTCGTCACGCCAAGTGTACTCCCGTGGAGGAGATAGGTCCCATCGTGCGGCTCCATAGATATCGTACACGTAAGTCGTGTGACTCACGAACCCAGGCGGATCCCCAATCAAATCATAACCTCGGGAATACGATAGATGTAGTCTCCGATACCTCTCTGCATAACCAACCTGTGTACAAGGGAGTATAGCTAGAAGTCTCTTGATGCCATCGTAGTCGGTTGCGCCATAGGCTCGGCGTTCCTCCACAACCGAAGGTAGTACGCCGTAAACTCACCTAGGTCTTCCCACAAGACATCCAACATTCCCTATAGGTGCGCATCAGCTCCTCGGGTGGGGCATGAGGTCCTACCTCCTTCTAGCGATATAGCGATCTCCTCCATCCGCCACGGTAAAAGGAAAGAAAACTAACGTAAGCCAACTATTGTTATCTCAAAACAAAGCAAGGATAGCATAACGAGAAGCAACTAGACTAGAACTAACAATTCTATAAGGTAGACTACATCATAATGTACAGTAAATACCACAACTTACCTTCTTAGCCTTACCCAAACATATACATATAGCTACTGATATCTCAATATACGCTACGAGACCCTTGTCTTATCTCAAACACTTAAGCTAGAGTTCAACAGACTCTATCGTATTCTGGGATAGAATTAGGATTCTGTTCTTCATAATAAATGAAGATCAGTGCGTTAGGAGTACGTAGGTGCAAACCATGCGAAATCGGAGTCCCAACGAGGAGATCTAGCTAAACAAATCTACTGCGCAGTGCAGGAAATTTGCGCGATCGTGCAAAATGTCAATCGAGAAGTATGTCGACGTCGCCTATCATCTTCGGTTCTTAAGTCGCGCTGAACATCCCGAAGCCGTAAGTGACGCCCATGTCGTGATTCGTGTTTCGGTCACCGTGTCGAAGTGATGATGGAGTGCCGACGCCATTCACCTTAAAGGTTGATCGTCCTCGTTCGTCCTTCTCGCCGCCTTTCATCGTCCGTGCTCAAGGTATCATCACTTTCATTCTTCCTATCGCTCTTTTGTTCGCATAAGGAAAAGAAGTTCGATTTCACGCTCTTTCACGATACGTGAGCATGCTCCTTAGAGTCTAAGTTCGTCTCATGATAACACATCATTCATCATAAATAAAAATTTTTGAAAGTCGGAGAGTGAGGTTTTATTTGCAAATTTGGAAGTATGATTTCAAAAGACAATCATGATCAACCCATATACATATTAAAAATGAATTCGCTCGTTTCATGTTGATCATTCAACTTGATACTACCATACACTTCCATCTAAATACTTGAGCAATTGTATTGGCTCAATTCAAAAATTTTTGGAAAAATTTTCTTCCTCAACTTCAAAAATTTTCATAATAATAATATTTCTCAAAAGTTCCTCTATCTTGCTCATCATGCAGAAGTTTTCCATTTCATGAGTTTGAGAAAGAAATGCGGTTACCTTTTTCTCGGTTGAGCTCGATGTGATGGAGTGTTGAGAGGAGTCAAGAGGTTTCTGAAGTCCAGTGACTGATCTAGACTTAGAATAAAAGGTCTTGGTTTTCAAAGAGCAAAATGCTCGATACCACTGTTACGACCCCATTCCCACCAACCCGGACCGGAGGCTACTAATACTAGAGTAGTATTTTAGGGATTACACGGTAAAATAAAAATGCATAAGAATAAACTAACATGCTTGAGCGTAATATAAGGTGATGTTATAATGTTTTTGAAAAGGTTTAGCCATCTGACCCCAAAACTCGGCCCGATCCGATGGACCTCGATAGTTTGTAACATAAAGCATAAATAAAGGAGTTTCAGAGTATAGCAATGAGTGTGTGAATACATATACGACGATATGTATTCAAGGTATAACCCAAAAGTTTAAGTAAATCGGTCGGGGACACTGACTCCTCAACACATCCCCATCATCACTATCGAGCTCAACCCGCATTTTAAAACAAACATGCAGGCTAAGTACAAGAAATTGCACTCGGTGGACTTATGCCGAAAATATTTTGATAGAATTTGGATTACTGTTGCCAATATCGAGTAAGTCATGGGGTTTTAGTTAAAATGCCTCAGGCTTACCAAATCATTTTCGCTTCAGAATATAGCCCGCTGCATTTTCTTGGTGTGTATGGTCCGTATCTCATAGTCGCAATACATAATAATAAATAAATAAATAAGCGCCGAGAGGAGGCCTCCCATCTACGACGCCGTGACCGCCGTAATCCCGCATGACAAAGACACTCTCTGCAAGCATATGTTAACACAACAGATAGTTCCAACCTTCACGCCAATCCTAGCTGTGCATTTATCATCCGCACAGACCCGACATTAAAAGGTTGGGTGCTACCACAACAATTGATATAATAGTTCCAACCATCTCCACAAATTTCTACCCGGCATAACAGATAGATCCATACACAAAACGAAATATTTTGGCGTAATGCAAGAAACATTTGTTAAACAGTTGTAGGATAAGTGCTGTAAATAAACTCATTTGAAATAACAGTAAGGTCACGTTTTAGTGGGGTAAGAAAAAGGCCCACATTTAAAAGATAAGAAGCCCACCTGGACTACGGTTCGTTGTAAAAGTACTAGGTTCGATCGTTCGTCCAAAATCCCGTCGCTGCGTTTGCGTCCACACCTTTACGAAAAAGCGAGGCTTTAGTACGTCGCTCAAGTCTATCGAGACTTTCGAAAACTTAAGATAGCTTTGATATTTCATATCGATGTGAGACTGAATTCCTTAGTGAATTCAATACGTCTCTAATACGTATACGATTGACTTTTCTCGTTCCTCGAGATACGTTCAACGTATAAGTACGTTTTTCGATATATGGATTTCATTTGTGAAATCCTTTCTTACTAATGAGGTATCATACTCAATTAGTATATCTTACGCGTCTGACGTATTTATAAACGATAATCGCACGCTTGACTTTGAAAAGTCAACGGTCAACATCGTCAACAAAGTCAATGATTTTGACTTTTAAATAGTAATTTCTTACTATTTTGCTTTATGAATTGAATTTGATCGATTTGAAAACGTAAAGTCCCATTTCTCGATTTATCTTGTAAATCAAGGACTTATAAATATTTTCAGATTTTAAATACCCTTTTATAAATAAAAGCGTATTTTGGTTTTAAAACGCTTATAAAGGGACGCTTGTCTCAAACATAGCAACCTATGTTTATAAAATTTTGTAACATTTAAAACTGTCCAGAATATTATTTTACCAAAATTTATAATTAAACAGCTTTAAAAAGGATTTATAATCCTTATTAATTATCGAAATTTTCGATAATTGTCCTAAAAATAGCAAACGACCCTTGAAAAATTTTCTAAATTAATATAGTGTATTATTATACACTATGGTCCAGAATATGAATTTATTAAATTCATATAGTACTGTTGCCATTTATTTATATATATACATATATATATTCACGGTAATTCCAATAAATAGGAATAATCATCCAAAATTCCCAAAATTGATATATACCTATTATAATATCCCAACATCAGTATATAATATTTACATAACCCATAGTTCATCATAACTATTTATTTCAATATATAACAATATTTCACGGTAATTATAAGATAATTACCAAATAAATAGCAAACAATTTCTAAAAATTCTAAATAAATTCCAACATCAATAAACATTGTATTATAACATTGTAACATCATAACATCAACCAAACTAATTTAAATCGTCACCATATGAGCTTGTGATGCTCTCGGCTTTTTCGATTTATTTAGTATATGGTTTTCAAAAATTCCAACAATTATATACTATGTTTATACACTATAGTATAGTAATATAATAAGTATGAACTTCTGCACCATTTTGAGATGAGTCGATTTCAACGCTTTGAGACGTTTTGAACGTTAACGCCTAGAGACGCTTTGAAAACGAGTTTAATGCTCGGAAATTATAATAATTAATTTCCTATTATTATTTTATATAATTACAGTATTAACGATTATTAAAATCATTATTTGAATTATTAAACTCGATTATTTCGAATCAAATTTCAAAACCCTAATCTTATAAATAAGTGGTTTTATCATACGAAATGATACCATTAAATTATCCTATGGTATCTAAACTTTATAATATGATATATATGAATAATATTAAGCATTAAATCAGATTTTCAGCCATAAAAATCAAGGATTCAGTTTTATAAAATTTAAACCCAAACTTGTAAATTAGGGTTTTATTTCTCTAAATGTGTAACAATTTTATCCTATGCTATTATTTAATATCTAAATCATATATTATGATATATATGTGTATATTTGGGACTAAAATTACATGAGTATCAATAATAGGTGTAATTTATATTTTAATCCTATTTTTCCAATTTTGATCGGTAATATCAATTTGTGCATATATTATTTTAATTATTTTTATTGGCATGTATTATATATCTATGAACTATACTATGATTAATACATATATTATGTACAAAATTGAATTAAAATCAGCCCCTAAACCATTCCCCCATGCGCCGATTCCCATCTCTTCCCCATGCAAATGATTTCCACTTTTAAACCACCCAATACATGGAAGGCTCCTTTGACTCTTTAATCATCATCTCCTTCCCAAAGTGCAGCCATAATTTCCCTATGTGTGTGTGTGTAGCCGTGTAATGAGAGAGAGATTAGAGGAGAGAGCTTTTCATTTTACCCATTATTCATCTCACAAACATTTCAAACTCACAAACACTCTCATTCCACCCATTTTTCTCGCTCGAAAATCGAGAGCCACCCTCTCTAATTTCGTAAATTTTCTTCTTTCTTCCTCCATTTCTCCTCCCAAACTTGATACCATTTAGTGTTCTTGTCATCCTAGACATTCTCAAGGTAATACATGGTCTTTAGCTTCGATTTTATCCTCTTCTAAACCTAAAATTTCAAACTGCTTTATATATATATATAGGTTTCAAAGTTATATATATATGTGTACACATGTGTTTAAATGTTCTTGAGCACGAGCCTTTGTAATATGTATGTTCTTGATGGTTTTATCTTCAAAATATGAGAATATGTGCTTGGATGAACATAGGATATTATATATGAAATGTATGAGTGTACCTTGCTTATGTATGATTTTCAAACCCAAGCATGAATCAATATAGCTTTCAAAATGATACAAAATATCGGATGAAGGCGAATGCTTCCTAGTATGATTTAAGCATGTATTATTGATCTATGATATGATTTAAGACTATAGTATTGATTTAGAAATTTTTAAGAAAACCCTAGCTTAAATTTTGAGAATACCGTGAGCTTTATAAATATATAGGTTGGTGTATGATTTTATTTTTGAACATGCAATGGTGTATTAATGCTTTAGTATATTGTTTATACATTGTGTGAATTAATTAGAATTTTTGGAAATCAAATACTAAATTAAATCAAATAAACCGTGAGTGATATGCTCTTGAAGGTGATGATTTAATTGGTTTTGATAAATATTATGATAAGTAACTATATTCCATTTAATAAAGGAATTAAGATGGAAATTAATTCCAAGTCGCACCGCCGTAAAATTTCATGAAAAGTCGACGCTCGATCTGCTTTGACGCTTAAAAATATTGACGAATCATTTCGTAATATTTCAATCCTTCAATTCACAATCCTTAGTGAATTATGAAAAGGAATTCGTTATAACGATATCGTATCGAAACACAAGGTTCGATGTCGTAAAAACATAATATACGGCAAAAACCCTAATTACGGTCTCAGAATACCGTAATCGTATATTCGTTTCTTTGGAATATTACAATTTTATAATTCCATGATCATTTGACTGATTTATCAACTCATCTTCAAACGTAGACGTTTAAAACATTTCAAAACGTCAATAGATGATTTATCTCTAAAAATGTTCATAAATAAATTAGGAACACTTTATTTACTTTTCTAATAGTAGGGATTTCGATTTCTAAGCCTTAATGCTTAGAAAATATCGTAAAGCTTAACTGTCGAATTTTATCGACGTTAGAACAACCGTTCGAAGGAACAGCAGAAACTGCATTCCTTAATTCACTAAGTGTCAGTGAATATCACACAGAAATTATCAAATTATGCTTAGTCAACATTAAGCATTGACTGATTAAGATTTTAATTATCGAGGCTAAAACCCTAATTACGATTTATATTATCGTAATTAAGCATTAAAACTACGGGATATTACATTCTACCCCCCTTAAAATAAATTTCATCCCGAAATTTGCATACCGTCAAAAAGTACGGGTATCTTTGCACTATAACAATCTCAAGTTTCCACGAAACTTTCTTTTGTCCATGGCTTCCTCATTGGACTTTCGCTAACGGCGTAAGCTTCTTTCTTAACCGTTGAATCTGACGTTTAAAACAATCGCAGATTCTTTCTCATAACTCATATCTTGATTCAAGAATAACATCATCATGATGGTCATGTATTTTGGACCATATTCGTACTTTCTTTTATCGTAACACGTGGGAAAAATTCTGTGCACTTCCCAAACTTTGTGGAAGTATCAATTTATAGGCTACTAGGCCTTATCAATTCTAGGATCTCGCAAGGTCCTATAGAACGTAATCTCAACTTCCTTTTTCTCCAAACATTGAAATTCTTTCAATGGAGAACTTTTAATAAACTTTATCTCTGCGTTCAAAATGCAGCTCATATCTACGCATACCAGCGTAAGACTTTTGTTTATCATGAGCTTCTTTCTTTCTTTGCCTATATTGGCAAATATCTTAATTGTTTCGCTCACAATACCAGTTTTAAAACTTCTCTCTTACTTTCATTATCACCATAAAGAGGTGATCGACACTTTCTTTCGTACTATACCTCATATGGGTCATATTAATCGTCGTCAATGACTATTGTCGCAGTGATCTTAATAAATGGAAAAACGTATTTCCAATTAGTACTTCCATTTCGGCCCTAATATCCTCAACATATCATAGAATGTTCATATCGTTCTTTTCGAACCGTTCATCTATCCGTGAGCGAAAGTTATGGTAAAGTTAAATTTCGTGTCGAACTCTTTCGTGAGCTAAATAAAAATCTAGAAGCAAACTTAGAACCTCTATTAAATATAATAGATTTTGGTATTCATATAAACATACGATCTCTTTTGAACTCACTCATCAGATTCATGAGTAATTTGCATAGGCAGAAAATAAGCTCTTTAGTAAGTCGATCCACTACTACCCATATAGAAGTGTTATTTTTTTTTTACTTTGACATCTTTCCTCTGTTCCTCTATTATCTTTCTTCTTAAATCAGACGTCAGAGTGAATGTAGCAATACAACTCATGATTATCTCTGGTTGTTCAACCATTTCTATTTTCATTCCTTTAAACATTTCGGTGAGTTTTTCTATCCTTGCACTTTTTTAAACTTTTGCCAGGTTCACATGGATTCTTTCGGAAGTCACAACGTGTCTAAGGAATATTATTTCTTTAAGCTGAATTCGCCTTAAATATCCTTGACGAAATTTGTTTGACTTTGATGTCTGCAAGATAATTCTTAAGAGCTCCTTATACTCTTTCTTGCCCTTCAAAATAGATAAGAACATCATTTATGAAGATTTAAGACAATTTATCTTAGCATCATGAACACTCAATTTTGAGGTTCACGAACATGGTCAGCACATTAGCTGGTCCGAACGGCATAACTATAAACTCATAGTAGCCATATCTTGTTCGGAAAGCCATTTTGGGTACATTTTTGGTTCGTGCCTTAAATTGATTATAGTCCGATTGAGATCGGTTCTCAGGACTACTCTTGTTCTTTTCCACTGACCAAATACTCAGTTATCTTCGGTAATGGATTATTCATCCTCGATAATCTATACACTTTCTTAATGGACTATCTTTCTTCTTTATAAGCAAGTTGGGTGTTTCTTGGGTGATACACTAGTCCGGTGAAACTTAGATTTTTATAGCCTATAATTTGAATCCTTATCCTTTCATTTTCCTTGAATCCATGTGATAAAGGTACTTTTGACATGGTTCAATAGTGGTTCTAACTTGATAGTGGAACTCTAGCTGCTTATCAGGGGTAATCCTGCTAAGTTGTCAGGAAATATCTAGAAATTCTCGACAATTTCCACATCCTCTATCTTTATTTCTGCTTTTCATTCTCTGCTTAGATAAACAGGGAATGCTCGTCATCCCTTCTTGTTTATAATCTCCTTATTTGTAGTGTGGGTATGGTCGGAATTTTCTTCCCCATGTGGATTCCATAGAAACTCGTAACTTCTTGCTCGAAGATATGGATCAAACTTCCTTTCCTTGTATGTAATCGTAGAATGGTTTTCACTACCCAATCTATTCTTAAGATTATGTCTATATTCCTCATAGGGGTAATGTTTAAGTGATTCACTAGATCTCTAGTGATTCTAGGTTCAAGTCTAAGTTGGAGAAAACATGTCGACAATCATGATTTCCACGGCGAAAAGATTCTCTTTTCACGATTTGTTTGTTCCGACTTAGGTTCAAATCCTATCTACGCATGCTTTTGTAATGATAGAATATAAAGTATTCCTTTCGAACAAAAGTACTATAGGTACGTTGGGAAGTTTTTCGTACGTGTCATGTTTCCTTGACTTCGTTTGTTCCGTCTTTGGTGGTAATATTGTTGCGGACGTGATTCTTTGGCGAAAGATGAATTGCTTTAAGTGGTTGGGTATGGCCTAGTTGGTTCGGCCTTCTAGTTTCTCCTTGGCGTCTTTTAGGGCAATTATTTGCTTAGTGGCCCTCCATACCACATCTAAAGCAAATGCCCAATAGGCACTCACCCTTATGCATCTTTTGACATTTTGGGCAAGGCATAGCTCTAATATGCTCTTGAGAACTTCTCATTGGTGTGGAAAACACTGGACCTTTCCACAATTGCCCTTGTAGCACCATGTTTCCTTGCCATGCCCTTTTGTTATTCGAGCTTCCCACATTGCCTCGGTTGTAATTACTAAGATTGCCTTCCCATTTCCTCTTGCCTTTGTCACTAGCATTATGTGACGGAGTGGGAGTAGGCTTATCCTCTGGCATTGCTGCCTCAATGTCTAAAGCCCGACTAAGAGCTTCGGTATATGTTAAGTTTCCATGGCTGGCAAGAGACATCCTTATCTCATGCCTTTGTCACAGCCTAATTTCTTAACCAAGAGATTAGGCTGTGACTTAGGGACTTATCATAAAAGAGTTGGACTAATGAGAGTGTAAGGATTTCAAGGAAATTGAGACGGCCATAATTCAGAAGATCAATTAAGGAATATTGTCATTTAAATTTTAATTGATGAACCAAATAGTATAGATAGGTTATATAGAATTTAATGGACATAAGAACTAACGGAAGTAAAATGATAACAACAATCAATCTTTTCACGGAAGTATTTCTCTCCATCAAAACGACAATCGCATAAACATTTCTCAAGTCAGAGTATGGCAACGGGAAGAGTAGTTGAGTTACATGTGTGAAGACATATAACTCTGGGCAACAAGTGTAACAAATTACATAAGGTTCATGCTTATCGGCAAAGGCAACAAATGGACAAAGGTTTTCCAAGACAACTTTTATCAAAGTAAACTAAACAGTTTCCACTTCAACAATTTCCAAGAATCACGACTACAATCAAACCAATAGACCTCAATAGATAAGGATGTAACGAGTTTGATTCCACTTTATTCACAGATCAATATGACCATTCAACCAAGGACGTTCTCAACCATAATATAATAAGGAGTTCAACCCCACCATCACCAACATGGATATAGAGTAATTTGATCATCAAGTTATTCACAACATAGTAACATTCATGAACAAAAACCACAGTGTTCCTTTCCAACTCCATCTCCGAATCCCAAGCTCAACCTGCATGTTTAGAAATACATACAGGGCATGAGTACATAAGCACTCAGTGGACACATGCCGAAAACAGTTAAAATTTTGCTCTTAGAGCTATAAGATTTGACTTGCCATAACTTTGCCATACACAGGGGTTTTAGTGAAAAAAACTTGTGCATGCTTTTCAAAGTAAATACTTACTTGCTTTCATTTTCACAATTCTAAAACAAATGCATATGCATGATCTTTGTCTGCAGACATATTTCTCTTCTCATATCCACGGATTCTGTCTATGTGTTGAGAAGTAGGTCTCCTTCTCAAACACGCTATGACCCGAAGGTCGCTATCCGACGTCGGTAAATTCTTTCTTTCTTTTCTTTCTTTCTCTTTCCGTGGACAGGCAATGCATCATGCTCATGCTCAAACATTTGGCAAGTCAATGAATTTAGAAGTCATGCAAGATACATAATGAAATAATATAAATTAGCACGTGCTCTTATTTAGTTCGAAGCCCACCGCGCTTTTAGCTCACGCCTTAATAAACCTTTCTTTTCTTCGCCCTCTTCTTCCTTAACCGCCTTCCTTTTCTCGATGTACCTTTAATTATTGGATAACATTAGTAAACAATATTTCTTATTTTCTAACTATAAATCCTCTTATTTCATCTTTTCCATTTCTTTATGATTTGTTTAGACGGTTTTGTCTAAACTTCTCACTTATAAGAATTTTCGCCTTTTCGGTCATCGATCCTTTATATCTTAACTTTATACTTATTTTCATTCAACATTCTAAATTATTATCAAACATTCATGAACACTATTATTGTACATTAATAACTTTATTTTACTCTCTTTCTTTCTTTAGATATTATATTTATTTTCTTAAGTTATTTAAGCATAATATAAGTAATTAATTGCCTACATTAAACTTTTCATATAATTAAGTCATAATTAATCAATCTTCTTCCATACTACTACTTTTCTTACTATTAGTATACTTTTAAGTATACTAATTATTTCTATTAACTTAACATTATAATATATATATTCTTTGTCCTTAAACTTTCTTTTCTACATAATATATTTCTAAAATTCAACCTTTCACATTTTTAATTCTAAACTCTTCAATTAAGCTTTATTATTCTTTATTTACATAATATATTCACAATACATAAGATATATGAAGAATAACATTAAAATTTTAACTTTCCTTTTTCTATAATTTTCAAATTTCACATATATATACATAAATTCTAATTTCTTTAATTTCTTCTCAATTTCCCACTTTAGTATCATATGTAAGCTTAAATCATCAATATTACTATCATATATTAACTTTAGTATATATATAACAATTAAACACCTAAACTAAAGTATTTCAATTTCAACATATGACCTTATAAAATTCTAATAAATTCATAGAATACTTAAATCATCACATTAAACTCATATATCAAGTTAAATGAAGAAAATAAAATCAACATCTCATTTTCCTAAATTTTTGAAAATTTCGAAAATATATATATATATTCTAACTTTTATTTTTGTTATTCTTTCTTCCAATTTCTTAGTCTAAGTATACTTTAATCACATAATTACAACTTATTCTTAACATAATATCAATAATTTCTTATTTTAGCCTAAAGCATAAAATCTAGGGTTTTTCATTCTCAACATAAATTTTACAAATAATCATCAATATTTCATCAATTCCACACTAATCTATCAATTCTTAACTATAACATCAATATTCATTCATGTTCATTACAAAATCCACAAAATCCTACAACTATCATGCTTACAAATTTCATAAATATATAACAAAATTAATGCTTAAAAATTGAAGAAAGGTTGAAATTATACCTTGTTTAACCTTGGAATCAAGATTAGAGATGGAAATTTGGAGATCAAATTGCTAGAAAAAAAATTCTTCCAAGTGTGTGTTAATGTGTGTGTGCGTGAGTTTTGTTAGAGTTTAGGAAATTTTGGTAAAATGTATCCTATTGTATGTATGTTATATTTATAGAAAGAATTTATTTTAATTTCTATTTAATTAAATGAGTGATTATTCATCCAACCATTAATACATTTACTTGGTCTCCAAGTATATACATGCTTAGTCATTTAGTTTCTAGAACATGTATATATTTATATATATACATATATTTATATAATATGAATAATATAATATGTGTATTTATTTCCCGTTTGATACTACTAATCTTATATATAACTTATATTCTAAATTTCTTACTTTAGGACATTTTATACTTGCATATCCATTTAATTATGCTTACTACATATTATGGAAATATAACACCTAAATAGCAAAATTTTAATCATTCCTAAAATTATAGAATTATTTTGATCCTTAAGATCAAATAATAAATCAACACATTATTTTATATTCTTGAACCAAGTCTCTTATTCCAAATAAAAATAACTTATATTTCATATTTCATTCTACTAAGTAACCTCACATTTTTCAAATCATAAGCATGTTTATTTTCATTTTTATTAAGGATGCAATGCCCTATTAAATCATTAATCATTGACTAATTACTAATTAAAAGTCTGGGGTATTACATCCTTAGACCAGATCTAAATTTCTCTGACATTTTCATGTCAGTACTTACTTGGTCCGGAGCATACCTTGACATGTCGCAAAAGATGCGATCATATTCTGTCACGGACTTGCGTTCTTGCTTTAGGTTGAAGAACTCAATTTCCTTCTTCTTTCTATAGCTCTTAGGAATGTATTTCTCATACATTTCCGTCTTAAAGTCTTCCCAAGTGAATTCATCCATTTGTTCTGGTGTTAGGGTTTTCCTTCGGGCTTCCCACCAGAAATCAGCTGGCCCGGTGAGTTGGAAAGTCACACAAGATAGTCTCTCTTGTGTTGTACAACGAAGGAAATCAAATATCCTTTCTATTGTTCTTACCCATTGCTCAGCATCCTCAGGACTTCTTTTTCCATTAAAGGTAGGAGGATTTTGCCTTAGAAAAAGTTCTTCAATTCTACGATCAGGTGGAGGTGGGGGCGGTTGTGGTATTTCTCTTTCGAGTTGTGGGACTCTGTCCCTTCTCCCACCTCTTCCTCTAAGTTCTTGCTCAGGCTCGCGTCTAGGCGGCATTCTGGTATATGCAATGTCACGACTACACTCAGAATAACCCGGAGTGAGCGGACTAATACTAGGAATAGTATTCATGGATACGGAAAACTATCACAACAAGGCTTATCACATGAGAATATAGAACTTAGGATCAAACATACACTTATAACATTTCGGATCAAAAGGTCTAAGCCAACAGATCCAAAGGATATTACGATCTGAAGGACTTCATAGTTCACATTATCTTATCATCCAACATAATAATAAAACAGTTCAGAGTTTCAGCGGAAAGTGTGTGAATACATATATGACGATATGTATTCAAGGTTAACAATTCCTAACAAACATCAAGGACAATGGACTTCCTCAACACTCCTCCATCATTAGCAACCGAGCTCAACCTGCACATTTAAAAACAAACATGCAGGGCTAAGTACAAAATTTATACCCAGTGGGCTTATGCCGAAAACATTTGATTTTCTTTGAATTACTATGTCAATAGAATGGTAAGACACAAGGGTTTTATTTGAAAATGCTTTGTGCTTACTAAAATATTTTCATTAGTTCATAAAAGTTGCTTGGCAAGCATTTTCTTGGTGTGCATGATCCATATCCCTTATTATCATTCCAAAGATCTTATCATAGTCGAAAGTCGTGAGGAGGCCTCCTCTACGACCCCGTGACCGCCGTGAATTGTCCTTACAAGACACAACACCATCGGTGTACACGTTAATCCTAGCTGTATAAGTTCTTCCCAAGCATAGGATCCGATATCGATTTTCATTTGTAAGTTGGGTATAACCCAACAACATCACATCATTCATGGATAGGATACGATACACAAAACGTAAACATTTTGGCAGGTAATCATTTAAACAATTTTATCCATAGTTGAAAATGCTGTAAACAAAGACAGTTGAAAAAGAGCAGCAAAGTTGTTCTGTTTTTAATAATAAAGCCCACCTGAAAATTATTGATCGTCTTTAACGTTTGCTTACTCGTCAACGTCCAGCTGGTGCGTCAGCGTCCACACCTTTATATAAAAAGGATGTTTTAGTACGTCGTTTACGTAATTCGAGACTTACAAAGTCTATAATAAGATTCGATATTTTATATCGATATGAATTGAATTCTTTAATGAATTTAATTCGTTTCTCAAACGCGTATCATCTTAACATTTCTCGTTCTTCGATAGAGACGAGATATGTATTGATAGTTACCAATTTACCCCTCTTGGTAAATGGTCCAACGTTTTCTCACGTTTTTCGATTTCACGACTTCAAATATGAAATCCTTTCATATCAACGTGATGTCATTAGCAATTGATGTGTATTACGCGTATTAGCGTATTTATCGAACGTATTTCGTACGTTGATTTCAAAAGTCAACAATTTTGACTTTTCTTAGTAATTTAATTATTAAGTCATACTTTAATATAAAATTTTTACGAAAATCAATTTTTAATTGATTTCTTTTTATAAACTGACTTAATATGTTTAAAAAATAATATTTAAACATATAATTCATTATAAATAATGAATTGAAGGATTTAAAATCCTTATTCCAATTTTAAAAATAGCTCACGGCTATTTTATATTTTATCTACTAAATATTTTCGAAAATTGCTCATAATTTCCAAATATGTCTAAAATAATATTAGACATATAATTTATTAATAAACTTGATTAAAAAGGATTTAAAAATTCTTAGAATTTCTCGGTAATTATTTATAATTACCAATTGAAATCTTAATTTTTTTCTAATTTTATATAGTGTATTATTATACACTATGGTCATTAATATGCTATCATATCATCCAAACAACTTTCAAACGTCACCTTATTATTCTCATAAGGTCACTGCATTTTGAAATAAAATGCCCAACAATTTTTCTAAAATTTCAATAAATTACTACATGGTCCAAACATTAGTTCATGACATATTTATGCTACATAATCCATTATATAACAATGTTATATCATACAATTGGCACCATAGCTCTCGGCCCTTTTCATAATGTTCATCAAACAATTTTATAAAATTTTCCCAAATATCACTACATGCTCATAAATCATATTGTAGCAACAACATAACAATTATCAAAACCAATTTATTCATCACCTTAATGAGCTTAGCTCTTGGTTTATTTGAATAAAATAGGTAATTGATTTTCAAAATTTCCAATAACAACATAGAATGCATAAAACATATTCTAAGCTAATAATTTAGCATTGCATGTACTAAATAAAAATCACATTAATCTACATATATATATATACTCTCGGTTTTCTTCAAGATTCCATATAGGAATGTTTCAAAATTCTAAATAAAACATATAGTATATAATTCCATCTTAGAACAATAATATACTATTGCATGTCATAAAATAAAATTACACACTCACATATATATATACTTAGCTCACTGTTATTTTGAACAAAATGGCATGAGTGTTCTAAAATTTTAAATAATTTATACACATTCCCAATACCTCATAGATTAATAATATCACATTGCATGTACAAAATAAAATCATACATCAACATATATATACATATATGCCTCGGTCCTCAAGTAAATTAGGTAGGATTTTCTCAAAATTCCAATAAATCACAAAGGACTTATATATCATCTTATATCAACAATATGTCCTCGCATGTCCCAAATAAAATTATACATCCATATATAATTGTATATAGGTGATAAACGCGCATTTTATACGTTTATAGTTGATATTTGAAGATGAGTTTAGCTCGTTTAATGTGCGTTTATGTATTGATTATTAATGTTTTATCTATTTCTAGAAGATATCGCTCTTGGGTGTTCCTTCGACGCTTTGTAGGTTTATATGTTGATAATCGAAGCAAGGAGCGGCCGAGAAAGTAATACAATCTGCCATGATTCTAGCGACCAGCCTAGCGGTCGCTAGGCTGGCCGCCAGGAAACACGCGAGAACCCAGCCGAGCCGCGACCGCAACCTCATGCCCACGAGCGAAGCTGGCGCCGAAACTCACCGGACAATTTCGCGACGGTGCGGAATTGCTAGCGACCGCTAGCCCGGTCGCGGTACCATCGGCGCAAGGAGGGACCGCGAGCGAAGAAGAGCGCGGAGATGGCTCATGGTCGAGCTAGCGACCGTGAAGCGATCGCGGTAGGCGCAGCGAGCGCAAATTAGGGTTTCCACCCTTTTCTATAAATAGGGCGAGAGCCCTTGCACCCCGGATGCACCCTAGACGCCCAGCACTGTTTTTATTCGCCCTCGGTTTTACTGGTTTTAGTCTTTAATCTTCTTTTAGTTTAATTCTAGTATTATTTTTACGTTGTTCTAGTTTAGTTTATCGTTTCGTTATCGATCGGAACGTTTTGTCCGATCGTTTTCCGTTGTTTTCCGTTCGTTCGCTTGGGATTGGATTCAAGACCAACCATTGTTCATCCGACGCTTCCCTACGGGTTTTATATATTTAATCTCTATTTTATGGTTAAATCGTATTTCATTCCGCTTATTATGTCCGCTAGCTTCCGCTCTAATCCTGGGTTTGCATGATTCGATCCTATATGTTGTGATTCTGTTCGTTATTTACCTTCCGGGCATTGATTCATGATTCATGGTGCTTATTTATATGTGTTGATTTCGATCAATCTTGATGCATATCTAGTTGCCGATTAATGACGAATCGTATTAATTGTCAATCGATCTTGAATGCATGATACGAATAAGCCTTGAGTCGAATCGAGATAGGACATTCGTAGGAAGCATATTCTTAGTGATCCATTTGAGTTGCTTATTTTCCTCTAGAGACGAATCGTGATAGGAAAAATTAGTAATCAATCGCCGCAATTGTCGAATCAAGTTGTTGGTTATATATGTGATCTTCCATCTTGTCTGGATTAAAATGGTTAGTAATAAGCAGGATAAACATCGTCGTGGATAGGATTGGTGCATCCCTAGGGTTAGTATTTCTTCATAGTTATCTTCCGTGATTTTATTGCTTTATTTTATTTCTGCTTGGTTACCTTTGCTTTGGATTAAATTCTAAAGCCTTAAACCTTTCACCCTTTTTCTATGCTTGGATAATGATTAATTGTCGTTGAGCTAGCTTCTATGTTTTCGTGATACAATCTCTGTGGATACGATACTTCGCTTACCCCATACTTACACTTTTTACGTGTGAAAAAGGAGCGATCAATAGGTCTCGGCCTTTTTAAGAAAATAGTATAAGATTTTCCAAAAAAATTTCAAATGAAACTATAAGCATTCTCAATACATTATAAAACAAGATGGTGACATTGCATGTTCAAAAGAAGATCATATGCTTACAAAATATTTATATGTTCTCGGTTTTAATAAGAAATTGGGCATGGATTTTTCTAAAATTTCAAGATAAATATTATGGACACATATAACATCATAGATCACAAAATCATGCTCCAATAATTTCCCAAAACTCTCGGTCATTTCAAACAAATTTCATACATGTTTGAATAATTTTTAAAACATGATCTAAGCTTCACAACATAATGCTATATAATCTTAGAACATCACATACTCATTGCTTCGAAAATTTTTGAACAAAAATTTGACATGCAATACATTTGAAAAACAAGAACACATACCTAATCCCTTTCTTAACATTTATACACATGCAATAGCAAAAGATTAGCAACTAAGATCATCAAGAACTCATGCATTGTTCAAACAAAAAATTTCGAAACTTAGGAAATTTTTCAAGAACAACTATCCATTTGTTTCGAACCTACCTTAGGTATATGGATTAAAGAGACAATGTATAAGGTATTGTGGACTTGTGTGGTGATGAGAGGAAGAAAATCAAGCTTGGTAATGGGGGATGAAGCTCTCGGCTATGGCTGTTTTTGGGAGAGGGAGATGAAGCTTTAGAGAGAGAAGGGGAAGTGTTGAGTGTAGAGTGTTTGAGTGAGTGAGATAATGAGTAAAAATCTGAATATCTCCCCTTATTCCCTCACTCGATCCACCCTCTCCCCAATACACATAAAGGACTCTTCAACTTTTAATAATATTCTATGTAGGTAGTGGAGGTTAATCATTGTTATCTTACACACAATCTTCATGAAAATAGCTACAATACATCATTAGTGGGAGATTTGATGATATAAAATCTGAATATATACATATATATATGCATGTAAGAGTGATAGAATTAAAAATACACTTTGTTGTACAAATATATATATACACGGCTTTTATGCCTAAAGCACATTAAATAATTTAATTCCATGCTAAACATACATATATACATCATATAATATAATTTAGATGATAATTAATATCATAGGTTAATTAAATAGCATAAGTGAAGAAAATAAAATAATTCAACCTTGTGCACATAAAAATAGCTATCGGCCATTTGGCTAAACCATAGGTTAAATATTTTATTTCATATCATTTATAGGTATGTACACCTTGGTATATGATTTAAATGATAATTAATATCATAGGATATAATAATGGCTTAATTTTCAAGAAAACCCTAATTAATCAATCTTAGGGTTTTCGAGATTTTCAAGGTGTCCAAAAATAATAATTCACCAAGTTCTAGCACTATCTAAATGTTTATTAATACCATGATATCATTTAATAATCATAGAATAATTAAAAGATGTTGTTTGCAAAATAAAAACCCTAATTTTCTAAAATATAGGATTTTCGAACTAGTTTGGGATTTTATTAAATCTAATGTTCAAGTATTAATTAAATGCTTAATAATACTGTAATATCATAAAATATCATAGGAAATAAATTCTATAGTTTCTTGATCATTAAAACCATCGCTCGCTTCATCTCTAAACGCCGACATTTGAATACGCCTAAAACGTTACGTATCGCCTCATTTTGAATTGGTCGTAAATAATCATAATCCCATTATTAAAATATTCCATTAATAATGGAATATAATTCTAAGCTTGATTGCTTAGAAAATATCGTGAAATTTCAACAGTCGATATGCATTCGACGTTAAAAATATACTGCCGATAAAATTTAAAACCTTCGTTTCTTACATTCACGAATTTGAGTGAATGTGTAACAGGAAATCATTCCTTCGTAAATAATTGAAATCATATTCGATTTCAAATTTGATTTGATTCCACGGCGAAATTTTATTTTACGGGTTTTAAAGACCGTAATTAGGCTTTTAAAACTGCGGGTTATTACATCCTACCCCCCTTAAAAGAAATTTCATCTCGAAATTTGTATACCTTAAAAGAATAATCTGGGGTATCGTTCTTTCACTGCATCTTCTAGTTCCCACGTAGCTTCTTCTTGTCCGTGGTGGTTCCACAGCACTTTGACCAGTGAAATTGATTTGTTTCTCAATTGTTGAATCTTATGGCCTATTATTGCTGTAGGTTCCTCTTCATAGCTCATGTCTGAGTTGAGAACTACGTCGTCTTGACGGATCACGTGTTTTGGATCGTATACATATTTTCTTAATTGAGACACGTGAAAAACATTATGCACATTTCCCAAGTTTGGCGGAAGAGCCAACTTATAGGCTACTGGGCCTACTCTTTCTAGGATCTCATATGGTCCTATGAAACGGGGTCTTAGTTTTCCTTTCACACCAAATCTTATGATCCCTTTCGATGGAGAGACTTTGAGAAACACTTTGTCTCCAATTTCAAATTGCAGCTCCGATCTGCGCGTATCAGCGTAGGATTTTTGTCTATCTTGAGCTTCTTTTATTCTTTGCCTAATTTGTCGGACGATCTCAATCATTTCATTCACTGCTTCTGGCCCTATTACTTTCCTTTCACCTACTTCATCCCAGTAAAGTGGTGATCTACACTTCTTGCCATACAAAGCTTCGTATGGGGCCATATCAATCGTCGCTTGATAGCTATTATTGTAGGCAAACTCAATAAGAGGTAAAATGTCTTCCCATTTTGCACCTCGATCCAGTACTACGGTTCTCAAGATATCTTCTAGAGTTTGATTGTCCTTTCTCGATCGCCCATCGCTTTGTGGGTGAAATGATGTCTCAAGTTCAACTTTGTTCCCAATTCTCTTTGTAGGCTCACCCAAAATCTCGATGTGAACTTGGAGTCTCTATCTGATGTAATGGATTTTGGTACTCCATGTAGTCGTATAACTTCCTTTACATATATTTGGGCTAGTCTATCACCCATATGTATTCGAATTGGTAGAAAATGAAAGCACTTGGTGAGTCTATCCACTATTACCCATATGGTAGTGTTCCTTTTCTGACTTGGGTAAATCAGAACGAAATCCATTGTTATTTCATCCCACTTCCATTCAGGTATACCCAAAGGTTGTAACTTTCCGTAGGGACGTTGGTGTAAAGCTTTTACTTGTTGGCAAACAAGGCAGCGTTCTACGAAAGAAGCTATGTCTCGTTTCATGCCTTCCCACCAGAACTTTTCCTTTAGGTCTTGGTACATCTTCGTACTGCCTGGGTGGGCGGTGTAAGGTGTATCATGAGCCTCACTCATTATGTCGTTCCGAATCTCAGCATCATCAGGAATACATATTCTCCCTTCGAACATTAAAGCATTATCTGATGCTTCATGGAAATTTTCCAATTCGCTAGTTCTCACCCTTCCTCTTATCTTTTCTAACTTTTCCTCCATCCTTTGTTTCTCAATGATCCTTTTTCTTAGATCAGGTGTCATGGTGAGTGTAGCGATCTGACTCATGATCGCTCTCATTTCTACCAATTCAATTCTTAATTTGCTGAACTCTTCAATGAGTTTATCTTCCCGCGTAGGAGACATTCCAATTTAGTTTGATTTTACGACTCAAGGCGCCGCCTACTACATTCGCTTTACTGGGTGATAGTTAATACCACGCTTGTAATCTTTTACTAGTTCGAGCCATCTTCTCGCCTCATGTTTAGATCTCTCCGCTCAAGAAGTATTTCAAACTCTTATGATCAGATAGATTTCACATCTCACCCGTAGAGATGGTGTTCCATATTTTCGGTATGAACCATCCGCTAATTCTAAATCATGTGTTGGGTAGTTCACTCATGTGGTCTAAGTTGCCGGGATGCGTATGCTATTACTTTTCCTTCTTGCATTAAAACGCATCCTAGTCCGTTCTTCGAGGCGTCAGTATAAACCACATATTCTTTGTCTGCTTCTGGCACTGCTAGCACTGGTGCACTTGTTAACTTTTCTTTGAGTTTTTGAAAACTCGTTTCACATTCGTCAGTCCAAGTGTACTTAATTCCCTTTCGGAGTAGTTGGGTCATTGGTCTTGCTATTTTGGAGAATCCCTCAATGAATCTCCTGTAATAACCAGCCAACCCTAGAAAACTCCGGATCTCATTCTGAGTTCGCGGCGATTTCCACTCTTGTACTGCTTCCACCTTGGCTGGATCTACTTTAATTCCATCGGTAGACACGATATGTCCTAGAAACATTACTTCCTTCAGCCAAAATTCGCATTTGCTGAACTTAGCAAATAATCTTTCATTCCTCAAAGTTTGTAACACCATTCTTAGGTGTTCCTTATGGTCTTCCTCATTTTTCGAATAGATGAGAATATCATCTATGAAAACGAAGACAAACTTATCTAAGTATGGATGAAACACTCGATTCATGAGGTCCATAAATACAGCTGGTGCATTAGTTAATCCGAACGGCATAACTACAAATTCATAATGGCCATATCTTGTTCGGAATGCAGTTTTAGCTATGTCTTCAGGCCGTACTTTGAGTTGATGGTATCCTGACTTGAGATCAATCTTTGAGAATATGCTTGCTCCTCTTAATTGATCAAACAAATCGTCGATTCTTGGTAAAGGATATTTGTTCTTGAGTGTCATCTTGTTCAATTCTCGATAGTCTATACACATCCTTAAAGATCCATCCTTCTTCTTGACAAACAATACAGGCGCTCCCCAAGGCGAAACACTAGGTCTAATAAAACCTAGGTCCAACAATTCTTGTATTTGGATTTTCGCCTTCCAATTCCTTTGGAGCCATTCTCAGGGTGCCTTTGACATTGAGCCGATCCGGTTCCGTGTCGATGGTAAATTCCAATTGTCTATCGTGAGGTAATCCTGTAGATCCTTAGAAATACGTCCGAAATTCCCGACAATATCTATGTCTTCTATCTTCGCCCGCTTTTCTTCTCCGCTCGTAAAAACGAAAAGCATGGTATCCCTTCTTATTCATCATTTTCCTCGCCTTCAATGCGGATACAATCGGAACTCTCTTTCCCATGCTAATTCCATGGAAGTGCGTTGCTACTTGTCCAGGAAAATGAAATGATATTTTCCTTTCCTTGCAAAGAATCGTGGAGTGGTTTGCAGCTAACCAGTCCATTCCTAGGATTATATCTACGTCACCCATGGGTATTATGTTCAAATTATTTGCCAGAACCCTAAGTGATCCTAAGTTCAACTCTAGGTTCGAGCAAAAATGTGTAACAGTCATAATCCCTCCTATAGGTGAAGAGATTCTCATATCCTGATTTGCTTTTATATCACTAAGTCCCAACAGATCTACGCATGATTTTGCTATGAAGGAGTGCGAAGCACCCGTGTCGAACAATACTATAACAGGCATGTTGAGAAGGATTCCCATACCGCCGTGTTTCGGTCCTGCTCGCTTTGTCGCGGTCAAAGCATATGCCCTAGCTCGGGTAGTTGCGCCGACGTTGTGCTTGCCTTTGCCGGGTCGTTGTTTGTTGTCCGGGCCGCTGTCACCGACGCTGCCGTGGTGGTTGTTGTCTTCGTTCTTGAGGTGGTTGCCACCGCTTTTTGTTGTATTTTTGTTGTGGTTGCCATTATTGTTGCCGCAGCTTGTTGTGGAGGTTGTTGCCATTGTTGCGGCTGTATTTGTTGTTGAGGTTGGGGCTGAAATTGAATAGCCCTCAGCGGTTGGACATTTCCGGGTTGGTTCGGCCTTACGACTGTTTCCGAACGTACTCCTGGACAAAAATTTGCATAATGTCCTTTCATACCACACCTAAAACAATTCCCGCTGCCCGCCATGCACATTCCCGTGTGCATCTTTCGGCACTTTGGGCACGGAAGAGCCCTTCTTTGTTCTTGTGGTCCTCTCGTTGGAGGAACAAATGCTGGCTTCCTCCATCCTTGCCCTTGGCTTGCTGAACTCCCTTGCCACTGTTGTTTGTTATTCTTGTTCTCAAAATTTCCCCTGCTACTGTTACTAAAACTGGTATCCCACTTTCTCTTTCCCCTGTCCATTGTATTCTGCATCTGAGCTGATACCGACTTATCATCTGGCATTGCCGCCTCAATGTCTAGAGCTCGTGTAAGAGCCTCTGTATAAGTCATGTCTCCAAGACCAGCGAGAGACATTCTTATTTCTGGCCTTAACCCTGACCTAAATTTTTCTGCCATTTTTAAGTCCGTGTCCACTTGATCCAGTGCATATCTAGACATTTTGCAAAATGTGCGATCATAATCAGTTACCGACATCTTTTCCTGTTTTAACAAGAAAAATTCATGTTCCTTCTTCTTCTTATAACTTTTCGGTACATACTTATCATATACTTCCCTTTTAAAATCTTCCCATGTTAACTCTTCCATCTGCTCTGCTGTGAAGGTTTTCTTCCGCCTCCCACCGTAAATCAAGCAGTCCATTTAACCAAAGGCTACACATGATAGTCTCTCTTGTGCTGTGCACCTTAAAAATGTGAAAATTCTCTCAATAGTTCTCATCCACTGTTCAGCATCTTCTGGACTACCTTTCCCATTGAAAGTAGGAGGGTTTTGTCTTAAGAATAATTCCTCTATCCTGCGATCAGGTTGAGGTGGAGGTGGTTGAGGTATAGCCTGTTCTTCTTGCTCAGGAGTTCTACCTCTTCTCCTAGGTCTGCCTCTGCCCCTTACTCCTCGTTCAGGGTCTTGTCTAGGAGGCATTCTGTTATGTAAAATATGTCATTAGCATCATGCATCATTTTTTTATAACTTGAATATGTAAAATTTTATTATTGCCTTTTTGGAAACAATAACTTAAATAAAACATTTCATTCTTGTCATACACAATTTTGTTGCAAAAGCCCTCTCGGGTCATATATATAATTGCAAAAGCACCATAGATAAAGTACTTTGCAAACAAAAGTCATTACATCAGGGATTACTTACATGCTTACTTCCAAAACATTTCAAAAGAAAAGAGCCATACACATATCGGCTTTAAGGCTTTACAAAAATAAAAGTCATGCACAGTGGCTTTATAGCCTTACAAAATCCAGCCCTCGCTGCTCAAGTTCTTCAAAACATAAATAAAACATACATAAAGTAAATAACATAATCCTTCAAATTTTACATCAACATCAACATCAACATCAACTCCTCGAATCTTCCTCATCCTCCTGGATCCTCTTCGTCCGAGTCATCGCCTCGCCATATACTCTGAGGTCCCGCCCATTACTCTCTACCATAGGATGTCCCGCAGGGACCATAATCCACACGAATCGGATCAGAGTCTGTCATGGATGGGTTATACCCATCAAGGGTACCGTCGCACCGATCCGCTACTGTCGACGAAAACTCTCAATCGGCGGTAGGGGTGCTGCCATCGGTGGTAGAGGCGGGAGTGGTGAACGCACCGGGTGTCCAAACATCAGAGGTGGGAAAACAGGGGCTCCCAAGGCTCTAGGTCTGGCTGCTCCGTCCGCCTGAACGAGTCTGCCCTCGTCGATCCGATATCGGGGCACCACTGGGTCAACTATCCGTGGAACCTCGCACAGACCACTCGGTGACTCATCACGCCATGTATACTCCCGTGGAGGGAGATAAGGTCCTCTCGGTGCTGCGCCATAAATGCTATATACATATGTCAGGTGGCTGATGAACCTGGGTAGATCGCCTATCAAATCATACCCTCCAGTCGCACGGTAAATGTAGTCTCCGGAAACTTCACGAGCATAGTCTTCCCAATCACATGGAAGTATGGTAAGAAGACGCTTGATGCCATCGTGTCCGTCACGCCATATGCTCCGCCCTCCACGCCTAAGATAGTACATCAAGAACTCTCCTAGATCTTCGCCGGCACACATCCAGCTTTCCCGGTAGATACGGATAGTCTCCTCGGGAGTCGGGTCAGGTCCTATCCTCCTCCTCGCAATGTAGCGCATTTCCTCCATCTGTCACGATCAAAACTAATCGTTAATCACTACTAATATCTGATAACAGATAGGGTAGTTTAGTACATCGGTTAATCAACTAGGAAGGACTATTCAACCTATAAGGCAATAAATGCTAACGATTAAAACCCATATCAAGACATTCTTAGTCTACCTAGGAACAAAACTCCTATTGCTATATTAAGTTATACGAGATACCATAGGTTTTCTGCTCTAACTAAAACTCGAGCTAAACCTTAACCAGACTCTACTGTATTCTGGAGACGGAAAAAGAAATTCTGTTCTTCATAACAATTGAAGTTCAGAGTGTTAGGAATACGCAGGCGAAAACCATGCGTCAAACGGAATTCTATCGAAGGAGTACGATTAAAAACAAATTCACTGCGCAGTGCAGAAAATTTTCGCGATTGTAGCAACATTTCGAGAAAATGCCGATGACGAAATTGTGCACGCTATGGCTGCTGCCGACGTAGTATAACTATTACATCCACGTCTTCAAGTTGATGCTTATCATTCGGATACCCAGGTCAACGGTCACGCATGTTGAAATTGTGATTATGGTCGCTTGTATTAAAACTGTGATACGATATCCACCTTCTTCATTCTTCATGGTCAACGTTGTTCTCGATCATCTTTACGTTCCCCTCTCGTCGTTCAAAACCAAAAACTAAAAACACATTCATGCTTCCTATCATTCTTTTGTTTTCTTTCATTATGTGAACATACTTCCTATATCGTCTACGTTCTTCTCAAGAGAATAGCATACCCAGTTATCAATATAAATTTCATAATTCATCAGCATAACATCAAAACAACATCATAGTTCATTCATACATCTTTGTACATATCATCTTGCTTCCATACATTCGTCTTTAATCGCCATAATTCGTTTCAAAACATACATTTCAACTTAACCACTTTGTACAATTACTATTCAATTTCAAAATTTAAAAATTTTGAAAATCCTTACTCATAACTTTTCATTTCAATCATCATCACATTATAACTTTCCTTTTCCTTTTTCTTCAAAAATCTTTTGAAACTTGATCATCATATAGGATTCTTCACTTTATAAGTTTAAAAGAAACTAGTTACCTTTTCCCAGTTGAGCTCGCTGTGATGGAGTGTTGAGGATAGCCAGTAGATTTTCTAGAAGTCCAGTGACTCAATCTAGACTTAGTTTTAGAAGGAATTTGAGTTTCAAAGAGCAACTGCTCTGATACCACTCTGTCACGACTACACTCAGAATAACCCGGAGTGAGCGGACTAATACTAGGAATAGTAATCATGGATACGGAAAACTATCACAACAAGGCTTATCACATGAGAATATAGAACTTAGGATCAAACATACACTTATAACATTTCGGATCAAAGTTCTAAGCCAATGATCCAAAGGATATTACGATCCAAGGACTTCATAGTTCACATTATCTTATCATCCAACATAATAATAAAATGCAGTTCGTAGTTTCAATGAAAGTGTGTGAATACATATATGACGATATGTATTCAAGGTTAACAATTCCTAACAAACATCAAGGACAATGGACTTCCTCAACACTCCTCCATCATTAGCAACCGAGCTCAACCTGCACATTTAAAAACAAACATGCAGGGCTAAGTACAAAATTTGTACCCAGTGGGCTTATGCCGAAAACATTTGATTTTCTTTGAATTACTCTGCCAATACAATGGTAAGACACAAGGGTTTTATTTGAAAATGCCTTGTGCTTACTAAAATATTTTCATTAGTTCATAAAAGTTGCTTGGCCAAGCATTTTCTTGGTGTGCATGATCCATATCCCTTATTATCATTCCAGCATCTTATCATAGTCGAAAGTCGTGAGGGAGGCCTCCCTCTACGACCCCGTGACCGGCCGTGAATTGTCCTTACAGCACACAGTCACCATCAGTGTACACGTTAATCCTAGCCAGGTATAAGCCTTCCGGCATAGGATCCGATATCGATTTTCATTTGTAAGTTGGGTATAACCCAACAACATCACATCATTCATGGATAGGATACGATACACAAAACGTAAACATTTTGGCAGGTAATCATTTAAACAATTTTATCCATAGTTGAAAAGTACTGTAAACAAAGACAGTTGAAAAAGAAGCGAAAAGTTGTTCTGCTTTTAATAATAAAGCCCACCTTAAAATTATTGATCGCCTTTAACGCTTGCTTACTCGTCGCCCACCGGTGGTGCGTCATTCACACCTTTATATAAAAGGATGTTTTAGTACGTCGTTTACGTAATTCGAGACTTACAAAGTCATAATAAGATTCGATATTTTATATCGATATGAATCAATTCTTTAATGAATTTAATTCATTTCTCAAACGCAGATCATCTTAACATTTCTCGCTCTTCGATAGAGACGAGATATGTATCGATAGTTACCAATTTACCCTCTCGTAAATGGTCCAACGCTTTCTCACGCTTTTCGATTTCACGACTTCAAATATGAAATCCTTTCATATCAACGTGATGTCATTAGCAATTGATGTGTATTACGCGATTAGCGTATTTATCGAACGATTTCAGACGTTGATTTCAAAAGTCAACAATTTTGACTTTTCTTAGTAATTTAATTATTAAGTAATACTTTAATATAAAATTTTTACGAAAATCAATTTTAATTGATTTCTTTTATAACTGACTTAATATGTTTAAAAATAATTTTAAACATATAATTCATTATAAATAATGAATTTAAGGATTTAAAATCCTTATTCCAATTTTAAAAATAGCTCACTATTATTTTATATTTTATCTACTAAATATTTTTAAAATTGCTCATAATTTCCAAATATGTCTAAAATAATATTAGACATATAATTTATTAATAAACTTGATTAAAAGGATTTAAAATCTTTAAAATTTTAGAATTTCTCGTAATTATTTATAATTACCAATTGAAATCTTAAAATTTTTCTAATTTTATATAGTGTATTATTATACACTATGGTCATTAATATGCTATCATATCATCCAAACAACTTTCGAACGTCACCTTATTATTCTCATAAGGTCACGGCATTTTGAAATAAAATGCCCAACAATTTTTCTAAAATTTCAATAAATTACTACAAGGTCCAAACATTAGTTCATGACATATTTATGCTACATAATCCATTATATAACAATGTTATATCATACAATTGGCACCATAGCTCTCGGCCCTTTTCATAATGTTCATCAAACAATTTTATAAAATTTTCCCAAATATCACTACATGCTCATAAATCATATTGTAGCAACATTACAACATAACAATTATCAAAACCAATTTATTCATCACCTTAATGAGCTTAGCTCTCGGTTTATTTGAATAAAATAGGTAATTGATTTTCAAAATTTCCAATAACAACATAGAATGCATAAAACATATTCTAAGCTAATAATTTAGCATTGCATGTACTAAATAAAAATCACACATTAGTCTACATATATATATACTCTCGGTTTTCTTCAAGATTCCATATAGGAATGTTTCAAAAATTCTAAATAAAACATATAGTATATAATTCCCATCTTAGAACAATAATATACTATTGCATGTCATAAAATAAAATTACACACTCACATATATATATACTTAGCTCACGGTTATTTTGAACAAAATGGCATGAGTGTTCTTAAAATTTTTAAATAATTTATACACATTCCCAATACCTCATAGATTAATAATATCACATTGCATGTACAAAAATAAAATCATACATCAACATATATATACATATATGCCTCGGTCCTCAAGTAAATTAGGTAGGATTTTCATAAAATTCCCAATAAATCACAAAGGACTTATATATCATCTTATATCAACAATATGTCCTTGCATGTCCCAAATAAAAATTATACATCCATATATAATTGTATATAGGTCTCGGCCTTTTTAAGAAAATAGTATAAGATTTTCCAAAAAAATTTCAAATTAAACTATAAGCATTCTCAATACATTATAAAACAAGATGGTGACATTGCATGTTCAAAAGAAGATCATATGCTTACACAATATTTATATGTTCTCGGTTTTAATAAGAAATTGGGCATGGATTTTTCTAAAATTTCAAGATAAATATTATGGACACATATAACATCATAGATCACAAAATCATGCTCCAATAATTTCCCAAAACTCTCGGCCATTTCAAACAAATTTCATACATGTTTGAATAATTTTTAAAACATGATCTAAGCTTCACAACATAATGCTATATAATCTTAGAACATCACATACTATTGCTTCAAAATTTTGAACAAAAATTTGACATGCAATACATTTGAAAAACAAGAACACATACCTAATCCCTTTCTTAACATTTATACACATGCAATAGCAAAAGATTAGCAACTAAGATCATCAAGAACTCATGCATTGTTCAAACCAAAAATTTCGAAACTTAGGAAATTTTTCAAGAACAACTATCCATTTGTTTCGAACCTACCTTAGGTATATGGATTAAAGAGACAATGTATAAGGTATTATGGACTTGTGTGGTGATGAGAGGAAGAAAATCAAGCTTGGTAATGGGGGATGAAGCTCTCGGCTATGGCTGTTTTTGGGAGAGGAGATGAAGCTTTAGAGAGAGGGGGAAGTGTTGAGTGTAGAGTGTTTGAGTGAGTGAGATAATGAGTAAAATCTGAATATCTCCCCTTATTCCCCTCACTCGATCCACCCTCCCAATACACATAAGGGACTCTTCAACTTTTAATAATATTCTATGTAGGTAGTGGAGGTTAATCATTGTTATCTTACACACAATCTTCTTGAAAATAGCTACAATACATCATTAGTGGGAGATTTGATGATATAAAATCTGAATATATACATATATATATGCATGTAAGAGTGATAGAATTAAAAATACACTTTGTTGTACAAATATATATATACACGGCTTTTATGCCTAAAGCACATTAAATAATTTAATTCCATGCTAAACATACATATATACATCATATAATATAATTTAGATGATAATTAATATCATAGGTTAATTAAATAGCATAAGTGAAGAAAATAAAATAATTCAACCTTGTGCACATAAAAATAGCTATCGGCCATTTGGCTAAACCATAGGTTAAATATTTTATTTCATATCATTTATAGGTATGTACACCTTGGTATATGATTTAAATGATAATTAATATCATAGGATATAATAATGGCTTGAATTTTCAAAGAAAACCCTAATTAATCAATCTTAGGGTTTTCGAGATTTGCAAGGTGTCCAAAAATAATAATTCACCAAGTTCTAGCACTATCTAAATGTTTATTAATACCATGATATCATTTAATAATCATAGAATAATTAAAAGATGTTGTTTGCAAAATAAAAACCCTAATTTTCGAAAATATAGGATTTTCGAACTAGGTTTGGGATTTTTATTAAATCTAATGTTCAAGCATTAATTAAATGCTTAATAATACTGTAATATCATAAAAATATCATAGGAAATAAATTCCTATAGTTTCTTGATCATTAAAACCATCGTTCGTTTCATCTCTAAACGTTGACGTTTGAAAACGTCTCAAAACGTTACGTATCGTCTCATTTTTGAATTGGTCGTAAATAATCGTAATCCCATTATTAAAATATTCCATTAATAATGGAATATAATTCTAAGCTTGATTGCTTAGAAAATATCGTGAAATTTCAACAGTCGATATGCATTCGACGTTAAAAATATACTGCCGATAAAATTTAAAACCTTCGTTTCTTACATTCACGAATTTGAGTGAATGTGTAATAGGAAATCATTCCTTCAAAATAATTGAAATCATATTCGATTTCAAATTTGATTTGATTCCACGGCGAAATTTTATTTTACGGGTTTTAAAGACCGTAATTAGGCTTTTAAAACTGCGGGTTATTACATGCAAAGATGTAATCAGCATTCGCATAATGCTTATCGTAAGTTATACATAACATCTTCAGCAATCCTTCATAAAATGGTTTTAGTAAAACCATTCACCCTTTTATGCTCACTATTCGTGGTTTCATGGAGATTTCAATTATCCGAGAACAACTTTGTTCAAGCATGATCGTATGGGTGGGGGTATAACGAGTGACTTGTTAACGAGGATGCTATTATCTCTTACATATTTATTTTAGAAGAATCTCATGTTCTTCCAACTTTAGCATCGTCCAACCTATTAACGAGGTTCTTAAAATAATCAACTATCTTACTAATAATTCGTAATATCTTCCTCTATCTCATAATCAGATAGTGGTAATTTTCTCGACTTTTCTTAACTCTTGCTTCTTTCTTTGAGCATAATATCCGAAAGTCATATTACTGTCGCTATACCTTGGTTCTCACTTTTAGGATTAAGATCGCCATCATTCTAATCTATACGGGTAAGGTAGTACGCTTGTACACCATAATTTTGTTTCAAGTACCAATGTTTCATCACAAGTCTCAACGCCGGGATATCTTCCCATACTTGGTTTAATACTAGGAATAGCCTTGCTATTCACATATCTCATTATTTGATCCATTGATCACACTATCTTTGGTTTAACCAAGGTCTCATATACTTAGGAATGATTCTATTTAAACATAATCTTTATCGATTTACGGATAAAGCGGAAAACTTGATACTGAGATACTATCATTCCTTTATATCCATCAACTGAGTCTTATTCTTTTCATACTTTAAACACGTCCGTCCTACTATCGAGGTCTTAGGGACAAACAACTATCTTAAAAGATAAATTGTAATCTTTCTCTATAACATAATAAGAGAGATTACATCCCAAGGATATCATATACTTTTCTTTATTTCTACTCTAGACTCAATGCTAAAGAGTATCCTGCTCATAACTTAGTCATCATACACTCACTGGAGGTATATCCGATCACATCGATTTGGGAAAGCCCATTAAGGGTCGATCCACCTATGTGTATTATAAATATATCTCATCTTATTGAGAACTTTTTACATCATATCTTGATGTCTATTGCTGATCGACTTGAAACTTTTAGGTGACAAGACACGTCAACCGATGTCATACTTATTGGTTTCATGGATTGAAGGAAATTTCATCATAACAACTTTCAAGAGGTATGATTTAACAATTCAAGATGACAACTCTGAAGGTTTGAATCATCATGATCTTTGAACTGAATAGTTGGGAGATAGGGTCCGAAGACCAGAATAACGAGTACTAAGATTTCTTTGGTCATATGGGGTGGCCGCACCACAAATACTTCCTCGAGTCACATGAAGGTTAGGTTTCAAAAGAACGCTTTATGAAATTTTCTCGATCAGAACTTCTTTTACAAGGAGTGAGAACTCAAACGATATCTCCATTGAACTAGATCATGAGTTAAACTCAATGATGTAATTTGGGCTATGAATAAGAATTGAAATCTTACACAACTCATTTTAGTTGTGATCAAAGGTTCTCATGTTTACATATGTTATAGTTCTTCTTGAACTATTGGGAATATTGCTTTCTAGTAGCATTATAAGATTCTCACACATCAGAGTTCTCGCTCTATATACGCCGCAAGATCAAGATCAACTGCTTTTTGATCACATTCTTATTTCGCTTCTAACGAGAAAGTCATAGTCAATTTGGATTTCCGCCATACGTGAACATCCAAACAAAGACTATACTCATGTCATCAAGTATGGTGACATTCATTATCTCTAAATCATCATTCTTGTCTTTGCTCTTTGATTTTCGCTTTTGTTCTCGCTATTCGCTCGAGATTCTCATTTCGATCTCGTTTACGTCTCATGACGCACTAAAATTCTCATAATTCTCTTTCTATGTTCTATCGCAAAGGGATCATGCGACTTAAACAATCCTATGTTCTTTGGGATAACATACCCATCATCAAAATAATCGAAATTTCGTAATCAGTAAACATTCATAACATAACTCTTTCATAATAATCATGCTCATCAATTTCATGAATTCAAAGATTTCACCTTCGACATATCTATATTAACACTTTCTCATATAACATCATCATAATATAATCATATGTTGGTAGCGAACCAACATCTTTCAATATCATCATAACATCAAAAATATGTTGGTAATGAACCAACAACTATCAAACTCATCATAACATCATCATACGTTGGTAGCGAACCAACAATTCTCACTATCATCATACCAGCCATCTCCACACATAACATGATCGTCATATCAAATTAATCCTAGCCAGGTATTCTGCATCCGGCTTAGGAACAAATATCAATTTCTCTTAACCACATAAAACTTCATTGCAACGTTTGCAATTACTTTCACTTTCAACAATTCTCATAATTTTCATTTCTTTTGGAAATATCATTTTCCATGTTCAAACTTTTCATTTCAAAATTTTGAAAAAGGGGCATTTACTTCCATACTCGTTCATTTTCTAAACCGAGAAAATCATTTTCTTATCACATATCAAATCTTTTGTTTTCCATGAATATGCAGTCCCATACCTGCATATTCTTAGAATCCTTTGAGTTTCTTGAATATGCGCCTCATACCGCATATTCTCGAATCTCTTTATTTCAAAACTTTCATTTTCTTGAAAATCATTTCACTTTAATAAATCTTAATTTCAAACTTCTCATTCTCATTCTTAAAACATTGAGAAAGTCATTTACCTCTTTCCCGGTTGAGCTTGATGTGATGGAGTGTTGAGCATAGTCAGCTGATCTCTAGAAGTCTAGTGACTCAATCTAGACTCAACTTTGAAAGGAATTTTGGGTTCAAGGAACGAACTGCTCTGATACAACTTTGTAACAGTCCGCCAACCCAAAGTACGGATTAGCAGGGACTATTACTAATAACCGGGATTAAGTAATGAATAATGACATGGATCACTGAACGGTATGACATATATTGATAACATTTCTAAAACTTCAAGTGTTTGAGGTTTGACAAAACATAACATACATAAGACTTCATAATCTAGCAGCGAAAAACATGTGAAGTACACATGTGACTATGTGTATTCAAGGTTCTACTATCAGCAACAAATGACCTGACTGCTCAACACCGCCCATCCCATCGATCACTCAACTCGCACATTTAAAATCAAACATGCGGTCGAGTATAAGAATGCACTCAAGGGCTCATTGCAAAAATATTTTATCAATTTTAAATTACACCGCCTTCCGAGTAAGACGCAGGGTTTTATTGAAAAGGCCTACGCTTATTAAAACATTTTCACATTTCTCAAAACGTCGCACAGCATTTTCTCTTTGTGTGTATGATCCATATCACTTTCTCATAACTTTTCACATATAACTTTCTTTTTAAGCGTAGAGGAGGCCTCCTTCTACGTCACGGACCGCCGAGAATTGTCATTTCGCACACACCCACCTTAATGCGCATCATCCGTGCTAGAATAGACCAGAATTCATCCTCTAAAGACAGACACTAATTCAACCTCCGTGCTAGAATAGACCAGAAATTCATCCTCTAGCACAGGATCCGAATTCATTCTATAAAATTGGGAACGACCCAACAACTGATTCACTTTCATAGTTGGCTTGTCCAACAACTGATTCACTTTCATAGTTGGCTTGCCCAACAACATGATAGGATTCATACACAAAACATAAACACTTTGGGCGTGTAATCATCTCATCATCATTTCTCAACGTAACGTCAGAATAAATACTTTTCATTTGCGTAAAGCAAATAAATAAAAGAGTTTTCAATAAAGCCCACCGGTATATGCAGTCTTTCTATAGTCCCTTTCTATGTCTCTGCTCAAATACACGTCCCACCTTAACGTAAGAACTATTTTAGTACACCGTCACGTTTCGAGAGACGAACATCGCTCAACGCCTATAAATCAAATAAAGGTCGACGTCGGGCTTATTTTGATGTTCCTTAATCAAAATGATGTCGATTATGAAATTGTTTCTCATATAAGAGATATTCCATCTCTTTAACACATAATGTGCGCTTTAATGTACTTACGTAACGTAAGTTACATTGTTATCAAACGTCTTCGTCACATAGATCACGACATCGAATTTCGTGCGATTTGACCTTAGTCAACGCTTTTGGTCAACAATTTTGACTTGGTCAACATTTAGTCAACATTTCGACTAAAGTCAACTATTTTGACTTCAAAGTCAACATTTCGACTTTTTCAACTATATATGAAATTTTGTTATTTTATGTGCAATTTTGTTCTAAAATTCCCATAAAATCATACTATGTTTAAAACATTATTTTAGAACATATTATGCAATTATATCTTATAAAATAAATTTATAACATTATTACACATAATATATGATTTTCATTCATCTTATTTAAATAACTTAGACTTGTGTAAAATTATAATAAATTCACATAAAACATAATTATCCATAAGCATCCTTATTATAACATAATTTTTATTTATTGTGAACTATTTAATTAAATCTTCCTAAGTCATGTTCGAAAATTTGGACTTAGGTCCAAATAATTTTTAATAAATCCAATAAATTCATACAACACTATATTATGAATCTACACTATCAATATGCTATGATAACACTTAAACATGGATTATATCACAACATGTTATCATATTCTAAAATTTTCGAAACTCATATACTTATATACTAAAGTTTTCCAAAAATTCTACATAAAATCATATAAGCATAATTAATATCCTAGATCATTTTTTCATGCTCAAATCAACAATTAAAAATCATAATCATCAACATATTGGGTCCACATATTTTCGGTCCACACTTAACTTTTAATAACATGCTTAATTTTGTGATATAATCATACTACATGCTCAATAACATCATATAAATACAATATCTAAACATCTTAACACAAGTTCCATGATTTTCGAAAATCACACATATGAACTAAAGCTTATAATATGAATTCTAACGGATGAAAATCGAAAATTCTAACATGTATACGAAGCTCGTAAGAAATCTAACCTTTTAATCGGTATCGATTTAATCGGCGAATGTTTATTTGTCTAAGATTTGGGATCAAACTTGGATGAACTCTCTCCTTTTTTTTCTCACAATTTTCGGTATTAAGAGGTTCAAAATGAGAGAATGAAGGCTTGATCTTATATTTATAGAATTTCTCAACTTGTAGTGCAATTATTACATGATAAGATAAACATACCACTTGCTTAATAAATTCTAAAATTTCGGCCAACTTGGTATGCTAAAGACAAGATATTAATCCTTATCATAATATATTTTAATGATAGCATATCTTATCTCTTAATTGTCCACTTGGTAAAGCATAAGACAAAGTTTTCTTTTCTTTTTTTAATTATCAGAATTCACGCAACTTATGAATAATCAATTTAAAATTTTTCCATTCTTATTCATACAAGGCTTACGGTAATCATGGAATCAAAATACAATATTCACACAATTCCTTATAACTTTCGATCCATGCTTTAGGATAATCATTATATATATATATATATATATATATTATCATATAAATCATTATCACATAAATCATTACTAAAATATTTACGTAATAATTAAAAATAACCACCTTATACTATATATATATATATAGTGTCGGCTATTGCTTGTTCTTGAAGGATAAATTTTATTTTATCCTATCAAATGTTATGATATTACTATATGATAATGACATTTTGAAAAGTCAAAATAAACACAAGATATTTATTTATGTTCACATTTAATTGTCAACATTTTTAACTACTAGCAAACAAAATCCATAGTTACTTGTTCAAATTGAAGACTACCTCTACTTTACACCTAATAACATGATAAGATCATACTCATCACTTCTCATTAATTATAGGATGATAATATCACATAAAATCACACCTAAACCCATCAAATATTCGCCACTTTTCATGTTGGTGTCATCCAACTTGTGCAACTTGATATACCACTCATAATATCCTTAAAAATATCATTTTAATATAATAATTATGATATATCATCAATTGGATAAAAATTAAAATTAATCTCCCACATATATGATTTTTGAAAATCACCTTATAACAATAATGCTATATATTTTGTTTTCTTGAAATAAATAGCTAATATATAGCTATGTGACATATTATAAATCCTAGATGATGAATTACATCATAGGAAAATATTTAGAACAATTTTGGATCACAAAACCCTAATTTCGATATTAGGGTTTTCGAAAATTGCTAAATAATTCAATTTTGATTCTTTAATTCTCTAGCATTATTTTGATGATAAATAATGCTCTTATATCATAAAATAATCATAGGAATTTGAATTTTATAATTCCATGATCATTTGACTGATTTATCAACTCATCTTCAAACGTAGACGTTTAAAACGTTTCAAAACGTCAATAGTTGATTTATCTCTAAAAATGTTCATAAATAAATTAGGAACACTTTATTCACTTTTCTAATAGTAGGGAGTTCTATTTCTAAGACTTAATGCTTAGAAAATATCGTAAAGCTTAACCGTCAATTTTATCGACGTTAGAACAACTGCTCGCGAATAAGCAAATCGCATTCCTTAATTTACTAAGTGTCGTTGAATATCACACGTAAATTATCAAATTATGCTTAGTCAACATTAAGCGTTGACTGATTAAGATTTTAATTATCGAGGCTAAAACCCTAATTACGATTTATATTATCGTAATTAAGCATTAAAACTGCGAGATATTACATTCCTACTGACTCTTATCGATATGATCTTTAATATATTTAATTCTTGGCACATCCATTTCATCTTATTTAATTTCATTTTTCTACAAAACATCGAAACAAACCAAATAAATCTGAATCGATAAATACTAATCAAAACAACGACATAAATAGGACAAACCACGGGAAACGGCATGTAAAAGAATACCAAAAATAAGTACAAAATCATACTAAATATTTTACATGTTGAGTTCTATAGAAAGCATGCTAGGATTACGTGATCTGCATGGACAAACCTTTTGAAACAAAAGACTAAGCAAGAAATCCGACATATTAATTTTTAAAATTAAAGATGTCAAGATCTGCACTTTTTGGTCTCTAAACAAAGTGGTACGCACTATGAGTAAACATCCACACGCGTGCTTTCTTGCACTATTTATCATAAGTTTGTTAGATGAGATTTCTAAATAAAACATTTTAATCTATTGAGAAGTGGGAGTTTCATGTTTAAACGTCCACACGCGTCGCTTGCATATGCGATTTTCATAAGTTCTCTAGAGATAGATTTAATGATGACAAAAGAATTTGAATTGGAAGCGGTATGGTCCGAGTGATATGCAAATTCTAAGAATTCATTTTCCGCTGTCAAAATTGTGGTCATTGCTTAGACATCACCTCAAGTACAACTTTCCGTGAAGTTCCTTCTTGCGATAGTGATGTGGTCTAGTAAGGTCCAATCATTAATTTCATTTGTCATAAGGATAAGTTGATATGGATTGAAATAAAACGACTAAAAGATATATTTTAGTCTGATCGAGGGGTTCATGTATAAACGTCCACACGTGTGGCTTTCATGTGGGATTCCTTGTGCGATTGGAGGTTTCAATTAATATTGTTTTATCAAAAGGTTACAATATTATTGTTATGAATTATGTGCGATTGTATGCTTATATGTTTACATTACTTTTCAGATATGTCTCTCACACCGATTATCAGTATGCTCGCACAAAATCCTCTATTCGGTCCAAATTTTTATCGAGTGGAAACGAAACATGGAGTATGTTCTTATGCAGAGGAACATATGTTTGTTCTCACTACTCCCAAATCTGATTCCCTTACTGACGCATCGACGAATTAGCAGCTAGAGTCAAGCAGACTTTGGCATAAGTCAAATAATATGGCCAAGTGCTATATGATGAATACTATGTCTAAAGGCTTGCAGCTGCAACATCAGTCGATGGTAGATGCGACTGAAATATGGTCAAGTCTCAAGAGTAAGTATGGGCAGTTGGATCGGACAGTCCGCTTCCACACAATGAGAGAAATCTTGGCGTGTAGGATGGAAAAAGGAAGTTCGGTCAATGAACATGTCTCCCACATGACTCATCTCATGGATAGTGTTGATCAGTTGGGAGGAGGTATCGACGGCGAATCCAAGGTCGATATTATCCTTAACACACTGCCCAAGTCTTTTGAGAACTTTCACGTGAACGCGATCATGAGCAAGACCGAGTATACACTTAGTAAGTTGCTAAATGATCTCGTGGCCACGAAAGTGTCATGGGAAAATGAGCACATGCCCTTGCTAGCACATCTAAGGGCCCCAATTTTCGATTGAAAAATGGAAGAAGACTAAGGGGTGCCAAAGGTGGTAGAGGCAAGGAAACTAGTGGAAGCAAGAACATGGTTGCCACCGGAGGTTTGAAAAAGCCAAAGGAGAGGGACAAGTGCTTCAAGTGCGGCAAGACTGGGCATTGAAAGCTAAGTGCCCCATGCTCATGGCTCAATGTACGCCATTTGCTTTAGTAATGGAAACATGTTTTGCGACTTGTTCTACTCATTTATGGGTAGTAGATACCGGTGCGACTGATCATGTTTGATACACCTTTCAGGGGTTCCTGCGGACAAGGGAGTTGTTTGATGGCGAGATAACGATCTCCATGGGCAATGCAGCGAAAGTCGAGGCCGTTGCAGTCGGATATGTTTCTTTATGTTTTGATAGGACAATTTAAGTATTAAAAGACGTTTTATATGTGTCGGAGTTTCAGCGAAACATTATTTCTGTTTCCAAACTATTTATACATGGATATTCTATTGTTTTGATAGTGGTGTTTCTATCATAAGAAATGTCGAAGTAATTTGTGGTAACACTTTATATAATTTGATTTATACTATTTCTGCCAAGCATAATACCTTTAATTATTTTGCAGCTACATCAAACCTTAAGAAGATGATGTTTTCTTCGCTAGATGACACCACATATCTTTGGCGTCTTAGATTAGGTCGCATCAATCTAAATATAATCCAAAAACTGGCTAAGAATTGAGTGTTGGGTGATATTACGGTTACTTCGTTCCCAGTCTGCAAATCCTGTAAAGATGGAAAGATGTCGACCAGACCTTTCAAAGCGAAGAGGTATGGAGCCTAAGAAGTGTTGGAGCTAGTCCATTCTGACCTGTGTAGACCAATGTCCACACAAGCTCGTGGAGGGTACGAGTATTTTGTGTGACGACCCGACTTCCCAAGGAAGTACGGATCATATGGATCGTCACTGGTATGATAAGGCAGCAGATATAAATATAACTAATCGATGCAATTAACCATTTAACTACTCGATAACGCATAGACTAAAAAGGGATAAGCTATTCAATACCAACTCGAGTCACAGAAGGACTCATCAAAAGGTTCAAGGTTCAAATATAACCCAATCAGGGCACAATTCAAGGAACGGGGTACGACCTCAAGTTCAATACGGTATGAAAGCAGTTATATTCAAAACATCAAAATAATATCAAAGTTAGGAAGCAATAAACGTGTGGAGATGCATATGACGATGCATGCCCAAGGTTCTAGAAACCTTTCTAATAAAGCATCAAAACAACTGCTACTCTGCACCACCTCGCACCCATCATCGATCCTTGCTCAACCTACACATAAAAAACGAGATGCAGGGCTAAGTACAAAAGTACTCAGTGGACTCATTGCCGAAAACATTTTCTTTATCAAAAGTTATTGAACTGCCCACAATAGCACATGAGGATTTTAGTTAAAAGACTCATGCCTATCAAACATTTTATCATTTTCCAAAAGCGTCAGGCCTGACTATTTCATTCACGTTGTTTCCATATCTGATCATTCATTCATTCGCGCACTATGGAGGTGACCACCTATACATAGTCGCCGTGACCGGTCGAGGTAGCTAACCTTAACACACAGTCACACGTGTACACAATCCGAGTTAGTCCTCAACTAAGTCGGATCCGATCGTTACCCTTTTTAACGCTAGGACCAACACATTCACATACCACATGGGATATACCAATCTCAGATAGGATAACAACAAAACATAAACATTTGGCAGTCAATAACGTTTCATGTGATAATATTTCATAAAGCTTTGTAAAACATGCTTTGAGATATGCATAACATTTTCGTTTTAAGAAAGTCCACCTGCTAATCCAAAACTAGTAAGTCTAAATGAGCAGGGTGTGGTTGTTCTTCCTCGCCGACTACGTACGATCAAACCCTTCATAAGAAAATAGCGTTTCTTAGATTCTTTCTATCGATCGAAGGTTGTTTACAAATTACGACTAAAAGTTCCCAATTAGGGTTTCTTTATGATTTCATGTGATTGTTTTAAGATAATTTCTATTATCTTATATTCTCAATTCCCAAGCTATATTACTTCATCGTTCATAGGTGAACTTCAATTATGAATCACATATTCCGAGTCTATCCTCGACTCTTAACCTTAGTGTTACTCTAAACGTTATTACGTTATAGATTGTCGGTAAACCAATTATGATTGGTAAATTAGGATATTCTCAAGCCACTAACTAGACTTAACAATTATAGTTACGCCCCAGTAGGTTATGTTGACGACTTGTCGTCGATTAGTCGACAATTAAAAGAGAGTATCGACTTATGATTCAAGTGAGCACATGCTATCATGTAAGTAGGTACTTAAGAATAAACGAAGTGCTTCGGGAATATTAACTCGACTTTTGAGACATAAGGATCGACATCTTATGTTCGAATCTTTGCTTACACACTACGACATTGTTTATTTCTCTTAACTCGTCAAGATTATATAAGTCGATAATCATTATTCGTTATCGAGTTATTTTTAACGCCAATCTAATATCGTATTGGGTTGTCGTTATCGAGTATCAACGCTGTAGCTCGGCTTTTGATTTTTCTAACTTAGGAACTCACGCTTGAGTATCCTTTTAATAGTAGCAAACCCTAATTTATGTCTAACTTCGATTCTCGCTGATTCCTTCTGTTATCGAAATTGGTCGATTTCTTTTGGATTCTCGTACATATAGTATTATGTTATTTACGTTTGGGGTTTTGGTTTGTCGGTACAACATAAACATAAATCATTCAACACCATACAACACCATACACAACATAAACTATACTAAAGCATTAGAAAACCCTAATTTCTAACATAATGCAAAACTATTGTGTATGTGTGTATAAGTGTTCCATTCATCCATCACAATCATAATCATTCATTCCAAGCTTATAGCTTAACTATCATAGTACCATTTAACATAGAATTAAACAAATACTTAGCCATTTTGTTACGTTTTCGATAATTAGCAACAATTAGCATATGTATCCAATAAATTCTAATAAAATCATGTTATACTCTTATCATATTATAGAATTTAATTACTAAGTCAATATCATCATATAAAAATTTAACCATAGGTTAAAAATCTTCAAAGTTTTCGGTAATCATAAATTAATGAACCTTTGTGTTCAATAAATTCCACAAAAATCATACCATGCTTATATCATATACTAAGCATGAAATATCATCTCATATCATACATTAAAATTAAAACACATGCTTTTCACTACCTAATCATTTTCGGTAATTATGAAAATATAAGTATATATATTCAATAAATTTCATTCCTTCACAATATGTTTATATATGAAATAAACATGTAATATTAACATTAAACATCAACTAATATTTATAATATGAACCAAATGCTTGAATTTTTTTGTCCTCACACATATTTTACATATGTGTTCAATAATTCCCAACAATGCATATTAGGTTCATATCATTTCTAAACATAACATATCCTATCATTTTCAACAAATGAAATCAAATAAATCCTTAGATATATATATATATATAGTTTTCGCCTTTTCATAAAAATAGGATTAGTGTCTCAAAATTTCAAGATTAATATATGATGTTCATATCATATATTAAACACTATATCTCAACTATTTCTCAACAAATAAAATCAAACAATGGCTTAAAAATACTTAAATAAATTCTGCCCATTTTTGAAAAATAGGAGTAGTGTCTCAAAAATTTCAAGATTAATACATGATGTTCATATCATATATTAAACACTATATCTCAACTATTTCTCAACAAATAAAATCAAACAAAATAAAAGAAAATTCCAAAAATATTTTGAAAATTACCATATTTATTATACATGCTTTTTTAATACATCAACAAGCAACAATATCAAATAATATTCACAAAAGCATGCTTTATCACATATAAAAAGAAATAAAGCATAAATCGAAAAATATCAAACATGCTCCAAAAATTCTCAAATTTTAACTAAAGCCTTAGAACATCATTCTAATAATTTTTCATTCATGTCTTGAGAGCATTTGATGGCTCAAAAGTCACGAAAAAAATGAGGAGCAAAACTAGGGTTTCAAACTAAAAAAATTCAAACAAAAATTTCACTCCATTAGGATGGAAGAGGATGATGAATACTACCTTTATATGGTCTTATAATAATTATTTGAGAGTTGGAAGAGTTTGAAATGGGGGATTGAAGCTCAAAAGCTTGAAGAACAAGTGAGAAAAGTTTGAAAAAAGAGAGAAAAATGGTTCCAAGAATGAGAGGCTGTAATGGATGGTTCCCTAATGTATTGGAAGCCTAAAGGGCTGTCATTAGCCCATTTGGAATGGTCTTGGTGGTAGTTGGGAGGAGGATTGGTCAAATTACCTGCTTTGGCATGTAAATACCGACTTTTTGAGTTTTAACGCTTTCGATTGATTTCTCGAAGCTTAAGGTTTTATTATCTTAAATAGTCTTTAAATGACTTATTTCAATGTTTATAATAATTTCATGAAGTTCGAACGACGTCCGATAAGTCAATTCCGAGTTATCGCGGAAAAACAACATTCAACGATTAAATTATGCAAATTCGAAATTCTATTGAATTCTTGAGCTTTCATAATTTATTTGAGTCTTATAAATCATATGTTATTTATTTAAACCCTTGGTTCATGTTTTGGGTCATTCGGATCAATTTAGGGTTTTTCCAATATATTTTCCCAGCGTTCGGTTAAGTTCTTCAGGAAATTCTTTCAGAAATTGATTCTTATAATTTATAAATTCATAATAATATATTCCTTCATGATTTTGGTTGTTATCACTAATTATCAAGATTAGCACGGATTGAAATTGATCCGCTCAGAATAGTGCTTTTAAGATCGATCGCAATCATGCCCAAAATTCTCATTCTTCGCTTCTCACATATTTTCTTGAGAGGATTCTAGAAATGAAATCATTTTGTTGAGATTCATTCTCGATCTTTCATTCGATGTTCAGGCTATTCAGAAAACCCTAATCCGATAGGACTAGTCACTAGTTTTTGATTTCACTAGTTTTCGATCTCCGAATCGATTCTAATTCATTTTGTTGGTTACCTTAAACATAATTAAGGTCTAAGCACCACAAATAATTGGTCTAAGCATCACTAATAAAAGTTTTAAATTTTTTGGGTTATTACATTTTGTCACTTTCATTGACGATTACTCAAGGTACGGATACATATACCTGCTTCAAGCAAGTTTGAATGCTTTGAGAAATTCAAAAGAATTTAAGAAGAAAGTGGAGACGAAGCTAGGTAAGAGTATCAAGTCACTGCGGTCTGATCGCGGTGGCGAATACCTCAGTAACGAGTTCATGGACTATTTGGTGCAGTGTGGGATTACAGCCCAGCTCACTACACCGGGAACACCACAACAAAATGTTGTGTCAGAGCAAAGAAATATGACACTCTTAGAGATGATTAGATCAATGATGAGTTATGTGACGTTATTTATTTCGTTCTGGGGGTATGCCTTAGAAACAGCGGCATATTTGCATAATCTAGATCGCCAAGTCAGTCGATAAGAACCCTTTCGAGTTATGGTTTGGGCGAAAGCCAAGTTTAAGCCATATAAGGATATGGGGCAGTCCAGCACATGTGCTAAACAAGAAGGCTGACAAGTTGGAGGCTAGATCTGATGCAATGCTGTTTATTGGTTATCCTAGAGGAACGAAATGTGGTTATTTCTATAGTCCTAAGGATCAGAAGGTCGTTATTAGCACTAACTCTCGATTCTTGGAGGAGGACTACATGAAAAAACACAAATCCAAAGTTGAAATCATTCTTAAGGAAATAGAAGATGATCGTATTCCACCACCGATTAGGCCAAAGGTACTGTTTAGTATGAATTTGTGCTGATTCTTGCTATTTTTTGACATGTCATTTTCTATGGTTTGTCCTATTTATGCCGTTGGTTCGATTAATATTTATCGATTCGGACTTACTTCGTTCGTTTTGATGTTTTGTAGGAAAACGGCAGAAAATAGGATAAATTGGATCTGCCAAGAATCAAATATATTGAAGAGCATTTCGACAGGAGTTCGTAGGCGAAAATCGTGCGTAAATCGGAGTTCAGACGAAGGAGAACGGGTCTAACGACCAAAGTCGCGCACGGCACCCCGTCACATGGCCGCGCGCCCGCGCGCCCTCACCGCACGCCCACCGTGGCGCCCCAAAGCAAGCGCTCGCCATCCCAGCTGCTCACCATATTTCCTCGCGCCGGCCTGAACGCGCCACCCATCCCTGCCTTCCTTCCGGCCGGCTTCGCCCGGCCCAGCTTCCTGCCCGCGCCACGCCACGCCCGTGCCCATTGATGTCCGTCCGACGGGACTCCAGCGCCTTGCCCAACAGCCACGCTGCCACAAGACCCAGCCAAGCGTTGTAATCCCTCCCGCTCGCCCTCGCGCCCAACTTCCGCGTCCTGTTCTCCGCAAGCCACGCACGGCGCTTCCCTCCCATCCGCGCTGGCCGCCGCCTCTCTCCTCCCCAACACCGGTTCGCCTCCGCGTTCTCTAATTTTTCCTCGCTCATCATGAACGCCTCTCATTTGTGAGGCGTAATGATTTCTCAACCGCGCTCACCCACACCGGCGCTCATATTAAAGTCGAATGTATTTCGAGCGCAGCGCCACCTTAAATGCCGGCTCACTTTTATTTAATATATATATACGCGTTTAGGTCTCGCCTTCTTGATTTTTCTTTTTCTTTCGGCGCCTCCAAATTCTTCCTCTTGATTTCTTCAGCAACACAACACGATACAATAGTTAGTTTCACTGTTTTTTTTTCATCAAATGATTTAGTTAATCAATTTATGCTTTTGATTTATCGCTTTATTGGAATCAATTTCATCGATTATTGCTTTATGATTTCGCTTTGTGATTCTTGTGAATTAAATTCATAGTGACAATGGATTGGATTTTCATGTCCGTTGATTTATATTGCTTTGATTTATCATGCTTTCGATTAATTCCTGTTCTTGGAGATGGATTGATGATTATGTTTTTATTTGCAATTAGATTTAGAGTAGGGATTAACAAACCCTATGAATAATATGATTACATATGCTTTTATTTACCGCTTTGATTTATCGCTTATAGTTCAACTAGGGATTGACAACCCCGGTTTAGATTTAACGCTTATTAGTTTAGCTTGGGATTGACAACCCCACTTAGATCGCTGCTTATTTTCTCGTATTTCAATTCTTGCATGTTCAACCCCGATGGTATTAGAATGTTTAGATTTAATCGTTGTATGCAACACAAACAATGGCCTGTTAAGTTTTCCTTGAGAGACGACTGCAGTTAACTTATCACACTACAATTACCTCGCATTTATCAGTAAATTTGAGTGTGTTTTAGCTCGATCAATTTCTGCGCCGTTGCCGGGGAAAACTTTAGGCATATTGTTTGTGTTGTTTGTTTTTTGTGTTTCTTTTCTTTCTGTTTGCTATTTTCTCCCCCTGGTGCGTGTGATCTTGTTTTTGTTGTTGGTGTCTGTTAATGCAGGGTTACCAGCAATACGAATATGGCCATACAGGCTGGGGGGAGGAAAGTTCGTCGTATTGGGCAAATTCTTCTTACGAAGAAGGAGCCCAGTTCGACCATGTTGAGGGATATCTGCCAGTTTATGAGCAACAATATGGTTCAGGGTGGAATAACCAACCCGATTTGGGATGTTGGGATCCACAGCAGCAGCAACCGCCTCCACAACCTGACCCGGAATATTGTTACCCACAACCTGATGAGCAAAAAGCCTATGATCCATACTGGGACCAGCCACCTCCATCGCAGCACAAGGATCAAGCCTACAATCCATACTGGGATCAACCACCTCCGCAATATCCGCACTCCACAGCCCAACCCTCCACCTCACTATTCATACCCGCAGCCCGCCTCCGCCTCCGCCTCAATATCCATGTCCACGCAGCCGCCCGCCCCACCGCAACAAGACCCACAACACCGTATCCATCTCCGAGGCCGACTTGGGAGGACGAGCTCACCGAAAAGAGAAGTTGTCCATTAAAAATGGATGATCATAACTCCACACTTCAGCCTTGAGATTAAAATGGTACAACCGAATATCATGCTTAAGGAGCATTGCAAGAACGCAGAGAGTGAGCTTCAAATTCTCGAGAATGAGGTAGGAGAGACACCGTAAGAGCCGTTGCAGCCACATGAGGTGGAAATGAGAAAATGATCGAATCATACTGTCCCCACACCAACCCGATCAGCTCAAACGGTCATTTCTCTTGAAAATGACCCAATTGTTGAGAATGGGGTTGGAGAGGCACCAGACGAGTTGCTACAACCACAGGAGGTGGAAACTGAGGAAGAAATTGATGTCATACCTTTCCCACACCAACCAGATCAGACTCAGACGGTCACTTTTCTTGAAAGTGACCCGATTGTTGAGAATGGAGTGGGAGAGACTCCTGATGAGTTGCTGCAACTAGAGGAGGTGGAAAACGAGGAAGAGTGGGCAAATGAAGTTAATAGCATGCCAACGCCCACTCTGGAGGTGAAAGAACAATCCCAACGCTTGAAGGGGGATGAAGAGAGGACGGAGAAAGAGTGGGCATACGAGGTTACAAGATGTCAAAGCCCACTGAAGTGGAAGAACTACCCCAACCATTGAAGTATATGTTCCCAGAGGAGAACAAAGTAAGGACAAAGGTTGAGGTAACATCTATAATATATCAACATCCTAATTCACCACAGTATTGTGCTTTGGGAGTTGAAATTATCTATTTCTCTTTGAAAAATAGGATGTTTGATTTGAGCTTAACTGATTTACTATCTCGCCTTTTACCGTCCTCTATGCTTATATGGTTCATACCGATGCTTTGCCGAGATGGTATTCTGCAGTGAAGGACTATGGATAGTCCATTGTCAATCGGATACGCCGTGCTCACGACGTTAAATTGAGTACTACGCGAGTTAACCCACGGTTTTGTTTTTCTTTCTTTTCTTTCTTTCTTTTTGTTTGTTTCAATCGCTTCGCTTGTTTTCTTGCCCGCTTTGGTTCTAGTTTTCTTTTGGTTTTGTTTTGCTTTTGCTTTGTTTGTTTTCGCTTTTGTTTTGGTTTTGTTTTGCGCGTGGTTTCGTGAATTATTCTAGGATTTGGGACGTCGAAGTCGTGTAGTGAAGCAATGATGCTCCAACTCTACATCGCACACTCGTTATTATCGTGAAGTATCATCCTCTATCGCCTTTTATGCTACTATCGTTTTAAGACCGAGGACGATGCTCGAATTAATGTGGGGATGATTAATCGCCAGGTGCGTATCTTATCTATTTGTATGCTTGGCAATGTGCCTTGTGTTTATTTTGATTTCTTGGAATCAAGTATTGTCTATGCGAGTAAGTTAGGATTTTGATTTGTGCAACCGAACTCGTGGTATCGGTCAAATTGATTCGAATTTCCGGACTTTTGGTGATATATGATTTGAGTGTAATGTAAATCGACTAGATTGTGATTGATAGAAAATGAATAGGGAAAATTGATGTGATTTGTCCGCTAATGTTAGGGTAGTGTTAACATTGTGGTCGCTCATATATTTGTCTCCTTATATAAATAAAAAAAATGGAAGAGAAAAGAAAAGAAAAGTATGAATTTGTTTTGTTGAGATTGTTGAAATGGAGGATGGATTCATCCCTCTTCTCGTAAATCGAGAAATGGACATGGGAAACCACGATAGAGACTCGAGTTCATCGAGAGTTCACCTTTCAATATTGTTCCAAAATCATTAAAACATTCTTTGTGCTTTAAAAAGGAACTTGTTGCTAAAGATGACCACATTAGTTAGTTCACCCCTAACGGAGAGTTGGGTCTGAGCAGAGGTTACCCTTTTATTTATTGGAAATCAATTATCATCCTAGATTTATTTTACATTATCTTTGAATTCGTAAACACCAAGTGTGGGGGAAAAGCAATAAAGTTTGATTGATTAGACTAAGAGTGAAGTTGCATGAGTTATCTTCCCTATTCTTATTGGTATAGAATTTGCTTGAGGACAAGCAAATGGATAAGTGTGGGGAGTTGTTTAGTATGAATTTGTGCTGATTCTTGGTATTGTTTGACATGTCATTTTCTATGGTTTGTCATATTTATGCCGTTGGTTCGATTAATATTTATCGATTCGGACTTACTTCATTCGTTTCGATGTTTTGTAGGAAAACGGCAGAAAATAGGATGAATTGGATCCGCCAAGAATCAAATATATTGAAGAGCATTTCGACAGGAGTTCTTAGGCGAAAACCGTACGTAAATCGGAGTTCAGACGAAGGAGAACGGGTCGAACGACCAAAATCACGCACGGCAACCCGTCGCATGGCCGCGCCCGCACCAAGACGCCCACCGCACCCCAAGCCAAGGCCATCCCAACGTGTGTTCACCATATTTCCCTCGTGCGTTCGACCTGAACGCGCGCTCACCCACCGTGCTCCTTCCGCGCCCACTGCTCCAGCCGCCACGCCTGCACCCGCCGACGTCCGTCCGTGCTGACTCCGCCTTGCTTGCCAGCCCACGCGCTCACAAGACCCAAGCCAAGTTGCAATCCCTCCGACGCTCTGTCCTCGCGATCCAGCTTCCGCGTCGCCTGTTCTCCGCAAGCCACGCACCGGCGCTTCCTTCTCCATCCCTCTCCTCCCCAGTGGTCGAGCTAAAAACACACTCAAATTCACTCGCAATCGTAGGAGGTAATCGTAGCGTGGTAAGTTAACACGAGTCGTCTCTCAAGGAAAACTTAACAGGGCTATTGTTCGTGTCGCACACAGAAAGTGATTAAAACCTAAACATTCTAATGCCAATGGGGTTTTAAACATACAGAATATAAATACGAGAAATAAAACAATGATCCTAAGCTAGGGGTTGTCAATCCCAGCTAAACTAATAAAGCGATAAATCTAAACTAGAGTTGTCAATCCCTAGTCGAACTATGAAAGCGATAAATCAAAGCGATAAACAAAAGCATATGCAATCATATTATTCATAGGGTTTGTCAATCCCTAATCTAAATCTAATTGCAAATAAACGAAAGCAGTAAATCATTAAGCAAATTAAACCAACGGAACATGAAAATCCAATCCACTGTCACTATGAATTGAATTGACAAAAATCATCAAATAATAAACTATGAAATTGATTCCACAAGAACTGATAATCCAAAGCATAAATTGATAACAAGATTATTCAATGATGAAAATAAGAACAGGAATTAAAATAAGAATTGTATCTGTTATGTTGCCTGAGGAATTGCTCCTAAGAATATCGTGAATTGCAGCCCGCTGCCGCATGGAGAAAACCAAAATCAAGACCAATTATGGACTGGTTTCGACCTAAACGCGCATATATATATTAACTGAAAGTGAGCCGGCGTTCAAGGTGAGCGCACGTTCAGAATACATTCTGACTTGAATATGAACGCCAGCTGTGGGTGAACGCCGGCTGAGGAAAACATTCTGCCTTGGAAATGAGCGCTGGTTCAGAGTGAACGCGCGAGTAAAAATTGGAGAACGCGCGCTCATATCGAGCGCCGGTTGGAGAAGGAGAGCTGGCGCGGAGATGGCAGCGCCGGGTGATGATGCCGCGCTGGAGGAGAAATGGGCGCTGGCGGCTGCGCGGCCGGAAGGTGCGCTGGCCGGGCGAGATGGGCGAAGCGCGCATGGGCGCTGGCGCAGAGCGCGCGCTGGGCGGCAGTGGAGCGAAGGCTGGTGCTCGCGGACGGACGGGCGCGCCTGAGCGGGCGCTGGCATCCAGCGGCGCCAGGTGAGCGGTATGGGCGAGGCGAGGCGAGGCGAGGCGAGGCGCCGAGACGAGGCGCTGGACGGAGCCGCCGGTGCGAGGCGAGGCGAGGCGCGGGCTAGGCGCTGAGTTGTGGAAGCGCGCGGCGTGGCGCCACCGTTGTTGAGCGTGGCGAGTAAAATTGGGAACGCACGCTCGGTTAGCGTGTTTGCTGGGCGACCGAGAGTTGGGCGCGCGTTGCGTGCGGGCGCTCGGGCGGGTGCGCGGGTGTCGGGCGCCGTCTTGCGACTTTGACGTTTCGCCCCGTTCTACCTCGTTTGAACTCCGATTTTTGATCTACTTTCGCCTATGAACTCCTGTCGAGATGCTATTCAATTATATCTGATCCTTGGCAGATCCTATTCATCCTATTTTCTGCCGTTTTCCTATAAAACATCGAGACGAACGAAGTAAGTCCGAATCGATAAATATTAATCGAACCAACGGCATAAATAGGACAAACCATAGAAAATGACATGTAAAACAATACCAAGAATCATCACAAAATCATACCAAACAACTCCCCCACACTTATCCATTTGCTTGTCCTCAAGCAAAGTCTATACTAATAAGAGTCGAAAGATAACTCATGCAACTTAACCTTTATTCTAATCAATCAAACCTTATTGCATTTCCACACTTGGTGTTTACTAATTCAAAGATAATGCGAAATAAATCAAGAACGTAATTGACTTCCAATAAATAAAAGGTAATCTCGCTCGCACTAACTCTCCGTTAGGGTGAACTAACTAATGTGGTCACCTTTAGCAACAAGTTTCTTTTATAAAGCATAAAGAATGTTTTAACAGATTTTGGAATAATATTCGAAAGGTGCACTCTCGATGAACTCGAGTCTCCTAACGTGGTTTCCCATGTCCATTTCTCAAATTACGAGAAAGAGGGACATAATCCCATCCTCCATTTCAACAATCTCAACAAAATACTGGAGCTTTCATTCTCCTAATTTTCTTTTTCTTTTTCACATTTTTTTTTATATATAAAATGAAACAAGTATATAGGCAACCACAATGTTAACACTACCCCTAACATTAGCCGGACAAATCACATCAATTTCCTCCTATTCAATTTCTATCAATCACGCCTCGCAATTCACATTATTCTCAAATCATATATCACCAAAAGTTTCGAAATTCAAAATCATTTGACCAATACCACGTAGTTCAACAGACAAATCAAGATTCTAACTTACTCGATAGACAAAGCTTACCTCCAAACAATCAAAATAAGCACAAGAGCACATCATTAAGCATACGAAAACTATATAAGAAACGCACACAAACCGAGCAAACATCCCCATTATTTTAAATCGAGCACCGCCCCGGTGCTCAAAACATTAAAAGCTCAAAATAACCATAGAGGATGATACTTCCTCGATAATCGACGAATGTGCGATGTAGAGTTGAGCATCCCGCTTCATCTCACCGATCAAAATATGCAAAACCTTCCTTCCCAAATTCAAACAAGACTAACACAAGGATAACAATGATCAACGAACAACAAAACAAGCAAAAAGAGAAAGAAAGAAAACAAAATAAAAACACCGTGGGTAACTCCCATCGGTATTCAGCTTAACGTCGTGAGCACGACGTAAACTGCATAACAACGGACTATCCATAGTCCTTCACCGCAGGAATACCATCTCGCCAAAGCATCAAGATAAACCATATATACATAAAGGACAAGAAAGAAAGCAAATAACTAATCATTTAAGCACAAGTCTAACATCCTATTCTCCAAAGAAAATAGATGACATCAATTCCCAAAGCACAATACTTTGGTGAATTAGGATGTTGACATACTATAGAAGTTACCTCGACTTTTGTTATCACCGTGTCCTCCTCGTGGGACACGTATTCACATGTCGAGGCAGCTCTTTCACTTTCGTGAGTGGGTTTTGCGTGTCATTGGTTTCATGCACCCACTCTTCCTCGTCACCATCCCGTAACAACTCCTCGTGGCTCGATCTAGCACCTCATCCTCACGCACTCCATTCTTCCACCATTTCCACCTCCTCTAGTTGCGCTGCTCGACAGTGTCTCTCCCACCCACTCAATAATTGGGTCACTTTCTAGAACAAAGGACCACCGACTGACCGGATTGGTTTGAAGTTCCTTCATTGCAAGTTGTCGTTGATACTCAACATACTTAGCAGAATCAGTCCTATTTGTGCCTCTAAACGCCAAGAGTTGCGCTCTATCATCCAATGGCGAACTCGATGGTCGGTGGTCGCTTTGAGCCTCATAGGGTGAGCTTGAGACTCCCTATTGCATCTTGTTGAAGCAACTCGCCTAGCTTCTCGGACATCATTTCTAATTTTGCTTGCAGCGCCGATTTTGATGCCACAAGATCCGAATAAAACTCCCCTGCCGGTGGTACCACTGTTGTCGTGGAGGTTGTGGTTGATGTGGATCACACCATCCATAATCATGTTGTGGTTTCCACCTTCCCGAGTCGGGCTGTGGAGGCTGCTGCTTCTGTGAATATGAGTACTGAGGTGGTGGTGGTTGTTGTGGGTACTCATACTGAGGTGGAGGATGTGGTTGCTCCCAGTAGGCATTGGAGGCTTGATCCTCATAGTACGGTGGAGATGGTTGATCCCAGTATGGATTGTAGGCTTGCTGCTCCTGGCCCGACGGATACTCTCGAATAGCCGAATTGGGCTCCTTCTTCGCAAGAAGAATTTATCCAATACGATTTAACTTTCCTCCCCCACCGGTCGACTATATTCGCATCGCTGATAACCCCGCATTAATGTATACCAACAACAAAAACAAGATCACACGCACTGTGGGAGAAAATAACAAATGTAAAGAAAAGAAACACAAAACAAACAACACAAACAATACGCCTAAAGTTTTCCCCGCAACGGCGCCAAAATTGGTCGAGCTAAAACACACTCAAATTCACTGCAATCGCATGCGAGGTAATCGTGGCGTGGTAAGTTAACACGAGTCGCCTCTCAAGGAAAACTTAACAGGCTATTGTTAGTGTCGCACACGAAAGCGATTAAAACCTAAACATTCTAATGCCAACAGGGTTTTAAACATACAGAATATAAATACGAGAAATAAAACAATGATCCTAAGCTAGGGGTTGTCAATCCCGAGCTAAACTAATAAAGCGATAAATCTAAACTAGGAGTTGTCAATCCCTAGTTGAACTATGAAAGCGATAAATCAAAGCGATAAACAAAAGCATATGTAATCATATTATTCATAAGGTTTGTCAATCCCTAATCTAAATCTAATTGCAAATAAACGAAAGCAGTAAATCATTAAGCAAATTAAACCAATGGAACATGAAAATCCACTCCACTGTCACTATGAATTGAATTGACAAAAATCATCAAATAATAAACTATGAAATTGATTCCACAAGAATTGATAATCCAAAGCATAAATTGATAACAAGATTATTCAATGATGAAAATAAGAACAGGAATTAAAATAAGAATTGTATCTCATTATGTTGCCCGAGGAATTGCTCCTAAGAATATCGTGAATTGCAGCCCGCATGGTGCATGGAGAAAACCAAAATCAAGACCAATTATGGACCGGTTTCACCTAAAACGCGATATATATATTAATCGAAGTGAGCCGGCGTTCAGGTGAGCGACGCTCGTAATACATTCGACTTGAATATGAACGCTACCGTGGGTGAACGCCGATCGAGGAAAACATTCGCTTGAAATGAGCTGGTTCGAGTGAACGCGCGAGTAAAATTGAGAACGCTACCATATCGAGCGCCTGTTGGAGAAGGAGAGCTGGCGTGGAGATGGCAGCGCCGGGTGATGATGCCGCGCTGGAGGAGAAATGGGCGCTGGCTTCACCGGCCGGAAGGTCGCGGCTGGGGCGAGAGGGCGAAGGCGCATGGCGCGCTGGCGCGGAGTGAGCGCGCTGGGCGGCAGGTGGAGCGAGCGCTGGGTGCTCGGCGACGGGTGCGCAGACCGAGCGGGCGCTGGGCGAGCGGTATGGGCGAGGCGAGGCGAGGCGAGGCGCCGAGGCGAGGCGCTGGGACGGAGCACCGGGTGTGCGAGGCGAGGCGAGGCGCGGGGCTAGGCGCTGGAGTGGTGGAAGGCGCGCGGGTGAGCGCCGGCTGTTGTTGAGCGCGCGAATAAAATTCGCGAACGTGCGCTCAGTTAGCGCGCTGGCTGGGCGACCGAGAGTTGGGCGTACGTTGCGTGCGGGCGCTCGGGCGCGGGTGCGCGGGTGTCGGGCGCTCGTGCGTGACTTTGACGTTTCGCTCCGTTCTACCTCGTTTGAACTCCGATTTTCGATCCACTTTCGCCTATGAACTCCTGTCGAGATGCTCTTCAATTATATCTGATCCTTGGTAGATCCAATTCATTCTATTTTCTGCCGTTTTCCTATAAAACATCGAGACGAACGAAGTAAGTCCGAATCGATAAATATTAATCGAACCAACGGCATAAATAGGACAAACCATAGAAAATGACATGTAAAACAATACCAAGAATCATCACAAAATCATACCAAACACCCAAGACGCTGCAGCCTCCTCCAGCGTCTTGCTCGCCTCCGCCGCTTCTCCATTTTTTCTCGTCGCTCATCATGAACGCCGCTCATTTGTGAGGCGTAATGATTTCCTCACCGCTGCTCACCCACACCGGCGCTCATATTCAAGTCGAATGTATTCTCGAAGCGGCCACCTTAAACGCCGCTCACTTTTATTTAATATATATATACGCTTTAGGTCTCGGTTCTTGATTCGATTTTCTTTCGGCTCACTTGCGCCTCCAAATTTTCCTCCGATTTGTTCAGCAACACAACATAGATACAATAGTTAGTTTTAATTTCGTTTTGTTTTCATCGAATGATTTAGTTAATCAATTTATTCTTTTGATTTATCGCTTTATCGAATCAATTTCATCTTATTATTGCTTTATGATTTCTCTTTGTGATTCTTGTGAATTCAATTCATAGTGACAGTGGATTGGATTTTGATGTCCGTTGATTTATATTGCTTTGATTTATCATGCTTTCGATTAAATCTTGTTCTTGGAGATGGATTGATGATTATGTTTTTGTTTGTAATTAGATTTAGAGTAGGGATTGACAAACCCTATGAATAATATGATTGCATATGCTTTTATTTACCGCTTTGATTTATCGCTTTCATAGTTCAACTAGGGATTGACAACCCCTGGTTTAGATTTAACGCTTATTAGTTTAGCTTGGGATTGACAACCCCGCCTTAGGATCGCTGCTTATTTTCTCGTATTTCAATTCTTGCATGTTCAACCCCGATGTTATTAGAATGTTTAGGATTTAATCGCTCAGGCGCAAGCACAAACAATGGCCTGTTAAGTTTTCCTCGAGAGACGACTGCTGTTAACTTATCACACTACAATTACCTCGCATTTATCATGGTAAATTTGAGTGTGTTTTAGCTCGATCGTGCGAGATGTCGTGTCAATGGGAGGATCGACACCGATACTTCAAGAAATTGAAGTGGGTCGAGTACCACCGAGATACTGACCGTACAAGTGGTACCTACCCAGTAAGTTGTGCAAAATAGAGAACCACAGGTTGCTGCACCCACCGTTGCCATTGTGCTAGTAGCACCTCGTCATAGTGGGAGGGTTGTTCGTCAACCCGAGCGATTTATGTTCGTGGGAAAATCATCGGATTTAGTCTTAGGAAACGAGCAGACTGTAATTGACCCATGGACATACAGCAAGGCAATATGACATAGATGCAAGATCCTGGCACACCGCTATGGACTTAGAAATTGAGTCCATAACAGCTATGGATGTATACGAGAAAACACCTCTACCAGATGGCAAAGAAGCATAGGTAGTAAGTGGGTATACAAGAGGAAGAGAGATTCAGATGGAGAGGTTTCGACTTTTAAAGCCAGGCTTGTGGCGAAAGTGTACACTCAGATTGAGGGCATCGATTTCAATGAGACCTTTTCGCCATAGCAATGATCAAGTCCATCAGAATTCTTCTAGCCATAACATCTCACCTAAACCTTGAGGTTTGGCAAATGGATGTAAAAACCGCTTTTCTAAATGGTTACCTTGAAGAAGGTAGAGACATCTATATGCAGCACCCCGAAGGTTATGTGGTGAAAAGTGAAGAGCATCTTGTATGGAAGCTTACGAAGTCCATTTATGGACTTAAGAAAGCTTCCCGATCATGGAACTTATGCTTTGACGAGGTGGTAAAGTCCTAGGGATTTACCCAGTTGCCTAGCGAGATTTTGTGTATAGTTTGGATGTCAACGGTGACGTGGTATTTCTTGCACTTTACGTAGATGACATCCTTCTTCTACTTGGCAACAACGTGAAGCTGTAATCAGACGTAAATAGTTGGTTATCCGATCAATTTCAAATGAAAGACTTAGGAGATGCAACGTACATTCTTGGGATCAAGGTTTATCGAGATCGCAAGAGAAAAATATTGAGCTTATCTCAGGCGTCTTATATTGATACTGTGATTACTCGTTTTAGCATGAAGACCGCCAAGAATGGATTGCTACTCTTCAGACATGGTGTTTCTTAATCTAAGGAGCAGTCACCTATGACTACAAAGGAGATAGAGGAAATGAGACAAGTTCCTTACGTTTCCGTCGTAGGAAGTCTCATGCATGCGATGCTGTGTATGAGCCCCGATATCTGCTACGCGGTAGGCATAGTAGCTAGATATCAGTCTAACCCTGGACAAGCTCATTGGACTGCGGTAAAGCATATACTCAAGTACCTGAAAATGACTCGAGATTATATGCTTGTTTACCAAGCAGATAGTCTAATGCCTTTGGGTTACTCAGACTCGGATTTCCATGCTGACCGTGATAAGAAAAAGTCTACCTCAGGCTATGTGTTTACCTTGGGAGAAGGAGCCGTATCTTGGCGGAGTGCAAAGAAGCGATGCATTGCGGACTCTACCATGGAAGCTAAATATGTAGCCGCTTCAGAGGCTGCTAAGGAGGCGGTATGACTCATGAACTATCTCATAGATCTAGATGTGGTACCTCATTTTCCTAAGAGTATCATAGTTTATTGTGATAACTCAGGTGTAGTGGCAAACTTGAAGGAACCACGGACCCACAAGGCGATAAGACATATAGAGAGAAAGTACCATGTCATACGAGAAATCGTTAGACAAGGAGACGTGCTGATTTCAGAAGATTGGTACTGCGGATAACCTAGCTGACCCATTCACGAAGAGCCTGCCGCAAAAAGTCTATGACGAGCATGTTCCAGGACTTGGATTAAGCAAGATGGCCCCCACTTAGAAAGAAAAAATTTGTAGAAGTGGGAGAAGCAAAGTGATGGTGTTGTTTGTAATAGCTAGTAGAGAGACACATTGTGTACTAAAAGTTTGCTTTAGTATAAGTGGGAGATTGTTGGATTTATATACTGGAAGCAGTTTTGTTGAACTTATATACAATGTTTCCTGTTACCACTATTACAATCTCCTATCTGAATTGTTTACTTGATTGCACATGTATATCCCTTTATGTCATATATAAGTTAGATCATACAGTGTGTAGTAGATCACAGAAGTCTGTATGGTTGGTTAAGTTTAATGAGATATAAAAAGGATCACAACTGAGACAACTTGAGGACGAGTTGTCGGTATAGGCTGCGGTATAGATAAGAAATGACTTGACTTGGTTGCTTGTATATACTGGTACGTCTCTAACGTATTGATAGATCATAGTGAGATGAGTTCTTCTATCCGACCGTCGTGACGAACCTAGATCTCGATGACTTTACGTTGATCTAAACTTCGATAAGGTTTTAGGTGAGTATGAGTTACTGACCATCACTTTGACTTGTTATGGTGTATGTTACATGAGATAACCCAATATTCTTCGCATCTTGGGTGGTGACAGTGCTTGTATGTCATGCTAGTTACCTGTATCGAGTCACCCTATCCGTTTAGGATGATGACGTCCCCTTAAGGAGCTCAAAAAGTTTATTGTACTAAACCATGCAAGTTGAGTTATCTCAAGTAAAATAATAAGGTTGAGTGGTACTACTTAAGGAATTAAAAAGATTAATTATTTTAAGCAGTCAAAACATTATAAATAATTAATGGATATGTGATATCTTAAATACGGGGATTCGTGAAGTCTAAGTGCAAGCCCGACTCAACTTCTATAATAAAGGGGTAAGTCAGCATTTATTCTCTAGTGGCATGAATGAATGTTTATGAATTAATTTATGTTCTGGGCTGAACATAAGATAATTAAAATTCATTTGAGGCCCATCTTTATTCTTTGCATTTGATCCCTGGGCTGACCCATCAAGGTCTGGACTGCTGGAGATTTTCTCCCCTCACTAGTAGAGTCCTACTGGGACTCCGTTTTGATTCTCCTTTATCTGAAAAATATGATTGTATTTATTAGGTATGTAGAGATCCTAACCTAATAGGTTTATAGGGTTTCATTATAAATACAATGTGAGAGCAAATCAGCATAAACTATTCTCATTATTGTGATTTTTGAGAATTACAGCGTGAGAAAGAAGGCGAATTTTTGCAGTACTCTCCATAGATTGTTCTCACTCAGCATTGGAGTTTTGGCAAACGGGATACAGTCCAGAAGATCAAAGCATGAGTCTGGATCCTACTTTTGTCCGACAAATTCGTAGGTAAACATGAGAAAAATACCAACGTGTTGCAATTAATTATATAGGTGCATGCTAGGTATATAATCAATGTATGATGAATTAAACATCCAAGATAGATCATCGGGAGAAGGTTAAAATCAGATTTCCCTACAAAGTCCTACACACAAGATGTAAGCACGTTGATATCCGACATCACTTCATTCAAGATCACGTCGAAAAAAAGGACATCATTATTGAGAAAATTCATACTGACATCCAAAGAGTAGGCATTCTCACCAAAATGCTTGTTGAAGAAAGGTTCAATATGTTACGTGGAAATCTAGGACTACTGAATCCTAAAGAGTGAGAAACTGGAGTAGATGAGCTATATTGATTAAGGGCCGCATACTGATTCAAGAGGGAATCAATGCTGAAACGTCTTACTGACAGATATTAGCTTTCAACGGGGAATCGTTGTAGGGAAATATGATTTTTTCGTGCTCCTAATGATCTATCTTAGATGATTAATTTACCATACACTAATTATATTTCTAGCATGCTGCTATATAATTAATTGCAATACATAGGGGTTTTCTCATGTTTACCTGTGAATTTTTTTACAAATTTGATCAATCACTGACTCCAATTCTGATCTTCTGGACTGTGTCCCGGATGCCTGATCTCTAATATTGAGTATGGGCAATTTATGGAGAAGACCAAATTTTCTCTTTCCTATGAAGCTTTTTAAATATACTATTGTATTGGGATACTACTTATTTTATCGTATCTTGTAATTATAGTGCTGTAATACCCCGCATTCCTGTAGCAGAGATTAGCCCCTAATTAAGAGCTTATGAGAAGGGCATTGCATCCTTAAGATCTCTAAGAAAGAGTTGTTTAAGCTAGAATCTTTTATGTTAAGATTCGCGTCGACAAAAGTAGAACTTGAGATTTATTCGAAATCTATTCGAGATGGAACCTAAGATAAGATTCTTAGGGCTTGTCAAGAATAAGAAGACCTATATTTCGAGAGCCTTGAAATAATAGATACATGCTCAACGAAGATTTGATTTCAGGGTTTTGTTCTTTGTTTCATACATTTGCCGATTAAATCCTAATCGTTGGCTGAATGTCTAAAATGGTTTTTGAAGCCAAAAATATTTTTATAATCAATGTTTGATGTTTATAATATGTTATTTGAGTCATAAAAGAGGATTTTAAATAGAGAGCATTTTACTAGAAATTGAGTTTTGAAATCGGAACGATATGGATTAATAGCATGCATTTATAACATTGGTATTATTTATAAAGAAGTGTACATTTTTGTAAATTTACTAAAACATGATTATTCATCATATTTAAAGAAAAAGAAAAATGGAGAATTTTGTAGAATTCTCTAGAAAGTGATGAATAATCACTTAATAAAGAAAATGTAAAATAAAATGGAAATTTGTAATTAATTTCATTTAATGCATATAAAGACTTTGGAGAACACTATTCATCACCATTTTTCTCTCCCAATTCACGTCCCAAACACACACTTTCACACACTAAAATTTTGAAATTTTGAGCTCAAGTATTTCAAGATCCAACCGTTAAATTTTCGATCCATCGTCGAATTAAGGTATAATTCAATCCTTAGAACACATCTATGGTTTGAAATTTTGAAAATTATGAACTTATGATCATGTGTAATTTTCGGTCATATTGAGAATTTTGAAGGGGATATGTTGTTGTTTGAATAATTCTTGATTCTATGTTCAATTTATCGCCGATAAGTTGTTTAACGTTGAAATTTTGAGCATATGTTCATTCTTTGAATTCTTGTGATTTTTGAAAATTATGGAGGATATGTTCTTGAATTTATGATGTTTATATGCTTAATATTCTTTCATATATGTGTTGATGAGTTGATATAAACGTGTTTTGAGCAAGAAAAACGTTTGAAATCGAACATATGCAAGAACTCCTATGTTGGCCGAAACCCTAGCTCCTACTATGTTGGATTTTTGATTTTATTTGATAAATTTGAGTTCATATTTGTATTCTATGATATGAATAAAGCTTAAAATGATTTATTCAGATTTTTCGGCCGACGTATTCGAAAATTGAAAAATGTTAGTTTGACGTCAATTTTGAGTTTTCAAGGCCAAAGCTTTGATCTTTGGATTTTTATGGTTGATTAATGATATTTGATGGTAGTTGAGCATGTATAGAGGTTCGTCTAAGTTAGGCGACGTCTTGCGCGATTTTTAACGTCGGACATAAGCTACGTAAGGGGTCATTAGGTTTTTGGCTAAGGTTGAATGATTTAAACTTGTTGTTGAGTTATATATGCTCATTTAGACATATGAGGTTTGTTAAGTCTTGTTATATGTCTAAGATATTAGAGGATGCAATGACCCGAATGTTTATAGACCATAGCGTCTTATGTATCAAGAAAATATAGTCGTTTCGACGACTAAAATAAAAGTTATTTCTTGTTTGGTTATTGATAGGCTTATATGCCGCTTACTGTCGATTGATGGACCAAGTAAGGAGAATAAAGATATGAAAGACAAAAACTACAGTCGTCGAGGGACTGTCTCCAGGTGGGTATAAATATTTTCTAATATGATATGCTTATGTTTTATGTTTTCAAAATGAAATGAATTTTATTATGAGAAAAGTTTCAAAGTTAAATGACTTGCTGCTTTTGAGCATGAACACGAGCATGATGCATTACCTATCCACGAAAATGAAAGAAAGAAAAGAAAGAAATGATAAAAGAGTATGGCCGTGGCATGGTACCTTCGGTCCATCAACACGGGTATGTTATGGTGTTTGAGATTTACCGACGTCGGATAGCGACCCTTTGGGTCATAGCGTGTTTGAGAAGGAGGCCTACTTCTCAACACATAGAAAGAATCCGTGGATATGGGAAGAGAAAGTTATCGGCCGACATGAGAACATGCATATGCATATTTTATGATGATGCTATGAAATGAAAGCAAGTAAGTAAATGTTTATGTTTATTATGATGCATGTACATGTTATTTCACTAAAACCTCTGCATTGCTAACGTTATGGCAAGTCAATTATATAGCCCTAAGGGCAATGTTTTATGTTTTCGCGATACCCACCGAGTGCATTTTGTACTCACGCCCGCATGTATTTCTAAACGCAGTGTCGAGCTCGAAGAGATGTTTGGAATCGAATGTCAGTGCAAAGGAGCTTCTAAATATTTGACTCATAATGATAATATTCAATTGTTGATATTGTTCATTGATGATTAACATGTTTTGTTGCCCGAGAATTATGTCATCACACATAATTCTCAACCACACTTCTCGTTGTCGAACTTTTGCCTTCACCGCTTTCTTATGTTTTCTTATGTCGAACCGCTTTACCTAATCTTGATGACGGATATTATTTTGTTGTTATGGTCTCGCATCATTGTTACGCTGTCGACTAGCTTATGAGAACATGGATTCATTGAAACGCCTCTGTGATCAAGAATTTCCTTGAAAGTTCAGAATTATTTTGTTAGATCCAATAAGATGTATATCATATCTTGGACATGTTGTTGAACCATGCTTTGAAACATCGAAAGATTCTTATCTTGTTAAAGCATTTCTTGAATACATATATTCTTAGTATGGTTATCCTTTTGTTATTATCCGCTCCCAACTGTTGTTCTTCTTCATTCGAACTTTTATTATGATTTGAGGACCTAGAATCAACCTTTGTCAAATTTATTTCACTTCTTTGAAACATAAAGTTTTGATTGTTTCATGATGAAAATTTATGTCACACATTGTGATCGTTTTGAATCATTGGTCATATTTGAAGATATTGATTACAGATTTGTTTCTTAACCCACGTCACGGTCCAATTACTTGACTAATTACTTGGTTAAGTAGTCGGCTGTGACAAGTGCTCTCTTTAGAATCCTAATTTAATAGGACTTCGCACATCTAACAAATACAATAATTATCTTCTATCCTAAAGATAATTCTTTTCTAAAATAAATATCTCTTGATATCTTTTAAATATCGAATAATTTTATCTAGACTATGAGATGTATTAAATAAATAATATAATAATAAGAATACAGTCTTAGTGGGACTATACTAGGGGATGAGGGTGAAAATTCTATGATAAAAGGCCTTGATGGGCCAACCAAGGGATCAGATACAAGTAATAAAGATGACCCTAAAATGAATTAATTATCTTATATTCAGTTCAGAACATAATTTAATTCATAAATATTTATTCATTCCACTAGAGAATAAATACTGACTTATACCTTTATTACCGATTGTACTCAGACTTATGAATCTTCTTATTTAAGATATCGCACGTCAGTAGGATGTCAAGTCTAGCTTTTAGAAAAAATATTAATGTAATACCCCGTATTCCTGTAACAGAGATTAGCACGTGATTAAGAGCTTAATAAGAAGGGCATTGCATCCTTATGAAAGGATTTGTATAAGTTGGAAGCTTTTGTGTTAAGCTTCAAGTTGAGACGATAGAATCGAGGCAGAATCTGAGATAAGATTCTCAGATCTTATTTAGGATAAGAAGACCTAGATTCCAAGGGTCTTAAGATGATAGATATATGCTCAATAAGTTTTGATTTCGTAAAATTGAGAATTTCAAAATTTACGTTTTTGACGCTCGGCGTTTGCGATTAAGCTCGATTAAGAGCAAAATATTTAAAATGGATTTTAAGGCCAAAATAATTTTAATTATTATATTTTAATGATATTTGATGATGGAAAATTTAGAAAGTGATTTTGAAGGATTTAAGAATAATGGAATATTTAATTCCATTATTTGCATAAAATGGAATTAAATCTCTATTTTTATATAGTGAGTTCCTATTATATATTTTATAATTTTGGAACTTTATATTGATGAAAATGATGAATTTAAAGTGTTAAGAAAATAAAATTCAATATTGGAATTTTTGGGAATTAATTATGGAATTTTCTAGCATATTTTGGAAAATTACATGAAAATATATTTTTCTTATTATTAATATTATTAAATCCGAAAATTAAGAATAAATTTATGGAGATTATTTTATAGAAATCTCTAGAATATGGTGTGTTGGCACCATTTTGTTTTGGAATAATAAAAGAAAATTTAATTGATAATGTGAAATTACTATTTTACCCTTACTAAATTATTACAAAACATATACTTTCAAAACATGATCTTCTTCATTTCTTCCTCTCAACTCACGTCTCACACACTTGCACACACATGAGAATTTTCGAAAACCATGGTTCAAAAATAGGAAGATCCAGCCGTTGAATTTTCGATCGGTCTTCGAATAGAGGTATAATCTCGTGCCTAGAACATATCTACGGTTTTAAATTTTTAAAATCATGCTCTTATGTTGTAACACCCCGACTTACTTAATCAAGCAATTAGGGTGTTACGTGGATTAAGAAAGAACTTCTGATAATTTATAATGACAATTCCGACGGAATATACATGTCAAACAATGTTTGACCTCAACTTTCATCATGAATGAAGCAATTGTTTAGTCGAAAGAGGTAGATCCGACAAAGAATGATTCTAGGTTCTCAAGCCCCAAAAAGTAATCGAACAAAGACAAACAACGGCTGAGGACGAATAATCAGAATAAGATAATCAATATCAATACGACATTAGTCTGATGTTACAAGTTAAACTAATTTCACAATGAATGTAAGAACTCAAACATGCTTTCACCAAAATAAGATCTTTGGTTAACTAGGGTAGAAAGCATGACTCATCGATAACTTCGAAACATTTTATGAAATATTGGATCCAACAAAACGATTCTGGACATTCTAAAGAAATCCTTGTTCATAGAAGCAAATCGACATCATAAGAGAAATGTCGAGATCTCAACAACAAAATGAAACTGTCATTTGGGCACATATCAAAAGACAAACAAGTAAAGGCCAAAGTTCGGCAACAAGAAGTGTGGCTGAGAATCATGTATGATGACATAAGACTCTGGGCAATCAAGACATGACAACAACAGATTAAAATACCATCATGAAACGAAACATCTAGAGAAGCTCCTCTGCACAACATTCGATTCCAGCGATCCTCTCGAGCCCATCCGGCACATTTAGAAATATATGCAGGCGTGAGTACTAGATGCACTCAGTGGGTATATGCCGAAAACATTTAAAACATTGCTCTTAGAGCTATAAGATTGACTTGCCATAACATTAGCAACACACATGAGTTTTCAGCTAAATAACTCTGCATGCTTCAAATAAACTTACTTGCTTTCATGCTCATATATTCTAGATGCAACATTAAACATGCGTCTGCAGACATTATCTCATTCATTAACCATATCTACACACTCTTGTGTTGAGAAGTAGGCCTCCTTCTCAAACACCGTGATCGGCCATTTAGCTCACGATCACTCGTACACAAACCCTCATCGGCACTCATCCAAAGAGAGGGCCGATATCGCCCATCTCTCGAGATAGGAAACATGCATCATACATTATGCTCAAAAAAACTTGGCAAGTCAATCAACTTTTCATAGAAATGCATATCAAATCATATTTTGCATGCAAAAGCATATCAATTTATATCTTTAGAAAGGATTTTACCCACCTGGCAACAATTACTCGTGTGAACAGACGCTCGTCCTTCTTCTTCTTTCTTCTCTCGAACTTGGCCTTCATTAACATAAAGTAGCGATAAGCATACCAGAGCCAAACAAGAAGATAAACTCTTTATCTTATCTAAGTCGTTAACACGACTTTAACTTCTTACTATAACTTCGATATTCAAGACTCTATGGTCTATAAACACTGGGTCATTGCATCCTTTAACAACTAAACATATAACAAGACTTACCTAAGTTTCGTATCACTAAACAAGCACATAGGACTCAACGACAAACTTAAGCTATCTATTCTTAATCAAAAACCAACAACTCTTTACAAACATAGCTTATGACCAACGTGAAAATTAACGTAAGACGTCATCTAATGTACACGAACCTCTATACATGCTTAACTATCAACAAAGATTATTAATCAATCATCAAAATCCAAAGATCAAAGCTTTAACATTGAAAACCCATTTTGACGCCAAACTAAAATATTTCATCTTTAATATACGTCGGCGAAAAATCCGAATAAATCATTTTAAGCTTTATTCTCCAAATATGAAGTCAAAATGATCAAATAAAATCAAAATCCAACCCTTGTATGAGATATAGGTTCGGTCCTTTTAGGGTTTTCACATGGGTTCGATTTAATCGCTTTTCTTGCTCAAAACATGTTTATATCAACCCAACAACACATATATGAAAGCATATCAAACATATTAACAACATAAGTTCAAGATCTAGGCTTCCTCATTTTCAAAATTCCAAAGATTCCAAGGAATGAACTCATGCTTGAAATTTCAACATTAAACAACTCCTAAAGCGGTAGATCTAACATAATATCAAGAAATAATCGAACAAAACATGCTTCTTCAAACATACTCATAAGAACCGAAAACTTGAGCCTCAAAAGTTCATATTTTTCAGATTTTCAAACCATAAATATGTTCTAGAAGTGTAGATCTACCTTTGTGTGAAGACGGATCGTGAATTCATCGGTTAGATCTTCGTAAAAATGATTTTGAAAAATTTTCACACTGTAGTGTGTGTTTGTGTGTGTTTTCGAGAATTTGAGAGAAATGAGGTGAAAAATGAGTGCTTTGGAAGCTTTAATACATATATATATATCATAGAACACTATTCAAATCTTCCATGGTAAGCTATTGATTTTCTAGAATTTTCTAAGCTTATTACATAAGCTTTTTAATAGCTTATTCTAGAAGCTTATCCTTAGCTTCTCTCACAAGCTTGTCTTAGCTTATCTCGTAAGCTTTGATTTTCATCCGGGCTTATTACAATGTATTGGTGCTAGGCCCAATTTATTAGGGACGTCATGTCCTCATTCGAAAATATATAAAATAATTTCTCAGAATAATTCCAATAGAAATATAGGAATTGCTAGTAAGTCAGAATTTTTTCATAAATCTTTCTAAAATAAACATCATGTTTTGACCATTCAAAAGTATTTTTGGTCTCAAAACCATTTTGAGCAATTTGCTCTCGATCCGGGTTTATTCAATAAACAAGTTATCAAAAGGGGTAAAGACTCAAATTCTACGACTCTGGGATCAAGACTTCCATGAACACATATCTTATCATATCAAGACTCTTGAAATCTAGATCTTCTCATGCTAATAAAGACTTTAGAATCTTTTCTAAGATTCTATCTCGAATCTATCTCGATTCTATCTCGCCGACTCAAAGCTTAACATAAAAGCTTTTAACTTAAACAACTCTTTCTTAAGGATGCAATGCCTTCTTATTAAGCTCTTAATCAAGAGCTAATCTTTGCTGCTGTGAATGCGGGTATTACATTCTTACCCCTTACAAAAATTTCGTCCTCGAAATTTAGTACCTTTGCAAAAAGCTCAGGGTACTTACTTCTCATCTAATCTTCTTGTTCTCATGTCGCTTCTTCTAAACCATGATGCTTCCATTGATTCTAACCAAAGGAATTGATTCATTCCTTAGTTTTTCCTCTTTTGATTTAAGATGCGCGATGGCTTCTCTTTGTAGCTTAGATTTTGTTCACGAACAATATTTTTTGATATCTAATGTGTTTTGATCAAACACATATCTTCATAATCATGCACACATGGGACACATGTGGATATTGCCGAAACTTGGAGGCAATGTCGATCCAGAGGCGATCGACCGATCTTCTCTAGAATCTCGTGACGGTCCAAGGAAATTTTGGTTCGAGCTTTTCTTTGATTCTCAAGCGATGTATTCCTTTGAAGGAGATACTTTCAAGAATACTTTATCTTCAATCTCAAACTTAGCTCCGCACGCCTTTTATCCGCGTAGACTTTGACGATCTTGAGCTTCTTGGATTCTTTTCTTTATTTGTCGCACGATTACGACCATTTCTTCAATCGCTCGTCCAAGCAATTTTCTTTTTCCGACTTCGCCCTATCAAAGCGGTGATCTATACTTTCGCTATAAAGGGCTTCATAGAGCGCTTTATTAATCGTTGTTTGTAATCGTTGTTGTATGCGAATTCAACCAATGGTAGAATTTGCTCTCAAAAATCTTCATTGATCTAATATCATCGCTCTAATCGTATCTTCTAGCGCCTAAATGGTCCTTTCGCATCGACCATATGTTTACTGATGAAACTCTATACCGAATTTTAATCTTGTACCCATCTCTTGTTGAAAACTCGTCCAAAATGAGATGTAAACTCGGAGTCTCTGCTCAGGGTGATTAAGACGGTACTCTCACGCAAACGCACTATCTCTCGAACGTATATCCGAGATAATTTGTCGCCCATACATAATAGAGATCGAGATAAAATGAGCAAACTTCGTGAGTCAATCAATAATCACCCAAATAGTCAGATTACCACGCTTTGATTTGGGTAAACCACCACGAAATTATGGCTATGTGATCCCATTTCCACCGAGGAATCTCCAGTGATTGCAACTTACCATGCGTGTCGGTGTAAAGCTTTAATCGCCGACATGTTAAACATCGCTCAACAACGGTTATATCTCATTTCATTCCTACCCACACGAACCTTTGCTTTAGATCTTGATATATCTTTGCGCTTCGGGTGTGTGATGTAGGCGTGTTATGAGCTTCACTCATAATCTCATTCTTTAAATCATCATCATTGGGCACGCAAACTCGCTTCAATATGATCATGCTTATTCCTAGCTTAATGATATTCTTCCGGCTTTTCCGCTTTGATCTTAACTCGTAGCTTTTCTATCCGCTGATCTTGTCTTTGAGCTTTCAAAATTTTGTTCTCAAATCGGGTAACGATAAGAGCGGCTATAATCTTTTCAGAGATTCGTGTGGTAACACCACTTACAAACCCATTTCTTCAAACTCTTTGATCCACTCTTCTCTTTGAGCAAGGACTAATCCTAGCAGGATTCGCTTTTTCTACTCAAAGCATTAGCGACAACATTCGCTTTCTAAGGAGATACTTGATATCACAATCGTAATCTTCTACCACCTTAAGCCATCTTCTATAGCGCATGTTCAAATCTTTCGCTTAAAGAAATTCTTCGTGCTCTTATGATCAAGAAGATTTCACACACTGATCCATACAAAAGATGTCTCCAATCCTTCGAGCATGGACATCACCGTAAACTCTAGATCGTGTGTAGGATCTATAAGCTCGTGAGGTTTCAACCGTCGTGAAACATAAGCTATCACTCTTCCTTCTCGCATCGTGACAATTTTAGTCCACTTTTGATGCATCGGTATATAGAGTATACCGCTTGTCCGATCCGTATTGCCAAACCGGTGATGTATTTAATCCATTCTTTAACTCTTGAAAACTTTTCTTCACGCTCGGGTCCATTGGGACTTAATTCCTTTTCGGCGCTGAGTCATAGATCTTGCAATCTTGGAGAATCCTTCTATGAACCTTCGGTAATATCCTGCTAAACCCAAGAAACTTCGACTCTCGACTATGTCGTCGCGATTTCAATCGCTGCATCGCTGAACTCTAGCGGGGTCAACTCGATTCCGTCTGTTGTAAAGATATGTCTAAGGAAATTTGCTTTCCTTAGCTAAACTCACTTTGCTAATCTTAGCAACCATTCGCTCTATTCTTGATGTCTCAGAGAACGGTTCTCGCCGTTCTTCGTGTTCTTACTGCTCTTCGAGTACACGAAAATCATCGATAAATACCAAAACAAATTTATCGAGATAATTATGGAAAACACAATTCATCAAATCCATATACACAACTGGTGCATTTGTCAAGCCACATGGCATTACTACGAACTCAGAGGTGGCCATACCGCATTCAAATCGCAGCTCTTGGCTATGTCCTTCCGACGAATCTTTGATTGATGATATATCGACTTCGATCAATCTTTAAGAAAACATCGCACCTTTCAACCGATCGAACAAGTCATCGATCCCGGTAAATGATACCTATTCTTCTAGGTCGACTTGTTCAACTCTCTCGTGATCAATACACGTCCTTAGAGTTTCATCCTTCTTTTAACAATAGAATTGGCGCTCCCTAAGGAGATACACTAGGTCGATTAAAACCTAGGTCCAAAAGCTTTTACAATTGGATCTTTAACTCCTGAAATTCCTTTGGGGTCGTTTTATAAGGTGCTTTTGAAACAAGTGCTGATCCTGGATCTAGCTCAATGGAAATCTCTAATTGTCTGTCTGAAGGTAGCTCGTAATGTTTCGTGAAAACATCCTGAAATTCTCTAACCATGGGTACATCTCCTACCTTCTTCTCGGACTTGACATCGACATCAGATATACAAGGTAAGCACAATCTTCCTCGTTCTTCATCAGCTTATCGACTTGTAAGGTCGAGGTCATAGGAACATGGTTTCTTCTCTCTCAATACCATAACAACAGTAGGTTCTCTTTATGGTGGTCGAAACACTATTTCTTTTGCTCGCATCATATCGCTCCATAATGCGCCACCAACTTATCCATTCCTAATATAAGATCCACGGTCTTCGTGCAAAACAACCGCAGCGATCTCTCTCTAAGCTTAAGGGATCCTAGTTCGAAATCTAGGTTAGAAAAATATATGCACGATAATGATAGCTCCACCCAACGGGGTGAACATATTAAAATGTTGCGTGGCACGTTCGCTGTTGAGCTTAAGAACATCTACACATGATGTCGAAATAAAAGAATACGAAGCTTCAGATCGAAAAGGATTTTGATAGGTACACCTTCAATGTACCTATACTTGTCAAGTTTCCGCGTTCTTCCTCGTGTTGCTTTTAAGAGAGAGCGTATACATTTTGATATCGAGGTTGGTGCGGTTGAGGCGTCAGTGGTTACGGTTACGGCGATGATTGCGGTTGCGGCGACGACGACGGTTGTGGTTGCAGTTGCGATCGATGTAGCGGCATCTCGATCTAACAAGATGGAGATTATGGATATCCACTTATGACTTTCATTGATTACGCTCGTCTCGGATGATTCGCTTTCCTCATCACTAGTTGTCCTCGATGGTTCGGACATTGACTTGCACAAGGGCCCACTTGTCCACATGCATAACAATCACATTTCCCGTCCGCAAACCCGTAATGTACTCTATTACATCCGGGCAAGTTTGCATTCGACTAACTTGGGAAAGATTGTCTCCGAGTAGAATGACTCACTTCTATTTTCGCCTCTTGTTTGAGAAGGTCTTATTCTCCCAATTCTTTCTCCTTTTGACTTCCGATCCAGTAAGAAGAAATCTTAACGAGGCTTGAATCTAAAAGGTACCGGATTTGAATCGACGTCACTTTGTCCGTATCATTTCCATCTCCATGTTCAATGCACGATTTAACGCTTCGCATACGACGTTGGAGGTTAGCTTGTCAAATGATTCTCGATCTCTTGCGTAAACCAAGACGTAAACAATTTCGCCATTTTCTCATCTGTCTCTCAACTTTAAAAGGAGCATAACATCTAGACTACAGAATTCACTATCATATTCTCGCCACGTCTTCCGCCCGCTTCAGTTTCGCAATTTCAAGCTCTTTTTGTTTGCGGTAACTTCAAGATATATATTTTCATACAATTCTCCTTTGAATTGTTCCCACGTAAAATTCTCCAATTGCTCGTGAGAAAGAGCTTTCGACGTGATTCCCATCAGGAATCTGCAGACCCTTTTTAACTGGAAGGATATGCATAGGAGACACTCTCGATCAGAGCACTCCAAAACTCAAAAATTCGCTACAAGGCGAACCCATTCTTCAAAGATCACCGACTACCACCCATTGAAAGATGGAGGATTCGACGCTAAAAAAACTCGCAATTCTACGATCTATTTAAGGAGGTGAAGGTACAGTGAATCTTAAGAAAAATTTTGCACTTTCTTGTTCCTTCTCTTTAGATTGAAGATTTCTTCTCTGGTAGCATATCGACAGAATGAATATCCAAATGCAACATATCTCAAGGATCTTCACAATTGCTTATCCCGAGGTTATAATATGAAATAACACAATTTGGATAGCGTAATGATCATATATATCGTGAAAAAAATTGCCTCTTCGAGGACATTTACGAAAGTCGGAGGACTTTGCAAATCAAGGTTTTCGTGCATATGGAGGCTTTGGTATCTCGGCAAAACACACTCGAGACGGCTTCTCAAGCACGCTACCGCATCATAAGATATCTATAGGCATCACTAGTCTATATATACACATCTATATAGTATATACGCATGTATATATATATATGTGCATCCATACTATCTATAAACTGCCAGCTTCCACTCTTGCTGCTACTAGCTTCGCTCTGCCCACGAAAGGCTATCATAGCCATTGTCATCATCATCGCCTTCTTTCATCACTATTACTCGATTCTCAATGCCATCAACGGCTTCATTGGGTCCGCATCTCTACATCTTTCTCAATCTCAAGAGATGGCGGATCAATAGCACGCCGGGAAATGAGTACAAGGAACTACTCCAGATAAAGGATATCAAGATCACCACAAAAGCATTTGATCGATATCTGAGGTCAGAGTGTGTTGTGCCAACAACTAGTAAAATTCAGGTTCATACATGAAAGATCTTGAGACACCTGAAGGTCTCAATGAACTAGCTTGAGTCTCTTCTGGGACCTCTAAAGAAGAAGTCTTAGGGACATGAGAAAAAGGAATAAACTTAATCGATGTAGAGATCTAAAGAGATGTGAAAGGCTGACCCTACCAATCTAGGTTAATAGGAAATATCTCAGTAATCGAGATAAGAATAATCAACTATGTAGGATCTACAACCGACTCGGTATAGAAAACTGAGTATCTGGTAAAGATGACTCTATCTCTAGAGTAAAGGTATTGACATCATACTCAAGAATAGAAGAATCAACATTAATAGGTTCAAGATCCTCAAGATCATTAAAAGGAAAAGAAAGGACACTAACTAATCAAGTCGATGAACAAATAAATAAAATCAAGAACAAGGTTGAACCAGAGGAAATCTTTAGTACACAAAATACCGAGAACCGATGGTAGCTAGAAGTCTGGGAAGATTAGCTTACTTAGACGCTTATAAAACCGTGCTCAATGTAATCAATGGCAAAGAATAGCCCAATCTTGCCACCCTCGTGAGATAAACAAATCAATTGGGGTATTCCATCTAGTCCCGATATGCCGTAAGATATATCTCTCTCCACAAACGCTGAATTGAGCGAGAAATTCTTCCAAAATAAGTCGCTCATCCGGCATAAACAGATAGAAGCGCCTCCGATCCTTGCCGATGGTGACAAACGAGCCGTATCTTTCCGAGCTGTTCGATGGTCTTTACTATCTTAAATAGAAAGAATGCTCAAATACTTGCGTAAAAGCATACTCATGTTGCTCACCGCCTTTTCTAAGGATCTCTTCTCATCTTTAGCTCAATAAGCAATAACTCATTTCAAGCATACATTCTCATGTAGCAATTCTTTTAATATGGCATATACTCAAAGATCAACTCAATTCTTTCAATAAAGCACATGCTCAATTATATGATAATCATAATCATAAGCTCTTACCTGGTGAGCTAGAGATGATGGAATCGAATTGTTGAGCTTCTCTTGAGAACAATTGACTCTATAACTCAGATTCTCAAAACAGAGTCAAACAACTGACTCTATAAACTTAGATTCTCAAATCGTAATCAATTCAAAAGAATTTACTGACTCAAGGTGCACAAGCTGCAAGACTCACAAGGATTTACAAGAATTCACAGGTTCAGAATTTAGAACTGCTCTGATACCATTCTGTAACACCCCGACTTACTTAATCAAGCAATTAGGGTGTTACGTGGATTAAGAAAGAACTTCTGATAATTTATAATGACAATTCCGACGGAATATACATGTCAAACAATGTTTGACCTCAACTTTCATCATGAATGAAGCAATGGTTTAGTCGAAAGAGGTAGATCCGACAAAGAATGATTCTAGGTTCTCAAGCCCCAAAAAGTAATCGAACAAAGACAAACAACGGCTGAGGATGAATAATCAGAATAAGATAATCAATATCAATACGACATTAGTCTGATGTTACAAGTTAAACTAATTTCACAATTAATGTAAGAACTCAAACATGCTTTCACCAAAATAAGATCTTTGGTTAACTAGGGTCGAAAGCATGACTCATCGATAACTTCGAAACATTTTATGAAATATTGGATCCAACAAAACGATTCTGGACATTCTAAAGAAATCCTTGTTCATAGAAGCAAATCGACATTATAAGAGAAATGTCGAGATCTCAACAACAAAATGAAACTGTCATTTGGGCACATATCAAAAGACAAACAAGTAAAGGCCAAAGTTCGACAACAAGAAGTGTGGTCGAGAATCATGTATGATGACATAAGACTGGGCAATCAAGACATGACAACAACAGATTAAAATACCATCATGAAACGAAACATCTAGAGAAGCTCCTCACACAACATTCGATTCCAAAGATCTTCGAGCTCATCCCGCACATTTAGAAATATATGCGGCGTGAGTACTAGATGCACTCAGTGGGTATATGCCAAAACATTTAAAACATTGCTCTTAGAGCTATAAGATCGACTTGCCATAACATTAGCAACACACAGAGTTTTCGCTAAATAACCTCGTGCATGCTTCAAATAAACTTACTTGCTTTCATGCTCATATATTCTAGATGCAACATTAAACATGCGTCTGCAGACATTATCTCATTCATTAACCATATTCTACACACTCTTATGTTGAGAAGTAGGCTCCTTCTCAAACACCGTGATCGCCATTTAGCTCACGATCACTCGGTACACAAACCTCATCGGCAGCTCGTCCAAATAGGGGCCAATATCGCCCATCTCTCGTAGATAGGAAACATGCATCATACATTATGCTCAAAAAACTTGGCAAGTCACCAACTTTTCATAGAAATGCATATCAAATCATATTTTGTATGCAAAAGCATATCAATTTATATCTTTAGAAAGGATTTTACCCACCGCAACAATTACTCAGTGTGAATCAGATGTTCTCGTCCTTCTTCTTTCTTCTCTCGAACTTGGCCCTTCATTAACATAAAGTAGCGATAAGCATACCAGAGCCAAACAAGAAGATAAACTTTATCTTATCTAAGTCGTTAACACGACTTTAACTTCTTACTATAACTTCTTGATATTCAAGACTCTATGGTCTATAAACACTGGGTCATTACATCCTTTAACAACTAAACATATAACAAGACTTACCTAAGTTTCAGATCACTAAACAAGCACATAGGACTCAACGACAAACTTAAGCTATCTATTCTTAATCAAAACCAACAACTCTTTACAAACATAGCTTATGATCAACGTGAAAATCACGAAGACGTCATCTAATGTACACGAACCTCTATACATGCTTAACTATCAACAAAGATTATTAATCAATCATCAAAATCCAAAGATCAAAGCTTTAACATTGAAAACCCATTTTGACGTCAAACTAAAATATTTCATCTTTAATATACGTCGGCCGAAAAATCCGAATAAATCATTTTAAGCTTTATTCTCCAAATATGAAGTCAAAATGATCAAATAAAATCAAAATCCAACCCTTGTATGAGATATAGGGTTCGGTCCTTTTAGGGTTTTCACATGGGTTCGATTTTAATCGTTTTTCTTGCTCAAAACATGTTTATATCAACCCAACAACACATATATGAAAGCATATCAAACATATTAACAACATAAGTTCAAGATCTAGGCTTCCTCATTTTCAAAAATTCCAAAGATTCCAAGGAATGAACTCATGCTTGAAATTTCAACATTAAACAACTCCTAGGCGGTAGATCTAACATAATATCAAGAAATAATCGAACAAAACATGCTTCTTCAAACATACTCATAAGAACCGAAAACTTGGAGCCTCAAAAGTTCATATTTTTTAAGATTTTCAAACCATAAATATGTTCTAGAAGTGTAGATCTACCTTTGTGTGAAGACGGATCGTGAATTCATCGGTTAGATCTTCGTAAAAATGAGTTTGAAAATTTTCACACTATAGTATGTGTTTGTGTGTGTTTTCGAGAATTTGAGAGAAATGGGGTGAAAAAGGAGTGCTTTGGAAGCTTTAATACATATATATATATCATAGAACACTATTCAAATCTTCCATGGTAAGCTATTGATTTTCTAGAATTTTCTAAGCTTATTACATAAGCTTTTTAATAGCTTATTCTAGAAGCTTATCCTTAGCTTCTCTCACAAGCTTGTCTTAGCTTATCTCGTAGCTTTGATTTTCATCCGGCTTATTACAATGTATTGGTGCTAGGCCCAATTTATTAGGACGCCATGTCCTCATTCGAAAATATATAAAATAATTTCTCGAATAATTCCAATAGAAATATAGGAATTGCTAGTAAGTCGAATTTTTTATAAATCTTTCTTTCTAAAATAAGCATCATGTTTTGACCATTCAAAAGTATTTTGGTCTCAAAACCATTTTGAGCAATTTGTTCGATCCGGGTTTATTCAATAAACAAGTTATCAAAAGTGGGTAAAGACTCAAATTCTACGACTGGGATCAAGACTTCCATGAACACATATCTTATCATATCAAGACTCTTGAAATCTAGATCTTCTCATGCTAATAAAGACTTTAGAATCTTTCTAAGATTCTATCTCGAATCTATCTCGATTCTATCTCGCCGACTCAAAGCTTAACATAAAAGCTTTTAACTTAAACAACTCTTTCTTAAGGATGCAATGCCCTTCTTATTAAGCTCTTAATCAAGAGCTAATCTTTGCTACAGGAATGCGGGGTATTACATATGTTCATTTCAGTTTTTCGGTCATATTGTAAGAATTATAATTGATTATGTTTTGTTGATTATTTATGGATATTATGATAGATTTAACGCTCACGTATTGTTTAACGTCAATTTGTAAAGCATATGTTATTATTTTGTAATTTCATGTAAATTTCAAAAGGGCATGTCTTGATCTTGAATTTATGATGTTGTTATGATTGAATTTGTTTTATATATATGTTATAGGATTGATATAAACGTGTTTGGAACAAGAAAAATATTTGAAATCGAAGTATACGAAAAAGCCCAAATGGCCGAAAACCTAAGTGTTATAATGTTGATTTTGATTTTATTTGATCATTTTGACTTCATATTTGAATTCTATGATATGAATAAAGTCTAAAATGATTTATTCGGATTTTCCACGACGTATTCAAAACGGTAAAATTTTAGTTTGTCGGTAATTAAGTTTTCAAAGCCAAAGCTTTGATCTTTATGTTTTGTTGATAAAATGATGATATTTAATGATATTTGAGCATGTGTATAGGTTCGTTGGGATTAGATGACGCCTCACGGAATTGTCGACGTTAGACCTTAAATGACGCCTTAAGGGATTTTCGTTGATGGCTAAGATGAGATGATCAAGCTTATTGTTGAGTTTTATATGATCATTGAGACATATGGTGATGAATTGGTGGAGTTTGGGCTATGTTCGGATGGTTTGGTATTGATATGGTGATGCGATATAAACGTTATACCGTTTCGAAATTTCGATAGAATTTGTTTGTTAATAAGATGTTAGTGTAGGAAAACGATGTTAACCCTCGCCCGAGGATCCATCTTGGGTGTTTAATTCACCATACATTGATTATAAACCTAGCATGCGTCTATATAATTAAATCGCAACACGCTGGGGTTTTCACGTGTTTACCTTTGATCCGCCGAGCGGATCGAACGGGATGAACGGATCGAACGGATCGAGACTCGTGCTTTGACCTTCTGGACTGTATCCCGATTGCCCAATCTCCAACGTCGAGTGAGGACGATCTATGGAGAATGCTTCGGAAAATCACCCAATGCTCTCTACTCACAACTTTCAAAATTCTCTTCTTAATACTAGAGAGGCGAAAAATCTAGCTTTCAATATGTGAGCATGCCTTAGACATTATCTCATACCTTATATTTATAATGCACTACCTTAATCCTATATGGAATATTACCATAATCCTATATGGAATATTACCATAATCCTATATGGAATATTACCATACACTTAGGATTATTTCCATACTCTTAGATTATTTCCATACTCTCAAGATTATTACCATAATCTTATATGGAAAGGATCTATGCATATTCCATAAATATAATTATATCCTTGTGGGATAAAGAGAATAAAATCTTTCCTTTGAGAGGACACAGGCGCCGATTTTCTTACGACTCACGGGCCTGGACGGGCCACCCGAGGATCAAATGCAAGGAATAAAGATGGGCCTCAAATAAATTAATTATCTTATGTTCACCGTAACATAAATTAATTTATAAACATTCGATCATGCCACTAGAGAAAGAATGTCGACTTACCCCTTTATTACCGGGTTGAGTCGGCTTGCACTTAGACATTACGAATCCCGTATTTAAGATATCGAACGTCCATTAATCATTTCTAGCAATCTGATCGCTAAACGACATAATATCCTTATTTCCTTAAGTAGTACCACTCAACCTTATTATTGTACTTGAGCTAACTCAACCGCGGGGTTTAGTACAATAAACCTTTGAGCTCCTTATGGGACGCCATCATCCTAAACGGATACGGTGACTGACATGCATAACTAGCGTGACATACAAGATCGCCACCACCCAAGATGCGAGAATCTGGTTAGAACATATAACCCTCACTCATAACAAGTCAAAGTGATGGTCAAGAACTCATACTCACCTAATACCTTATCGAGGTTTAGATCATCGTAAGTCACCGAGATCTCGGTTCTTCACGACGGTCGAAAGAAGAACTCATCTCACCGTGATCCTTCAATACGCCGTAGACGCATCAAAGATAGACAAGCAACTAAGTCAAGTCACTTCTTATCTATACCGCAGCCTAAACCGACAACTCGCCCTTAAGTCGCCTCACCGTGGAAACTTTTGTATCTCATTAAGCTTGACCAATCATACGTACTCGTGATCTTCTACACAATCGTATGATCTAACTTATATATGAGATAAGGGACACGATATATGCAATCAAGTATTCAAATCGACAGAGATTGTAATAGTGGTAACAGAAACATTGTATACAAGCTCAACCAAACCGCTTTCAAGATACAAATCCAACAATCTCCCACTTATACTAAAGCAAACTTTAGTATACAATGTGTCTTTCTACTAGCTATTACAAACAACCATCACTTTGCTTCTCCCACTTATACAAAAGTTTCCTCTAAGTGGTGCCATCAAGCGCAATCCAAGTCCTCTAACGTGTCCATCGTAGACTTTTTATGCGTGCTCTTCGTGAATGGATCCGCTAGATTTTCCGTCGATCAATCTTTTCAATCAGCACGCCACCGCGTCTAACGATTTCTCGTATGACATGGTACTTTCTCTCTCGTGTTTAGTCGCTTGTGGGTCCGTGGTTCCTTCGAGTTTGCCATCGCACTGAGTTATCACAAGAAACTATGATACTCTTGGGCAAACCAGTACCACACCTAGATCCACGAGGTAGTTCTCAACCATACAGCCTCCTTAGAAGCCTCCGGCGGCTACATATTCGGCTTCCATGGTAGAGTCCGCAATGCATCGCCGCTTGCACTCCGCCAGATACGGCTCCACCTCCCAAGGTAAACACATAGCCCGAGGTCGACTTTTCTCATCACGGTCACTTGGAAACCGAAATCAGATAACCCAAAGGCATTAGACTATCTCGCATGGTAAACTAGCCTATAATCTCGAGTCCTTTTCGTGTACTTGAGTATATGCTTTATCGCAGTCCAATGAGCTTGTCCAGGTTAGATCGATATTCAGCTACTATGCCACCGCATAGCGTATATCGGCCTCGCAGCATAAGATTGCGTATACGAGACTTCCTACGGCGAAGCGTAAGGAACTTGTCTCATTTCCTCTATCTCCTTTGCAAATATAGTGATCTGCTTAGATAAAGGAACGCCATGTCCGAAAGGTAGCAATCCTTTCTTGGCGGTCTCGCATACTAAAACGAGTAATCACAAGATCAATGTAAGACGCCCGAGATAAGCTCAATATTTTCTTCTTGCGATCTCGTAAACCTTGATCCCAAGAATGTACGCCGCATCTCCTAAGTCTTTCATTTGAAACTGATCGGATAGCCAACTCTTTACGCCCCGATAATGACTTCACGTTGTTGCCAACTAGAAGGATGTCATCTACATAAAGTGCAAGAAATACCACATCACCGTTAACATCTAACCGATACACACAACTCTCGCTAGGCAACCGGGTAAATCCATAGACTTTACTACCTCGCCAAAGCGTAAGTTCCATGATCGAGGTTCGCTTAAGTCCATAAATGGACTTCTTAAGCTTCCATACTAGATGCTCTTCACCCTTTACCACATAACCTTCAGTGTTGTCGCATATAGATGTCTCTACCTTCCTCAAGGTAACCGCTTAGAAAAGCGGTTTTAACATCCATTTGCCAAACCTCTAGGTTCAAGTGGCTGCTATGGCTAGAAGAATTCGATGGACTTGAGCATTGCTACACTAAAAGGTCTCATCGAAATCGATGCCCTCAACTGAGTGTACCCTTTCGCCACAAGCCCGGCTTTAAAAGTCGAAACCTCCATCGGAATCTCTTCCTCTCAGATATCCACTTACTACCTATGGCTTCCTCGCCATCCGGTAGAGGTGTCTTTCATATACATCCATAGCCGCTATGGACTCCATTTCTAAGTCCATAGCGTGTGCCATGATCTTGCATCAATATCTTGATCGCCTCCTTGTATGTCCATGGGTCGATTATTGCATGTTCGTCTCTGGGACCAACCAAGATTCACCCACGAACATAAATCGCCGGGTCGACGAACAACCTCCCACTACGACGAGGTTCTACAGCACAATGGCAACGGTGGGTGCAGATACTTGTGGTTCTCTAACTTGCACAACTTGTCGTAGGTACCACTTGTACGGTCGGTATCTCCAAAGGAACTCGACCCACTTCAATTTCTTGAAGTATCCGTGTCGATCCTCCCACTAGACTCGACATCTCGCACTTTGCCTAATCGTGGTGGAATACGATCATCTTCTAATTCTCAAGAATGATTTCAACTTTGGACTTATGATTTTCATGTAGTCCTCTTCTAAGAATCGAGCATTAGTGCTAATAATGACCTTCCGATCCTTAGACTATAGAATAAACCACCTTCGCTCCTCTAGGATAGCCAATAAACAGCCTTTGGCCGATCTAGCCTCCAACTTGTCGCCTTTCTTGTTCAAAGACATGTGCCGGATCGCCCCATATCCTTATGTGGTTTAAACCGGGCTTGTGCCCAAACCACAACTCGAAGGGGTCTTTTCGATCGACTTGACGGTACTAAATTTAGCAAGTATGCCGCCTCTAAGGCATATCCCCGTAACGAAATAGGCAATGTAGCATAACTCATCATCGATCTAACCATTTCCAAAAGAGTCCTATTTTTTCGCCTCCGACACACCATTTTGCCGTGGTGTGCCCGTGAAGTGCGCCGGGATGTAATCCCACATTTCACTAGGTAGTCCATAAACTCGTTATCGAGGTATTCGCCACCGCGATCAGACCGCAGCGATTTGATACTTTACCTAGCTTCGCCCACTTCCGCCTTAAACTCTTTGAATTTCTCAAAGCATTCGCACTTGCGCGGCGGTATATGTATCCGCACTCGAGTAATCGCCAATGAAAGTGACAAAATACTGCATTCTCCACGAGCTTGTGTGACATAGGTCCACACAGTCGAATGGACTAACTCCAACATTTCTTTGGCTCTATAACCCTTCGCTTTGAAGGGTCTGGTCGACATCTTACCTTCTATATACAGATTCGCAGATCGAGAACGGAGTAACCGTGAGATCACCCAACGCCCATTCTTAGCCGCCTTTGATCCTATTTAGATTGATGTGACCTAATCTAAGATGCCGAGAAAAGTAGAGTCATCTGAAGAAAACTTTCTTTTTAGGGTTTGATGAAGATGCAACATAGTTATAGGTATTATGTTTTGCGTAAATAGTATAAAGCTTAATTATATAAGGTGCCAACACGTATAACTTCGTCATTTCTTATGATAGAAACACCACTATCAAAAATAATGTAATATCCATGAGTAAATAATTTGAAACGAAACAAGGTTCCACCAAAATCCGCACATATAAAACGCCTTTCAAAACTAAAACTGTTGTCCCAAAACATAAAGAAACATCTCCAACCGCAACAGCTTCGACTTTCGCTGCCCATGGAGATCGTTATCTCGCCATCAAACAGCCCCCTTGTCCGCAGGAACCCCGCAAGGTGTAACAAACATGATCATTATGCCAGATCTACTACCCAAGAATGGGTAGAACAAGTCGCTAAACATGTTTCACATTAAAGCAAACGGCGACTTGAGCCTTGAGCATAGGGCACTTGGCCTTCCAATGCCCGCCTTGCCGCACTTGAAGCACTTGCCTTCTCCTTTCGCTTCTTCAAGCCTCCGTGGCAACCATGTTCTTGCTCCCATTACTCCCACTATTTCCTCGCCTTTACCACCTTTGGCACCCTTTTCTATTTCCATTTTGCAACGGAAATTTTGGGCCCTTAGATGTGCTAGCAAGAGCATGTGCTCCTTTCCCATAACTCCTTCCGCAAAGAACGAGATCATTAAGCAACCGACTAAGTGTAAACTCGGTCTTGCTCATGATCGCATTCACGCCGAAAGTTCTCAAAAGACTTGGCAAAGTATTGAGGATGATATCGACCTCGTCACCAGTCAATACCTCCTCCCAACCGATCAAGACTATCCATGAGACGAGTCATGGGAGACATGTTCATGGACCGAACTTCCTTCTTCCATCTTACACGCCAAGATCTCTCTCATTGTGTGGAAGCGGATCGTCCGATCCGATCGCCCAAACTTACCTCGAGACTCGACCAAATATCGCCGGCTCGCCATCGATCGATGTCGTACCGCAAGCCTTGGACATCGTAGTCATCATATAGCATTTAGCCATATTGTTCGACTTATTCCAAAGTCTCGCCGACTCGCCGTCATTAGTCGACGCGCCGAGAAGGCATCGGTTTAGGAGTAGTGAGAACAAACATGTGTTCTTCAAATGATAAGAACATATTCCATGTTTCGCTTCCACTGATAAAATTTGGACCGATAACGGATTTTGTGCGAGCATATTGATAATCGCGTAAGAGACATATCTCAAACGATAATGTAAAACACATAAGCATACGATCGCAAATAATTGTGATCAATAATATTGTAACCTTTTGATAAAACAATATTAATGAAACCTCCAATCGCCCAAGGAATCCCACATGCAAGCCACGCGTGGACGCTACACATGAACCCCCGACTGCACTAAAATATACCTTTTAGTCGCTTAATTTCAATCCATGTCAACTTATCCTTATGACAAATGAAATTAATGATCGACCTTACTAGACCACATCACTATCACAAGAAGGACTTCAAGGAAGTTGTACTGAGGTGATGTCAAGCATCGACCACAATTTTAACAAGAGAAGATGAATTCTTAGAATTGGTATACCACTGACCATACCGCTCCAATTCAAATTTTTGTTATCTCATTTTATATCTATTACTAGAGAACTTATGAAAATCGCACATGCAAGCCACGCGCGGTGGATCGCCACACATGAAACTCCCACTTCTCAATAGATTTAAAATGTTTTATTTAGAAATCTCATCTAACAAACTTATGATGAACAAAGCAAGCAAGCCACGCTGTGGATCGCCACTCACAAGCATGCCTCACTTTGTTTAGAGATCAAAAGTGGAGGTCTCGACATTTTAATTTGAAAAATTAATTTGTCGGGTTGCTTGCTTAGTCTTTTATTCAAAAGGTTTGTCCATGCAGATCACGTAATCCTAGCATGTTTTTCTATAGAACTCAACATGTAAAACATGCTCGCAGTAATTCTAAAATATGCTTGATAAACGCGATAAACCTAGCATGCTTACTATGCGCATCCAATTACGTGAAACACTTAAAGGTTTGTCAACGAATTTAAACATACATAGCATGCTATCGCATAATTTAAACATCCACGACATGCATATGAACGATAAAATAAAATAAAACGCTCATCGCGCCCAATCGTGAAACCCGCACACTAAATCTAATCTATTACATAGATTTACAAAGTACAGTATTTAAACTTCGAAAACGGGCCTCGCGTGCACGGGCACGGACCGGATTCAACAATTGGGCCTCGCGTGCACCCGCACGGGCCGGAATCTCGAAAACGGGTCCGCCGTGGTCGCCCATAAGAGTGCCGGGCCGCCAGGCTAAGCCCCGCCACGCGCCCGCCGCTACCGCCGCCTGCCAGCTGCTGGTCGCCGCTCATGTCGCCACGCGATCGCGACCCGCCGAGCACGCTGCACGGCCACGCCCCAAGCGCCGAACGCCCGCCTCGAGACATCGCCGCCAGCCGCCAAACCTCGCGATCGCGAGTCCGCCGCCAAGCGCCGGTTTCGCAGCGAACGCCGCTGCCGCCGCCGCTAGTCGCACGGCCGCTGCCGCTCGCTGGTAATCCTCGCGATCGCGAAGTTCGCCGCTAAGCGCCAGGATCCCGCGAGAACGCGCCCGTCGCCGCAGCCTTCGCGATCGCTTTTAGCGACCGCGAGACTCGCCATGAAACCACCCAAAGACACCGAGAACCCTCGTTTTCCCGCTGCTTCGCTTCTTCGCTCGCTCGCTCGTTCTTCTTTTACAGATAAGATTTACATAATAAAATCTAATCTAACCACGGATTTTCTCGTGGTGTAAAACAAAACCAACAAAACAAACGAGCCACGATGAACGACAAATCCACAATTATAATAACGCACGTAATAATCAAACGTGAATTAATCCAACAGAGCCAAGATTCTGATCCCAGGCTCTGATACCAATTGTAGGGAAAACGTATGTTAACCCTCGCCCCGAGGATCCATCTTGGGTGTTTAATTCACCATACATTGATTATAAACCTAGCATGCGTCTATATAATTAAATCGCAACACGCTGGGTTTTCACGTGTTTACCTTTCGATCCGCCGAGGTGGATCGAACGGGATGAACGGATCGAACGGATCGAGACTCGTGCTTTGACCTTCTGGACTGTATCCCGATTGCCCAATCTCCAACGTCGAGTGAGGACGATCTATGGAGAATGCTTCGGAAAATCACCCAATGCTCTCTACTCACAACTTTCAAAATTCTCTCTTAATACTAGAGAGGGTCGAAAAATCTAGCTTTCAATATGTGAGCATGCCTTAGACATTATCTCATACCTTATATTTATAATGCACTACCTTAATCCTATATGGAATATTACCATAATCCTATATGGAATATTACCATAATCCTATATGGAATATTACCATACACTTAGGATTATTTCCATACTCTTAGATTATTTCCATACTCTCAAGATTATTACCATAATCTTATATGGAAAGGATCTATGATATTCCATAAATATAATTATATCCTTGTGGATAAAGAGAATAAAATCTTCCTTTGAGAGGACACAGGCGCCGATTTTCTTACAAATACGGGTCTGACGGGCCAAATTGTGGATCAAATGCAAGGAATAAAGATGGGCCTCAAATAAATTAATTATCTTATGTTCAAATTGCAACATAAATTAATTTATAAACATTCGATCATGCCACTAGAGAAAGAATGTCGACTTACCCTTTATTACCGGGTTGAGTCGGGCTTGCACTTAGACATTACGAATCCTCAGATTTAAGATATCGAACGTCCATTAATCATTTCTAGCAATGATCGCTAAACGACACATCCTTATTTCCTTAAGTAGTACCACTCAACCTTATTATTGTACTTGAGCTAACTCAACCTCGCAGGTTTAGTACAATAAACCTTTGAGCTCCTTAAGGACGCCATCATCCTAAACGGATACGGTGACTGACATGTATAACTAGCGTGACATACAAGATCGCCACCACCCAAGATGCGGAGAATTGGTTAGAACATATAACCCTCACTCATAACAAGTCAAAGTGATGGTCAAGAACTCATACTCACCTAATACCTTATCGAGGTTTAGATCATCGTGAAGTCACCGAGATCTCGGTTCTTCACGACGGTCGAAGAAGAACTCATCTCACCGTGATCCTTCAATACGCCGAGACGCATCAGATAGACAAGCAACCAAGTCAAGTCACTTCATCTATACCGCAATTCAAACCGACAACTCGCCCTTAAGTCGCCTCACCGTGAAACTTTTGTATCTCATTAAGCTCGACCAATCATACGCACTTCGTGATCTTCTACACATCGTATGATCTAACTTATATATGAGATAAGGGGACACGATATATGCAATCAAGTATTCAAATCGATGTGAGATTGTAATAGTGGTAATGAAACATTGTATACAAGCTCAACCAAACCGCTTTCAAGATACAAATCCAACAGCTAGAGGATGAATGACCCAAATTTTGATAGACCTTAGAGTCTTAGTTTTGATATCAAGAAGAAATAGTCGTGTCAACGACTAAAGATGAGTAATGTTCCTGTTTGGCTCTTGATAGTTTTATTGCCGCTCTATGAGGATAAAATATGGAAAAGAGAGAAATGGAATTGGGAATTCGCCCTTAGCTCTAAGGAACATCCGTGGGTATAAGTATTTTCTATAAAGTATGCTTATGCTTTTAAATATTTTCAAATGATATGATATGATTATGCATGAAAGATGACATGAGATTTTATGATATGCATTTAATCGCATTGTTTTGAAAATGATCGACTTGCCAAAGTTTGAGTATGAACATGAGCATAAGCATGATGCACTACCTATCCACGGAAAGAAAGAAAGAAAAGAAAGAAAGAGTTTACCGACGTCGGTATGACCGTAGTTGAGAACCTTCGGTCCAACTGGTATGTGATATTAACGTGTTTGAGAAGGAGGCCTACTTCTCAACACGCATAAAGAACTGTGGATATGGGAAGGAGAGAAGAAAATTGCATGCAAACATGATACATGCATATGCATATGATATTATGATGATATGAAAGCAAGTAAGTATTTATCTATGAAAGTACATGTTATGGCAAGTCAAGTTTATAGCCCTAAGGGAAAAGTTTATCTTTATGTTTTGGGCGAGATACCCATCGAGTGCATTTTTGACTCACGCCCGCATATATTTCTAAATATGCAGGTTGAGTCGAGAGAATGTCGAATCGAATGTCACAAGAAGCTTCTCTAAATGTTAATTCATATTAAGGTTGTTCTATTGTTATTGACATGTTTTGTTGCCTGAGAGTTATGTCTTCATACATAATTCTCACCACGCTTCGTTGTCGAGCTTTGACCTTACACCTTATATGTTCGATATGATAAAGTGATCATGTTCAATGTTCACGAACAAGGATTTTTCGAACGCTCGTATTAGTTTTCGTTGATTCAATATTTTCAATTGAATCGTTGTCATTCCATGTTTTAAATTGTTGATAAATCCTTCTTGTTGACAAAACATTCTTGAAACCCATCAGATATTTTACCTTCTTGAACCATAAATGTTAGATTCATTCATAAAGAAAGTTGTTGTCATCTTTCCTCTTGACATATGTTTGAGCTGTTGTCATTAAATTTTCTTCTTAACCCCGAGTCACGGCCTAATTACCTGATTAGGTAGTCGGGTCGTGAAAGTTAATTACCTTAACCGGTGTATTTTTCTCCCCCTCCACTCTCCGCATACACCAGTGTACGACCCCAAGGTACTATCAAATACGTCAAGACATACCAGCATAGACAAACAACTAAATCAAGTTACTTATTATCTATACTGCAGCTTATACCTATAACTCATCTTCAATTTGTCTCAATTATGATTCAGTTTTATATCTCAACTAGCTCAACCAATCATACAAACTTATATGATCTTCTACACACTATATGATTTAACTTTTATATGGATAATATGATAACATTTGCAATCAAGTAAACATTTTAGATTGGAGATCGAAATAGTCGTAATAGAAAATATTGTATACAAGCTCAACCAAACTGCTTTCAGTATATAAATCCAAAAATCTCCCACTTATACTAAAGCAATCTTTTAGTATACAATGTGTCTCCCGATTAGCTGTTACAAATAACACCATCATTTTCTTCTCTCACTTATACAAAAATTTTCTTAAACTAAGTTGGGTTCACCTTGAACAATCCAAGTCCTTGAACATGCTTGTCGTAGACAATTTGCGGTAGAGTCTTCGTGAATGGATTAACTAGGTTGCTCGCAGTACCAGATGTGGTACTTTCTCTCTATGTATTTCATCACCTTGTGGGTCTGTGGTTCCTTCGATTTTGCTACTGCACTAGAGTTATCGCAGTACATTGCTATACTCATAGGTAAAATAGATATCACACCTAGATCTAAGAGGTAATTCTTGAGTCATACTACCTCCTTAGTAGCCTCTGATGCGGCCATATTTTCGCCCTCCATAGTAGAGTATGCAATGCAACACTTCTTTGCACTCCACCAAGATATGGCTCCACCTCCCAAGGTGAACATATAGCCGAGGTAGATTTTTTCTCATCGCGGTTGTAATACCCCGCTTTTAAGCTTCTACGCTTTGCATGGCACGCTTTTCGAGAAAAGGTCAAAGGTTGACTTTTTGTTTCGGTGATGCGACCGCCACGAAACCTCAAAGTGCAGGAAGAGTGTCTTATGACGAAATCATATGACACTAGTATGCGTTTTCGACCACCCATGAAGGTTCGCACGGGAAGTTATCGAAAACCGACTTTTCATAGATCTTTAAAAGCATATCTTGTTTATAGTCATTGTGTCCGTATTTTATTTCGTGTCCATGGGTACCAAGTTTGCTAAATTTGGAGTCCGCTTGCAAAAGTTGCGCCGCTATGCTTTAAAAGTGGTCATGGTAAAGCAACAACAGCCTCGCTTTTCCTATAAATAGGAGGCTAGGCCTTCATTTTCAACGCTCATTTCCTTCGCCTCTCCGTGTTTACGAAGAGCCGAGCAGCCCAGTACGCCGCGAAGCTACCGAGAGGAGATGGGATCGAGCCGGGAGTGGCAAGGATAAACGCGCATTTTACACGCTTATAGTCGATATTTGAAGACGAGTTTAGCTCGCTTAATGTGCGCCACGACGATTCTTAATGTTTTATCTATTTCTAGAAGATACCGCTCTGGGTGTTCTTTTGGTGTTGTGTAGGTCCATATGTTGAAAATCGCAAGCGAACCACGCACGAGCCAATATACACTCGCCTCGCTTTAGCGACCATCCTAGCGGTCGCTAGGATGGCCGCAGGCAACCCGCTGAGAACTCACCGACGCCGCGATCATGACTGCGTTCATGAAGCGAAGCCCAGCGCCAGAAAGCCATCGACGATTTCTCGCGACCGGTTCGTAATTTCAGCGGCCGCCAGCTCGATCGCGGCACCATGCGAGCACAAGAGGCGATCATGAAGCGAGAGGAGCTGCTGAGACTTACCTCGCGATCGCACCTAGCGATCGCGAAGGGTGATCGCGAGACGCCGCGTATGAAAACTAGGTTTGGGGTGTGCTATATACGGCAACACCCTCGCCCCCAACTTGATATATACGATTCCGCAGCCTCTTTACCGGCTTTTCATAATTTTTCAGAGTTTTAGCTTTAGGTTCCATCTAGTTTCATTCTAGAGTTGTTTTACGCATTGTTCTTCATTTGTTTTACGCTTAGTCACGCCCGAACGCTTCGTCCGGACAATCTTTGCAATTTTCCATTTTTCACGAGGTCGATTCAAGCCCAACGATTGTTCATCCAACGCCACATCACGGTTTTATATATTTAATTTCTGCTTTTATGGTTAAATCGTATTTCATTCCGCTTATTATGTCCGCTAGTTTTTCGCTCTAATCCTGTGGTTTGCATGATTCGATCCTATATGTTGTGATTTCTCGCTATCGCTATTTACCGCCTGCATCGATTCATGATTCGATTGTGCTTATTTATATGTGTTGATTTCGATCAATCTGATGCATATTTAGTTGTCGGTTAACCACGTAATTATGTTAATTGTCAATCGATATCGAATGCATGATACGAATGAGCCTTGAGTCGTAGCCGAGATGTGATATTCGAGAAGCATATTCTTTGTGATCCGCTTGGAGTTGCTTGTTTCCACCTAGAGACGAATAAAGAATAGGGAAAACTAGTAATCTATACCGCTTTTGTCGTAATGTAAATTATCGGTTATATATGTGATCTTCCATCTTGTCTCGGATTAAAATTGGTTAATAGGAGCAGGATAAACATACGCTGTGGATAGGATTAATGCATCCCTAAGGTTAGTCGCCTTTATCTGCTTTTAAACATCCGAGTGTTTATTGCTTTAATTTACTTTCTCTTTTTGTTACCTTTGCTTTGGATTGATTTTCAAGCCCTAAAATCTTACCAAACCATGTTTGTTGCTCGATAATGATGAATCATCGCTGAAAGTTAGCTTCAGTTTTCGCCATAATCCCCTCGTGGATACGATACTTCGCTACCCTATACTTACACCTTTCGTGTTAGAAAAATAAGCGATCAAATTTTGGCGCTGTCGGGATTGTTAAGATCATATAGGAATAACTTGACAATTTGGAATTATTAATTCAAGTCAGATTGTATTTTTATTTTTATTCCTCGCCAACTGATTTCTTCTTTTCTCCAGTAGTTTATGTTCACAAGGTCCCGAGGACCTCCGAACTACACTTGATCCGAAATCGAAAATTCACAAAGGAGAATGAGACGGCAAGAAGAAACAAGCAATGGCGGTGGAATCAACAACGGGCATGCCTCTCAAGTAGTCGCACGCATGTTAGCGCACTTTACAGAAATGCAATACTAATCGCGACTATGGGACTCTGTCCTCGCCCGGAGGCGGCAAGACCGCTGAATTATATGTATGCATCTCCCACCGAGCAATTTCAAGGAGGCGGACGGGGCCCAGTAAACGCTAACAATTTTGAACTTTTATGCGCTTTGGGCTGTGTACTCGGCGTCCCCTATGTAGTTTCCTCGGATCTCCATTGATGATTCCATTAAGTTAGTCACGGGAGAGTTGTGGGGCTCGTTGTTCGTGGAGACATGATGTAGTCCAGCATGCCGTTTATCTTGTGGACATGGAGAGTCGATAAAATTAGTGTCGGGATCCGGTATGTAAGATAATTGGGCGTGATGAGCGAATCTGACCAGGACCTCTCGGCGACCCGTCACATCATTGGTGATGCCTCTCTTGCACGTGTTGAGGGCACGTGAAGCGTGAATGCACTGGCGTAATCTCACCAATCGATCCCAAGCGCTTCTACGAGCGAGTCACTCACGGTCGACCCCAAAATTTTCGGGATCGAATTCATCTGGTGGTGCCGTGCGTGGCTCGTCGTGAGGCTCGTCATAATGCTCATCGTGGAGATCATCTTGTGTCTTGTCGTGGGAGAGTGGAACAATGCTCTTTGCCGCTTTCGACACGCCTAGGTGAGTCTGCGGCATATTGTACCTAAAAGAATTTCAAGAGTTAGCAGTATGAATGAAACAATCAAACAACGTCGACCAAAATGCTCGATATAGATCCCCAAACTTGACTTAATCAAATTATTTCCCCATTATCATATGATCTTGCAGATAACACAAAATGGAAAAACATACACAGACAAAAATTTGCAAAATTAGGCGTTAGGCGAAAACTAGGACCACCACTTCGAGTCCGAGTGGTGTGATGAGCATCGAGTCAGTGGCCATCAGTGGTAGCGTAGTCAGTGGCGCCAGGCTTGAGCAGCCGCCTCTGGCCTTGATTGCGCATGCGAGACAATGTTATTCAAGGCTATTTACAAATTTTAACGACAAATCAACTGTAGGCACATTAGGCGAAGACAATATCGTGTATAAGCGTTAATAAACCTATTTGGACAAATCATTGTCAAACATCAACAAATCTAACAAAATAAGCCCTAGTCTCTCAAATTTAATTAAACCCACCTCAGAGGATAAATGGAACAAATCCTTCCTAATCATGCTCAATAAGCGTAAACCGTGAAAATGACACAAAATAGCATACATTGAGTGGATTTGATGAATGCTGAAAATTGGGAAGAGAGTGCTTTGGGTGCTTGAGGGTGTTTGGTGCTGCTCTTTCGAAGCGTGTGTGTGTGTGTTAGGTTAGAGTTTGGGTAAAAATAGGTGTTAAAGCGTGGGTCCGGCATGGGCGGAGGTCGGGGCGTGGTCGTTGACGGATCTCGTGGTCGAGGCTCATGATCGCGGAGCTTGGCGCTGGCTCAACGGCAAAGCGTTGACTTTCCGCGACCACCCCGCGCGACCTGCATCGCAGGTACTTACTTTTTTTTTTTTTTTTTTTTTATGAAAAAGCATTAAACTTTGGGATCGAACAAACCGGCGAGACGACAGAACAAAGAAACCTGAAAAAACAAAAAAACAAAACAAAACAAGCATGTAAAGCTGATTGGGTTACCTCCCAACCCGATGCTAGAGGATATCGTCGCTAGCTCGGCGTATTCCTCTTATCATGGTTGTATGAGCTTGGTCACCTTGACTTCTCGGTGAAGTGTGACTTGAAGTAGGATTTGAGTCTTGGCGTTCACTTTAAAGGTTGCCCAGTCTGAGGCTCGTAACTCCCATTAGGCCATACGGTAAAGCGGTGTCGGCCCGACCATCTTGACTTGAGCTTTCCGGGAATGAGCGGTCGAGCATTGTAGCAACTTCGTTACCGGCGAAAATCCTTTTAACGCGAATGTGGAGGTCGTGGAATTTGAGCTCTTTCCTTATATCAGAATTCTCGAAAGCTTCATTCTCATCGTCGAGCTCACAGGTTGGTCATTTCTCATCATACGATCCTCATGAAATCCATGTTGATTCTCCAAATGCCCAATGCTTTGTGCTCCAATTCACGGTAAATGGTAGGATTTACCAAATACCATTTGATATGGAATAGCCGATGGGAGCTTTATGCCTTGATCCGGTAAGAAGGCATCATCCATTTGCTTGGCCCAATCCTTATACGTTGAACAACGATTTCTCTAAATCTGCTGATCTCTCGGTTGGCGACTCGACTTGCCGTTTGCTTGTGGATGGTAGGGAGGTGACTCGATGCTTCACACCATATTTGGCTAGAAACGTTGCCTAGCCACTTATTATTAAAATGTGACCCCCCAGACAGTCAAGCCCTCGGAACTCAAATTGGTCGAGAATATTCTTGTGAAGGAACTTGATCACTACCTGGAGTCGTTCGTGACCGTGGGAATCGCCTCACCCAACGGAAGCGTACTCCACAAGAAGAATATCGTGTAACCACAAGACATGAGGAGGACCTATGAAGTCGATCCCCATCGTGAATAGTTCCACCTCCATGATGGTTTTACGTGGCATCTCGTCTTTCTTAGTGACATTGCACTCTTTGACAACGATCACAACTCTTGATAAAAGATTGGCAATCTTTGAAGATCGAGGCGAAAAGAATCCTTGTGGCAATCTTTGCCGCTTCTTGCATTGCAAAATGGCCTCGATCAAAGAACTATGGCACTTTCGTGGATTATGTTCTCCCATTCTCCTTGGGAGCATGGCGGCGTATCAGACCATCGGCACATCGGTGAGATGAGGATCGTCGATAATAGAACTTAATATCGTGGAGCTTCTTTTGAATGACCTTTGCGATGGAGGTAAAACTCAATCACCAAATAATTGACAAAATCAGCATACCATGGTTGCGATCAATGGCCTTCAAGATGTGCTTTCGTCACAGGAAGTTCATCCTTTATGCATCTTCTATCCTCTCCTTGTGGCTTCCCAATCGCGACAGTGGTCGGCTACCAATTTTCGTAGCCCTTTCTATCTTTAATTTCCATGTCGAACTCTTGAAGAAGAAGGATCCGTCTCACCGATGCGGGCTTTGAATCTTTCTTGGCGAACAAATGACGAATGGCTGCATGGTCGGTGTGTTGCGATGGTGTGGGTGCCACCAAATAAGGTCTGAACTTATCGAAGCATAGACCCACAAGTAATTCCTTCTCCGTGGTGGTGTAGTTCATTTGAAGCGAGTGAGAGTCTACTTGCATAATAGATGACTCGGAAAAGCTTTCTCGTTTACCTTTCACGCCTTGCAATCACTTTTCGCGTCAGGCATCTGAATGGTTGACTCCAATCGGGTGAGACCAAAGCGGAGTCGAGATTAGGGCTAACTTCAATTTCTCGAACGCCTCAAACACTCATTTGTGAACACGAACTTCATATCTTTCTCGAGCAATCCACCAATGGCTCGTGATCGTAGAAATCCTTGATGAACCTTCTATAAAAACCCGCAGCCAGAAACTCCTCAACGATTTGACATTTGTAGGCGAGGTGGTTTCTCGATAGCTACTATCTTTGCTCGATCCATCCAAACCGGCGAGACTTTGTGACCAACACGATACCTTCCCGTCACCATGAAATGGCACTTCTCCGATTGAGAACAAGATTGGTCTCCCGCGTCTTTGCCACTTGTGACAAATTATGGAACAATGGTCGAATGAAGAGCGAACACGGAAAATGGTCCATAAAGACTTCCATAATATTCTCGATCAACCCAGGAAGATGGACATCATCGCCTTTGGAGCGTGGGGGGCTTGCACATCGAGCGGCGTTGCTATGGCGAAAACTCCCTCTGGACACGTAGCGCCGTCTTGTGCTTTGATCTTGAGGCGATGGCAATCGATTGTAACTTTGAATATCCATGAAAGCGTAGAACTCATACCCGCTAGTCATCGAACATCGATGATAAAGGCGGGGAAAATGGTCTTTCCTCGTGGGCGTGTTCGAGCACGATAGTCGATCAAACTCGCCATCATCACAGTCTTGTTGCCACAAGCTCGTTTGCAAATCTCAGATCACGTGATACCCCTTTCTTGGATACCACTTGAGTAGGGCTAACCCTCATTGTCGGATATGCGTAGATCATGCGTCTGAAACCGGCCTTTTTTACGGCGACCTCTTGATTGCGGATTCAATCGGCGTTGAGGTTCACCTTTGGCTTGATTCATTCTCAGCGGGATCCGGTGCATGCAAATCGGTGACCCGATATCGAAATCGTCCACCATCGCAGACTTATAGTCTTGATCTGACCATCGGTTTAATGTCTCATAAATGCAGAAGTCGAAGATATTATCACGAACGCGTCTCCTAATCGCCTAAGAATGCATCTTGAAGGTGGTCGAGCAACTCTTTCAACTCGATCTTGGGTGTAGTCTCTTCCTTCCTCCTCTCCCTCGGCCTCTCGCGTCAAATAAGACGGACTCCTCGGGAGGCCTTGACTTCATCGATGGACTCGAGATACTCTAAAATCTCGTCGCGCCTCATCAGGTGCGGGTGAGAAAATCGAGTTGCATACAAAACTCCACGGATCAGGCATTGAAAGTGGTGGGCGGCATGCTCTATAACTCGACAATCTTCCATGAGTCTACCGTCGAGTAGCTTCATAGAATCATATATAGAGATTTTCATCTCCTTCGTTATTTCGGAAGGTGAGATCTCCATCTTGCCGTCTATCAATGCTACGCGTAGCTAGAAATGGTGGCCGAGAATAAGAGGTGTATTCGTATCCTCGGCATATCGAGAACAACGAAATCATTTGGAAGATGAAATCTCGAACTCATTCGACACGTCTTCCACTATCCTTTGGATAAGTCACGGATGTACGCCATCGAAGAGCTATGGATTGGTCGGATCTCCAATCTCAATCTGTTAAAATGAACGGCATCAGTTGATGCTTCCCCAAATCACACGAACGCTTGGAGATGTCATCTCCAGATGACACATGCTATGGTGAAATTGCACGGATCTTTACGTGGTGACCTTCTTTTGCCGTACAACACTGCACTCTTGAGAGCAGTTATCGTCTCGAATTTCCCAAACTTCTTTTATTGTTGCCATCTTGAACTTACGTAACCGGCGATATCTCGAAGTGCATCAAGTAAAGGAATATTGATGTGCTTTGGAACATCTCCATGAACACAGTGACTTCTCCATCGTACTTGGGCGGCTAGCGGCTTGGAAGCGGAATTGGAGGCACGTCGTGAATTTCTTCACGGCTTGCCCGCGCGATCGAACCGCGACGCGTGTGCGGTCGTAACATGTACACCATCTCTCCCGTCTTCCGCGGCAGGCGCTTTCTCGGGCGCTAGGTCGCGTCAGGCTTGTCACGATTTCTGGCGACGATACTCGGACGTACTCTCTGCTAGGTCGCCGGGTGACGTATTGGCGCGATTTGACATTGCGCCCGGAGCGCTGCGAACTCCTTTGTATTCCTCGCGGCGGGCTCGCGATCACGAGCTTCGATCGCGAGATCTTCCCTCTTTGCCCGTTTTCCCGTTCGTCTCCTCGTGACTTTGATAAGCTCGTCCTTCCCTCAATTGAATAGCATTCTGATGATTTTAGGGTTTACCTCCGTATTACTCGGAAATTGGCCCAACTTGTGTTGCCCGTTACATTGTGCGGCTATCGACTTATTGATTCTCCATAAATCTTCATGTGCTTTCCATAGCGTCACGATGGACTCCATAGATTGATCTTCGCGGTGTTGCTTATAAGCGAGTGCGATTCGTTGCGATTGTTGTTGCCTGACCAGCTGCATCATGTCCTCTAGACTCGGCTTGCCGTCTCTTGAATCACTCCGTTACGGTAGAAACTGGCGGAGGATGTTGAAAATTATTGGGGTTGGCGTCGAAATTTGGGTGATTTACATTGTTCGGATTATCCTCGGATTCCCCGGGCGGTTGTTCACTATTAATGTAATTGCGTCCTCGGCCTCGATCATCTCGACTCTGCGGCATTTATACGAGCCACGCCTTTTCCTTTCCTTTCGTTCTCAAATTGGCTTCTCAACAATGGCGCTCCATAATATTATCGTACTTGAATCACCTTCAGCGGTGCGACCTTCATTCTGGGTGTCATCCATCGACTTGATAGCTGTGCCGCCTCTTCTATGATCGGTGGCCTCGTCTACGTCTGTTCAAGGTAACCCCGAGATCGTCAACAATACTCCTCGTGTGAGTGTCGTTGTAAAGCTATGTAATCTCTCTCATAGAATCCATCTTGTGGGCACCTTCTCCATAGGCCCACAGATCTTTCCACGACTCGAATAAAGATTCATCTCTAGAGAGTGGAAATCTCGGCTATGATCTTACTGCCTTGGCGGGAGAAAGTACTTGAAGAATTTCTCACCTGAAATTGCGTTGATGCCGTCGATCTAAGGTCTTGAACAGGTCCTTTGCTTGATTTGCGAGAGAAAATCGAACATCGCATCCGGATTGTGTCTTGTGGCACCCCATTCATTTGATGGTGTCCAAATGTCGAGATAGGTCTCGAGATGGGCATTCGGATCTCTGTGACTCCTCCTCGCTTGCCCTTGAACCATCTTGATTAGGGCGGCTTATTCAAAATTGTTAGCGTTTATGGGCCCCGTCCAGCCATGGAAAATTGCTGGTGGGAGGTGCATGTCATATAATTCAGGGTCTTGCCGCCTCAGGGCGAGGGGACAGGTCCCATAGATCGCAATTAGTGCATTTTAGTAAAGTGCGCTAGCATGATGCTGACTACTTGAGAGGCACGTTGTTGAATTCCACCGCCATTGCTTGTTTTCTTCTTGCCGTCTCTTCTCCTTTGTGAATTTTCGATTTCCGGATCAAGTGTAGTTAGGTCCTCGGGACCTTGTGAACATAAACTACTGGAGAAAAGAGAAATCAGTTGCAGGAATAAAAATAAAATACAATCAACAGATTAATAATTCCAAATTGTCAGTTATTCCTATATGATCTTAACAATCCCGACAGCGCCAAAATTTGATAGCATTTTTCTAACACGAAAGGTGTAAGTATGGGAGTAGCGGTATCGTATCCGGGGTTATGGCGAAAACTGAAGCTAACTTCAGCGATGATTCGTCATTATCGAGCAACAAACATGGTTTGGTAAGATTTTAGGAGCTTGAAAATCAATCGAAGCAAAGGTAACAAAAGGAAGTAAATTAAAGCAATAAACACTCGGATGTTTAAAAGCAGATAAAGGCGACTAACATAGGGATGCATTAATCCTATCCAACGTATGTTTATCCTGCTCCTATTAACCAATTTTAATCCGGACAAGATGGAAGATCACATATATAACCGATAATTTACATTACGACAAAAGCGGTACTAGATTACTAGTTTTCCCATTACTTTTACGTCTCTAGGTGAAACAAGCAACTCCAAGCGGATCACAAAGAATATGCTTCTCGAATATCATCTCATCTCACGACTCAAGGCTCATTACGTATCATGCATTCGATATCGATTGACAATTAACATAATTACGTGGTTAACGACAACTAAATGCATCAAGATTGATCGAAATCAACACATATAAATAAGCACAATCGAATCATGAATCGATACAGACGGTGAAATAGCGATAGAAATCACAACATATAGGATCGAATCATGCGAACCACAGGATTAGAGCGAAAAACTAGCGGACATAATAAGCGGAATGAAACGATTTAACCATAAGCAGATAAATATATAAAACCGTGATGTGGCGTTGGATGAACAATCGTTGGGCTTGAATCTGACCTCGTGAAAAATGGAAAATGCAAAGATTGTCCGGACGAAGCGTTAGGAGCGTGAATAAGCGTAAAACAAATGAAGAACAATGCGTAAAACAACTCTAGAATGAAACTAGATGGACACAAAGCTAAACTACTGAAAAATTATGAAAAGCGGATAAAGAGGCTGCGGAATCGTATATATCAAGTTGGGGGCGAGGGGTGTTGCCGTATATAGAACGCAACCCTAGTTTTCATACGCGCCGTCGCGATCACCCTTGCGATCGCTAGTGCGATGCGAGGTAAGTCTCAGCGGCTCTCTCATCCATGATGCCTGCTTGTGCTGCATGGTGCCTCGCTGATCGAGCTGGCGGCGTGAAATTACAGACGGTCAGAAATCGTCGTTGGCTTTCTCATTGGAGAGCTTCATGGAACGCAGTGTGATCGCGGCGTCAGAGTTCTAGCGGGTTGCCTGGGCCGTCCTAGCGACCGCTAGGATGGTTAAGCTAGAAACGAACGAGTGTATATTGGCTCGTGCGTGGTTCGCGCGATTTTCAACATGTGGACCTACACAGCACCAAAAGAACACCCAGGCGGTATCTTCTAGAAATAGATAAAACATTAAGAATCGTCATAAAGCACATTAAGCAGGCTAAACTAAATCTTGAAATATCGATAAGCGTGTAAAATGGCGTTTATCAGCAGCCTCACGATCCCCATCTCCTCGGTACTTCATGGTACTGATGCTCGTCTTACGTAAACACGGAGAGGCGAAGGAAATGAGCGTTGAAAATGAGGCCTAGCCTCTATTTATAGGAAGCGATTTCTTGTCGCACCTGTGACCACTTAATGACATAACTTTTGCAAGCGGACTCCAAATTTAGCAAACTTGGTACCCATGGACCGAAATAAAATACGGACACTGACTATAAACAAGATATGCTTTTAAAGATCTATGAAAGTCCGGTTTTCGATAACTTCCGTGCGAGCCTTCATGGGTGGTCGAAAACGCATACTAGTGTCATAGATTACGTCATAAGACACTCTTCACGCTTTGAGGGTTTCGTGGCGGTCGCATCACGAAACAAAAGTCAACCTTTGACCTTTTCTCGAAAAAGCGTGCCATGCAAAGCGAGCTTAAAAAGGCGGTATTACAACGCGATGAGAAAAATCACCTCGGCTATATGTGCATGGGAGGTGGAGCCATATCTTGGTGGAGTGCAAAGTGTTGCATTGCATACTCTACTATGGAGGCGAAAATATGGCGCGTCGGAGGCTACTAAGGAGGTAGTATGTTCGAAATTACCTCTTAGATCTGGTGTGATATCTATTTTACCTGTATATGATGTCTGCGATAACTCTGATGCGTGGCAAAATCGAAGGAACCACGGACCCAAAGGTGATGAAATACATGAGAGAAAGTACCACATGCGATGCTGCGGCAACCTAGTTAATCCATTCACGAAGACTCACATAGGTGTCTCGACAAGCATGTTCGAGGACTTGGATTGTTCAGGTGAACCCACCTTGGTTTAAGAAAATTTTTGTATAAGTGAGAGAAAAAATGATGGTGTTATTTGTATGACTAATCGGGAACCATTGTATACTAAAGATTGCTTTAGTATAAGTGGGAGATTTTGGTTATATCTTTGAAAGCAGTTTGGTTGAGCTTGTATACAATATTTTCTATTCGATTATTCGATCTCGATCTAAAATGTTTACTTGATTGCAAATGTTATCATATTATCCATATAAAGTTAAATCATATAGTGTGTAAGATCATATAAGTTTGTATGATTGGTTGAGCTAGTTGAGATATAAAAGCAGAATCATAATTGAGACAAATTGAAGATGAGTTATAGGTATAAGTGCGGTATAGATAATAAGTAACTTGATTTAGTTGTTTGTCTATCTTTGGTATGTCTTGCGTATTTGATAGTACCTTGAGGTTATACCTTTGGTGTATCACGAGAGTGGAGGGAGAAAAATACACGGTTAAGGTAATTAACTTTCACGACCCACTACTGTCGGAGTAATTAGGCCGTGACTCGGGTTAAGAAAATTTAATGACAACGGCTCAAACATATGTCGAGAGGAAAGATGACAACAACTTTCTTTATGAATGAATCTAACATTTATGGTTCAAGAGGTAAAATATCTGATGGGTTTCCAAGAATGTTTTGTCATACAGAAGGATTTATCGACAATTTAAAACATGGAATGTGATTCAATTGAAAAATATTGAATCAGCGAAAACTAATACGAGCATTCGAAAAATCGCTTGTTCGTGAACATTGAACATGATCACTTTATCATATCGAACATATAAGCGGTAAGGTCAAAGCTCGACAGCAGCGCGTGGTGAGAATTATGTGAAGACATAACTCTCAGGCGACAAAACATGTCAATAACATAGAACAACCTTAATATGAATTAACATTTAGAAGCTTCTTGTGACATTCGATTCGACATTCTCTCGGCTCCACTGCATATTTAGAAATATATGCGGCGTGAGTAAAAAAATGCACTCGATGGGTATCGCCCCAAAACATAAAATAAACTTTTCCCTAGGGCTATAAACTTGACTTGCCATAACATGTACTTTCATAGATAAATACTTACTTTCATATCATCATAATATCATATGCATATGCATGTATCATGTTTGCATGCAATTTTCTTCTCTCCTTCCCATATCCACAGTTCTTTATGCGTGTTGAGAAGTGAGCCTCATTCTCAAACACGTTAATATCACATACCAGTTGGACCGAGGTTCTCAACTACGGTCATACCAACGTCGGTAAACTCTTTCTTTCTTTTCTTTCTTTCTTTCCGTGGATAGGTAGTGCGTCATGCTTATGCTCATGTTCATACTCAAACTTTGGCAAGTCGATCATTTTCAAACAATGCGATTAAATGCATATCATAAAATCTCATGTCATCTCATGCATAATCATATCATATCGTTTGAAAATATTTAAAGCATAAGCATACTTTATAGAAAATACTTATACCCACTGGATGTTCCTTAGAGCTAAGGGCAATTCCCAATTCCATTTCTCTCTTTTCCATATTTTATCCTCATGAGGCAATGATAAAACTATCAAAAGGCAAGCGAGGAACATTACTCATCTTTACGTTGACACACTTTTCTTCTTGATATCAAAACTAAGACTCTAAGATCTATCAAAATTTGGGTCATTCATCCTCTAGCTGTTGGATTTGTATCTTTGAAAGCGTTTGGTTGAGCTTGTATACAATGTTTCTGATTAAGCCACGATCTCATGGGTTTGAATACTTGATTGCATATATCGTGTCCCTTATCTATATATAAGTTAGATCATACGATGTGTGAAGATCACGATGCAGTATGATTGGTCGAGCAATTGAGATACAAAAGTTTCTGGTGAGGCGACTTAAGGGCGAGTTGTCGGTTTGAAAGCGGTATAGATAAGAAGTGACTTGACTTGGTTGCTTGTCTATCTTTGATGCGTCTCGGCGTATTGAAGGATCACGGTGAGATGAGTTCTTCTTTCGACCGTCGTGAAGAACCGAGGATCTCGGTGACTTCACGATGATCTAAACCTCGATAAGGTATTAGGTGAGTATGAGTTCTTGACCATCGCTGACTTGTTATGAGTGAGGGTTATATGTTCTAACCAATTCTCCGCATCTTGGGTGGTCGTCTTGTATGTCGCTAGTTATACATTCAGTCACCGTGTATCCGTTTAGGATGATGGCGTCCTTAAGGAGCTCAAAGGTTTGTGTACTAAACCTGCAGGTTGAGTTAGCTCAGGTACAATAATAAGGTTGAGTGGTACTACTTAAGGAAATAAGGATGTGTCGTTTAGCGATGATTGCTAGAAATGATTAATGGACGTTCGATATCTTAATCTGAGGATTAGTAATGTCAAGTGCAAGCCACTCAACCGGTAATAAAGGGTAAGTCGACATTCTTTCTCTGATGGCATGATCGAATGTTTATAAATTAATTTATGTGCAGGGTGAACATAAGATAATTAATTTAGGCCATCTTTATTCCTTGCATTTGATCCACAATTTGGCCCTCCGACCCGTGTGAAAATGGGCCCGTGTCATCTCAAGGAAGATTTTATTCTCTTTATCCTGGATATAATTATATTTATGGAATATCATAGATCCTTTCCATATAAGATTATGGTAATAATCTTGAGTATAAATAATCTGAGTATGGAAATAATCTAAGTGTATGGTAATATTCCATATAGGATTATGGTAATATTCCATATGGGATTATGGTAATATTCCATATAGGATTAAGGTAGTGCATTATAAATATAAGGTATGAGATAATGTCTAAGGCATGCTCACATATTGAAAGCTAGATTTTTGGCCCTCTCTAGTATTAAGAAGAATTTTGAGAAGTTGTGAGTAGAGAGCATTGGGTGATTTTCGAGCATTCTCCATAGATCGTCCTCACTCGGCGTTGGAATTGGGCGATCGGGATCAGTCCGGAAGGTCAAAGCGGAGTCTCGATCCGTTCGATCCGTTCATCCGTTCGATCCACCTCGGCGATCGAAGGTAAACACGTGAAAACCCAGCGTGTTGCGATTTAATTATATAGGCGCATACTGGTTTATAATCAATGTATGGTGAATTAAACACCCAGATGGATCCTCGGGCGAGGGTTAACATCGTTTTCCCTACAATTGGTATCGAGCACAGGATCAGAATCTTGGCTCTGTTGGATTAATTCACGTTTGATTATTCGTGCGTTATTATAATTGTGGTTTATGGTTCATAGTGCTCGTTTGTTTTGTTGGTTTTGTTTTACACAGAAAATCCGTGGTTAGATTAGATTTTATTGTAAATCTTATCGTAAAAAGAAAACGAGCGAGCGAGCGAAGAAGCGAAAGCGGGAAAACGAGGGTTCTCAGTGTCTTTGGTGGTTTCTGTGGCGAGTCGCCGATCGCTAAAAGCGTCGCGAAGGCTGCGAAGACGGCGCGCGTTCAGCGGGGATCCTGGCTGCGGCGAACTTCGCGATGCGAGATTACCCGAGCGGCCAGCGGCCCGTGCGGCTAGCGGCGGCAGGCGCGTTGCCAGCTACCGGCGCTTGGCAGCGGACTCGCGATCGCGAGTTTGGCGGTGGCGGCGATGTCTCGGCGAGGCGTTCGGCTGGGCGTGGCGTGCAGCGTGCTTTCGGCGAATCGCGGTGCGTGGCGACAGCAGGCGGCCAGCGAGGCGGCAGGCGGGCGGGCGGGGTGGCGGCGGGCGGCGCTGGCGACGGCACTCTATGGGCGACCACAGCGCGGACCGTTCGAGATTCGGCCGTGCGGGTGCCGCGAGGCCCAGTGTTGAATCCGGTCCGTGCCGTGCCGCGAGGCCCGTTCGATTTAAATCTTGTACTGTAAATCTATGTAATAGATTAGATTTAGTGTCGAGGTTTCACGATTGGGCGCGATGAGCGTTTATTTTATTTTATCGTTCATATGCATGTGGTGGATGTTTAAATTATGCGATGGCATGCTATGTATGTTTAAATTCGTTGACAAACCTTTAAGTGTTTCACGTAATTGGATGTATAGTAAGCATGCTAGGTTTATCGCGTTTATCGAGCATATTTTAGAATTACTGCGACATGTTTTACATGTTGAGTTCTATAGAAAAACATGCTAGGATTACGTCTGCATGGACAAACCTTTTGAATAAAAAGACTAAGCAAGCAAACAAATTAATTTTCAAATTAAAATGTCGAGACCTCCTTTTGATCTCAAACAAAGTGAGGCCTTTGTGATGGCGATCCCTGACATTGCCTTGCCTTGCATTCATCATAAGTTTGTTAGATGAGATTTCTAAATAAAACATTTAAATCTATTGAGAGGGAGTTTCATGTGTAGCGTCACGCGTGGCTAAATGTCGATTTTCATAAGTTCTCAGTAATAGATATAAAATGAGATAACAAAAATTTGAATTGGGCGTATGGTCAGTGGTATACCAATTCTAAGAATTCATCTTCTCTTGTTAAAATTGTGGCATGCAGACATCACCTCAGTACAACTTCCTTGAAGTCCTTCTTGTGATAGTGATGTGGTCAATGATCGATCATTAATTTCATTTGTCATGGGATAAGTTGACATGGATTGAAATTAAGCGACTAAAGGTATATTTTAGTAGTGGGGTTCATGTATAGCGTCCTGCAGCGTGGCTTGCATGTAGATTCCTTGGGCGATTGAGTTTCAGTGTATTGTTTTATCAAAGGTTACAATATTGATCACAATTATTTGCGATCGTATGCTTATGTGTTTTACATTATCGTTTGAGATATGTCTCTTCGCGATTATCAATATGCGCACAAAATCCGTTATCGGTCCAAATTTTATCCGTGGAAGCGAAACATGGAATATGTTCTATATTTGAAGAACACATGTTTGTTCTCTCTCCTAAACCGATGCTCGCGCGTGACTAATGACGGCAGTCGGCGGAGACTTTGGAATAAGTCAAACAATATGGCTAAATCTTATATGATGACTACGATGTCCAAGGCTTTGCGACATCGATCGATGGCGAGCGGCGATATTTGGTCGAGTCTGAAGGTAAGTTTGGGCGATCGGATCGGACGATCCGCTTCCACACAATGAGAGAGATCTTGGCGTGTAAGATGGAAGAAGGAAGTTCGGTCCATGAACATGTCTCCCATGACTCGTCTCATGGATAGTCTTGATCGGTTGGGAGGAGGTATTGATGACGAGGTCGATATCATCCTCAATACTCGCCAAGTCTTTTGAGAACTTTCGCGTGAATGCGATCATGAAGCGAAGCGAGTTTACACTTAGTCGGTTGCTTAATGATCTAGTTCTTTGGGAAGGTTATGGGAAAAGGAGCACATGCTCTTGCTTGCACATCTAAGGCCCAAATTTCCGTTGCAAAATGGAAATAGAAAAGGGGTGCCAAAGTGGTAAGGCGAAATAGTGGGAGTAATGGGAGCAAGAACATGGTTGCCAGGAGAGGAAGAAGCGAAGGAGGAAGTGCTTCAGTCTTGGGCCCAGGCATTGGAAGGCCAGTGCCCTATGCTCGAGAGCTCAAGTCGCCGTTTGCTTTAATGTGAAACATGTTTAGCGACTTGTTCTACATTCTTGGGTAGTAGATCTGGCATAATGATCATGTTGTTACACGCTGCGGGGTTCCGCAGACAAAGAGTTTGATGGCGAGATAACGATCTCCATGGCAGGCCAGAGTCGAGCTGTTGCGAGTTGGAGATGTTTCTTTATGTTTGGGACAGGTTTTAGTTTTGAAGGCGTTTTATATGTGCGGATTTTGGTGGAACCTTGTTTGTTTGAGTTTTACTCATGGATATTACATTATTTTTGATAGTGGTGTTTCTATCATAAGAAATGAGCGAAGTTATACGTGTTGGCATATATAATTAAGCTTTATCTATTTACGCAAAACATAATACCTATAACTATGTTGCATCTTCATCAAACCTAAAAGAAAGTTTTCTTTGAGATGACTCTACTTTTCTCGTCTTAGATTAGTCACATCAATCTAAATAGGATCAAGGCGGCTAAGAATGGGCGTTGGGTGATCTCACGGTTACTCCGTTCTCGATCTGCGAATCTGTATATGGTAAGATGTCGACGGACCCTTCAGCGAAGGGTTATAGAGCGAAAGAAATGTTGGAGTTAGTCCATTCGACTGTGTGGACTATGTCCACAAGCTCGTGGAGAATGCAGTATTTTGTCACTTTCATTGCGATTACTCAAGTGCGGATACATATACACGCAGCAAGGTGCGATGCTTTGAGAAATTCAAAGAGTTTAAAGGCGGAAGTGGAAGGCTAGGTAAAATGTCAAATCCTTTGCCGGTCTGATCGCGGTGGCGAATACCTCGATAACGAGTTTATGGACTACCTAGTGAAATGTGGATTACATCGGCGCGCACGCACACCACGGCAAAATGGTGTGTCGGAGGCGAAAAAATAGGACTCTTTTGGAAATGGTTAGATCGATGATGAGTTATGCTACATTGCCTATTTCGTTACGGGGATATGCCTGAGGCGGCATACTTGCTAAATTTAGTACCGTCAAGTCGATCGAAAAGACCCTTCGAGTTGTGGTTTGGGCGCGACCATTTAAACCACATAAGGATATGGGCGATCCGGCCGTGTCTTTGAACAAGAAGGCGACAAGTTGGAGGCTAGATCGGCCTTAAGGCTGTTTGTGGCTATCTGAGAGGGCGAAGGTGGTTTATTCTATAGTCTAAGGATCGAGAGGTCATTATTAGCACTAATGCTCGATTCTTAGAAGAGGACTACATGAAAATCATAAGTCCAGTTGAAATCATTCTTGAGAATTAGAAGATGATGGTATTCCACCACGATTAGGCAAGTGCGAGATGTCGAGTCTAGTGGGAGGGATCGACACGGATACTTGAAGAAATTGAAGTGGGTGGAGTTCCTTCGGAGATACCGACCGTACAGTGGTACCTACGACAAGTTGTGCAAGTTAGAGAACCACAAGTATCTGCACCAGTTGCCATTGTGCTGTAGAACCTCGTCGTAGTGGGAGGTTGTTACGTCGACCCGGCGATTTATATTCGTGGGTGAATCTTGGTTGGTCGGCCAGAGACATGCGATAATCGACCCATGGACATACTAGGAGGCGTCTGAATATTGATGCAAGATCATGGCACAGCTATGGACTTAGAAATGGAGTCCATAGCGGCTATGGATGTATATGAAAGACACCTCTACGGATGGCAAGGAGCCATAGGTAGTAAGTGGATATCTGAGAAGAGATTCCGATGGAGGTTTCGACTTTTAAAGCCGAGACATGGCGAAAGGGTACACTCAGTTGAGGGCATCGATTTCGATGAGACCTTTTAGCACATAGCAATGCTCAAGTCCATCGAAATTCTTCTAGCCATAGCGACCATGAACCTAGAGGTTTGGCAAATGGATGTTAAAACCGCTTTTCTAAGCGGTTACCTTGAGGAAGGTAGAGACATCTATATGCGACACACGAAGGTTATGTGGTAAAGGGTGAAGCATCTAGTATGGAAGCTTAAGAAGTCCATTTATGGACTTAGCGAACCTCGATCATGGAACTTACGCTTTGGAGGTAGTAAGTCTATGGATTTACCAGTTGCCTAGCGAGTTGTGTGTATCGGTTAGATATTGTGTGATGTGGTATTTCTTGCACTTTATGTAGATGACATCCTTCTAGTTGGCAACAACGTGAAGTTATCGGGGCGTAAAGTTGGCTATCGATCAGTTTCAAATGAAAGACTTAGGAGATCGGCGTTCTTGGGATCAAGGTTTACGAGAGATCGCGAGAAGAAAATAGCTTATCTCGGGCGTCTTTTGATCTTGTGATTACTCGTTTTAGTATGAGACCGCGAGAAGGATTGCTACCTTTCGGACATGGCGTTCCTTTATCTAAGCATGATCACTATATTTGCAAAGGAGATAGAGGAAATGAGACAAGTTCACTAACGCTTGGCGTGGGAAGTCTCGTAATGCTTTTATGCCGAGGCCGATATACGCTATGCGGTGGCATAGTAGCTGAATATCGATCTAACCTGGACAAGCTCATTGGACTGCGATAAAGCATATACTCAAGTACACGAAAGGGACTCGAGATTATAGGCTGGTTTACCATGCGAGATAGTCTAATGCCTTTGGGTTATCTGAGACTTCGGTTTCCAGTGACCGTGATGAGAAAAAGTCGACCTCGGGCTATGTGTTTACCTTGGGAGGTGGAGCCGTATCTGGCGGAGTGCAAGCGGCGATGCATTGCGGACTCTACCATGGAAGCCGAATATGTAGCGCTGGAGGCTCAAGGAGCTGTATGGTTGAAACTTCCTCATGGATCTAGGTGTGGTACTGGTTTGCCCGAGAGTATCATAGTTTCTGTGATAACTTTCGTCGATGGCAAACTCGAAGGAACCACGGACCCAAAGCGACTAAACACGAGAGAAAGTACCATGTCATAGAAATCGTTAGGCGGTGGCGTGCTGATTGAAAAGATTGATCTGACGGAAAATCTAGCGATCCATTCACGAAGAGCCGCATAAAAAGTCTACGATGGACACGTTAGAGGACTTGGATTGCGTGATGGCACCCTTAGAAAACTTTTGTATAAGTGGGAGAAGCAAAGTGATGGTTGTTTGTAATAGCTAGTAGAAAGACACATTGTATACTAAAGTTTGCTTTAGTATAAGTGGGAGATTGTTGGATTTGTATCTTGGCGGTTTGGTTGAGCTTGTATACAATGTTTCTGTTACCACTATTACAATCTCTGTCGATTTGAATACTTGATTGCATATATCATGTCCTATCTCATATATAAGTTAGATCATACGGTGTGTAGAAGATCACAGTACGTATGATTGGTCGAAGCAATGAGATACAAAAGTTTCCAGTGGGGGCGACTTAAGGACGAGTTGTCGGTTTGAGGTGCGGTATAGATAAGTGACTTGACTTAGTTGCTTGTCTATCTTTGATGCGTCTACGGCGTATTGAAGGATCACGGTGAGATGAGTTCTTCTTTACCGTGCGTGAAGAACGAGGATCTCGGTGACTTCGATGATCTAAACCTCGATAAGGTATTAGGTGAGTATGAGTTCTTGACCATCACTTTGACTTGTTATGAGTGGGGTTATATGTTCTAACCAGATTCTCGCATCTTGGGTGGTGGCGATCTTGTATGTCGCGCTAGTTATACATGTCAGTCACCGTATCCGTTTAGGATGATGGCGTCCCATAAGGAGCTCAAGGTTTATTGTACTAAACCACGCGAGGTTGAGTTAGCTCAAGTACAATAATAAGGTTGAGTGGTACTACTTGAAATAAGGATAATGTCGTTTAAGCGATCAGTTGCTAGAAATGATTAATGGGCGTTCGATATCTTAATCTGAGGGATTCGTAATGTCTAAGTGCAAGCCGACTCAACCCGGTAATAAAGGGGTAAGTCGACATTCTTTCTCTAGTGGCATGATCGAATGTTTATAAATTAATTTATATTACAGGTGAACATAAGATAATTAATTTATTTGAGGCCCGTCTTTATTCCTTGCATTTGATCCACAGGGGCGCCGTCGGCCGTGGTGTAAAATCGGCGCCTGTGTCCTCTCGAAGGAAGATTTTATTCTCTTTATCCTGAGGATATAATTATATTTATGGAATATCATAGATCCTTTCCATATAAGATTATGGTAATAATCTTGAGTATGGAAATAATCTGAGTATGGAAATAATCTAAGTGTATGGTAATATTCCATATAGGATTATGGTAATATTCCATATAGGATTATGGTAATATTCCATATAGGATTAAGGTAGTGCATTATAAATATAAGGTATGAGATAATGTCTAAGGCATGCTCACATATTGAAAGCTAGATTTTTTACTCTACAGTATTAAAGAGAATTTTGAAAGTTGTGAGTAGAGAGCATTGGGTGATTTTCGAAGCATTCTCCATAGATCGTCCTCACTCGGCGTTGGAGATTGGGCAATCGGGATACGTCAGGAAGGTGGCGAGTCTCGATCCGTTCGATCCGTTCGTCCCGTTCGATCCGCTCGGCGGATCAAGGTAAACGCGTGAAAACCCCAGCGTGTTGCGATTTAATTATATAGCGCGTGCTGGTTTATAATCAATGTATGGTGAATTAAACACCGAAGATGGATCCTCGGGCGAGGGTTAACATCGTTTTCCTACATAACATCTTATTAACAAACAAATTCTATCGAAATTTAAGCGGTAGCGTTTATATCGCATCACCATATCAATACCAAACCATCGAACAGCCCAAACTCCGCAATTCATCACCATATGTCTCGATGATCATATAAAACTCGACAATAAGCTTGATCATCTCGTCTTAGCCATTGACGAAAATCCCTTAAGGCGTCATTTAAAGGTCGCGTCGACAATTCCGTGAGGCGTCATCTAATCAACGAACCTATACATGCTCAAATATCATTAAATATCATCATTTTATCAACAAAACATAAAGATCAAAGCTTTGGCTTTGAAAACTTAATTCGTGACAAAGCTAAATTTTACCGTTTTGAATCGTCGGCGGAAAATCGAATAAATCATTTTAGACTTTATTCATATCATAGAATTCAAATATGAAGTCAAAATGATCAAAAAATCAAAATCAACATTATAACACTAGGGTTTCGACCATTGGGCTTTTAAGTATACTTCGATTTGAATATTTTTCTTGTTCCAAACACGTTTATATCAATCCTATAACATATATATAAAACAAATTCAATCATAACAACATCATAAATTCAAGATCAAGACATGCCTTTTGAAATTTACATGAAATACAAAATAATAACATATGCTTTACAAATTGACGTTAAACAATACGTGAGCGTTAAATCTATCATAATATCCATAAATAATCAACAAAACATAATCAATTATAATTCTTACAATATGACGAAAAACTGAAATGAACATATGTAATACCCACATTCGTGCAAAGTTAGCTCTTGATTAAGAGCTTAATAAGAAGGGCATTGCGTCGCTAAGAAAGAGTTGTTTAAGTTAAAAGCTTTTATGTTAAGCTTTGGTCGAAGAGATAGAATCGAGATAGATTGAGATAGAATCTTAGAAAGATTCTAAAGTCTTTATTAGCATGAGAAGATCTAGATTTGAAGAGTCTTGATATGATAAGATATGTGTTCGGAAGTCTTGATCCAGTCGTAGAATTTGAGTCTTTACCCACTTTTGATAACTTGTTTATTGAATAAACCGGATCAAAACAAATTGCTCAAAATGGTTTTGAGACCAAAATACTTTTGAATGGTCAAAACATGATGCTTATTTTAGAAAGAAAGATTTATAAAAATTAGCTTACTAGTGATTCTATATTTCTATTGGAATTATTAGAATTATTTTATATATTTTAGAATGAGGACATGGCGTCCTAATAAATTGGGCTAGCACCAATACATTGTAATAAGCCGGATGAAAATCAAAACTCGAGATAAGCTAAGACAGAGCTTGTGAGAGAAGCTAAGGATAAGCTTCTAGAATAAGCTATTAAAAACATGTAATAAGCTTAGAAAATTCTAAAAATCAATAGCTTACCATGGAAGATTTGAATAGTGTTCTATGATATATATATATGTATTAAAGCTTCCAAAGCACTCCTTTTCACCCATTTCTCTCAAATTCTGAAAACACACACAACACATACTATAGTGTGAAAATTTTCAAACTCATTTTACGAAGATCTAGAGTGAATTCACGATCCGTCTTACACAAAGGTAGATCTACACTTCTAGAACATATTTATGGTTTGAAAATCTTAAAAATATGAACTTTGAGGCTCAAGTTTTCGGTTCTTATGAGTATGTTTGAAGAAGCATGTTTTGTTCGATTATTTCTTGATATTATGTTAGATCTACTGCCAGGAGTTGTTTAATGTTGAAATTTCAAGCATGAGTTCATTCCTTGGAATCTTTGGAATTTTGAAAATGAGGAAGCTAGATCTTGAACTTATGTTGTTAATATGTTTGATATGCTTTCATATATGTGTTGTTGGGTTGATATAAACATGTTTTGAGCAAGAAAAGCGATTAAATCGAACCCGTATGAAAACCTAAAGGACGAACCTATATCTCATACAAGGGTTGGATTTTGATTTTATTTGATCATTTTGACTTATTTGGAGAATAAAGCTTAAAATGATTTATTAGGATTTTCGACGTATATTAAGATGAAATATTTTAGTTTGGCGTCGAAATGGGTTTTCAATGTTAAAGCTTTGATCTTTGGATTTTGATGATTGATTAATAATCTTTGTTGATAGTTAAGCATGTATAGAGTTCGGTGTACATTAGATGACGTCTTCGTGATTTTCACGTTGATGTAAGCTATGTTTGTAAAGAGTTGTTGGTTTTGATTAAGAATAGATAGCTTAAGTTTGTCGTTGAGTCCTATGTGCTTGTTTAGTGATCTGAAACTTAGGTAAGTCTTGTTATATGTTTAGTTGTTAAAGGATGTAATGACCCAGTGTTTATAGACCATAGAGTCTTGAATATCAAGAAGTTATAGTAAGAAGTTAAAGTCGTGTTAACGACTTAGATAAGATAAAGAGTTTATCTTCTTGTTTGGCTCTGGTATGCTTATCGCTACTTTATGTTAATGAAGGGCCAAGTTCGGAGAAGAAAGAAGAAGGACGAGACATCTGATTCACTGAGTAATTGTTGCCGGTGGGTAAAATCCTTTCTAAAGATATAAATTGATATGCTTTTGCATACAAAATATGATTTGATATGCATTTCTATGAAAAGTTGGTGACTTGCCAAGTTTTTTGAGCATAATGTATGATGCATGTTTCTATCTACGAGAGATGGGCGATATTGGCCTCTGTTGGGCGAGCTGCCGATGAGGGTTTGTGTACCAGGTGATCGTGAGCTAAATGGCGATCACGTGTTTGAAGACCTACTTCTCAACATAAGTGTCTGAGAATATGGTTAATGAATGAGATAATTGCTGTGACGCATGTTTAATGTTGCATCTAGAATATATGAGCATGAAAGCAAGTAAGTTTATTTGAGAGCATGCAGGGTTATTTAGCGAAAACTCGTATGTGTTGCTAATGTTATGGCAAGTCGATCTTATAGCTCTAAGAGCAATGTTTTAAATGTTTTGGCTTATACCCTAGTGCATCTAGTACTCACGCCTGCATATATTTCTAAATGTGCGGGATGAGCTCGAAGATCTTTGGAATCGAATGTTGTCGAGAGGAGCTTCTCTAGATGTTTCGTTTCATGATGGTATTTTAATCTGTTGTTGTCATGTCTTGATTGCCGAGTCTTATGTCATCATACATGATTCTCGGCCACACTTCTTGTTGTCGAACTTTGGCCTTTACTTGTTTGTCTTTTGATATGTGCCCAAATAGCGGTTTCGTTTGTTGTTGAGATCTCGACATTTCTCTTATAATGTCGATTTGCTTCTATGAACAAGTTTCTTTAGAATGTCGAGAATCGTTTTGTTGGATCGATATTTCATAAAATGTTTGAAGTTATCGATGAGTCATGCTTTCGACCTAGTTAACCAAAGATCTTATTTTGGTGAAAGCATGTTTGAGTTCTTACATTAATTGTGAAATTAGTTTAACTTGTAACATCGGACTAATGTCGTATTGATATTGATTATCTTATTACGATTATTCAATCCTCGGGTTGTTTGTCTTTGTTGATTACTTTTGGGGCTTGAGAACCTAGAATCATTCTTTATCGGATCTATCCGACTAAACCATTGCTTCATTCATGATGAAAGTTGAGGTCGAAACATTGTTTGACATGTATATTCGTCGATTGTCATTATAAATTATCGAAGTTCTTTCTTAATCCACGTAACACCTAATTGCTTGATTAAGTAAGTCGGTGTTCTGAGAATGGTATCGGAAGATTCTAAATTACGACACTTGAATTCTTGTAAATCCTTGTGAGTCTTGCGGCTTGTGCACCTTGAGTCGATAAATTCTTTTGAATTGATTCGATTTGAGAATCTAAGTTTATAAGTCGGTTGTTTGACTCTTTTGAGAATCGAGTTATAAGTCAATTGTTCTCAAGAGAAGCTCAACAATTGATTCCATCGTCTACAGCTACTTGGTGGAAGCTTATGATTATGATTATCATATAATTGAGCATGTGCTTTATTGAAGAATTGAGTTGATCTTTGAGTATATGCCATATTAAAAATTGCTACATGAGAATGTATGCTTGAAATGAGTTATTGCTTATTGAGCTAAAGATGAGAGAGATCCTTAGAAAAGGCGTGAAGCAACATGAGTATGCTTTACGCAAGTATTTGAGCATTCTTTCTATTTAAGATAGTAAAGACCATCAGAACACTTTCGGAAGATCGGCTCGTTGTCACCATCTAAAGGATCGGAGGCGCTTCTATCTGTTTATGCGGATGGCGGACTTATTTTGGAAGAATTTCTCGCTCAATTCAGCGTTTGTGGAGAGAGATATATCTTAGCGGCATATCGGGACTAGATGGAATACCCAATTGATTTGTTTATCTCACGAGGGTGGCAAGATTGGGCTATTCTTGTTGCCATTGATTACATTGAGCACTGGTTTATAAGCGTCTAAGTAAGCTAATCTTCCCGACTTCTAGCTACCGATTCTCGTATTTTGTGTACTAGTTTCCTCTGGTTCAACCTTGTTCTTGATTTTATTTTTGTTCATCGGACTTGATCGATTAGTGTCCTTTCTTTTCCTTTTAATGATCTTGAGGATCTTGAACCTATTAATGTTGATTCTTCTATTCTTGAGTATGATGTCGATACCTTTACTACAGAGATAGAGTCATCTTTACGATACTGGTTTTCTATACGAGTCGGTTGTAGATCCTACATAGTTGATTATTCTTATCTCGATTCTTGAGATATTTCCTATTAACCTAGATTGGTAGGGTCAGCCTTTCACATCTCTTTAGATCTCTACATCGATTAAGTTTATTCCTTTTCTCATGTCCTAAGACTTAACTGCTTTAGAGGTCCCGAAGGGAGACTAACGGTTATTGAGACCTTGGTGTCTCAAGATCTTTCATGTATGAACACGAATTTTACTAGTTGTTGTACGACGACTCTGACCAGATATCGATCAAATGCTTTTGTGGTGATCTTGATATCCTTTATCTGGAGTAGTTCCTTGTACTCATTTCGAGCGTGCTATTGATCCGCCATCTCTTGAGATTGAGAAAGATGTGAGATGCGGACCCCAATGAAGCCGTTGATGGCATTGAGAATCGGTAATAGTGATGAAAGAGGCGATGATGATGGCGGCTATGATAGCCTTTCGTAGGCGAGCGAAGCTAGTAGCGACAAGGTGGGCGGCGGGTTTATAGATAGTATGGATGCATATATATATATACGTGCTATACTATATAGATGTGTATATATAGACTAGTGATGCCTATAGATATCTTATGATGCGATAGCGTGCTTGAGAAGCCGTCAAGTGTGTTTTGCCGAGATACCAAAGCCTCCATATGCACGAAAACCTTGATTTGCAAGAGTCCTCCGACTTTCGTAAATGTCCTCGAAGAGCAATTTTTCACGATATATGATCATTACGCTATCACGGTGTGTTATTTCATATTATAACCTCGGGATAAGCAATTGTGAAGATCCTTGAGATATCTTGCATTTGGATATTCATTCTGTCGATATGCTACCGGAAGAAATCTTCAATCTAAAGAGAAGGAACGAAAGTGCAAAATTTTTCTTAAGATTCACTGTACCTTCCCTCCTTAAATAGATCGTAGAATTGCGAGTTTTTTAGTCGAATCCTCCATCTTTCAATGGGTGGTAGTCGGTGATCTTTGAAGAATGGGTTCGCATGGCAATTTTGAGTTTTGGAGTGCTCTCGATGAGTGTCTCTATGCATATCCTTCCGGTTAAAAGGGTGCAGTTCACGATGGGAATCACGTCGAAACTCTTTCTCTGAGCAATTGGAGAATTTTACGTGGGAACAATTGAAGGAGAATTGTATGAAAATATATATCTTGAAGTTACATGAAACAAAAGAGCTTGAAATTGCGAACTGAGCGGGAGGCGGAAGGCGAGAATATGATAGTGAATTACGTAGTCTAGTTATGCTCCTTTTAAAGTTGAGACGAGATGAGAAAATGGCGCGAAATGTTTTACGTCTTGGTTTACGAGATCGAGAATCATTTTGACAAGCTAACCTCAACGTCGTATCGAAGCGTTAAATCGTGCATTGAACATGGAGATGGAAATGATACCGAGACAAAGTGACGTCGATTCAAATCCGTTACCTTTTAGATTAAGCCCGTTAAGATTTCTTCTTGATCGGAAGTCGAAAGGAGAAAATTGGGAGAATAAGACGCTCTCAAACAAAGGCGAAAATAGTGAGTCGTTCTACTCGAGACAATCTTTCCCAAGTTAGTCGAATGCAAACTTGCGGATGTAATAGAGTACATCGGGTTTGCGGAGAGGAATGTGATTGTTATGCATGTGGACAGTGGGCCCTTTGTCAGGTCGATGTCCGAACCATCGAGGAGACAACTAGTGTACGAAGCGAGAATCATCGAGACGGTAATCAATGAAAGTCGTAAGTGGATATCCATAATCTCCATCTTGTTCGATCGAGATGCCTACATCGATCAAGCTGCAACTCCTACCAATCCGTCGTCGCTCCTTGACATCATGTCATATAGTAACGTGACCAGGCGCCTCAACACCAACCTCGATATCAAAATGTCGCTCTCTCTTAAAGCAACTTTGAGAGAGCGCGAAACTTGACAAGTATGGGTACATTGAAGGTGTACCTATCAAAATCTTTCGATCTGAGCTTCGTATTCATTTAGACATCATGTGTAGATGTTCTTAAGCTCAACAAGAGCGTGCCATGACATTTAATATGTTACCCGTTGGGTGGAGCTATCATTATCGTGCATATATTTTTCTAACCTAGATTTGAACTAGGATCCCTTAAGCTTAGAGAGAGATGCGGGTTGTTGCACGAAGACCATGGATCTTATATTAGGAATGGATAAGTTGGTAGCGCATTATGGAGCGATATGATGCGAGCAAAAGAAATAGTGTTTCGCCACCATAAAGAGAACCTACACTTGTTATGGTATTGAGAAGAAGAAACCATGTTCCTATGACCATTTACAAGTCGATAAGGTGATGAAGAGCGAGGAAGATTGTGCTTACCTTGTATATCGATGTCGATGTCGAGTCCGAGAAGAAGGTAGGAGATGTACCCATGGTTAGAGAATTCGGGATGTTTTCACGAAACATTACGAGCTACCTTGAAGAGACAATTAAGATTTCCATTGAGCTAGATCCGGGATCGACTTTTTTTAGCACCTTATAAAGCGACCCCAAAATTTCGGAGTTAAAGATCGATTGTAAGCTTTTGGACCTAGGTTTTAATCGACCTAGTGTATCTCCTTGGGCGTAATTCTATTGTTAAAGAAGGATGAAACTCTAAGGGCGTGTATTGATCACGAGAGAGTTGAACAAGTCGACCTAGAAGAATAGGTATCATTTACCGGGATCGATGACTTTTCGATCGGTTGAAAAGGTGCAGATGTTTTCTTAAAGATTGATCAGAAGTCGGTATATCATCAATCAAAGATTCGTCGGAAGGACATAGCGAGCTGCGATTTGAATGCGGTATGGCCACTGATTAAATAGTAATGCCATGTGGCTTGACAAATGCATTGTGTATATGGATTTGATGAATTGTGTTTTCCATAATTATCTCGATAAATTTGTTTTGGTATTTATCGATGATTTTCGTGTACTTTCGAAGAGCAGTAAGAACGAAGAACAAGCGAGCCGTTCTGAGACATCAGAATAGAGCGAATGGTTGCTAAGATTAGCAAAGTGAGTTTAGCTAAGAAAGCAAATTTCCTTGAGCATATCTTTACAACGACAGATCGTTGACCCGCTAGAGTTCAGCGATGCAGCATTGAAATCAGGAGCGACATATCAGTCGAAGTTTCTTGGGTTTAACGGGATAAGAAGGTTCATAGAAGGATTCTCCAGATTGCAGATCTATGACTCAGCGCCGAAAGAATTAAGTCCCATGGACGAGCGTGAAGAAAAGTTTTCGAGTTAAGAATGGATTAAATACATCACGGTTTGGCAATACGGATCGGACAAGCGGTATACTCTATATACGATGCATCGAAAGTGGACTAAATTGTCACGATGCGAGAAGGAAGAGTGATAGCTTATGTTTCCGACGGTTGAAACCTCACGAGCTTATAGATCTACACGCGATCTAGAGTTCTGATGTCCATGCTACGAAGGATTGGAGACATCTTTTGTATGGATCAGTGTGAAATCTTCTTGATCATGAGCACGAAGAATTTCTTTAAGCGAAAGATTTGAACATGCGCTATAGAAGATGGCTTAGGTGGTAGAAGATTCGATTGTGATATCAGTATCTCCTTAAGCGAATGTTGTCGCTAATGCTTTGAGTAGAAAAAGCGAATCCTGCTAGGATTAGTCCTTGCTCAAAGAAGAGTGGATCAAAGTTTGAAGAAATGGGTTTGTAAGTGGTGTTACCACAGATCTGAAAAGATTATAGCAGCTCTTATCGTTACGATTTGAGAACAAAATTTTGAAAGCTCAAAGCAAGATCAGCGGATAGAAAAGCTACGAGTTAAGATCAAAGCGGAAAAGCGGGAAGAATATCATTAAGCTGGAATAGCATGATCATATTGACGAGTTTGCGTGCTGATGATGATTTAAAGAATGAGATTATGGTGAAGCTCATGCTGCATACATCACACAGAGGAGCGCAAAGATATCGAGATCTAAGCGAGGTTGTGTGGGTAGGAATGAAATGAGATATAACCGTTGTTGAGCGATGTTTAACATGTCGGCGATTAAAGCTTTACACCGAGCATGGTAAGTTGCAATCTGGAGATTCCTCGGTGGAAATGGGATCACATAGCCATAATTTAGTTTGGTTTACCCAATCAAGCGTGTGTCTGACTATTTGGGTGATTATTGATTGACTCACGAAGTTTGCTCATTTTATCTCGATCTCTATTATGTATGGTGACAAATTATCTCGGATATACATTGAGATAATGCGTTTCGTGAGTACCCGTCTTAATCACTGAGCGAGACTCGAGTTTACATCTCATTTTGGACGAGTTTTCAACAAGAGATGGGTGCAAGTTAAAATTCGATATAGAGTTTCATCAGTAAACATATGGTCGATGCGAAAGGACCATTTAGGCGCTAGAAGATCGATTAGAGCGATGATATTAGATCGATGAAGATTTTTGAGAGCAAATTCTACCATTGGTTGAATTCGCATACAACAACGATTACCAAGCAACGATTAATAAAGCCTCTATGAAGCCCTTTATAGCAAAGTATAGATCACGCTTTGATAGGGCGAAGTGGGAAAAGAAAATTGCTTGGACGAGCGATTGAAGAAATGGTCGTGTCGTGCGACAAATAAAGAAAAGAATCGAAGCTCGAAGATCGTCAAAAGTCTACGGATAAAGGCGTGCAGACTAAGTTTGAATTGAAGATAAAGTATTCTTGAAAGTATCTCCTTCAAAGGAATACATCGCTTGAGAGATCGAAAAGCTCGACAAAATTTCCTTGGACCGTCGAGATTCTAGAGAAGATCGGTCGATCGCCTCTGGATCGACGCCTCCAAGTTTGGCAATATCCACATGTGTCCCATGTGTGATTATGAAGATATGTGTTTGATCCAAACATTAGATATCAAAAAAATATTGTTCGTGAACAAAATCTAAGCTTCTGAAGAGAGAGCCATGCGTCTTAAATCAAAGAGGAAAACTAAGGAATGAATCAATTCCTTTGGTTAGAATCGATGGAAGCATCATGGTTTAGAAGAGCGACATGAGAACAAGAAGATTAGATGAAGTAAGTACCACGAGCTTTTGCAAAGGTACTAAATTTGAGACGAAATTTTGTAAGGGGTAAGAATGTAATACCCGCATTCACATGTAATTAGCTCTTGATTAAGACTTAATAAGAAGGCATTAAATCTTAAAAGGAGTTGTTTAAGTTAAAAGCTTTTATGTTAAGCTTTGAGTCGAGCGGATAGAATTGAGATAGATTCGAGATAGAATCTTAGAAAAGATTCTAAAGTCTTTATGTGAAGATCTAGATTTGAGTCTTGATATGATAAGATATGTGTTCATGGAGTCTTGATCCAGTCGTAGAATTTGAGTCTTTACCTTTTTGATAACTTGTTTATTGAATAAACCCGGATCAAAACAAATTGCTCAAAATGGTTTTGAGACCAAAATACTTTTGAATGGTGAAAACATGATGTTTATTTTAGAAAGATTTATGAAAAAATTACGACTTACTAGCAATTCCTATATTTCTATTGGAATTATTAGAAATTATTTTATATATTTTTGAATGAGGACATAGCGATCCCTAATAAATTGGGCCTAACACCAATACATTGTAATAAGCCGGATGAAAATCAAAGCTTACGAGATAAGCTAAGACAAGCTTGTGAGAGAAGCGGATAAGCTTCTAGAATAAGCTATTAAAAACTTATGTAATAAGCTTAGAAAATTCTAGAAAATCAATAGCTTACCATGGAAGATTTGAATAGTGTTCTATGATATATATATTATAAAGCTTCCAAAGCACTCATTTTCACCTCATTTCTCTCAAATTCTCGAAAACACACACAACACACACTGGTGTGAAATTTTTCAAAATCATTTTACGAAGATCTAAGATGAATTCACGATCCGTCTTCACAAAGGTAGATCTACACTTCTAGAACATATTTATGGTTTGAAAATCTGAAAAATATGAACTTTTGAGGCTCAAGTTTTCGGTTCTTATGAGTATGTTTGAAGAAGCATGTTTGTTCGATTATTTCTTGATATTATGTTAGATCTACCGCTTTAGGAGTTGTTTAATGTTGAAATTTCAAGCATGAGTTCATTCCTTGGAATCTTTGGAATTTTGAAAATAGAAGCCTAGATCTTGAACTTATGTTGTTAATATGTTTGATATGCTTTCATATATGTGTTGTTGGGTTGATATAAACATGTTTGAGCAAGAAAAGCGATTAAATCGAACCCATTGAAAACCACAAAGGACCGAACCTATATCTCATCAAGGGTTGGATTTTGATTTTATTTGATCATTTTGACTTCATATTTGGAGAATAAAGCTTAAAATGATTTATTGGATTTTGACGGCGTATATTAAAGATGAAATATTTTTAGTTTGGCGTCAAAATGGGTTTTCAATGTTAAAGCTTTGATCTTTGGATTTTGATGATTGATTAATAATCTTTGTTGATAGTTAAGCATGTATAGAGGTTCGTGTACATTAGATGACGTCTTCGTTAATTTTCACGTTGGTCATAAGCTATGTTTGTAAAGAGTTGTTGGTTTTGATTAAGAATAGATAGCTTAAGTTTGTCGTTGAGTCCTATGTGCTTGTTTAGTGATACGAAACTTAGGTAAGTCTTGTTATATGTTTAGTTGTTAAAGGATCTGATGACCCAGTGTTTATAGACCATAGAGTCTTGAATATCGAAGTTATAGTAAGAAGTTAAAGTCGTGTTAACGACTTAGATAAGATAAAGTTTATCTTCTTGTTTGGCTCTGGTATGCTATCATTACTTTATGTTAATGAAGGGCCAAGTTCGAGAGAAAGAGAAGAGAAGACGAGCGTCTGGTTCACACGAGTAATTGTTGCCGTGGGTAAAATCCTTTCTAAAGATATAAATTGATATGCTTTTGCATGCAAAATATGATTTGATATGCATTTCTATGAAAGTTGATTGACTTGCCAAGTTTTTTGAGCATAATGTATGATGCATGTTTCTATCTGAGAGATGGGCGATATCGACCTATTTGGATGAGTGCCGATGAGGGTTTGTGTACCTGAGTGATCGTGAGCTAAATGGCGATCACGGTGTTTGAGAAGACCTACTTCCGACACAGAGTGTGTAGATATGGTTAATGAATGAGATAATGTCTGTGACGCATGTTTAATGTTGCATCTAGAATATATGAGCATGAAGCAAGTAAGTTTATTTGAGCATACGCAGTTATTTAGCGAAAACTCGTGTGTGTTGCTAATGTTATGGCAAGTCGATCTTATAGCTCTGAGCGATGTTTTAAATGTTTTGGCATATACCAGGATGCATCTAGTACTCCTATGCATATATTTCTAAATGTGCGAGGATGAGCTCGAGAGGATCTTTGGAATCGAATGTTGTGGAGAGGCCTACAGATGTTTCGTTTCATGATGGTATTTTAATTGTTGTTGTCTGTCTTGGATTGCCCAGTCTTATGTCATCATACATGATTCTCGACCACACTTCTTGTTGGAACTTTGGCCTTACTTGTTTGTCTTTTGATATGTGCCCAAATAGCGGTTCATTTTGTTGGAGATCTCGACATTTCTCTTATGATGTCGATTTGCTTCATGAACAAGGATTTCTTTAGAATGTCGAGAATCGTTTTGTTGGATCGAATATTTCATAAAATGTTTGAAGTTATCGATGAGTCATGCTTTCTATAGTTAACCAAAGATCTTATTTTGGTGAAAGCATGTTTGAGTTCTTACCTTCATTGTGAAATTAGTTTAACTTGTAACATCGGACTAATGTCGTATTGATATTGATTATCTTATTACGATTATTAGTCCTCGGCCGTTGTTTGTCTTTGTTCGATTACTTTTGTGGGGCTTGAGAACCTAGAATCATTCTTTTCGGATCTACCTCTTTCGACTAAACAATTGCTTCGTTCGTGATGAAAGTTGAGGTCGAACATTGTTTGACATGTATATTCCGTCGAGGTTGTCATTATAAATTATCGAAGTTCTTTCTTAATCCACGTAACACCTAATTGCTTGATTAAGTAAGTCGGGGTGTTACAACATAAGAGCATGATTTTAAAATTTAAAGACCGTAGATATGTTCTAGGCGCAGATTATACCTCTATTAGAATGGTCGAAAATTCAATAATGTGATCTTCATATTTTTGAACCATGGTTTCGAAAATTCTCATGTGGCAAGTGTGTGAGGCGTGAGTTGAGAGGAAGAAATGAAGAATCATGTTTTGAAAGTATATGTTTTGTAATAATTTAGTAAGGGTAAAATAGTAATTTCACATTATCAATTAAATTTTCTTTTATTATTCCAAAACAAAATGGTGCCAACACACCATATTAGAGATTTCTATAAAATAATCTCCATAAATTTATTCTTAATTTTCGGTTTAATAATATTAATAATAAGAAAAATATATTTTCATGTAATTTTCCAAAATATCTAGAAAATTCCATAATTAATTCCCAAAAATTCCAATATTGAATTTTATTTTCTTAACACTTTAAATTCATCATTTTCATCAATATAAAGTTCCAAAATTATAAAATATATATAGGAACTCACTATATAAAAATAATTTAATTCCATTTTATCTGAATAATGGAATTAAATATTCATTATTCTTAAATCCTTCAAAATCACTTTCTAAATTTTCCATCATCAAATATCATTAAAATATAATAATTAAAATTATTTTGGCCTTAAAATCCATTTAAATATTTTGCTCTTAATCGAGACTTAATGTGACAAAGCGTCCAGCTAATAAATTTTGAAATTCTCAATTTTAGAAATCAAAACTTATTGAGCATATATCTATCATCTTAAGACCCTTGGAATCTAGGTCTTCTTATCCTAAATAAGATCGAGATCTTATCTCGATTACCATCGTCTATCGTCTCGACTTGAAAGCTTAACAAAGCTTCCAACTTATACAAATCCTTTCATAAGGATGCAATGCCCTTCTTATTAAGCTCTTAATCACGTGCTAATCTACATTACGAGGAATACGAATGGTATTACATTAATATTTTTTCTAAAAGCTAGACTTGACATCTCTTGGATGCGATATCTTAAATAAGAAGATTCGTAAATCAGTCTGATCGGTAATAAAGGTATAAGTCGGTATTTATTCTCTAGTGGAATGAATAAATATTTATGAATTAAATTATGTTACAGGAATATAAGATAATTAATTCATTTAGGGTCATCTTTATTACTTTATGTCGATCATGGTTGGCCCGTGAGGCCTTTTATCATAAATTTTCACCCTCGTCCCTAGTATAGTCCCACTAAGGCGTATTCTTATTATTATATTATTTATTTAATACATCTCATAGTCTAGATAAAATTATTCGATATTTAAAAGATATCAGAGATATTTATTTTGAAAAGAATTATCTTTAGGATAGAAGATAATTATTGTATTTGTTAGATGTCAAGTCTATTAAATTAGGATTCTAAAGAGAGCACTTGTCACAGCGACACTTAACAAGTAATTAGTCAAGTAATTGGACCGTGGCGTGGGTTAAGAAACAAATCTGTAATCAATATCTTCAAATATGACCAATGATTAAAGCGATCACAATGTGTGACATAAATTTTCATCATGAAACAATCGAAACTTTATGTTTGAAAGTGAAATAAATTTGACAAGGTTGATTCTAGGTCCTCAAATCATAATAAAAGTTCGAATGAAGAAGAACAACGTTGGGGCGGATAATAACAAAGGATAACCATACTAAGAATATATGTATTAGAAATGCTTTAACAACGATAAGAATCTTTCGATGTTTCAAAGCATGGTTCAACAACATGTCAGATATGATATACATCTTATTGGATCTAACAAAATAATTACGAACTTTCGAAATTCTTGATCGAGAGCGTTTCAATGAATCCATGTTCTCATAAGCTACGACAGCGTAACAATGATCGAGACCATAATAACAAAATAATATCCGTCATCAAGATTAGGTAAAGCAGTTCGTACATGAAAACATAAAACGGTGAAGGCAAAGTTAGACAACGAAGTGTGGTTGAGAATTATGTGATGACATAATTCTCGGGCAACAAAACATGTTAATCATCATGAACAATATCAACAATTGAATATTATCATTATGAGTCAAATATTTAGAAGCTCCTTTCCTGACATTCGATTCAGCTCCTCGAGCTCGACTGCGTTTAGAAATACATGCGGGCGTGAGTACAAAATGCACTCGGTGGGTATCGCCAAAACATAAAACATTGCCTTAGGGCTATATAATTGACTTGCCATAACGTTAGCAATGCGCGGGGTTTTAGTGAAATAACACTACATGCATCATAATAAACATAAACATTTACTTACTTGCTTTCATTCATATGCATCATCATAAAATATGCATGCATGTTCTGTGTCGCGATAACTTTCTCTTCCCATATCGGATTCTTTCTATGTGTTGATAGTGCCTCCTTCTCTAAATTATGACCCAGGGTCGCTATCAAACGTCGTAAATCTCAAACACCATAACATACCGTGTTGATGGACGAAGGATACCATGCCAGCCATACTCTTTATCATTTCTTTCTTTCTTTCTTTCATTTTTCGTGGATAGGTAATGCATCATGCTCGTGTTCATCTCAAAGCAGCGAGTGTTTAACTTTGAAACTTTTCTCATAATAAAATTCATTTCATTTGAAAACATAAAAACATAAGCATATCTATATAGAAAATATTTATACCCAGCAGGAGCAGTCCTCGTCATTTATAGTTTTGTCTTTCATATCTTTATTCTCCTTACTTGGTCCATCAATCGACGATGGCGGCATATAACTATGATAACCAAACAGAAATAACTTTTATTTTAGTGATGATCGACTATATTTTCTTGATACATAAGGCATATACTATAAACATTGGTCATTGCATCTCTAATATCTTAGACATATAACAAGACTTAACAAACCTCATATGTCTAAATGAGCATATATAACTTCAACAACGTTTAAATCATTCAACCTTGAGCGAAACCTAATGCCCTCACGTGACATGTAAGGCGTTAAAAATCGCATGAGGCGTCGCCTGCTAGGCGAACCTCATACATGCTCAACTACCATCAAATATCATTAATCAATAAAAATCCAAGATCAAAGCTTTGGCCTTGAAAACTCAAAATTGAGTCAAACTAACATTTTGATTTTGAATCGTCGGCGAAAAATCTGAATAAATCATTTAAGCTTTATTCATATCATAGAATACAAATATGAACTCAAATTTATCAAATAAAATCAAAAATCCACATAGTAGGAGCTAGGGTTTGGCCCGACATAGGAGTTCTTGCATATGTTCGATTTGAAGCGTTTTCTTGCTCAAAACACGTTTATATCAACTCATCAACACATATATGAAAGAATATTAAGCATATAAACATCATAAATTCGAGAACATATCCTCCATAATTTTCAAAAATCACAAAATTAAAAGAATGAACATATGCTCAAAATTTCGGCGTTAAACAACTTCGATAAATTGAACATAGAATCAAGAATTATTCAAACAACAACATATCCTTAAAATTCTCAATATGACGAAAATTACACATGATCATAAGTTCATAATTTTCAAAATTTCAAACCATAGATGTGTTCTAAGTTAATTATACTAATGACGATGGATCGAAAATTTAGGTTGGATCTTGAAATACTTGAGCTCAAAATTTCAAAATTTTAGTGTGTGTAAAGTGTGTGTTTGGGGCGTGGATTGGGAGAGAAAATGGTGATGAATAGTGTTCTCAAAGTCTTTATATGCATTAAATGAAATTAATTACAAATTTCCGATTTTATTTACATTTTCTTTATTAAGTGATTATTCATCACTTTCTAGAATTCTAAAATTCTCCATTTTCTTTTCTTTAAATATGATGAATAATCATGTTTTAGTAAATTTACAAAATGTACATAACATAAATAATACCATGTTATAAATCGCTCTTTATTAATCCATATCGTTCGATTTCAAAACTCAATTTCTAGTAAAATGCTCTCTATTTAAAATCCTCTTTTATACTTCAAATAACATATTATAAACATCAAACATTGATTATAAAAATATTTTGGCTTCAAAAACCATTTTAGACATTGACCAGGATTAGGATTAATCGGCAAATGTATGAAACAAAGAACAAAACCACGAAATCAAATCTTCGTTGAGCATGTATCTATTATTTCAAGGCTCTCGAAATATAGGTCTTCTTATTCTTGACAAGCCTAAGAATCTTATCTTAGGTTCCATCTCGAATAGATTTGAATAAATCTCAAGTTCTACTTTTGTCGTGTAATCTTAACATAAAGATTCTAGCTAAACAACTCTTTCTTAGAGATCTTAAGGATGCAATGCCCTCTCATAAGCTCTTAATTGGGGCTAATCTACCTTTCTGGGAATGCGGGGTACTGCACTATAATTACAAGATACGATAAAATAAGTAGTATCCCAATACAATAGTATATTTAAAAAGCTTCATAGGAAGAGAAAATTTGGTCTTCTCATATGCCCATACTCGATATTAGAGATCGGAGCGGGACAGCGATCGGGAGAAATCGGAATTGGGTCGGTGATTGATCAAATTTGTAAAAAATTCACGGTAAACATGAGAAAACCACATGTATTGCAATTAATTATATAGCGACATCTAGAAATATAATTAGTGTATGGTAAATTAATCATCTAAGATAGATCATTGGAGCACGAAAAAATCATATTTCCTAGCGATTCCCGTTGAAAGCTAATATCCATTCGATAGGCGTTTGACATTGATTCCTCTTGAATCGATGTCACGTATAATCAATATAGCTCATCTACTCGGTTTCTCACTCTTTAGGATTCGGTAGTCCTAGATTTCCACGTAACATATTGAACCTTTCTTGACAAGCATTTTGGTGAGAATGCTACTTTTGGATGTCGGTTATGAATTTTCTCAATAATGATGTCCTTTTTGACGTGATCTTGAATGAAGTGATGTCGGATATCAGCGTGCTTACATCTTGTGTGTAGGACTTTGTAGGAAATCGATTTTAACCTTCTCGATGATCTATCTTGGATGTTTAATTAATCATACATTGATTATATACCTAGCATGCCTATATAATTAATTGCAACACGTTGGTATTTTCTCATGTTTACCTCTGAATTGTCGGACAAAAGTAGGATCGTGTCGTGCTTTGATCTTAGGTATGTCCGTTTGCCAAAACTCAATCTTTGAGTGAGAACAATCTATGGAAATCTGCAAAAATTACGCCTTCTTTCTACGTTGTAATTCTCGAAAATCACAATAATGAGAATAGTTTATGCTGATTTGCTCTCACATTGTATTTATAATGAAACCACTATAAACTATTAGGTTGGATCTCTACATACCTAATAAATACAATCATATTTTTCAGATAAAGGAGAATCAAGCGGGTCGGTGGGACTTACTAGTGAGGAAAAATCTCCGGTTCCGGACCTTGATGGGTCGGCCAGGGGATCAAATCTGAAGAATAAAGATGGGCCTCAAATGAATTTTAATTATCTTATGTTGCCGAACATAAATTAATTCATAAACATTCATTCATGCCACTAGAGATAAATCTTGACTTACTTTATTATAGAAGTTGAGTCGGGCTTGCTTGAACTTCACGAATCCCGTATTTAAGATATCACATATCCGTTAATTATTTATAATGTTTTGTTGCTTAAAATAATTAATCTTTTAATTCTTAAGTAGTACCACTCGACCTTATTATTTTACTTGAGATAACTCAACTTGCATGGTTTAGTACAATAAACTTTTGAGCTCACTTAGGGGCGTCATCATCCTAAGCGGATAGGGTGACTCGTCGGGTAACTAGCAGACATGACATACACATCACCTTGAATCACGAAGAATATTGGGTTATCTCATTAACATCACCATAACAAGTCAGTGATGAGGGTACGACTCATACACTAAAACCTTATCGAAGTTTAGATCGGCGTAAGTCAGTCGAGATCTAGGTTACGTGACGGCGGTCGGATAGAAGAACTCATCTCACTATGATCTATCAATACGTTAGAGGCGTACCGGTATATACAAGAACAAGTCAGTCACTTATCTATCACTTGACTATCAAGCAACTCGTCCTCAAGTTGTCTCGGTTGTGATCCTTTTTATATCTCATTAAACTTAACCAAATACGGACTTGGATCTACTACACCTTGTTGATCTAACTTATATATGACATAAAGGGATATACATGTGCAATATAAACAATTCGAGATAGGAGATTGTAATAGTGGTAACGAAACATTGTATACTAAGTTCAACAAAGCGCTTCGGTATATAAATCACAATCTCCACTATACTAAAGCAAACTTTTAGTACACAATGTGTCTCTACTAGCTATTACAAACAACACCATCACTTTGTTCTCACTTACTACAAATTTTTCTTTCTAAGTGGGGCGCTCTTCTAATCAGTCTGGAACATGCTTCGATCATGAACTTTTTCTGCTGAGGCTCTTGTGAATGGGTCGACTGGGTTATCCATGATCCAATCTTACGAAATCGATACGTCTCGCCTAACGATTTCTCGTATGACATGGTACTTTCTCTCTATATGTCTTATCGCGAGTGTACGTGGTTCCGAGTTTGCCCACTCACGAGTTATCACAATAAACTATGATACTCTTAGGAAAATGAGGTACCACATCTAGATCTATGAGATAGTTCATGAGTCATACCGCCTCTTAGCTGACCTCGAGCGCGCTACATATTTGCTTCCATGGTAGAGTCCGCAATACGTATCTTTGCACTCCATGAGATCGGCTCCTTCTCCCAGGTAAACACATAGCGAGGTAGACTTTTTCTTATCACGGTCGACAGATCAGTGCAGGTAACCCGAAGGCATTAGACTATACGTCGGTAAACAAGCATATAATCTCGAGTCATTTCGGTGCTTGATATATGCTTTACCTGATCGATGACTTGTCGAGGTTAGGCGATATCTAGCTACTATGCCTCCGCGTGCGATATGGGGCTCATACGCATCGCATGCATAGACCCTCTGCGGAAGCGTAAGGAACTTTCTCATTCTCTCTCGCTTTTGTAGTCAGTAGGTATTGCCCTTAGATAAGAACACCTATCGAAGTAGCAATCCGTTCTTGGCGGTCTTCATTGCTAAAGCGAGTAATCACGTATCAATATAAGGCGCTTTGAGATAAGCTCAATATTTTTCTCTTGCGATCTCGATAAACCTTGTCAAGATATGCGTTGCATCTCCTAAGTCTTTCATTTGAAATTGATCGGATAACCAACTATTGCGTCGATTCTGACTTCCGTTGTTGCCAGTAGAAGAAGGATGTCATTCGTAAAGTGCTGAAAATACCACGTCAGTTGACATCGAACTATACACAAAATCTCGCTAGGCATGGGTAAATCCCAGGGACTTTACCACCTCGTCAAACATAAGTTCCATGATCGGGAAGCTTTCTTAAGTCCATAAATGGACTTGAGCTATACAATGATCTTCACTTTTCACATAACCTTGAGG